>JAKSZU010000014.1:60033109-60746692 GCA_026018925.1 Tupaia tana | reverse complement strand
TATTCCTGAGTCATTTTAAAAATTTATTTAATTTTATTTATCATTATCATTTTTAAATTTTTGCTGCAGAGCATGCATGCTCATGAGAGAGAGAGAAAGCAAGCTGCCATGTCTGGGACTTGAACCGTGGTCAACCATGTGGGAGTCCAGCGCCTTTACCGCCATACCATCTGCTGGCCCCCTGAGTCATAATTTATTGTACGGGCATGCTGCAATGTGTTCATCCACTACCAGATGATGTGGAGCCTTTGGATTTTTATGGTTATTGGCCATTACACATAAAGTTAGTGAACATTCATGTTTAAGTCTTTGTATGAGAGTTCCAGTTGCTCCACATCCTCGCCAACACTGTCTATAATCAGCGCTTTTAGTTTTAGTCTACCTAGTGGCAGAATCTCATTTTAATTTACATCCTTCTAATAACTAACGTGGTTGACTCTTCTCTCATACACTTGCTTGACAACCATGTATCTTCAATGGTGAAGTGTCTGAACAAATATTTTGCCCAGGGGTTGTCTTTCTTATTATTGAACTGTAAAAGGTTTAATATGTCCCATATATAAGTTCTTTATCAGATACTTGTTTCACAAATACTTTAGCCTGGTCCATAACGTACCTCTTAATCTTCTTAATTCTGTCCATTCCTTCCACTTTTAACAACTTTATTAAGATGTAGTTTACATATCGAGCAATTCCGTGTACAGGTCAGAGAATTTTAGTAAATAGTGCGGTTGTGGACCTGTTACCACGATCTAGTCCTAGAACAAGTCCACCATCCCCACATGTTCCCCTGTGTGGTCACTTCTCACTTCCAGCACAGGCCGCAGGCAATCAGAGTGTTCTACTAGATCTATAGTTTTGCTTTTTTTTTTTTTTTTTTTTTTTTGAGAGATTTTTGCTATAGGGCACGTGCACTCACCAGACAGACAGAGACACACAGAGAGACAGAAAGCGAGAAATCACCCCCCGGGGGATGGCCACGCCACAATCCCCTCTCCTCCATTCTCCTCTTGGGATCTTGGGCACGCACGCACACGCGCCCGGTGTGAGTTTTAAGCCACCGGGTCCGGGACGCGAATCACGGTTGACTACACGGGAGTCCAGCGACATAGCCATTACGCTAACTGCTGGTCCCTAGTTTTGCTTTTTCTAGAAATTTCACAAAAATAAAAACATATTATATATTCCTTTGTTTCTGGCTTCTTTTACTTACAGAATGTTTTTGTGGTTCACCTAGCTTATTGTGGTTGTCAGTAACTCCTTTCAGCTTGCTACCGAGTAGTGTTCCATCATATGGATGTAGTCACCACTTTATGGACATTTGGATTACTTCCAATTTGGGGCTGTTATAAATAATTCTCTTGTGAGCATTCTCATGCAAGTCTATGTGTGTGTACATATCTTTTCTTCTAGTGGTGGAAATGCTGAGTCATATGGCAAATATATATGTATACATTAGCTTGTCAGAATATTTGGGACATATTTTTCTGTTTTTCTATGCAAAAACTCATCACGACTTTTCTGACAACCCAATATATGTATGTATACACACACACACACACACACACACACACACACAATGCCAAACAGAGTAGTATATTTTGAAGTGTAAACATTTCTAGCTTAATGGAGTCCAATTTATTGATTTTTTTTCACTTTTATAGTCATATTTAAGAACTCTTACCAGATCTAAGGTCACTAAGATTCTTTTCTAGGTATTTTATAGTGTTTTTCTTTTTCTTCTCTTTTCTTTTCTTTCTCTCTCTTTTTTTTTAAGTTTGCTGTGGGGCATGTGTGCTCACCAGAGACAGAGTGAAAGTGAGAAATCACCTCCCGGGGATGGTCACACCACAGTCCTTTCTCTTCCATTCTCCTCTCAAGTGTGATTTTTCTAGCCGCCAGGTGTGGGACTTGAACGTCACGGTCAACCATGTGGGATGCAGTCACCTTAACTTGCACACCACCTGTTGGCCCCAAAGCTGTATAGTCTTACTTTTACCCATTTCTGGGATTATACACCTGTTTTTAAAAATAATTATTTATTTTATTTAATTTATTGTTATTATTTTTAAGTATGAACACAGAGAGAAGGAAAGTGAGAAAGCAAGCCACCAGGTCTGGGACTTGAACTGCAGTTACCCATGTGGGAGTCCAGCACCTTAACCACCATGCCACCTACTGGCACCATATCGACCTAATTTTTTAGGACTATTTTATTAGTATGCTAATTTTAACGATCATAGGTCATTTAATTTTTGTATATTGTGTGAAGTGGGGTCAAGTTTTTCTTTTTAATTTTATGTTATATTTATTTTTTACATGCTCATCCAAGTATTCCCACATTTTTTGTTGAAAAAATTCCTTTCTTTTCTTCATTAAATGCCTCAGTATGTTTGTTAAAAATCAGTTGCCATGTTCCATTGATCAATGTCTGTCTTTGCACCAATAACACACTAAAACATCTTAAAATAAGGTAATGTGCTGCCCTCCTCTTAGTTTTCATTTTCAAAACGTTTGGCTATTCTAGGTCCTTTGTGTTTCCATGTACATTTTATTTTATTTTATTTATTTTTTTTTTTGGAGAGGTTTTTCGCTATAGGGCGCGCGCGCTCGCCAGACAGACAGAGAGAGACATAGAGACAGAAAGCGAGAAATCACCCCCCAGGGGGGATGGTCACGCCGCAATCCCTTCTCCTCCATTCTCCTCTCGGGATCTTGGGCACGCACGCACACGCGCCCGGCGTGAGTTGTAAGCCACCGGGTCCGAGACGCGAACCGCGGTCGACTACGTGGGAGTCCAGCGACATAGCCATTACGCTAACTGCTGGTTCCCATCCATGTACATTTTAGAATGAGCTTATCGGTTTCCAAAGAAAAAATCTTGCATTGAACATATGGATTAATCTGGGGAGAATCAACACCCTGACCCCCTCGGGCCTCCGGTCCATGGCACATTATAACCCTGTCCCGTCTTCTTACCGTCCCCCAGCAGTGCGCGGTGGCCGGAACAGCCCTTGCACACCTTTGATCCAATTCATCACCCTTTTTTTTTTTTTTTTTTTTTTTCATTTTTAGGATTTCCATTTGATTCTTTTCACACAGTTTCCAATTCTCTGCTGAAACTCTCCTGTTGTCTGATGTCTTGGATATGTTACTTACAGGGATTTAAAAGTCCAGCCCTGGAATCTCAGATGTCTGGGTCCTCATGGTCTGTCTCCACGTCGTTGTCCTCTCGAGTTTTGTTCCCTTCTTGTGTCACTGCGTTGCCGTGTTTCACTGAACGGCAGGCGGAATAAATGAACGCAGAAACGATCGCGAGGCTCTGCATGTCGTCCTCCTCCGCGGAGGGCTCACCTCACCTCTCCTCGGCTCAGGGAACCAGCAGTCGCCGGCTGCACCCGCAGGGGTTAAGGAGATTCGAAGTGGAGCCGCAACCGCAGACAGGGCCGGGGCGTCCTGGTTCTCTTACTCTGGGTGTGGCCCCGGGGGACTCGCCAACGCGGTTGCGGCAGTCACCGTCACCTAGCCCCGATTCTTATCTTTGCCTTCCCCAGCCGAAACTCTGTACTCGTTAAACATAACTCCCCACTCTCCCCTTCCCGGGCCCTGGCACCCACCAAGAGCTCTTCTTTCTGCGTGTTTTTTTTTTTGGTTTTTTTTTTTTTGGTTTTTTTTTTTTTTTGAAAGGTTTTTGCTATAGGGCACCTGCGCTGCAATCCCTTCTCCTCCATTCTCCTCTTGGGATCTTGGGCACACACGCACACGTGCCCGGTGTGAGTTTAAGCCAGCGGGTCTGGGGCTCAAACTGCAGTCCACTACATGGGAGTCCAGCGACATAGCCATTATGCCAACTGCTGGTCCCCTGTCTGTGTCTTTAACTTGACTCCCGTTCGTACCTCGTGTAAGTGGACTCGTGTGGTATTTGCCGGTGAGGACTGGCTTGTGTCACTCAGCACCGTGTCCTTAATGTCTGTCCTCGTATTGTATATCAGAATTTCTTTTCTTTGTAAAACAGAATACTACTCCATTATATGTGTATAGCAGATTTGGTTTGGCCATTTGCCATGGCACATGGGTTTCTTCCTCTTCGAGCTATTGTGAGTAACAGCTTGAGGGGCAGCTGGTGGTGTGGCGGGTAAGGCAGCTGGATACTACATGGCCAATTACACGGTTTGAGCCCCAGAACTGGCAGCTTGAAGAAAAAAATGATAATAATGCTGCTTGAACATGGCTATATAAATAGGGTCTTTGTTTCCTAAGAGGCCCCCAAATCCATTTTCTGTTTCCCCAGCCCCACAAGGTTACTAGAACTTTCCTTGGCCTCTCAGCTCCTGCCTCCGAGCCCGCAGACACCAGGAGGGCCAGAGCCCTGTCAGCTGCCCACCCCGTCTTCTCCTCTCCGGGCTCGTGGAGCCTTGGTAGCGCTCCAGTATCTTCAAACTGCTGTTTCGTCGTATTTCCTCCAGCTTCCCTCATTGTTCCCAGCAGGGCGATTGGTCTGATACGAGCCAGTCCATCGTAGCTAGAAGCAGATGTGTCAATATCATTTTAATTTGCATTTCTCTTATTATGCATGAAGGTGAGCATCTTTTCTGATATTTAAATGGTGTTTATATTTTCTTTGAAATCCTTTTCCCTGCTTCCTACTGTATCTTTATTCTTATTGATTTGTAGGCCTTTGTTACATTTCCAGAAATTTAGGTGTTGTCTTTGATCCAAAGCGTTTTCTAGGGCCAGCTCTAACTTACGGTGCATCTGTAGGGAAGTCACTTTCACCTTGGGACTCGGTTTTTTCATCTGTGAAATGGGCAAGAGGATTGGATTTCACCACAGGGTCTCAAAGTTTCCTTTTAATCTACAAATCTTGGTTTGATTACCCCCTACTTTGTCGATAAGACACAATGTATTTTTTGTATTGAGACAAACATAAAATCCTCCCTGGTTTTCCTCCAATTTCCACTGTACATCTGCATCATAGCCTGCGGGCTTCAGAAACCCCGGGCACATAGCGGAAGGCAGAAGCAGCGAGCTGAGTCTGTGCTTGGTACCCGACCACAGCAATGTGACACAAAGCCACACTCCCGAGATTCACGCATCACGTGACACACTAATGACTTTTTTATATTACTTATTTATGGGGCTGGTAGGTGGTGTGGTGGTTAAAGATGCTGGACTCCTATGGCTAACCATGGTTCGAGTCTAGGTCCTGGCAGCTTGCTTTCTCACTCTCTCTCTGGTCAAAATAAAAACAAACAATAATAATAACAATAAAGTTAAATAAAATGATTCTTTAAAAATATATGATTTATCTATGTATTTCCTTATGCATTTATTTTAGGTTTCTAAAATAAAAAGAGAGACAGAGAGAGGAAGAGTGAGAAATCATTCTGGGGGATGGCCATGGCGCAATCCCTTCTCCATTCCCCTCCTAGGATTTGGGGCATGCATGCACATGTGCCTGGCAGGAGCCTCCAGCTATCAGTCAACCAGTGGGAACCCAATGTCTTAACCATGCCCCCTGCTGGCCCTCACTCGCTAGTGGTTTGGCTACATTCGAGCAGCACAGGCACAGACGTCGACTCGCATGTTCTCAGCAGGCGCCTCACGTGTTTTTCATCTACATACCTGCCTTCTCCTCATCCCAAACAACAAGGGACAGGAAATCACTGAGCTGGAATAGCTTTTTCTGACATAGGTGAACATAAAACAAATAACGACTGTAGATTTTAATGATTTTTGCAACACACCCTCCCTCCCCCAGTCTTCTCAAGCACTCAGGTGGTGAGGACCACCCGCCTGGTGGCAAGGACATGCAGCGAGCACCCAGAGCACCAGGCCTCCCCTCGCCAGCCGCGACACTCCGCCCAAGCAGGATGCAATGCTACTCGTAGTCACTCAGGATCGTCAGCAAATCGCATGTGTAGAAGCCTTCCTGCTCCGTGCTTCTGGAGGTGAGAATAGGGGGTGCTGGGGTCTCAGCACTCCCACCTGAGTCCCCACCCACAGCCGCAGCTCTGGGACCACAGGCCTCCACGGCTGCCTCCAGGGGCTTCTGAGCCTCGAAGCTGAGCCTCTGCAGCCGGGACGTCTGGGGCTGCAGTGAGTGGCTCGGGGGTGACTGTGGGGCTGGGAGAGGAAAGGCACCTCAGGGCAAGGAGCAGCCATTGGGGAGTGCAGGGGTGGGCGGTGAGAGGCAGATTGGGATTAAAACCTCCCACCTCCCGTGGTGCGCACATTTGCTCAGCTCTGCAGCGTCCCACCAGTGAGTCACTCACAGTCAGGGAGGTCCAGAGCAGGGAAGGCCACTGGACGAGGCCCTTCTGACCTTGGCCCTGACCACGGTGTCTGTGAGCAGCCCCTTCACGGGGTCTGGCTGAGGGCTAAAAGCCAGGGCCAGGCCAGGGCCTAGAGAAATGCTTTCCCCTTGGGCTGGGTGCAGCCTCCTCTTAGACCAGGTCTGGAGTGGACGGGCTGGGGCCCTGGCTGGACAGAAACCCAGACTTTGTGGGTGTGCGGGGAGGATGCTAGGAGGCTCGCGGAAGGAAATGGGGTTTCTCAGGTGGTTGCTGGGGCCTCCTGAGATCAGTGAGGGGCTGGGAGGCCAGGCCTGGGGGCAAGCAGGAAGTGGGATGGAACCAGAACTGCCTTGCAGGGCAGGCCGTCCTGCCTCCCGTGGCCCCTGGGTCAAGTTGGGGTCTCAGAAGCAGGCACGTGGTGGCCCTGGCTACATCTGGGATGGGGGTGGGCGTGGGGTGGGGAACCTGTGGTCTTTGCTTCCACGTGGGAGGAGAGTGCCTGAGCTACCTAGACACGTAGGGGGAGTTGGGTGGTACCCGCACAAGGTGGGCTCTGACTGGCCAGAAAGTGACAAACGGCCACCCCGTCCACAGGGCTGCTCCGTCCCTCTTCCCTTGACACGCGTGAGTCACAGCGTGAGGCTGGCTCCCTGCCGGAGGCCCCGCCTGTCTCGCCGGTTGTACTGGCCAGGACAGAAGAGTGTGACGAGGGAGGTGGCCATCCATCCCAGCACTCCAGAGAGCCCCGTCCTCTAGGCAGAGTGACCAGAAGGGTCCCTGGTCCAGCTCTGGCCCAGACACGCAGGAACAGCTCCTGTCCTCCTTCCCAAGCTGACATGACAGGAAGTGTGCGGCATAGTGGCCGTTGTGCTGCCACAGGGTGGGGAGTCCAGCCTGAGAGTGAAGCCAGCCCAGCAGAAGGCAGGCCCCCAAAGGGAGAAAAACTGGGCCCTGAAGACCCCATTTGAGACCTGGACCCAGTTGTGCCTAAAAACCACCTTGGGGCTGTTTAGTCATGCCAGCCGACACCTTCCCTTCCCCCTCCCCCCTTCCTGTATGAGAGAGAAGAAAGAGGCAGAAACAGGTGTTCCCGACAGGGTCTCAGGTCAGTCCTCCAGCCCAGCCCACCAATCAGCTAGGACTGCAGGCACGTCCAGGTTGGCCTAGCAACCGAGCCTGGGCCTCCCACGTGGCTCCCGGCTCCCTGAGTGGCGTTGCCGCCCGTGTGCCCTGGCTGGCTCACGCTTCGTTTTCTGCACAAGGCAGTTTGCATTAGGGTTTCTGTCATTCACAACCAGAAGTGACCTGGCCAGTAACCCAGTGGGATGGAGTGAGTGCGGGAAGGCTCTTAGTGTTCCCGAAGGCTCACATGGGAAACAGGTGTATGTCGGTGTGGTAGTTGTTGAGGTTTTTTATTTAAAAAAAAAAATCTCAGTCCTACTGCTAAGGAACCACTAGCAAAGGATATTTTAATTCAGTTTGAGCCAAAATTTTAGAGCAAGCAGCCACTCCTCAGAGACCGCCATGGAAGTAGGCGTCAGGAGCTGCAGACTCTTCCTTAAGGCAGATGTGAGATTTGGGGGGTCCCGGCCAGAGCCTCCTGTCCTAGCTGCTCACCTGCACCTGGAGAGCCTCCTCCTGGCACGCCTGTGTTGGCCGCCAGTCAGCCCCCTGGTTCTTCGCGCTGGAGAGTCAGCTCATTCTAAATGCAGCCAGCTGCTACTGCCGTACATACCCGCTACTCGGGCAGCACCAGCCCTGCAGACCCTCAGCCTGCCCTGTGCACCCCTTCCTCAGCCCACCGGCCTCCTCGGTCTGAGGATAAAGCCACCGTCCTCTCTCCAGCTCTGCCTCACTTTCTCCCTGGGATCTTGGGCCCTGCTTCTGCTCCTTCCGGCCACTGTGGCTACAGCCCCAGACGCTGCCTGGGCTCACATCTCCCTCAGCTGGGCCCCCCTCTGGTGTCCACACGACCCTCTGCACCCACTGGGTACCCTGCCACCACCATAGATGGCTCACATCCACCCACGAACGCATAGCCACGTTCTCTCAGAACGCCCATCGCAGCCTGGAGGCCCGACATGCCACCTTCTGGCCTATCTGTGGTCCGGTCCTGTGGTTCCTCTCACTACACCTCACTGTGGAGAATATCAGCCCACACGCGTGTCCACTGCACCCGTGTTACTCAGAGGGGAGGGGTCCTGAGGGATTGATTTTACTCTGGGCCGCCGCCCCTTCCACGCACCTGGTCCCTGTGCAAACACATTGCTCATTCAGTCACAAATCCCCACGCCCACACCCACAGGTGGCTCCCGTGCACACACCTACCTGCTTCCTCCCTGCATCGACACAGACGTTCCCACACTTCCCTGCCTGCAGACACACACCCACATCCCTAAGTGAGACGGGAGGAGCTTACGTCTTCTGCACGGAGTCCTTACCCCCAGGTGGTGAGGCGGGGTGGGGCACCGAGGAGGAGAGTTGCAAGTTTGAGGCGATTGTTTTCATATATTCTGCGGACATCGGACATTGCTCAATTCCAGAGAGAAGCAGGCAGCCAAAAGGGGAAGAGGTGGGGGCCGGGGAGACAGAGGGGTCCTGACCCCGGGTGAACTGGCCGCCTTGTCTCTCCCAGCACCCGGCTGCAGGCCCGCAGACCCCAACGGCCTAATTAGCTCTCCAGGCACTTTATGCATATGCGTCCAAAGCTGGAACATAGTTGGTCAGTGTTGATTTCTGTCCTCGAAGTCTATCCTCTGAGCCTGATTGGGTAAATTATTATACATAATCATGCTCACCCCTTCGTCATTAGGTGTTAGCCGCGTCAGTACTGCACTAAAACCGCCACATGCAGCACTAATTTAAATTTCGCGGCCCTGGGGTAGATCATTCGATAGCCCCCATTTTACAGACGGAGGTGTCGTTGCCTGGAGTCACACGGTCATGGGAAATGTCGCGGCCGGTTCACAAGATGTCAGTACGCCCTGTGCCTTAGAAATGCCATTAGATCTGAACATCTCCACTTACTTTGCCAGAGCTCTTCGATTTCCTAAGGTGGCTTCGGAGTGGCTGTTCTCTGAGAGACCTAGATGGTCTCATGTGTGCGACCTCGTTCTGGGCCTTTCTTTTCAGATCCACTAAGTGCGAGCTTCCCGCTAGGAGACCAGATTTAACTCATCCTCCATCCTGGCATCCTACAGAACACCCCTTGGCCCATAGGAGGCGCCCTGTCGGCGGTGAAAGGAAATTCAGTAACGTGGAATTTAGCTGTTTCTCTAGCTGCGTCCTCCAAGAACTTGGAGATCGATCGATGGGGACGGGCGACAACGAAAAGGATGTGGAGTGGAGAAAGGCCTGCGGGGTGCAGAGCCTCGAGACTCTCCTAGCTCTCCCTGCTCCCGCCAGACGCCTGGAGTGTAATTTTGGTGAGGAAGGCCCCACAAAAATCCACTTTCCCGGCTGTGCAGGCTGCGGCCTGGCGAGCTGTCACCCTGATTCCAACGAGAAGCCGTCTCTCCTCAGTCTACGTTCCCACAGGACCGTGTCCTGCATAGACTCCGGCGGAGAGTCCGTGCCTGCACAGTTGGCAACGTGGTATGCAGGGGCAGGGTGTTCACTCTGGGCACGAGCCTGGGTGGGGGCCATGACACCTTTTTCTGAGCTGAGAGAGGGGCTCCCTCACCTGGCGGCATTGACATGGACCCTGGGGACGGGGCCTGGCACCCAGTGGGTACCGGACAAAGGCAGTCGGTCCTGACCCCTCTCCTGCCCATTTCTGCTGCAGCTGCTGGTCCCAAGAGCCTGGGACCCGCCGAGGTCCTCTTGTCTTCGTCAGCCCTTGCACGTGCGTCCCAGCATTTGAGACTTCCTGAAGTGGGTCCCACCCAGAGCGGCCCGCCCGGTCCTTGCAGGGAGTTCCCAAGCCCACCTTGCCATCGCTGCCCTGCTCCTGGTTGCAATCTGCTCCTAGCCTGGCCCTTGTCCCCACCGGGCCCCCGGGCTTGCTAGACAGTCAGACAATAGAGAACGGAGTTCAGCTGCACACGTGGACGACAAAAGATTATGAAAATGAAAAGTAAATAAATATGGATGTTGAGGGCCTAATTCTGATAAGCGGATTTTCAAAATTAGCCATTTGCAAGAGTAGATTAAATGCATTTAATGTGGTGGGTGGAAGGAAGGCGATTAAGATGCACGGCAAACCCCATTTTCAGCAGATTCCGGGGAGAAGGCGTCGCGGGCCCCCTCTGCGAGCACGTTTGCCGGATAAACGCGGAGTGCCTTCTAAGAGCACTCATTTGCTGCTGCCGTGCTGGTAAACAGGCCTCCTGGAAAGGGGCCACTTGCTGCCTTCTGTACACGAGGCAGGCCAGCAAGGCGGGGCGGGCGGCCAGGGGCCGGGCGGGGCGGGTGCCAGGCCTGTAGTAGAGGGGCTGGCCCGGCCATGGAGGACTGTTCGTGGTCTGCTGGATGTGGGAGAGCACCAAGGACACAGAATGAATGACACTGGCTTTTCTGTCACCTTCCCCAGCCGTCCACCCCCCACCCAGTCCTCTGCAGTGTGAATTCTGATCCCAGAATACCTTGCAGCTCCTTCCATGGCAACAGTCGCCCTCCCTCCCGGCTCTGCCTCTGCCTCCTTCCCTCCTCGCCTCCTCCCTGCAGCCCGTTCCCAGCCCAGCCTGGCCGCCAGGGAAGGCGGTGTACCCTACAGGCAGGTGGCCAGCCACGCACCCCGGACAAGGGGCGAGCGGGTGCTCACGGACACCACACCCCACAAGAAGCAGGAGGAGAGAGGTCAGAACCCCAAACTGGCCAGGCGCTGCCCTTCCCTGAGGCCCACATCCAAGGCCCTTTGAGCTGAAACCCCCTGCTGGGTTCCCGGTCTGAGGGTAGATGGGGTATGCTTTACGCCACCCCAGCAGAGGTGCAGGTGCGGAAGCCAGGCGTCTCGAGAGCACGTCCCCAGCTGTGACCGCGGCCCCCATGTTGGGAGCAAGCCTCAACCACTTGCCGGTTATTTCCTGAGCCACAGTCCCAGCTGTCACAGGTGAGGGCATGGGAAGTACTCACCAACCACCTCCCTGGGCCCCAGGCCCCGGCTTCACTTACCCGCCAACCACGGTGAGCTCTCACTCGCACTCGCCACGAACCTCAGGCCCCGTGCGCGCAGGCCTCACTCCCTCCACCGTCCCCACCTCCAGGTGCTCCTGCTGCTCAGCTGGTCCCTAGTCCTCTCACCATCCCTGCCCCAGGACCTTTGCACTTGCTGCCCCGTCTGCCTGAGTCACTCTTCCGCCACGTTCACAGGAGGTGACTTAGCACGGGGGGTCGCTCACACGCCTGCTCCCGGAGGGCAGCCCCGCCTCTGCTCTCGCCATCAGCCCTGGCTCTCTCTGGTCTTTGCACCTGCCATTGCTGTCTGTCTCACTGTCTGTGGCTCTGTCATCTCCACCCTGACCCCTCCCAGGAGGGCAGCGTGAGCCCTGAGAGGGGCCCGGGCCGAGGCCGTGCTGGAGCGAGGTGTGAAGGCAGTGCCGGAGCCTGCGCCACGGTTGCCGTGCTTCCTGTTCACCTGTGCGTGGCGGCGTGGGGACACAGGGTGGGGATATAGGGACGCGGACCGCTCAGGCTGACCGCACCTCTCTGAGCCGCCCCTGGGAGCCACAGGCAGGTGCCGACAGCTCCCTGGGAAGCAGAGCTCGGAGGACCCGGCTCTGTGAGGCCCTGGCCACAGAGCAGTGAGCGGGTCTCACGGGCTCGGCTTCTCACCCATCTCACAGACGAGGTGGCTTCGGCAGGGATGTGACACCCGCCAAGGTCCCAGAACTCATGAATGACAAAATGGGGTCCAAACCCACACAGTCGGGGCGGCAGAAGAGGAAGTCACAGGGGGCCCCACCCCCAGAAAGGTAACGTCTGGGTCTTGGGCGGGGGTTCCCAAACACTTTGAAACCAGAGACACTGGTTCATTGTTTAAGAGGTCATGGCCACGGCCTGGCCTCTGTGCTGACCACCTGGCAGGACCAAGCAGCCTTGTGTGTACATAGCACCCCCGAGTGACTCTGGCGCAGGAGCTTAAGGGACCCCATGCTTTGGTGGGGGTGCAGGGTCGTCCCTGCCAGATACCAGAGGAGCCGCCACTTCTAAGCACGACTACTCCCCTCCCCATCTGCAACCCAGGGCCCGCCTCCGTCCTCCAGGGCCTCTTGGACTCGCCCTGCCCCGTGCTGGCCACAGCCCTGGTGGCTCGGCACCCTGGGTTTCAGGAAGCCCTCCCTAAACTATAGAAATCCTCATGTCCCTGGAGGCCGCCTTCTGGTTCAGCAGAAAGATGGAGATGGGAGCCTCAGAGTGCAGATCCGGGCCCAGGCCCACCCTGAGCGGTGGCCTCTGGGGCCTCGGTGTCCTCCTCCATCAGAACGCGAAGGTTGACGTCCCGCCTGCTCACAGAGCCGTCTGCCCCGGGGTTCCGGGGGCATCTGGAGAAGGGCAGCACGTGGGAGCACCCCAGCGCCCGCTGCAGAGCTCTCGTCTTCGCAGGCTGGGCCTCAGCTCCCGCCCCCTCGAGCCCTTTCTTTGCCGGAGACCAATATTTTAAAATTAGTCTTCGGTCTGAACAAGAGCAAAAATCATTAGAATTTTTCATCAGGGACTTGTTTTCATCTATATTTGCCGATCCCCAGCCTGGGGGTCTCTGCAGTTTCATTATTTGGTTTTTGGTATTTCTTTGTTACCGACAAGCTGTTTTCCAATCCAGTCGCAGTGTTGGCGGGAAGTCGGGCCTCCCACTCGGTGCTCAAACTGGCCTCCTCGGCTGGCACGTGGGGGAGAGGGGGATCGTGGGCCCAGGGCCAGATGGCTCAGGGAGCCACTGCGGGCGGAGGCGCCAGGGAGAGGGGCTGCTGAGCGCTGAGGGAAACAAGCGTGAGGCCAATTACCCTGGCAACCTTGCCCCCGGGAGGGAGAAGGCAGGAAGACAGCACTGGACCAACCACAGCCCAGTGCCCAGCTGGGGGTTCCCACCCCTTCCTCCAGCTCTGGGGGTGTGGGAGAGACCCAGAGTCTAACAGGACGGAAGGCTGGCAGGAGTATCCATGACGCTAGCAAGTAGGAAATGGCTAGGAGAGAGTGTGAGCAGGGCCCGAGCCACAGTCCACCCGCCACTCCTGCGGCCAGCCCTTGCTCCACACCCACAGTGCCTGCTGGGTAATGGGCCGGGCTGCTCCATTCGCGGGGCGCTTCCTTCATGGGGAGAACGTCTTTTTGTCCTTGACAGGTGGTGATAGATAGAGAAGCCAGCTTAAAGAAGGGCGGTAAGTAGCCCAGGGTCACCCAGAGAATTAATATCATAATTGAGAATAACAGCCAGGCCTCCTATTTACTAGATAAAATAGCACCAGGGGATGTGCGGGGAGACGGGAAAGCAGAATTTGCAATCGTTTTTTATTTCTCTGCAAATACAGTAGGTGTTGTTTTTTCCCACCGTTCCTCAGAGACCCTGCAGCTCCCGCTCTGCCCTCGCACGCAGGGCCGAGACCCTGTGTTTTCCCGTTCCGCTCCTCCGCCCTGCCAGGGCAGTGTCTCAGCAGGACCCAGGGACAGGCTGCAGGACCCAGGGACAGGCTGCAGGACCAAGTTCATGCCAGGGTCCCCCGGCAGGAGGGAGGGCACCTGGGAGCTGACGGCACGCTCCCGCTGCATCGAGAGCAGACGAGCTCAGGGCTGCAGCTGTAGAGGGAGGTTCGAACCCAGCTCTGCCTGCCGCGAGCACCCTGCTTCACCTCTCTGCGCCTCGGCTTTTCCTCCTTGGAGTGAGGCCACCCTCCTAAGGTCATTAACCAAGGTCAAATGCACCTGATGTGCTTCAAGGCCTGGGGTGCGTAGGCAAGACGGCCAGAGCAGACGCTGCCGCGGACATGTTACCGCGACAGTTAAGCTGGAAGGGCTTTTAGGGCAACTATGTGAGAACTTCCAAGAGCTACGAAATTAATTGGAGGGTGTTAACTGTAGAAATACAGTAACAGAAGAAAATTACCTCTAAAGAATTAGAACAAAGCAATTAAGGAAAAGGAAAATGATGTAGAGGAGGAGGAAGACGCACGCGAATAGCCACGGCCGAGCCCGGGGAAGTGTAGCGTCAGTCGGGGCTGGTGGGCAGAGGCCTGGGGAGCTGAGAGACCTGTAGGAATGGGCCTGGGGGGAGAGGCTGGCAAGCAGCTGGACACCGGGACCCCACGCAGCCCAGGCCCTGAGCAGAAGGTGGTGGGAGGTGAGCACTGCGGGACTGGCAGGGGGAAGGCGAGGGAGCTCGGTGGGGCCGGGCTCTGGCTGCTGCCGCTGCTCACCGCTGTGGGACTTCCCGTTCACCGTCGAGGGGGTTGGAGACAACGAACTCTGAGACCCCGCCCAGGTTCTGAATTGGGAAACCCAAGTGTTCTGGAATACTGGAGGCAAAGGAGGGACAGGGAGGACCAGTTGCCATCAGACCAGCGCAGTTGGAAAGAACTTGGAATAAACCAGAGTGGGGTTGGGCCCAGCCCCCATGGGGGGCTCTGCACAGCTGCTCTGCACCTGTGCTCTGCAGGCAGGGACCACGTGGGTGCCTGGCGTGGCGCCAGCCCAACCCCGAGGCCAGGCAAGGAGGTGGCGAGCCCTGTGGTCAAGAAGCTGCGGCAGGAAGGTGGTGAGCTCAAGGCTGGCCTGTGCGGCGTAGGGAGACCCTGTCTGAGAGAGCAGCCATCAGCCGGCCGGTGGCACGGTGGCTACGGTGGCTAGATCACATGGCCAGCCACGTGGGTTGAGTCTTAGCTCCAGCTGTAGAAAATCATGCCAGGCACGTGTGCATGTGTGCCCAAAATCCTGAGAGGAGAATGGAGATGGGACTACGGTGTGGGCCTTCCCCAGGGGAGCGCTCTCTCTCTCTCTTTCTTTCTCTCTCCAGCAAGCATACACACTGTAGAGCAAATTTTTAAAATAAACATAAAAGATCCACGTATGGGAACCAGCAGTTAGCGTAATGGCTGTGTCTCTGGACTCCCACGTAGTCGACCGCAGTTCGCATCCCGGACCCGGTGGCTTAAAACTCACGCCGGGCGCGTGTGCGTGCGTGCCCAAGATCCCGAGAGGAGAATGGAGGAGAAGGGATTGCGGCGTGACCCTCCCCCCTGGGGAGTAATTTCTTGCTTTCTATCTCTCTGTCTTTCTCTGTCTGTCTGGCAAGCGCACGCGCCCTATAGCAAAAACCTCTCCCCCAAAAAAACTGTAAAAAAAATAATAAAAGATCCAGGTATGGTGCAAGCCTGTGGTCCCAACTACTGGGGAGGCCAAGGCAGGAGGGCGATGGCACAGGGAGACCCTGTCTTAGGGAAAAAAGACCTAGCCTGGGCCCCCTGTCTGGGTGTCAGCAAGGCCCTCTACCTCGGTGTCCTCATTTGTCAAGTGGGAAGACGCGGCTCCATCTGCGGAGGCCATGGAGATAGTGCCGAGAAAGGCCGGCCCGACCTTCCTCACGAGCTGGCCTTCTGCTGGCTGGGCTGGCCTGGGCGCTGCCCCCTGCGAGGCCTGGGGAGGACTGGCACCCCCCACACTTCCCTTGGCCCTCTGCCATGGCCGAACGATCAGCACACCCCATCCCGGGGCCACAGTCTGGCTCCAGGAGGGGCATGTGACCTACGCCGGGCCATTCAGAACTCTCTCGGACCTGTGCAGAGCGGGCAGGCCACGCCACACCGTCCCTGCCGTGCTGAGCGGGGAGCGGCTGGGTGCTGTCTCAGGGAGTCCCGAATCGGTGCCGCCCGCAGCTCCCTGAGCCCTCGGGCTCCCTGTCCCCCAAAACCATCACGTAGCCCGTTCTCTCCGCGCAAGCAGACCGCCAGCTCGCTCCACGTTGAGCGCACCTTCTCCTGACCAGGACTTCAGGCAGGCCTGCTCCACCCGCCCGGTCCCGCAGCGCCGGGGCGTGCCGGCCGCTCGTGGCTGTTCACGGCTCTCCGTGACTGCCCGCCACCGCCCGTCCTCCTGGGGCCCCGTGCTCACCATGCTCTCCAGCCCAGCCCTCTCACTCTGGGCCCTGTGCAGCCTGCTCAGAGCTGCGTCAAACAGACTGCGGCCTTGAAACTGCCCAGACAGGTCTGCGTCGGCCGGGAGAGTGGGGGCGCCCTTACGTGGACCATTGCCACGCGCCAGCCAGGGCATCGAAGCTGGCTTGGCACTGCCGCCCCGTCCTGTGCCCGCCTCCCGACTTTCAGCAGGCTCACTCCGAACCGCCACACAGTAGCGGCTGCTCGGTGCCCCGCCAGTCTGAGACGAGCAGGGCAGTGCAGCGTTCAGCCTAAGGAACAAGCTCAGCGTGGTGAGATTCTAGGCACATGACACCGTGAGGGGACCGTGACGTCGATGCCAAGGGACAGTGGGACTTCTCCCATCCCCTCGCACCTTCCAGTGGGCCCACCGTCCCCAGATTTCCTTACTGTCCACACCTCATGCCTGTCCTCATCCTCATACTTCGGCCCCCCCATGCAGCTTCCGTGCAGGTGTGCACCCCCCTCAGGGAGGCCGAGAGAAGACAGCGGGGGCCGGGTTCTCTGAGCAGAGGCGCCCTCGGCCTCGTCCTGCTTGACCAGGGAGGCTCCATTACTGCTCTAGGCCTTAGAAGGGGAGCCCCTGGGGCTGTTCCCCGGAAGGCAGGCCCTGATCAGGACAGTCAGGCCCCGCTCTGAGGGTCCCCATCCATGCCAAGCGCCAGGCACTGCTCTGGGGGCCTCAGTGCATCATCCCCGCTGTTCCTCAAAAGCAGCTAAGAAGGAGGTATTACTACTGACCCATCATACATGGGAGGAGCGAGGGCCCGCCCAGGGAGAGATCACCCAGCCAGAGAGCAGCGGGGCCAAGATTCGCGCCCAGGGAGACGGGTGTCAGAGCCCAAGGCCTTGAGCCAGCAAGGCCTGCCTGGGAACCCTGCACAGAGACCCTGCTGGTTCCGTCGGCTGCTGTTTCCTGCCTGCCAGATACCAGGCCGAGTGGGCAGGCTGCAGTCTTTACTGCATTCTCTCCTCACAGCTGCCCTGCAGGGTAGGCTGACGAGGACACTGAGGACGGGCGAGGACCTCACTGCCCTCGGAGCACACCGCTGGGAAATGGCTGTGCTGGGATCTGAACTCGGGGCTCTCTCACTCTAATGCCCAGGCTCTGCCTTTCGGGGCCAGGAGGTGGCATGGTGGCTAAGGTGCTGGACTTGCTCATGACTGACAGTGCTTTGAGTCTCAGACCTGGCGGCTTGCTTTCTCACCTTCCCTTTCTCTCTCTGTCTCTCTGGTCAAGTTATAATAACAAATAAAATTAAATGAATATTTAAAAAAAAGAACCACTGAGTTGTAAACAGCCTACAAAGAACCTTTTCTTTCTGACTTGATTTTGAGGTTATTACAGATTCTCAGAAAGTTGGGAGGAGCACAGAAAGGCCGCTCGTGCCCTTCCCTGGGGTTGTGTGTCTCATGGCAACACCGGGGCCGGGGAGCGGCTGCCTAGTGCCCTGTCACTGTCACCTGTGAGAATCTTGTGATCTCCACAGCAACCCAGAGAGCCGTTCCACCATCATGAAGACGGTGTCCCCTCCTCGGGCCCGGGCCCGCCCACCCCGCCCAGCCCCACCCAGCCCCTGGCCACCGTCCCCGTCTGCCATGCCGACAAGCGCTCTGTGAGAATGTTACATAAACGGAGTCCTACACTGCTGTCTTGTGATCAGCTTCTCGCTCACGGAGACCTATTTTAAGATAAACATTTATTGAGCACCTAGCATGTTCAGGAACATGTTACTTCCTGTCAGAAATTTGTCACTTAAGACTCTTTCAGTTGCAAGTGACAGAACTCAACTCAAACTAGGTTATAAAAGGAACATACTGGCATCGGTAACGGGAAGGTCCAGAGGTAGAGCTGGCTTCAGGCCCAGCTAGATCTAGGGGGTTGTCAGAACCACTGTTATTCCCCGGGTTGGCTTTGCTCTCTGTGCTGGTTTTCCTCACAGGCCGACAGTGACGGCTCCGGGCACACAACCTACTCAGTCATTCCCTGGGGCGAGGGCCCTCCCTCCTTCAGGAAAGTTCCAGCAGAGGCTCCAGCCCCGTTTGGCCCACCTGGTGCTCTGACTGGCTAATCCTCGGTCACGTGTCCTCCCCTGAGCCTCGCTCTAATCACAAGAACTGACGCGGTGGGGGAGGGTTTAAGAAAACTGGGGTGCTGCTGTCAAGGGAGAGGCCAGGCCTGTGGTGCACACGGGGGTTTTAGACTGCCTGGACACGACTGGCTTATTTTTCAAAATATGTGAAAAAAGTCGGGCTCAGAAAGACAAAGTAACCCCCCCTCCCAGATTCAAAGCTCTCAGTCCTAGAAAGTGGCTTCACAGGGATTCGAACCCCAGGCTTGTGACTCCTGTTTTGAGATGTCACCTGCCCCCCCCCCCACCCGCTGCTGGAGAGGCCCGCCCTGCCCTTCCACTCTCGGGACAGAATGGGAAGGCGGCAGCGGAGCTGGGCTCAGACCAGCCTTCCAGTCTCCGCCGTGGCCCACGGCCCGGCTGCAAAGGGACCCCTGGGCCCCCGCCCCGCTGCAGGGAGGCATAAAGTGGAGGCTGGCCCCGCAAGGGCCCCTCCTGGCACACAGGCTGGTGCCGAGCTGCTCGCAGTCCCATCCCACGCGTGTGCAGACCTGGCACCCGCTCCACGCGTGGGCCGCCACGTGGCTGCGGGAGAGCCAGGGAAGAGACGGCCGCCGTCCAACAGCGAGGACAGGCAGATGGAGCCGGTGACTCAGCACGGAGGCCAGATGTGGCCAGATGAGCAGAGTAAACACAGAGGCCGGAGGCCAGACCTGCATGGCCCCCCTCAGAGCCAGGCAGGGATGGGGGGCCCCCAAGCAGTGACAGACAGACGGGCGGCAGGGTGGGGAGATGGATGGCTCCGTCAGGCTCAGCGGAGTGAGGAAAACCAGACAGATGGGCTCGTTAGAGAACCAGGCTGGGAGGGCCGGGGCTCCGCTGGAGCAGGACCGAGGCGGGCTCTTCTGCTGCAGGCAGCCTCAGGCCGTGGGCAGGACTTTCCCCTCAGCCTCTCCTGCTGTGCTTGTGGGGGGTGCAGCAGGTGGCAGGTGACCCCCCCCTTCCCAGGACAGCTTCTCCCCACTCGGAGCTGGAGCCTTCGGCCTGTCCCCTCTCGTGGAAGCGGCCCGCTCGCATCCTCTGCCCCAGGCCCCCGCTCGCTAACTCCTCCATGGCTGTCAGATGCTCCAGCCCGGGACACCGCCTTAGCCCCGGCGCCGCCTGAACTCCCCCATTCCTTCCCCATCCCCAGGGCAGGGGCTGGGCTGCCTGACTCTTGCCGGGGCCCAGTCCCAGCGCAGTGCTGGGCACACAGACAAATGTGTGTGCCTGCATCTCTCCTCACAGAGAGGGCCTGGCTGTCCGTCCAGTCCCCTTCTCCGCCTGCAGCTCCGGCTCCCTCGCACTTCCTGGTCCTGCTCACCAGGTCCTTGCCCTCCCCGCACACACCCTCAGAAAGACGGGTTTGGTGGCTTGGTCAGCTCCCCTGTGCCCTGTGGGCTCAGTGCATGGTCCCGGGGCAGATACTGTCACCTGAGAAGCTTAGAGTGGAAAGAAGGGACCCACCTTCCAGAGGATGAGGAAGGGGCCCCAGGAAGTGGTCTGTGCTCTTCCAGGGTGCAAGGGCCAGCACAGGGTCTGGAGCTGGCCACCTGCCCAAGTCCTGGCACTCCACAGGCCCACCTCAGACCCTCCCTGCAAGCTTCGTCCTGGGTGCCAGGCATGGCCCGGCGGGCCCTGAGCTGACTGACCATGTGGCCGGTGCTGGTGGACAGCGGCCCCAGAGGCTAGGTCTAAGCTCTCCCCGTGGAGCTGGGGAGGCATCACCCTGAAGGGCAGAGGGGCTCCACGGTGCAAACGAGTCCTGGGTTAGCCACATGGCCTCCGAGCACAAGCACATGGGTCCTTACAAGAGGTCAGGGGCCAGACAGCGGGCAGCAGGAGTGTAGCTCAGCCATGCGAGTCTCACACGGGATGTCCTGGGTTTGCCTCCAGGGCTGCTCATGCGTGCTGGGCGTGTTGTGTGTGTGCACTGGGCATGTACATGTGCGTGCGTGCTGGGCATGTGCATGTGTGTGCATGCTGGGTGTGTGCATGCCTGCTGGGTGTGTGCATGTGTGTGCGTGTTGGATGGGTGCATACATGTGAGGGCTGGGTAGGTGCATGTGTGTGTGCATACGTGTGTGCATGCATGTGTGTTTGTATGCACGTGTGTCCACCGGTGATCCAGGCTGGCTGAGGCTGGGGGCTGAGCAGTGTGGCGAGCTGCGGAGGGTTCTCTCTCCCGTGGAAGAAGGAAGGAAGGAAGGGGAGGCAGGGGCGTCTGGCCCGAACTCCATGGAGCAGCCCTGAGTAGAGGTGTGAAGGGCGGGGGCCATGAGCCGAAGCCGCAAGTGGCTCCCACCCCCCGACACTAGAAAAGCCAGACAAAGCTTCTGGCCTCTGGCCAACATTAAGTATGGCCCCAAGACACCGCAACAGTGGCCTAGCCACACTGATTTGGATTTCTGACATCCAGAACTGTAAGGGAATTCATTTCTGTTGTTTAAGAAGTTTCAGAGTTTCCATTTTGCAAGAGGAAAACCCTTTGGAGATCTGTTACTGAACCACTCGCCTGTAGCTCACACTGTGAACGTGCATTTCACACAGCGGGGATGCGGAATCGCAGGGGTGGGGTTTCTCACCGCAGTTTTTAATTTTGTCCTGATCTCATTAAGTAGGCTTCATTGCGGTCATTGTAGTAGGAGCACCAGCTCCATGGGCGGGGCACAGCCCACCTGCTGTGCAGTGAGGCTACTGGGGCTGAGCCCGGCAGGACTGGGGCCCTGCGGAACCGTCTAGTAGACATCCATGAGCACGGGGAAGAGGCCACAGGGACAGAGGGACAGTGGCCCCTCACTCCTGAAGGTTCCAGAGTTCCTGGGGTTTTACAGCCTGCAGTTTTTAAAAATGAAAAGAAAAAGTCACCATGCCTCTGCAGTTTGTGGCAGCAGCCCTGAAAACTTACAGTCGGCCCCCTGCGGCTGCCCAGGCCTGGGACACAGAGCAGTCTCGGGACCCCTGCCCCCACAGTGTGCAGGGAGCACCCATTCCAGGCCTGGCCACAGGAAGGGCGGGAGCCACCAGAGCTGCCCCCCACCCCCACAGAGAAAGCTCCCCGACTTGCCCAAGGTCACACACTGAGGAGCGGAGCTGGAATTCAGGCCCTAGGGTTTGTCACCACTGATCGTGTCCTGGAGGCTGAGAGGACTGGCATCTGGAGGCTGAGCGGAAGGCATCTCGCTGCCTGTCCACAGGCATTCAAATGCCCAAATGCTGCTTTCAGCAGCTTTAAAGGAGCCGCAGAATCGGCTTTCTCTCTGTAACCAGGCGGTCTCTCCCAGTTAATCACAGACCAGAGAGTTTCATTCTGTTCCGATACGCCCACCAGGTATCTGAGATTGCCTGGGACAGCAGGCCAGCGGGTTAGCTGGTATTCCATGTCTGTCCTCCGAGGCCCGCGGCACAGCCTGGGAGGGGCGGGAGGGGCGAAGCTGGACGGTAGCCACGCCCGGCCTGCAGAGGGACTGCCCGGCCTGCAGAGGGACTGCCCTGACTGCAGAGGGACTGTCCTGACTGCTGAGGGGCTGCCCGGCCTGCAGAGGGACTGCCCTGACTGCAGAGGGACTGCCCTGACTGCAGAGGGACTGCCCGGCCTGCAGAGGGACTGCCCGGCCTGCAGAGGGACTGCCCGGCCTGCAGAGGGACTGCCCGGCCTGCTGAGGGACTGCCCTGACTGCAGAGGGACTGCCCGGCCTGCAGAGGGACTGCCCTGACTGCAGAGGGACTGCCCGGCCTGCAGAGGGACTGCCCTGACTGCAGAGGGACTGCCCTGACTGCAGAGGGACTGCCCGGCCTGCAGAGGGACTGCCCTGACTGCAGAGGGACTGCCCGGCCTGCAGAGGGACTGCCCTGACTGCAGAGGGACTGCCCTGACTGCTGAGGGACTGCCCTGACTGCTGAGGGGCTGCCCTGACTGCTGAGGGACTGCCCTGACTGCTGAGGGACTGCCCTGACTGCAGAGGGACTGCCCAGCCTGCAGAGGGACTGCCCTGACTGCAGAGGGACTGCCCTGACTGCAGAGGGACTGCCCTGACTGCTGAGGGACTGCCCTGACTGCTGAGGGACTGCCCTGACTGCTGAGGGACTGCCCTGACTGCAGAGGGACTGCCCTGACTGCAGAGGGACTGTCCTGACTGCAGAGGGACTGCCCACCTGCAGAGGGACTGCCCTGACTGCTGAGGGACTGCCCTGACTGCAGAGGGACTGCCCTGACTGCAGAGGGACTGTCCTGACTGCAGAGGGACTGCCCACCTGCAGAGGGACTGCCCGGCCTGCAGAGGGACTGCCCACCTGCAGAGGGACTGCCCTGACTGCAGAGGGACTGTCCTGACTGCTGAGGGACTGCCCTGACTGCAGAGGGACTGCCCTGACTGCAGAGGGACTGTCCTGACTGCAGAGGGACTGCCCTGACTGCAGAGGGACTGCCCTGACTGCTGAGGGACTGCCCGGCCTGCAGAGGGACTGCCCTGACTGCTGAGGGACTGTCCTGACTGCTGAGGGACTGCCCTGACTGCTGAGGGACTGCCCTGACTGCTGAGGGACTGCCCTGACTGCTGAGGGACTGCCCTGACTGCAGAGGGACTGCCCTGACTGCAGAGGGACTGTCCTGACTGCTGAGGGACTGCCCTGACTGCAGAGGGACTGCCCTGACTGCAGAGGGACTGCCCTGACTGCAGAGGGACTGCCCTGACTGCTGAGGGGCTGCCCTGACTGCTGAGGGACTGCCCTGACTGCAGAGGGACTGCCCTGACTGCAGAGGGACTGCCCGGCCTGCAGAGGGACTGCCCTGACTGCAGAGGGACTGCCCGGCCTGCAGAGGGACTGCCCTGACTGCAGAGGGACTGCCCTGACTGCAGAGGGACTGCCCTGACTGCAGAGGGACTGCCCTGACTGCAGAGGGACTGCCCGGCCTGCAGAGGGACTGCCCTGACTGCAGAGGGACTGCCCGGCCTGCAGAGGGACTGCCCTGACTGCAGAGGGACTGCCCTGACTGCAGAGGGACTGCCCTGACTGCAGAGGGACTGCCCGGCCTGCAGAGGGACTGCCCTGACTGCAGAGGGACTGCCCTGACTGCAGAGGGACTGCCCGGCCTGCAGAGGGACTGCCCTGACTGCAGAGGGACTGCCCGGCCTGCAGAGGGACTGCCCTGACTGCTGAGGGACTGCCCTGACTGCTGAGGGACTGTCCTGACTGCTGAGGGACTGCCCTGACTGCTGAGGGACTGCCCTGACTGCTGAGGGGCTGCCCTGACTGCTGAGGGACTGCCCTGACTGCAGAGGGACTGCCCGGCCTGCAGAGGGACTGCCCTGACTGCTGAGGGACTGCCCTGACTGCAGAGGGACTGCCCGGCCTGCAGAGGGACTGCCCTGACTGCTGAGGGACTGCCCTGACTGCAGAGGGACTGCCCTGACTGCAGAGGGACTGCCCTGACTGCAGAGGGACTGCCCGGCCTGCAGAGGGACTGCCCTGACTGCAGAGGGACTGCCCGGCCTGCAGAGGGACTGCCCTGACTGCAGAGGGACTGCCCTGACTGCAGAGGGACTGCCCTGACTGCAGAGGGACTGCCCGGCCTGCAGAGGGACTGCCCGGCCTGCAGAGGGACTGCCCTGACTGCAGAGGGACTGCCCGGCCTGCAGAGGGACTGCCCTGACTGCAGAGGGACTGCCCTGACTGCAGAGGGACTGCCCTGACTGCAGAGGGACTGCCCTGACTGCAGAGGGACTGCCCTGACTGCAGAGGGACTGCCCGGCCTGCAGAGGGACTGCCCTGACTGCAGAGGGACTGCCCTGACTGCAGAGGGACTGCCCGGCCTGCAGAGGGACTGCCCTGACTGCAGAGGGACTGCCCGGCCTGCAGAGGGACTGCCCTGACTGCTGAGGGACTGCCCTGACTGCAGAGGGACTGCCCGGCCTGCAGAGGGACTGCCCTGACTGCAGAGGGACTGCCCTGACTGCAGAGGGACTGCCCTGACTGCAGAGGGACTGCCCTGACTGCAGAGGGACTGTCCTGACTGCTGAGGGACTGCCCTGACTGCTGAGGGACTGCCCTGACTGCAGAGGGACTGCCCTGACTGCAGAGGGACTGCCCTGACTGCTGAGGGACTGCCCTGACTGCAGAGGGACTGCCCTGACTGCTGAGGGACTGCCCTGACTGCAGAGGGACTGCCCTGACTGCTGAGGGACTGCCCTGACTGCAGAGGGACTGCCCGGCCTGCAGAGGGACTGCCCTGACTGCAGAGGGACTGCCCGGCCTGCAGAGGGACTGCCCTGACTGCAGAGGGACTGCCCTGACTGCAGAGGGACTGCCCTGACTGCTGAGGGACTGCCCTGACTGCAGAGGGACTGTCCTGACTGCAGAGGGACTGCCCTGACTGCTGAGGGACTGTCCTGACTGCTGAGGGACTGCCCGGCCTGCGCTGCGTTCAGTGTGACTGACACTCGTTGGCACCCAGCACTCAGCACCACCAGACCTCGAGTCGGAAGTTGGGACAGTGCCAAGCACAGCGCCTGTGCGGTCGGGACAGCCCAAGCACGGCTGCAGGGACAGCACCTCCAGCCCTGGAAGCTCACCACGGAGACGGGTGTCACCTGCTCACACTGCGTGTCACTGTGGGCAGGCGGGAGCTCCACACAGCCATCGGGGCTAGACCGTGGCAGGCACCGCTGTCTTCCAGCAGCGTCTGAGACAAGTGACCTCACCGGCAGCCACTTTGGGAAGAAGCAGGAGAGCACGGGGCCAGCACAGCATCGGCAGGTGCCACATGCCCGACTTCTCACTGGTTGTCAGCGAGACCCTCACCCCCGGGGGGCCGAGCAGCCAGTATGCTGTGACCTCCAGTGTAACTACCTGGGTTTTGGTGAGCACCGGTGTGCCAATCTTCCCATACGCAGCCGTCCCCCAGCCGAGTGAGTGCTGCCCCATTCGGTGCCCACGGACAGGTGCCAGGGCATGCACTGCATGGCCCAGGGGGCATCGCCCACGGTGGACCTGCCGGGACCGGAGCTCCCTGCATCCACGCAGGGCACCACCTGTGAGGCCGTCTGCCACAGCCCTCCTCTCCCGGCTCGCCCCAGGGCCAGCCTGAGTGTGGGTTTCTCAGCAGCACCAGCTTCGTGCAGTAAAGCCCCACCCTCGCAGGGATTCAGAGCACCTGCACAGGGCCTCGGCTGCCCAGTGCTCAGTGGCGTCCCCCCGGCCCCGCCCCCTGGCTGCCACATGCCCAGCGGATGTGCATGTCCCCAAGGTGAGTCAGACAGCCCGCGACCCTCGGGGCGCTCCATCAGAAAGGTCGGTTTGGGAAATGGGCACATTCTATTCCATTGACAGTTTCATTAAAGGCTCTGACAAGTCCTGCAGTGGCCAAACCAGTTTAATTTTATTTATTCCAGTCTCTGCCGGCCTGTGACATCCCGAGGAGACACACCCTGCCCGTGTGCTTTCGCGGGCCCCATTCTCTCTTCCCTGAACATTTCCCTTCCAGTCAGCTTATCTATTCCTACTCGCTCTGCAGGGGCCCTTTCTGAAGATGCCGTCACAGCCTGGATCGCACTGAGTAGTTAGTTCTGGGCCAGGAACCCCTGGGTTCCCGCCCTCCAGCCGGGGCGCCATGGCAGCAAACAACTGTAGGGCTGGAGATCACATGGCCGGGCACGGGTTCGGGTCTCAGTCAGCTTAGAAACATGCCAGGTGCACACGTGTGTCCGTGACCCAGTGAGCTGGAGGGTGGGGCGGGGAGGCTGGCGGCTGAGGTCCATCGGGGTGTCTCTCCCCACACTCAGTCTCTCCTGTGAGTAAAACAGACGTAAAACAGGAAACCACAGCTGAGCCCGGGCAGGGTGCGCAGAGGCTGGGAAGGGGGCTCCTTTTCACATGGCGTGGTGCAGAGGCTGCTTTGATGAAGTGATCCTGAGCAGAGGTCCAGGGGAGGGGGGCCGAGAAGCACGTGGTCACCACAGGGCGGCCTCCAGAACAGGGAGCGGCCAGGCAGAGGTGGTGAGCAGGAGTGAGCTGGCCAGGGGAGGAAGCAGCTGAGACACCCGGCCGCACACCTCGCCTGCTGGCCCGTCCAGCACAAGGGCGGTGGCCTTGGCTCTGGGTGCAGCTCACAGGGCTGCTGAGCTTCCGAGGGTGAGCCGAGGAAGACAGAGGCCAGGGCCACAGCAGTTAGTGCTGGGACAAAGGTCCTCCTCCTTCCGCCGGACAAGCATCTCCGTGCTTACGCATCACCTCACCTGGTGCAGGCCGGCCGCCTGCCGGGGTGCCCCTTCCCTGGGAGAGGAGATACTGGTTCCCAAGGCACCCCTTTACTCCCAGACCACCCGCGATGCCTGGGTCCTCGGCCCCGCGTCACGGGCAGGGCCTGGGCTCAGCTGTGGAGTCACAGCAAGCACGGCCCGGCCGATGGTGAGTGTGTCCTGGCTAGTGCCCCTGCCAGGAGGGGTGAGGAGGGCAGAGCAGCTGGCGCCAGAGCCAGGACTGCAGGACGAGGCGCCGGGGGTCGGGGGCCGGGGAGCCTGCCCTGCAGAGGCCTGGGCTGCCTGCTGAGGGGCGGGGTTGAAGGGGACCGCCTGCCTGGGCTCCACCCCGCCTTCCAGGCAGTGAGGTGGGAGAGAGGGGCTGGCGAGGGGCACACGGGGTCCAGCATGCGGACGGCAGAGTGCCCGGTGCCTGGCAGAGGTGTCTCGGGGGAGCGTCTGGAGCCCGGGCACTGGAAGGAAACATGGCTCCTGTCCAGCCCGTGGCCTCACCCCTCCATGAGCAGCCCCTGCCTTGGGGGACGGAGGCCCTGGCGTGTGTGGAGACCGGGCGCCTCCCTGGCCTGCCACAGCACAGCCCGCCCGCAGAGAGCCTGGCCTCCGGGGAGACCCAGCCTTGGGATTGGGCTTCAGGGGCTCGCGGTTTGCGTCACCCATGACCACACGTGCCTAGGAGGACACCTGTTCTAGAGCCCAGAGTCCCAGGCTCCCGTCACACTGAGCGGCCACCCACATGGGCCATGAGCTGGAGCCCCGAGAGTCGGTCCCTGCTGCCCCCACCCAGCTAGGCTGTGGGCCCTGGAGTCTGAGCCACCAGCCCCCGCAGGGCCTCCCCCGCCAGCCCAGGACTGATGGCACGTTCCCCCCCACCCCCCGGCCCCAGGGCAGGGCCACTCGCAGCCTTGCAGGCCGGGACCACAGCCTCCCAGGCACGGCCCACTGTCCCCCCTCCCTTCCTTATCAGACCCCAGGTGGGCAGAACTGAGAGGGGCTGGGCTGGGGCATCTCACCTACCCCCTGGCGAGGCTGGGGAGAGGCGGCCTCGGGAGTCTGCAGCCCCCGCTGAGAAGAGCAGGAGCCTCTAAGACAGACCTGCCCGGTCCTCCTCGCAGGGAGAAGCCAAGGACACAGGAAGTGCCACAGCCCGGCAGGGCAGCAGCAACACGGGCCAGAGCTCGGGCTCCTCCTGTGATGGACACCTCCCAGACCGAGGGCGGAGCCCCCGTTTTCTCCTCCAGGGCCTGGGCGAGAGGAAAGACGGGCAGCCGCGTGGCCAGCGGGAGACCCCAACCTCGGCGCAGGTCTGCCCCGCCTCCACGTGTGTCCAGAGAGTCCCTCGGCCACTCTGGGCATCAGTCTGGGACCCTTTTGACCCTAACAATCTCCAGGTCCAAGTGGAACCTTTATTTCCTCACGACCGTTGTCCCCCCCAAAGCCTCGCGTGCCTGCAGCTCCAGGAAGAAAGGGGGTGGCATGCCGCGTGTACAGAGCGTGGGCGGTGCCCGCATGCCTCGAGTGAGCCACACACGTCCCGGGATCGCTCGTGGGGCTGCAAGGAGGCTGAGGCTGGCAGGCTCCCCGACTGAGCCTAGGGCTCCTAGTCCGTGCGGAGAGCTCCCTGGCGAGCCACCGCCTCACGTCTGACCTGCCCCCTCCAGCAGGCCAGATTCTGTCCCCAATAAGGGGCTGTTCAGGGACCTCTGGCCCTGCACCCTGTCCAGGAACTGGGCAGACCACCCCGACGTCAAACTACCCAGGACCCCGGCCTCCCAGCCCCATCCCTCACCTCAGTTCAGGGAGCAGACCGCCCCTATGCCAGGAGGAACCCAGCTGGAGGGCCCAGGCGGCCCGGGTGGGGCGAGCAGCTCTGGGGCGTCCAGGCTCTGAGGTGCATTCACTCGGGAGCTGGTGCCTCCCCCCAGGACCTCTGCCCTGAGCTGCGAAGGGGCCACGACCGTCCTGCTGCGGCGTGTCCTCTGCAGTGCTTATGCTGGCAGGGTCCCCACCCCCGGAGCAGATTCTGGAGCCCCAAGAACGGCCAAGCACATTGTTTCGGGGGTCTTTCTTCCCGGCTCCGGCTCCGAAGGTCTCCGGCTCATTATGCTCGGGAGCAGTTTTAGGATAAGGTTTTACAGCTACCGAGGAAAGTGTGAGTAATGCAGGTCGGGGAGGCAAATTCACCGAGTCCTTTCTGCGAGCGCTGGCGAGCAGGCAGGCTGACAGAGGCAGATAGATGACCCGCAATTACCCGCCGGATCCCCCAGCCTCGCCCAGGCCCCCTCCCGCCTGGTCGCCAAGCAATTTCAGACTTTTTGTACATCTAAAGCAGAGATTGTATACGATTTCTCTGGCGGGCAGAAGCGGCTTTCAGGTGGGGGGAGGAGGCCCAGGCGTGTTTATTCTCGAACAAAGGCAGCTGGAGACAAACGGAGGCCCTCCCCCAGCTGCCTGCTCCTCCGCTCTCCCCTCTCCGGAGGCACAGTCCCTCATCTGGGCTGCAAAGGAGAGGTTTTAATTGTGTGCTCGGCTCAGCTCCTGCAAGGTGCCGGGTCCGGGACAAAGGCGTGGGCTGCCCTGCAGGTCCCCCACACGGGCCAGACGGCCTGTGGAGGGCATGGGAGGGGGCCCACATGGCCTGTCACTGGACAGCTCCCCAACCCCGGCAAGCCCGGGAGTCTTTCGGTGGAGGGAGGCAGAATTTAAGGCATTTTACTGCAGGGAGAAGCCCCCTAAGCCACACCCCAGGATGCGTGGGCTTGAAACATGATGCAATGGGTGAGTTCTGGCAGCTGCCAGCAGGGGGTCTGCACCTCCGGGGGTCTGCACCTCCAGGGGGTCTGCACCTCCAGGGCTACCCCCATTGAGTCCAGCCGCCAGACCAAGGCCACTGTGTGCACGCTGCCCCAGGTCGGCCTCGCTGCCCCTCCCGGGACATGGCACCTCTGTCTTCCACCGCTACTCCCCCATTATTTGTCCTGTTTCGCCAGGTGGTACAATCACAGGGCCCCTGCAGCGAGATTGAAAGTGAGTGACAGTGGGAGAGTCCCCGGGCCGGCCCTGTCTCCCACCCCCCCCCCTCCTCCCAGCCCATCGGGAAAGGCAGGCATCTGCGAGCCTCCCGTCTGCCTTCCCGAGTTTCTTTGCTAAGTATAACAAATATGAAAACGAGTTGTTTTCCATCTTTCTTGCACAAAACCTCACTACTGTAGAGACTGTCCTGTCTCGGCGTGCTCATCGCACATGCCCCTGGTCCTGACTCGATGGCGTGTACGCGGGTGCTCGCTGCCCTGTGACAGCCTAGAACACACTGCGAACAGCTCGGTGTCCCAGCCGGCCCCGTGAACTGCGGTCTGTCCCTACCAGGGAGTCCTCAGCAGCTGGGAACCAGAAAAGAACAAACCCCAAGGAGAGGAGGAAGAGGAGGGGTCGCGACTGTCCAGCTACGCGGCTAGACTAGGACGAGAGCGGGGTAAGGCCCCAAAGGGACGGTGGCGTCAAAGGGCATAAGCATTTTGAAAGAAACTGCCAGAACTCCAGCTTCTGAATTTTTGAGTCATAATTTGAAAGATCTTTTAATTTTGCTCAATATTTTCTTTGTAGCAATTTTTGTTTTAAACTTAATGCCTCTATAGTAAAGGGATATTAAAGGAAGAAAAAAATAATTCTCAAAGGTGGTGGGCAAGTTAGGGTCTTTCAACATGGCGGAACCAAATGCAACTCGAACAACAGGAGTGTATTCCAACCAATGTAAACAGGAAGGGCATCTATTCATGAAGGGGCACGTGGGCCCGGAGACCCTCCAGGAGGCCTGACTCCGTGCCCGAGGCTGAGCCTGCAGGATAGCACCTCTGAGGCACTATGCCCATGCTCCTGGCTTCATCACTCCGCCTGCCCCGCTGGGTCCTGGGCCCGTTCTCACTGTCTCTGGAGGCAGGAAGAAGCTGGTACCGCAGCTGGCACTGCCACGGCCCATGGATAGAGGGGTGTGGGGCTCCCCGCTTCTCTGCACCTGGGCTAGCTGGGGCAGGTGTTACTGAGGTGGCCCTAGCCGTCAGGAAGGCGGGCAGAGAGAATGGCATTTCGGCTTCTGCAGAAAGCTGGCCTTCCTTATCGAGAAGGAAGACCTGGTACCGGGAGCCAGAGAGAAGGACTAGAGGCCCCTGCCAGAGCGAGGGCCATGCCCCAGACACCGCGGGACAGGGCAGAGGGCCCGGATGTCTCCGAGCTGGGAAAGAGGACAGGCTGGGTTGGGGACCCAGTGCGGACCCGGGGCAGGAAGACTGAAGAAGGCCAGCCAGAGGTCAGGGGGTCCAAGCAGGGAGACCTGGAGCAGAGGGGAGTCCGCGGGGAGCTGGCAGAGTGTGGGTGCTCAGCACCAGGGGTGTGAGTTGGGTAGGGATGCTGGGGACAGGCGCTGAGCCTGAGGGTGGGCCATCGAGGGAAGGCAAGGTGTGAAGAGAGCTGAGGGAGATGGGGGTGCAGAGTGGGCTGGGGGTAGGTCACGGGTACAGGAGAGGCCCAGGAGAAGGGGCCGCAGCTCACGCCCAACCCATGCTGCTCACATCCTGAGTCTGGCAGAGGCTCTTGGGCCTGGAAGGGCCCAGCAGGAGAGCTAGTCCTGCCCTCTGCATTTCCCCGGTCCCCAGGGACTCCTGGGCCCACTCTGGGGCACCGGCAGTGGGGACACGGCTCTTCCTGGCCAGCTCCTCTCTCTGCTTTCCTTTCACTTGTGCCGGTCCTGCCCGGGGGCGTACCAGCCCCTTCCCCCCGGCCGAGGCACGTCTTCGCGAGGGGGGAGGAACCCATCTCCACGCCCCCGGCAGCCGCTCACCCTGGGCCGTGTGTGGCTCTCCATTATTCATGGCTGTCAGATCTCGGCAAAACACACAAATCTGGGCTAGAACCATCACCGTTTTCATCTTAACTCTCAGCCCTCCGTCCCTCACGATGTCTTTGCGTTTGATCTTCTGCAAATTTGCCTCTTTGTTCTTCAGACAGAATCATATTGCCAGGGGCTCCCGACGGCCCCCGGTGGCACACACTGCCATGGAAGTTCTCTTTAAATATAAAAATAAAAACGTCCCCAGAGCATTAAGCGAGGTACCTCCAGGAGGAAGTGTCACAACCTACCATAAGGCAACAGCTCAGAGCAGAGAACAAAGCAGGCCTTGAACCGGCTGTGCGTGGACGAGTGCCGAGCACAGGGAGAGGGCGAGGCCAAGTCCCCTTCCTCTCCCTCCCGGAGCCACTGTGTTCCTCCCTGAATTTTGCATTCAGGCCTTTAGAGTTGCTGGATGAAAACACCCTCTGCCCGGGCTGCAGAGACAGGCAGCTGCCGCTCCGCGGGGGGCGCTGTGCGCCTCGGAGACTCCCGGCCGCTGCCTGTTCACTGTGTGCGTCTGTTCAGCGACACTGCAGGCCTGGGGAGCCCGGGCAGAGCCAGGCCCGCTGGGTCTAAGTGGGGCGACTATTGGCCCACCTTACTGAAAAGTCAGGATGCAAACTGCTTTATTTGCTGCCAGGCCCAGGGGTTCAAAATGTCTTCGAAACCTGTGCCTCCACTGCACTGTCCATGCACAAGTGGGCTAAAGGGCCACAGGGTGGCGTGTGGTAAAAGGCAGCGTGGTCAAAGCAGTTCCTCGTGGGAGGTTCCGGTTCGAGTCTGGGACCTTGCTGAGTGCGCCGGGCACACGTGTCCACCATCTGGGGCTTCTGAAGGATCCTGGCCTCAGAACCCAGTTCTTAAGCAGAGAGGGTCTCTTTTTCTCTCTGTCTTGTTCCTTGAAGAAATAAATAAACTTTAAAAACGGTTAGGATGATAAATGCTGTCATGTGTATTTACCACAACTTTTAAAGGTTAGAAACAAAACGAAAAATGTGTGCCATGCCTTGGGCAAGACCTCGAGGGGCTGCCCGTCTCCGCGGGCCCCGCAAGCCCCTGACCTCAGACGAGCACTGGCTCAGAGCAGTCCCGCGGCCCCCAGAGCAGCCACGCGCCCTCAGCCCTGCGCGCCATCTCTCCTCACAGCTTGGCCACCTCCTGAAATCACCCTGCCTGGTCACCTGTCCACATGGCACACGCTGGACTTAGGGCCTGCTTCTCTGCCAGAACACCAGCTCCTTGGGAACAGTGCCTTCGTCTTGTCCCTGGCTCTCTCTCCAGGGCCGGGGCTGGCCTGGCGGAGTGGGGCTTAACAGAGGGAGAAAGGACAGGTGAAGGGCTGCTCCCTCTGCCGCCCTTGGTCCTGCCTGCCACGCTGCCGTGTCCCATGAATGTCACACTAACGGGACAAGCAGATGGCATAATGGTATGTCACTGGACTCTCACGTAGTCGAGTCCCAGACCTGGTGGCTTACAACTCATGCATGAGTGCGTGTGTGCCCAGGATCCTGAGAGAAGAATGGAGGAGAAGGGATTGCGGCGTGGCCATCCCCCCAGTGGTGATTTCTCGCTTTCTGTCTCTCTATCTCTCTGTCTCTCTGGTGAGTGCACACGCCCTATAGTAAAACTCTCTCTTAAAAGAAAAAACTGCACTAACGATAGTACATCATCAGTACCCATCACCCTCACAGCCCAAGCTCAACAGGAAGAGCTTCTCTCTCAAGGTCTCCAGCTCGCGAGTCGTTGGCTCTGACTGGGCCAGGTGACCTGCATCAGAGGGACACAGTGCTCTGATCGGCCAGCCTGACACCCAGGGCCAGCTGGGGTCAAAAGTAACCTCTGCACCCCTGACTGCCCTGGAGGGGAGGTGCCCCCAGGGGATGTCAGGGTGGCAGCGAGTGCCACAGACACCCCAGCTTTGTGCCAGGCTCATGACGGACCAAGTGCTCGTGTCCCCCAGATTAATGTGCTCAAGCCTTGACCCCCAGTGTGGATGGTTTGGGCATGTGGGGCCTGTGGGACGTCACTAGGTCATGAGGGTGACATCCTCTGGAAAAGGACCCGGGCCAGCTGCGGTGGCACTTGCTGCCAAGACACTTCACTCTAAGCTGGAACTGCAGGAGGCCTGGTTTGGTGCCCACCCAACCTGAGGCCTATAACCTTGGCGACTGGGGCGGGTGAGACAAGAGGGTCACGAGCTTGGGTCAGACCTCGTCTAGACACACGCCGCGTCCAGCCCCGGGCAGGGTGGGCAGGTGCAGCGGCGCAGTGCAGAGCCTCGGGGAGGCCGGTTTGGAGGCCGAGTTGGCCTGAACATGCTGGGCACACACCTGTAGTCCTGCTCACCGAAAGCCTCGGACAGAGGAGGTCGTGGCATGACGACAGCCATCCACGTGCCTGCTTACTCCCCGCCTTTGCGTGCGCTCGCTCTCTGCCTTTTCTCTCGCTCTCTCTCCTCTCCCACTAAGGGAGAAAAAAAGCCGGGCCTGGAACAAGGTCTGTGGTCCCAGCTGAGGAGGACTGTGACAGCGAGACCCTGTCTAAAGAAAGGGGGGGCTCGTTGGTTCCCCTTCTGTTAATGAGAACCCGAAAGTTGGCCGTTCAAACCCTGTGAGAGGACCCTTCCCAGGACCCAGGCTGACGCCCTGATCTCAGACTCCCACCCCGGAACTGGGAGAAGTCAGTGGCTAGTTTACGCCCCACCCAGCCTGGGGCAGTCTGTCACAGCAGCCAGAGCGGACTAAGACGAGGCCCTGCGGAGTCCAGGATAAGTAACACTTGAGTAAACATTCGGTGAATGAGGACAGCTCAATCCCTGGCCACTCAGGAGACGGGAGACAGATCCAGATCGTCCTAGGACACGTGTATGCCGACGGGGAGAGGCCCGTGTGGCCCCGTCTCTCCTGTGAGCTGGACCGGGTGCCGCATGGAGAGCTGGGACGTGCCTGAGCCAGCGGCTCCCTGGACTCGCTGAAAGGGAGGAAGAAACTATCTCACACAAGAACGGTCGTCGCCGCATTATTTGTAATAGGAAAAAAAATCTGGAAACAGCCCAAATGTTCCCCACAAGGGGGCCGGTTAACTAAATTATGAAACATCCACTTGATGAAATATTCTGGAGTCGTTAAAAATGATCGTTATGAAAACTGGAGAGCGACAGGGGAAAAGGCGTCTGCTCTAACACGCGGTGACAGCACGGAACACGAGAGTGTGACTACAGCACAGACATGCTCGGGGTGGCTCTGTGCCTGGGACGCAGGGACTCGGGACGCCGCTCCTGCCCGGGAGGCCAGGGCAGGAGACACGAGGATGGCAATGACTCTCGGGCCTCGGGGGGCAAGGGCAGAGGAGGGGACTGGGAGACACCAGGTGTGGGGATGCGGCCCTGGGAAGTGGTCTTCGACTGACTTTGGCAGCCAGTGGCCCCGAGGACCGGAGCTGTGCACACACAGTCGCCGTGGGAAACCTCAGAGCAATCCACACGCAAAAAAGGAAGAGGAAAGAGGACAGTCGCATCGGGTAGGATTATGGATGGTCCCCCCAACATTTCTCTCGTGTTATGTTATTTTCACAAAAACTAGTTGAAAACTAAGCTCACATGGGGTGAATAATTTCACTACCAACATTCGTGTCTATAAATCATACATGAGTTCATAAGCACTTTGTTTCCTTGACGGAGCAGAGAAGTGGGGAAATATTTATTGAACATTTTGTAAAAAATAAAAAAAAAAAACAATACATTTTGCATGTTGCTGGCCCGTGCTCCGCAGTGAGCGCAGGCGGCACGCGTTCTGGTGGGGAGAGCGGCTTCAATATTTGTGGTGGCTGAGGGTGGGGGTGTGGCCAGGGGCAGGTGCAGGGGTCTGGAACCATGTCTTGTCTCGCTGAAGCCGAGGGAGCAGAGGGGGCCGGAGCAGACGGAGGCTGCAACCCACGGGCCGTCTCTGGTTGAGGAGACGTCATGCGCCCCGTGGGGCCTTGCCAGGGTCTGCATGTGGTGTCCCCTCCAAATCCATGTCCCAACTTAATCCCCATCGTGGTAGTTTGAAGAGGTGCGGCCTTTGAACAATTAAGTTATGAGGGCTCTGCCCTTGCCATGATTACAATGTCCCCATCAAAACTCATCTTGACATTTAATTGCCAGTGATGGTATTAAGAGGTGAGACCAGCCCTACCCGGAAAACACAGGCTGAAACCACGTGGAAAACCAGCCAGGCATGGTGGCATACTTCTGTGGTCCCAGGTACTCAGGAGGCAGAGGCAGGGCTGTGACATCATGGGAATTTGTCTTAAAATATAAGTGTGTGTGTGTGTGTGTGTGTGTGTGTGTAACAAGAAAAATGGTGGTACCTTCAACAAGTGACTAGGTCATGAGAGTTCTGCACTAATAAATGAATTAACGCTGTTATCACAGGAGTGGGTTGAGTTGTAAGCAAATGGGTTAGTTATCACAGGAGTAGGTTAGTTATCATGGGAGTGGGTTCATTATCATGAGAGCGGGCTAGTTATCACAGGAGTGGGTTAATTATCATGGCAGTGGGTTAGTTACACGGGAGTGGGTTAGTTATCACAGGAGTGGGTTAGTTATCACAGGAGTGGGTTAGTTACACGGGAGTGGGCTAGTTATCACAGGAGTGGGTTAGTTATCACAAGAGTGGGTTAGTTATCACAGGAGTGGGTTAGTTATCACGGGAGTGGGTTAGTTACCACGGGAGTGGGTTAGTTATCACGGGAGTGGGTTAGTTATCACAGGAGTAGGTTAGGTATCACGGGAGTGCATTCGTTATCACGGGAGTAGATTTGTTATTACAAGAGTGGGTTAGTTATCACAGGAGCAGTTAGGTATCACGGGAGTCAGTTAGGTATCACGGGAGTGCATTCGTTATCACGGGAGTGGGTAGTTACCACGGGAGTGGATGAGTTATCACGGGAGTCGGTTAGGTATCACGGGAGTGCATTCATTATCACAGGAGGGGTAGTTACCACAGGAGTGGGCTGGTTATCATGGGAGTGGATTAGTTATCACGGGAGTAGATTTGTTATTACAAGAGTGGGTTAGTTACCACGGGAGTGGGTTAGTTATCAGGGAGTCGGTTAGGTATCGCGGGAGTGCATTCGTTATCACAGGAGGGGTAGTTACCACAGGAGTGGGCTGGTTATCATGGGAGTGGATTAGTTATCACGGGAGTAGATTTGTTATTACAAGAGTGGGTTAGTTATCACGGGAGTGGGTTAGTTATCAGGGAGTCGGTTAGGTATCGCGGGAGTGCATTCGTTATCACAGGAGGGGTAGTTACCACAGGAGTGGGCTGGTTATCATGGGAGTGGATTAGTTATCACGGGAGTAGATTTGTTATTACAAGAGTGGGTTAGTTACCACGGGAGTGGGTTAGTTATCAGGGAGTCGGTTAGGTATCGTGGGAGTGCATTCGTTATCACAGGAGGGGTAGTTACCACAGGAGTGGGCTGGTTATCATGGGAGTGGATTAGTTATCACGGGAGTAGATTTGTTATTACAAGAGTGGGTTAGTTACCACGGGAGTGGGTTAGTTATCAGGGAGTCGGTTAGGTATCGCGGGAGTGCATTCGTTATCACAGGAGGGGTAGTTACCACAGGAGTGGGCTGGTTATCATGGGAGTGGATTAGTTATCACGGGAGTAGATTTGTTATTACAAGAGTGGGTTAGTTACCACGGGAGTGGGTTAGTTATCAGGGAGTCGGTTAGGTATCGCGGGAGTGCATTCGTTATCACAGCAGGGGTAGTTACCACAGGAGTGGGCTGGTTATCATGGGAGTGGATTAGTTATCACGGGAGTAGATTTGTTATTACAAGAGTGGGTTAGTTACCACGGGAGTGGGTTAGTTATCAGGGAGTCGGTTAAGTATCACGGGAGTGCATTCGTTATCACAGGAGGGGTAGTTACCACGGGAGTGGGCTGGTTATCATGGGAGTGGATTAGTTATCACGGGAGTAGATTTGTTATTACAAGAGTGGGTTAGTTACCACGGGAGTGGGTTAGTTATCAGGGAGTCGGTTAGGTATCACGGGAGTGCATTCGTTATCACAGGAGGGGTAGTTACCACAGGAGTGGGCTGGTTATCATGGGAGTGGATTAGTTATCACGGGAGTAGATTTGTTATTACAAGAGTGGGTTAGTTACCACGGGAGTGGGTTAGTTATCAGGGAGTCGGTTAGGTATCGCGGGAGTGCATTCGTTATCACAGGAGGGGTAGTTACCACGGGAGTGGGCTGGTTATCATGGGAGTGGATTAGTTATCACGGGAGTAGATTTGTTATTACAAGAGTGGGTTAGTTACCACGGGAGTGGGTTAGTTATCAGGGAGTCGGTTAGGTATCACGGGAGTGCATTCGTTATCACAGGAGGGGTAGTTACCACGGGAGTGGGCTGGTTATCATGGGAGTGGATTAGTTATCACGGGAGTAGATTTGTTATTACAAGAGTGGGTTAGTTACCACGGGAGTGGGTTAGTTATCAGGGAGTCGGTTAGGTATCGCGGGAGTGCATTCGTTATCACAGGAGGGGTAGTTACCACGGGAGTGGGCTGGTTATCATGGGAGTGGATTAGTTATCACGGGAGTAGATTTGTTATTACAAGAGTGGGTTAGCTACCACGGGAGTGGGTTAGTTATCAGGGAGTCGGTTAGGTATCGCGGGAGTGCATTCGTTATCACAGGAGGGGTAGTTACCACAGGAGTGGGCTGGTTATCACGCACTGGGTGCCTCGTGAGAAGGCCGAGCTGGCCTGAACCCCTGGCCGTGTGCTCTCGAGATGAGAGCTGCCTTCCGCCCTCAGGAAGACACGTCACGAAGGCCCTCACGGACGCAGCCCTGGGTCTCGGACTTCTCAGTCTCCAGAGCTGTCAGGGAAATAAGTCTCTTTTCTTTTAAATTGTCGAGTCTGTGGTGTGGCCGCAGTGTGTGAGGCAGACGGAGCAGCCCTCCGGAATGGACCAGTGTCTTGGGGAGGGGCGGGGGTACGAGCGAGGCCCGCCCTGCTGTCCCACTCCTCCGCCATCGCCATGTGAGGACACAGCCGGTCCCTCCAGGACGCAGCAGCGAGGCGCCGTGCTGCAGAGGGGCACCAGCCCTGCCGGGGCCGTGGCGCTCCCAGCCTCCCAGCCTCCCAGCCTCCCAGCCTCCCAGCCTCCCAGCCTCCAGCCTCCAGCCTCCCAGTCCCCCAGCCTCCAGCCTCTCAGCCCCCCAGCCTCCCAGCCCCCCAGCCCCCCAGCCTCCCAGCCTCCAGCCTCCAGCCTCCCAGCCTCCCAGCCTCCAGCCTCCCAGCCTCCCAGCCTCCCAGCCTCCAGCCTCCCAGCCTCCCAGCCTCCCAGCCTCCAGGAGCAACGAATACACTTCTGTGTTTGGAGTTTCTTTGCAAATCATTTTACTTATTTTTACCTATCTTTATTTATTTATTTTTTATTTGACCAGAGAGAGAAAGTGAGAAAGCAGGCTACCAGGTCCGGGACTCGAACCACAGTCGGACATGTGGAAGTCCAGTGCCCTTAACCACGACGCCATCGGCCAGCCCCCAAATTTCACCTCATTTGTGTTATTTTGTCTTAGCAGCTGTGGCTTTGGATGGGTGCAGGAGGTCAGGGTCCAGGCTGGATGGGCAGGAAGGGCCCGTACGGAGCCAGAGAAGGAGCGAGGCCGTGCAGATTACAGGTGGGGAAGGCCCTGCTGGGGGGCACGAGGTGCAGCTGCGGAGGGTGAGCAGGCCCCGGCAGTGTGGGGAGAAGGACACGACATCACAGCAGGAGTTCCCGCCCAGCCCTGAGCGCCTGACAACTGACCCCGGGGTCACTCAGGGCTCCCCTGCCCACATCTCCACCCCACCACTGCTCCTCACTCCTGACCCTGATCTGGGCCGGGGCTCTGATCTAGGGGCTTGGGCATGGGCTCCCCCTGTGCCGGCTGCCCGGGGTGACACCAGAGGTCTGTCTAGGAGGTGGGCTTAGCTTGGAAAGGGAGGGGTCAGATGTTCAGTGACCATCCGTCTCCACGAGACCTGCTGAGGCTCGCCCAGCCCTCGTCCGTGAGATGTGGGAGGGTCGCAGGTCGGGCAGGAACACACGTCTCAGTCCTCTCCAGCCTCATTGAAACCACAGCAAATGGTTCTTTAACAACGTCAGCTGGAGACGGGGTGACGGGGAGAGGACAGCAGTGCAGGTGTGAGGCTGGACACGGGGAGGCGGGTGACACCTGACCGCAGGGACCTGGGCCATGGGCTTGGGCCACTTGACTTTAGAAGATACCCAAGTCTATCCCCCCAGAACCCCTGAGTCTCAGGTACACCTGGAAATGGGAATTAAAACCAGGCGGAGAGCAGCAAAAGCTTTTGGGACCCCCTGAGACCCTAGACCCCCCAGATATGAGGCCTCGGCTCCCCACCACCTGCAGCAGAGGTCCATGTCTGCTCTCTGGACTGGGGAGGCATGGCATGGCTGGGGCTGCGTGAGAGACTGGACCCGGGGGCGCCTCCCCTAGTCCACCTCAGAGCCCCAGGCCAGAGCGCGTCTCCAGGCAGGAAACTGAGGGCAAGAGCCTTCCCGGGCCAAGAGCCCTCCCGGGGCCAGCAGTCTTCCTGGGCCGACAGCCTTCCCGGGCCGACAGCCTTCCGAGCGCTGCCATGGCAGTCCTGGGGAGCCGCTACTTGGCAGGCCGGGGTTCGACTCCTGGCCCACCGGTAAGCAGGGCACTTACGTGGAGTGGAGAGGGAGGAGAGGGGCCGGGGCAGGAGCTGGCCATGTGGGACTGACGGGGAGGGGACAGCAGGTGACAGGAGGCTCGGGGAGATTTAAGCAGGCATGCTGTGACCTCCCTTAATTTCTGTCACTACTGATGTGGACAAAGGTGGCTGACTGCCTCCCAGCGTCCCCTCCTGCTTACTGCCTCACTGTAGAGTCCTGGACAGAAGGCCCAGCCAAAAACGATGGGGCCAGGCGCCAGCACAGTCCTGGCTCATGGCCCGGGCCCGCCCTGAGCATGCCTGGCACACGCGTGCCCCTGGTCCAGGCCATCTGAGCCTGGAGGAGGGTCGCAGTGTGGGCGTCCTGTTGAAGGTCTCATTCTCTCTCTCTCGCAGAAGAAATAAATAAACTTTTAAAAGAACTGCATTTCCCAGCCTCATTTGCTACCAGGTGTGGTCAAAGCACTAAATTCTGGCCAACGAGATGCAAGCAGTGAGGATAAGCTTTGTGGCCAGAACGAGAAGCTGCACTGTCCTGGCTCTTCCTATTCTCTCGGCCTTCCAGCCTGACATGATGGCTGGGACTCCTGCAGCCATTCTGGGCCATGAAGAGACCTTGGGATAGAGGCCAATGCTAGAAAGAGCAAAAGACAAACAAAAGACGCCTGCATCTCTGACCGTGGGTGGTGTGAGGAGCCCTCGTCTGCTGGCCTCCAGAAGTGTGTGAGAAATGAGGCTGTGAGGGTGAGCCACCATCACTGCCCTCACCTGGATCTGGAGGGTCACCTCTAGGCATGGCTGAGGTCTCGCATCAGACCCTTGGCATCCTTGGTGGTTTGGGGGTGTCGGCCTCCTGTCTGTGCATGAGCTCCATCACGGGCAAGCTACCGGCACCTCGGAGAGTCCCGCTCCTTCCAGCTCTCAGGGTGTAGGAGGAGGAAAGGCCGGCCCGCAGTGCGGGAGTCAGCCCTGTGTACGGGACCCAGAGCCCACACGGCCAGCCAGTGCGGATCCCAGCCCTGGAGGCGTGGAGACTGGAAAAACACGCCAGGCACATGTGTGCATGTGTGCGTGCCCCAAATCCAGATAGATGGGAAATGGAGAAGGGCCTGTGGGTGGCCATACTCTGGGGGGCACGCAGGGGGGCTTTCTCTCTCTCTCTCTCTCTCTCTGGTGAGAGCATGCACCCTCTGGCAATAAAAATAATAATAATGCGTTGCTTTCTTTTTTTTTAAGAGTATTTTTTTTTTGTTATAGGGCGTGTGCGCTCACCAGAAAGAGAGACAGAAAGCGAGAAGTCACCCCCAGGGGGGATGGCCTCGCCACAATCCCTTCTCCTCCATTCTCCTCTCGGGATCTTGGGCACGCACGCACAGGCGCCCGGCGTGAGTTTAAGCCACCAGGTCCGGGACTTGAACTGAGGTCGGCTACATGGGAGTCCAGCGACATAGCCATTACACTAACTGATGGTTCCTAAATTTCATTTTAAAAGAGAAGAAGAAGAGAGGCCTTTGTGGCAGGGCAGGGCTCCCAGGAAAGGGCACCCAAGTCCTTGCTCAGGGGGAGGGTCCCAGGGTCTTTCCTTTCCCGGTTTCATGGAGGAGGAGAGTAGCGACGAGAAAGTTGACTAGAAAAATGAGGAAAAGGTGGTTTTCTCCATGCGACCTTCCGTAAGTTAGCGGCACACTCTGCAGACAGTACCCAGGCCGTGGCTTTTATACCCTCAGAGAAGCCAGAGTGCAGGGCGGGAAGCCCTGGGGGCGGGCTCCTCAGAGTCGGGGTCCAGCAGTGCCCCCCAGTCCCCTCCCACAGGCTGCCCCGGCTCAGGCTGCGGCGTCCTCAGCTCGTTCCTGCCTGCTGGCTCCACCCAGACCTCTCCCAGGGCAAGTGAGAAAGCACCCCCAAGGCCCTGGCGGGGCTGCAATCCTTCCTCCTCCGTGCCCTTCCAGGGATTTGGGAGCGCACACGTGTGCGCCTGGGGTGGCTTTCAGACCACACGGTGTGGCCCGTGGGATCCGCCTCCCCCGCACCCCACGCCACCGGCTGGCCCAGACTCCAGAGCTTTCTGTCACTTCCTACTTGTCCCCTCCCCCGTGCTGGGTGGCTCAGGTCACAGAGTCATCACTCTGAAGCTTTCTGAAGACGTCCCGGGCACGGGGACTGGGTCCTCTCCTCCGTTGCTCCCCCGGGCCTTGGCCCTGTTCCCCTGGCCGGGCTCTCCCCGCGCACCGGGCCCCTCCCCTCCGGCCTCGGCCCCCCAGCCTGGCCTGGTCTCGTTCTGCCTACAGCTGGCGGCCTGACACCATCTGGATCCTTGACCTGGTCCCGGTCTGTCCTCTTCTTTCCCCACTCCAACGTGGCTGAGACCTCAGCGGGCGTGTCCCCCAAATCCTCAGGCCTGGCACACGGTCAGCGCTTCAGAAATATTCATGGAACAGGCGACGTGTGAGCACTGCCCCCCACCCTGCCCTCGTGTTCCCCGCGGCACAACGGGGAGGCCACGGTGTGTGCCCACCTGGCGGGGCGGCCAGGAGCCCCCACACAGCTGTCCAGCCCAGCCCCCTCACCGGGGGTGGGAGAGCTGCGCCCCGGGCCCCCCTCCCGTCTCCGTGCAGAGGCCCCCCCAGGCCCAGGCAGGGAAACGTCCTGGAGCGCTGCCTGGTGGGGCTCCCACTCTTTCTACTCAGGTGTTCCCCGGCTCCTGCTGGCGTTAGGTCGGTCCTCCAAATCAGCAGGAAGCTCGTCAGGACCCGCCGCCTACCTTTTGGCGGGAAGTGTGTCTTTCCCGTGGAAGCGTCCCCAGACCCGGGGCCACCTCCTATGCTCCGAACGAACGGGGGTTAGGGTGCCTCCAGCCAGGCCGGGCAGGTTCCTGTCCTGCCCCCTCCCGGCCCCCCACAACCCCTCTCCAAGGGTACACAGGCACGCCTTCGTGAAGGTGTCCGTGAAGGGCCTGAAGGCAGACTGGGCCAGGCAGGGCATTCGCGGCCGCCCAGAGTCCCTTACTCGTGGGACTCCCCCTCCGGTCAGCCCTTCCACCCCCTGTGCTGGGCCGTGAGCAGCCGGCCAGCTGGGGGCACTGCCGCCCTGGCCTCCAGGGCTCTCGCTGCCCGGCCCAGCCTGGGAGCCACCTGGGAGCGCACAAAGGTTCTCGCGCCGCTGCGTTCACAGGCTGCTCACGAGACTCTTCGGGGACAGAAACTGATTAGAAACCTGCAGTCTGACACAATGTGTGCAATAAATATTAGATAACAACAACAGCAGTAATCATAATTTTGCCTGCCTCTCCCGGGCTGTCGAAGGGAAGTGTCAAAAGCACAATTATAAACTAACTGGGGAAAAGGCCACATCCGGCCGCTGTAAAACAGCCTCTTTGGGCTCATTAGTGGGGCATGCACCTGAGGGCGGGGAGTGCTCCCCACACCCTGCTGGGTCAGGCAGCCGGTCCCAGCCGTTCTCCTAGCAGCAGGTGCCCGTGAGACCCTGGTGCAGGGAGAGGTACGGACCGCGGGCGGCCGCGTCTCATCACTCAGGTATCAACGGGCATTTCTTGGGCTCCTACCACGCGCCCGGTGCTGGTCCTGGCGGCTTGGTGCCTGTCTCTGCCCTGCGGGTCAGTGTGTTGCGGGCAGGTGGCAACGACACTCCTGCAGCTCAGCTCACAGGCTGTGGGCAGCAGGCACAGGGAGGCCCCCCAAAAGTGGGACCTCGGAAATCGGGAACACACAGGGGAACCCCAACAGGCCATGCTGCCACGCTCCCCGTTTTCAAAGTATGCCTCAAACGCCTCCTATGGGATGGGGCTGTGCGAGCCCTGAGGGTCCCGTGTCTGTGGACAAGACAAATAAGGCGCCTGCCCTTCCGGAACGTACCTTCGAATGAGGAGCCGACGCCGAGCAGGTTCGGGAGCGCGAAGGTGTTCAGGGCGGGGCCACCTAAGGGGAGGCTTCTCAGAGCAGCGGAGTGAGCTGGGACCCGAGGGCAAGGAGAGGAACAGCAGGACTGCACCCTGCAGGGCAGCCGCGTGGGGCCCGGTGTCACACGTGAGGACCTCCTGGAGCTCTGGACACACGCGTGCACATGATCGGGGGCTGCTGAAGCTGGGTGGGTTCAGCCTGGGAACCTACTGGGGTGCTCTCTCTCTCGCTCTCTCTCTCGCTCTCTCTCTCGCTCTCTCTCTCGCTCTCTCTTGCTCTCTCTCTTGCTCGCTCTCTCTTGCTCTCTCTCTTGCTCGCTCGCTCGCTCGCTTTCTGTCTGTCTTGCTCATGGACGAAGCAGACTTTTTAAAAGACGTGGAGGGAGGGCGTTGCTGAGAGCCGTGGGGAGGATTCCCAGAGCGTTCAGCCGGTGCCGGCACCTGGCAGCAGACTCCGGGGACCCTGCAAGGAAACCAGCCTCCTAGTGCTGGGGACACCTGGGGAGACAGGGCCATCCTCTGCCTCCTCCCAGAATAAGCCCAAGACCTCACCCCCGTGGGTTTCTCCGCATGCCAAGGGCCGCCAGGAACCGGGCAAATCAGACAGAGCCGGCCTGGTGGTCAGCCCTCGCAGGCCCCTGGGGCTCACGTTGGCGGGCAGGGCCGGGCAGCCCCTGGGGGAGGGAGCCCAGGGAGAGGGTGAGGTGGGGTTCCGCCATGCTGGGGTGAGGGTCCCAGCTCTGTCACACCTCCAGGTCTCCATTTCCCTCACTGCCGCCTTGTTTAAGTCTAACTCCTGAAAAGGATGTTTATAAACGCGTGTTGCGGGAAGCCACTCAGCCATCAGACTGTGACTGCAACATCGCGTTCCGGGCCGCGCTGGGTGGCTTCCGTGGGGTGAAGCCCCCACCAACCGCGGGAATAGAAGTGGTGTGGGCTCCCACGTGCGAGCTCTGCACACACCCGGGAGGGGTTGTGAGAACCGCCAAGAACGCAGAGGTGGCCAGGTTGGGAGGAGAGGTCGGGCAGGTAGCTGTCTGTCTGTCCAGCCGCTAGGCCTCCTGGGACCACACCCGGGCTTTCCACCAGAGGGCCTCCCCTCCCTGTCCCTGGCATTAGGGGCACACGCAGGACCCGCCCAGTGACTGGTCAGGGATGGACCAATGAGAATTGCCCTGGAGCCTGGCCGAACCCTGGGCCAAAGCTTCTCCTCCCTGGGGGTCCTCAACTGGCTGGCTGGGGCCCTGGCCTGCTGCAGCTCCTGCCACTCCCTGGGACAGCCCCTGAGGATGACCGCAGAGAGGACAGACGCGCCCGGTGCCGGCAGGCTGCTGAGGCCCTGGGCCAGCAGGTTGGAGGCACGCAGCCCGTCCTGGGCCGAACGAGGTGAGAGCCGCCCGGCTGTGCCGTCGCTAACTGGGTTTCTGTCACTCGTGATCAGAGCCCTGACTGACGCAGAGGGTTTCTGACCCAGAGGTGGAGAGGGGCCTTGAGCTTCCGTGGGGGTTTGGATCGATGGCTAGGGAGGGCGAGGGTGTTAGGGGACGGTAAGAGAGGACCCAGAGGCAGGCGGATGTGGGCGTGTTTCTTCTCCCGCAACCACGCGCTCCTCTACCCCTTCCTCAGAGGATCCCAAATTCCCCGCCATGCACTTGCTGGAACTGACCCCACAGGCAGCTTCAGGGCCGAGCCCAGGGTGGCCTGGCCAGTCGGCAGCTCCCGCCCCCACGGCACAGTGAGAGGGTTGTTACTGAAGAGGATTCGGCAGTCAGGGCCAGTGAGGTCCCATTCTTGGGCTTTATTTCATTTCTGGGGCTCTCTCCCACTGGACACAAATGAGGAAGGTCGTGGAGGCTTCTAAGCCATGTCACGGAGAGGGCCTAAGGAGAATGGAGCCTGTTCCAAGACAGGTTCAATAAATGGCAGGAATGGGTCACATCGTTGAAACCCTGGATCAAGCCACACCTGAAGGAGGCGCTGTCCCTGAACTGTCCAGCTCTGTGAGCCAGTAGCTCCCTTTTGGGCTCGGAAAGTTTGCCTTTGCTTTCTGCCATGTGTCGAAGAGCCCTGTCTGCCCTCGAACCGGACTCCAGGTGAGGCGCCCTCTCCTGACCCTGCACCCCTTGGAGGCCCGCGCTCGCAGGCCACCAGAATGCGGGGGCTTCCCTGAGGGCCTTGGAGCTGAGATTCCGGAAGGGGCCAAGGGCTGATGGCGGCCGTGTGGGCTGGAGAGAGCCTGGCCCCAGACACCAGCGGAGATAACTCACCCTGGGCCCTCCTCCACCCTTCCCCGGCCATCCTGGGCAAGGACAGCCATCAATCCCATCATCGGGCCCTTATTTCATCCTTTATCCAGCGTCCCAGCTGTCACTCCGCATCCTTAACGCAGAGTTATGGGAGGACTGAGCACTCGGCCTGGCCTGACTGGAGGATTCATGGGTCCGAGGCCGCCCGTTCAGCAGGGAGAAATCTCAGTGGCTTTGGGGGCGGGCTGGGATACGATTGCCTGGGCCTGGGGGAGGGGGCTTGGCTACCAGCAAAGACAAAGTCACAGCGAATAGGGTAGTGACACGGTGAGGTGACCACTCCAGGGAAGATAGCTCCAGGCCTCCAGGCCCCCCAGGGAAGATCGGCTCCAGACAGCTGGGTGCCCCTGGGCAGGACTAGCAGCTTGCTCAGCCTCTGCGGGGCTCTCCCGCCAGGGGAGCCCTGGGGGGTGAGGAGCCCCACGTGCCTTTTAAAACATATGTCAGACCAGTCTCCTCCCTGCTTAAGACCCCAGACGGCGACCCGTCCCAGTGCGGAGATCACAACTCCCGACCCAGTCTGCAAAGCCTTCTTGCAGCTGGAGCTCCGCTGGCTGACCACACCGCACCTGCCCTCCTCCGCACTCCAGCTTCTGCCAGCTCTGCCAGCCCCGGAGTGCACTCCTGCCTCAGGGCCTTCGCACTCACTGTCCCTCTCCCGCCAGAGGCACAGCCCCCAGGGGTCCACAGGGCTGGCACCTCCCCACGTTCAGGCTGACTCAGGCTGACTCAGGCGGCGGCTCCAGAGCCCTTTCCTGACCCCGCTGGTCTCCCCGCCATGGGCCCTGCTCCGTTCTCTCCAGAAAGCACTGGCCAAAATTGTCCCGTTCCGGCCGGCCCGCGGTGTGGTGGTGATTGCAGCTGGATCCCAAAGGTGACCGCGTGGTTGAGCCCCAGAGCTGGCGGCTTGAAAAACAAACCAGGTGTGTGTGCACGTGTGCCCCGAATCTGGAAAGGATGAAGGGACGGTTGGAGGAGAGGGGATCATGATGTGACACCACCCAGGGGGCACTCGCTCGCTTTCTCTCTGTCTCCAGGGAGCACAGGCGCCCTCTAGGAACTTAAAACAAGGCCCCGTTCCCTCTCCCTTTACTTAAAGAGAAGCCCGCTAGGACTCCAGTCGGCCAGCTTCTTCTCCATTCTGGGCCCCCAGTCGCTGTCTGGAGGGCTGCTGGCCGTCGCAGGCGCTCCGTGATGTGCACTAAATGTATGTGTTTCCCTCCAGTGCACCCTCCAGAGCCAGGCCCCAGACTAGGCGGGTCAAACAGGGGACAGCTACCCCGGACCATGGCCTTCAGTCCAGGGGACTGGCCTGCCAAGTGACTGCTCTGGGAGACAGGAGAAGGAAGCTGCTCGTTCTGGGAGGAATGGCTGCTTTGTGTCACCAGGAGGTTGCCATGGGAACGCCTCACTGTGCAGCAAAGACCCCCCTTGAAGTTGGAGATGCAGAGATAGGAGGAGACACGCAAGTCGATGAAGAATTGACCAATAGCCGGGGAGCCCTCACCGTGAGCGGGGAAGGACGTTCGGGTCACCCCCGCCTGCTCTTAGCTGTCTCTTGCGACTCTCCTCTGTCCCTTACGCTGTGGCTTGCTCATCCCAGCCTGCTCCCAGGAGCACTGGCTCAGGCCAGGAGACAAGAGCTGGAGGAGGCCAGGGTCACACCGTGGCCACCCGGGCGGCCGGCCCTCCTGGGCAGGAATCCGCGCTGGCGGATGGGGTGCCACGGGGACTGCAGCGCAGTCAGGCTGAGACAGGCTAGTGAGCTCAGCCCTTACACCGCCCCGGGGGGAACCAGCTCAGAGAGGTTACAAGAAGTTTCTGTAACTTCTGCCCCGCGAGGGTGGTTCTGGGACTTCAACCCAGGGAGTCCAAATCCGGAGCTCCAGCTCCCCGAGGCACCACCCTCCGGCCTGTGTGGACATGGACGGATGCAGTGCTTCCCCGTCACCCAGTGGCGGCCGTGGGCTCATTCTGTTACATGTGCCTCTGTCATTCCACACCGGGAAATGGGTCTCAGGGGCAGAGGCGCTGACCCCAGGGGTAGAGCTGGACCTGGCACCTGCCTGGAGTCCAGGTCTGCGCCCCAGCACCGCCAGGCCTGGGTGCACAAGACCCAGAGGCCCTTGAGCCTGACCGCTCTGGCCGCTCCCAGCTTTCAGGGAAGACCCCACCAAGCCCAGAGCCTGGGGAGGTCACCAAGGATGCCCAGCGACCAAGGCAAATGTCCCTCGTGGGGTGAAGGTGCCCTGAACCTACGGCCTAGAGGGAGTTCGGCACCCCCCCAGACGGCATCGGGCCAGGCAGGACCTCAGTCCCTCACGCAGCAGCGCCGTCTCGGAGCCTGGCGAGCCTTTGCCGCACTCCTAGGGAGCCAGAGCGTGTCCGGGCAAGTGTCACCTGGGACCTGGGCTGTCACAGCAGTGAGCTCACTTTGGGAAACCGTGTGGACGGAGTCAGATCAGAGTCACGAGATCTCTTCTTCACCCTCCAACTGGATTGTCTTGACGGCACTTCAAATGGAGATTACATTATAAAACTTTAATTTAAATGCAGTTTTCTAGGAATATGCCAACTGCAGGCGGTGACTTAGAGCTGAGCAGCTATGCCAAGGCCCAAGACGGCCCAGCCGGGCTGCCCCTCGCTGTGGGGACACAGGCTGGGGCCCTCCCTGGCTCCTTCTCTGCCTTCTGGCCCCGCCTTCAGCCACCCAGGGAGCAGGTCACAGAGCTTGGGGGCGGACAGGGTGGAGCGGTGGGGGGGAGGGGGGGGGCGTCTCATTGCTCTCCTAGGCCACCTTCAGGATCCTCCCCCAAAGAAGCCTCTCACTCAGACATCTTGGCAAGAGAAGGCAGGCGGCACCCTGACAGGGTGGGCTGGACACCGTGCTTCCTTCTGGAGAGCAGGGGCTTTTCTGGGGGGAAATCCTCCAGCTGCTCTCGGCCCCCCATGCCCCCAAGCACCCAGGGGGCCAAAGCACTGACACCTAGCTGGGCTAGCTCGCTGGTGACGCACAGCTCAGGAGAAGCTGGGTCCGCACGGACACACGCAGCCTCGGTGTCCAGCTGCATGTGCACCCGCCGCGTACCCCTGATCCCTCCCCCGGCAGGGAGGGCTGGGACAGTGGGGGTCACAGCGCGAGACTGTGATGAGGTACTTCTCTCTCACTGTCCTCTCTGTGCCTCTCACTCTCGTGAAAGAAATCATCTCATTGTCATGTTTGAATCTAGCAACCTAACCTCTCTGTGTTTGCATTAGTCAGCTATTGCTGCAACAAAGTCGTGTGTGCTGTGTAACAAACAAGACTAAACTCTCAGTGACTGAAAACCACAAACTTCTAGTCCACAGCTGAGGGTTGGCTGAGGTGGTTCTGTTGGGGGCCACAGACTGGGTTCAGCTCTGTTCCATATGTCTCATATTCGGAGACTAGAAGCTTCTCATGTGGCGTGCTGAAGTTTCTAACTCTTTGTGGTAAACAAACAGCGAAGAGCGAGGCATTGGCAGAGCGTGCAGCTATTTCATCCCATTCCCGGAGGCAGGGGTTCCAAACTGGGTGGAGCGAGGTGCCGCTGCCTTCAAGTCCGCCTTCCTTTGGCAAGTTACCCTCCTGCACTGGAGCAGCCGCAGTGGGACTGACCCCAGTCCCCGTCCTAGGGTGGGCCCAGGCATCTCAGACGCCACCCTGCAGTCACAGGCATTGCTTACAGGCAGGCATGTAACCTAATCCAAGCTGGTGGGAGACTAAAGCCCAGAAACGAATCCAGAAACTCCCTCTCTTTCTTGCTGGAAACAACCATGAACAGAGAGTTTGAGCTTCTGGCAACTAACACGTGACTCCAAGGAGAAGCAACCGTAGCATAAAGTTGTGGAAAACAGCGAAGCGAGTCAGGAAGAAATCAGATCCTTGGGTGATGTAATGCAGCTTGATCAAGCACTACCTGAAACCTGACCTATCACTTGGCTTTTCATTTATAGGAACATATACATTTCCTTTCTCATTTAAACTTCTTTGAGTTTTGTCCTCAATCATTTGCAAACTAAAGATTCCTAAGAGAACCAGCAGTTAGCATAATGGCTATGTCGCTGGACTCCCACGTAGTCGACCGCGGTTCGCGTCCCGGACCCGGTGGCTTAGAACTCACGCCGGGCACGTGTGCGTGCGTGCCCAAGATCCCGAGGGGAGACTGGAGGAGAAGGGATTGTGGTGTGACCATCCCTCCTGGGGGGTGATTTCTCGCTTTCTATCTCTCTGTCTCTCTCTGTCTGCCTGGTGAGCGCACGCGCCCTATAGTGAAAACCTCTCCAAAAAAAAAAAAAAAAAAAAAAGATTCCTAAGAGATTGGGGCTAGCAGGTGCCGTGGAGCTAGCTTAAGGCAGCTAGGTCTCACGGCTGACGGTGCCGTCTGGACCTGGCAGCTTGAAAATTCATGCTGGGCACTCGTGGTGCATGTCAAAAATCCCAAGAGGAGAATGGAGGAGAATGGATTGTGGCGTGGCCATGCCCCCCCCCCCCGGGGGGGCGATGTCTCACTCTTTCTGTCTCTCTCTGGCAGTGCACGCACTCTAAACTAAAATAAGGAATAAGAGAGAGAGAGCGTACAGAGGAGACGAAGGACAAGGACGACAGAGGCCCCGAGCTCTTCTCACCCCCCACACCACACAGCCCGGACACAGGGCCTGAGACGCTGCTGGGACTTGAGTTGCGGCCACAGCCCCCGGCACCTTGCTACACCCACTGTGGGGCTCGGAGCCCAGACAACCTCCCTGTCGCCGAGGCCTGCTCACCTCTGGATGCAGCCTTCAATCTCTACTGGCCCCAAAGCCCCGAGAGTCTGGAGCTGCCGCCTCACACATCAAAGATGCTTTTGCACAGAGGGGAGAATGTAGGTCATTTTTCAATGCGTGTGGCTCTCTCCCAGCAACCTGGAATGCCAGAGGTGGGGCCGGGAAGGCAGGGCTCCGTAAGTCGGGGCTGGGCTCAGAAGGAGCTGCCTGTCCTCCTGCCCTCCCTCCCTCCTGCCATCCCTGCTCCTCTTGTCCTCCCCTCCTCCCTCCTCCCTCCCTCCTCCTCTCGTCCTCCCGCCCTAGGCCGGACGTCAGCAGGGCTGGGCTGGTCTCTGTGGCCTCTCTCTGGGCTGAGCACCGCCCCAGCCTACACACTGAGATGAGAAAGAACTCGCTTGTTGCTGCTCTTGTTCAGAAGTCTTGTTTGTGGAAGAAAGGAAGAAGGGCGAGTCCATTAAGTCATTTATGCCTAATGCCCGGCACAGGCCGCGGGGCAGCTGGGCGGTGCATTTGAGCTGGGAGGAAAACAAGAAAAGGAGCGCTTGTGAGAGGGGCCGGGCTGCCCGCAGAGCTCCGGCTTCTGGGGCGCGAGCTCCTTTCTCTCCCGGCCTTAGTCCCTGCTCATGACGGCCCCTCCAGCTCTTTCTGCCATTGCAGCCCCTCTCCCCTGCACCGCACCCCGCACCCCTCCCCCAGTAGTCCGCGTCGTTCCCCCACCCTCCTGCAAATCCCGGGCCCAGGCACCCTCCTGCAAATCCCGGGCCCAGGGTGCAACTCCACAGCCTGGACACACAGTGCCCCCCTCAGGCCACACAGGGCCCTGGCTGTGGCTACTTGTGTGACAAAGACAGACAGCCGTGGGGGTTGGGGGACCCAGCCAAACCTCCTGTGACCCCAATTCCACATTCGAACCCCGTCTCCAGAGGCGAGCATGAGGGAAATGTGCAGACCGCCATGGTATTCGCCACCCCTGCAGGGAGAGAGCAGACGGCTGTCTGGAGGAGCGCTGCAGGCCGGCCCTGCGCCCAGAGCCGCGGAGGGTCAGGGTTCGGGGGAGGAGATACACGCAGCATCGAGTCTGCGTCGGTGTCACCTCCACTCCGCCTCCTTACGGGGCAAGATGCAGCCCCTCCCCAGGGCGCCCCCAGGTGGGAACTGGGCAGTGGTCAGATCTGGACCACAGGAAACGGAAGTCCTGGAGTTGGAAAATACCTGCAGGGCCCTTTACCCGCTGGCGTCTTCCTAACAACCCCGGGGTTTGTGGAGGGCAGGGTCTGCGCTGCGGGCCGGGTGGTGCGGCGCAGGCAAGGTTCCGCCCTGGGCGTTGGGCTCTCCGCCGGCTGCGCCTGTAGTCTGGGTGCCTGGGAGGCCACGCGCCTCCTGCTCCCGCGCCACACGCTGGCACTCCGCAGTGCCACAGCGCCCACCGGGCTCCGTCCCTCCTGCCACGCTGGCCGCTGGGAATCAGTCGGCGGCTGCTCCAGGATGTCCTGGGCGTGGCAATGCCGTGCAGCGCCTGCCCATGGCAAGGACGGGGGGCCAGGAAGAGAGGCTGGGACAGAGAGCCTGCTGGCAGAGTAGCCGATGCCAGAAAGGGAGCGGGGAGACCCAGCACTCACACCGTCCTGCTCTCCGCGGGCAGCCGTGGCAGCCGGGTGGCTCATGGCCCTAAAGAGCTGCCCAGGAAGGACAGAGGTGGATCCAAGTCTCCTTTATGAACTCGGTCTAGACGGCAGAGGGGCTGCACGGAGGCCTCCAGGCCCTGCCCCGACCCGTCATGTCGCCCTGTCACCTCGCTGTCACCGTTGTCCCAGCCTGCTCTGAGATGACCTCCTCCCATGTCCGTGTGCTTAGGAGGGTGAGGACTGGGTCGGTGTGGTGTCCCCAGAGCATGGCTCCAGACCCAGGGTGCCCGGAATGTCCCCGGGAGCTCGGAGTACATCAGGTGGCCCTGGGAACTGCCTCTCCCGAGGGTGGCAGGGGCTCCTGGAAACCAGCTGCTACAAATTCGGGATTCTGGGAGCTCGAAATAGCGAGGGTGAGGGTGTTCACACCACAGCAGTCGGTACCCGCACCAGGGCGCCCCCGCCCACTCCCACCCAGAACCCCCAGGCGCTGGTTCATCTCGCAGGTTAATCTGGGCTAATCTTGACCTCCAAATCTCCCAATATGGGGAAGGCCGGAATGCTTCCCGCAGCCTGGTCCCTCCCGCTGCTTCCTTCCGTGCAGGCGTGCCCTGGGTTTCACCCCGAGCCCTGGCCCCTCGGCCCCTTCTGGAGACAGGGCCAGGGAGCTGGTTCCCTGTCCCCGCCCCGCCTTCCTCTCAGCGCCACCTGTTCGCTCGGGCTCTGGCCCCAGGTGGAGTATCAACACCCCAGGTGATGGATGTCCCCGCGAGCAGTGACGCACGGGCCCTCTGCCCCTCCACCACCTGTTCCGTCCCAGCTGGATGGAGGGAGCGCGAGGAGGGGCTCCCGTCTGAGTCAGAACCACCCATCCTAGGTAATGAGCTGCGGGAGAAGCAGACCTGCCGGAGGGGAGCAGAGGGGTCCCACCCCCGCCTGCTGCAGTTCCCGACTCTGCCCCAGGCTTGTCTCCCGAGGCTGCTGGGAGAGCCAGAACCAAGGAGGCCGGGAAACCATCTGCCAGGTTTCGAGGTCTCTGCAGATCAAAAGCTGAGACGCTCCTCGTCTGACCGCTGCTGTCAGGGCTGCAGTGCCCACGGCCCCTCTCCCGGGCGGCAGCTCTGGGCCTGCTCGCCTCTCCTCGGCAGGGCGTGGGAAGCGGGTCTGGCGGACACCTGTCTCACCTGTCCACCTGTCTCACCCGTCCTGCGTCCATTCCCTTCTTAGCTGACACTGTTCAGGTTGACTCTCGGAGGGCCCTTGTCCCGTGACCCGGATTTGTTTTGAAGTAGTGGGAATACAGTCCTGTTAGAGCCAATGACACAAAGGCAGGTCAGAGATTCCTTTGCTCCCATGAGACTCACGAAGAGAGATGCTTTATCTCTGGGCATTGCAGCCCCTGAACACGACTCCTGGAGCTGCAGCAGCCACATTGTGGCCATGAGGGGCGGCAGCCTGAGGGTAGAACTGGCAAACCCAACAAGAGCAGAGCAGAGGCAGATAAAGGGCCACAGTCTTGGGACCAGCACGTGGTGTAACAGCTACATCGCTGGACTCCCATGTAGTCAACTGTGGTTCGAGTCCTGGACCTGGTGACTTAAATTCACACCGGGCACGTGTGCGTGCGTCCCCAAGATCCCGAGAGGAGAACGGAGGAGCAGGGATTGCAGCGTGGCTATCTCCCCTGGGGGAGTTATTTCTTGCTTTCTGTCTCTCTGTCTCTCTCTGTCTTTCTGGTGAGTGCACGTGCCCTACAGCAAAAACCTCTCAGGAAAAAAAAAAGCCACAGTCTCTGTTTTCCACACCTGGAGGAGCCCCTCCTCCTCCTGCTGTGTCAGGTAAGCGAGGTCCTTACCTCTGTGAGTGGGTTGTTACCTGCAGCCAAAGTTTTCCCAGCCCGGAGGAAGCAAAAGTCTGAATGCTGATCTCGGACCCCCATGTGGTCCTGGGTTTGGGTCCGCCTGATGCCCAGGCCCCCTCTGCCCATTTCAGTGCTTCTCTGCATGGCAGGCGATGCCGGCCGGCCACATACCAGCACCCACACGCCTGCCTAAGGAGTTCCCTGGCATCTGGGTGCTGCTCTGTCCAAGTCCGCATAAGCCACAAGTGCTGGCCGACAAAGGCCCCGAGAACAGCCCCGACCTCTAGCTGAGGGGAGCTGGTGCGAATCTCCCTCCCTCTCCCTGGACGGACACCCTGAGGCACCGGCCCACACTGGTCTCTGCACTGCAGGGGACACCCTGTGCCCTGGGGGAACCCTCGGGAACACGCCGCCCTGGCCACCTCCCTGTCTGTCTCTCTCCTCCGCCCCTCCATCACCTCCCAGATTAACTGCCTGTATCCTCACCCTGACTCGGGCTTTGTTGCGGGACCCAGCGCTGGCGACCCCCCTTCACGACAGAGCACTTGTTCTCACCCGGCACCACTGGAGCAGGGCCCCTCTGGCTTCCCCACCCGGGGGCACGTTCACGGGGAGGGCAGGAAAAGTGAGGACATGAGTGCCACCACTCCAGGTCTGACATACGACAAAACTGCCACCACTCCAGGTCTGACATACAACAGAACTGCCACCACTTCAGGTCTGACATACGACAGAACTAAAGCCAGGTGATGCAAAGCCTTCTTCAGAGGTGGACAGGGTGGGTGCCCACCTGGATAGGGAAACTCGCTGTCAGCCACGCAGACAGCAGGAAGCAGATTCCAGCAGAGGAACAGCCGGTGCAAAGGCCCCAGGGTGGTGGCCTGTCAGGACGAGCCCCGAGAGCAGTGGTGGGAGAGGCCGGCCAGGAGACAGGAGGAGGGAGGAGCAAGCTGCACAGAGGCCAGGCCAGACGAGGGCTGAGGAGGTCTGTGGGTTCAAGGGCAGTGGGGTCAGCTGTGGTGTTGCTGGAGTCGGCCACGGGGAGACGGACGGCGGTGTGGGGCTCCCAGGGTGAGGCGAACGTGGAGGCGAACAGAGCCGAGAGAGGCAGCCTGGCCCTGGGTGGCACCAGCTACGCTCACCAGCCCCGGACGCGTATGTGTCAACAATGTCCTCCCTTGTCACCCCGGAACCGCCGGCCTCCGCACATGCCAGTCCCTCGAACTGTGACCTCATTTCTTCTCCAACTGACGGTCCCCCTCCTATCCTCCGAACAAGCCAGCTCTGTCCCCTGCCCCAGTCGATCTGGGGACTCACCGGCCATCAGCCTGTCCACGGCGCTCCACCACCACGTGGTCCCTTTAGCTGTACCCAGCGCTCGGCATCCAGTGGCGCTCACTAAGTGCTGGCTGAGTGAGGAATGAGTGACTGCGGAGAAGCAAGTAACCGTTCATCACGTTTATGGATGACATGAAATTGGGAGCTGTTTCTAGCCAGAGGTTAGAATCATAAAGCAGATTGGCTCTCACAAATTAGGCGATGGCAAGACGGAATCGGAATTGGATGACGTTCATTAAGTAACTAGTTTGAGGGAGTCGTCGCCGGGAGTCTGAGCGCTGGGGTGGAATGATTTCTGTGCACGCAGGAAAACAAGTCGCGGGGAGGGCTGGACCCAAAGGAGGTGGCTGTCCAGGGATGGGCTTAAAACTCAGGGGCTTGTGACAAGCAAGACCCCGCAAGTCCTTCTGCCCCCAGGAAGCCACCCTTAGCTCTGTGTCTGGAAGACACGGAAGATGCAGGGGAAGCACGACAAAGCGTTTGAAATAGTGAGAGAGGACAAATTGGATTTCTGGAGCTGGGTTAAAGAAACTGAGCTTGTGCATCTGGAAGGAGAAAGAGAAAAACCATTTCCCCAAATGGGCTTTAACGTGGGGTGCCTCTCCCCAGAGCAGGGAAGGCATCCCTTCTTCCTCCTGGAGGGGCCCCAGAAGAGGCAAGTTGGGGGCAGGAGGCCGCGCCGCCACCACCCCTGCTGCGCACGCCTTTATCGTTTGCAATGAAAGACGATGATGTGCGCCGTATTGATTGCGCCTCTTAGATTTTTATGTCACTGTGGGAAGCGGCAATTACGCTCCCTGCTCTGGAGGGAGCAAACAGCCCGGGGAGGACCAGGCAGGGCTAGGGAGACAGGAGACAGCCAGCAGGGCCTGGCTCAGTGGCCGGGGGCTGGGAGGCAGGTGGACAGGGCATGAGGCTGGGCCAACCTGAGACAGGTAAGTGGACGCGCCCTCCACCGAGGGCGGAGAGCCAGGGAAGGCCTCTCTGAGAAGTGACAACTAGGGTGAAACCCGAGTCTCTTTACCCCTCTGTTGTCACATTGCTAACTGGCTTTGTTTGCAAGACCCTCAGAAAGTAATCCTTAGATGACTGACTACTTACCAGAGACCCAGAAGGGTCTAAGTCCTCGATCATTTTTTCTCGTAGCATTCGTGTTTGGTTTATCTGTAAAATGTGTCAGAATTCTCTCCTCGTGTGCACATGTATGGTCTATCCATTTTCACACCCGTGTAACCACAACATTCAGGACCCAGGACAGTTCCATCACCCCCATAAAAATCTCCCAAGTAATCACAGGCTCCACACAGCCCTGATCACCACTGACCTTTCTCCATTACTGTGTCCTGTTTTTTCCAGAATGTCAGATGCATGGAATCACATCGTCCCCTCTGAGACCAGCTTCTTTCACACAGCATAATGCCTTTAAAATGCACTTGTTTTGTATGTTGACAGTCTGCTCCTTTTCAGTGCAGAGTAGTCTTCCCTTGGATAGCTAGACCATAGTTCATCCATTCACCCTTTCAAGGGCGTTTGAATTGTTCCAGTTATTAGCAATTACCAAGAGAACTGCTACGAATACTTACTTTTTAGGGACATGTTTTTATTTCTCTAAAGTAAATACATACTCAGGAGAATCATTGGGTCGTATAGTATGTGTCTAACTTTTTAAGACATTGACAAATTGTTTTCCATACTGGTTGTGCCCTGTCAAATTCCTTCTAGCAACGTACGAGCATTCCAGTTCCTCTGCATCCTTGTCAGCATGTGGTATTGTCGGTAATTTTTTATTTCATTCATTTTAATAGGTGTATAGTTACAAATTATTGACCTAATTGTTAATGCTGTTGACCACCTTTCCATGTGTTATTGGCCATCCTTATCTTCTCTTTGGTGACGTGTGTGTTCAAGTCTTTTGCCCAGTTTCATTTCTCTCTTCTACTCTCTTCTTCTCTTTTCTCTCCTCTCCTCTTCTCTTTCCCTTCCTTCATTTTTCTTTCTTTTCTTCTTTCTTTCTCCTTCTTTCTTTCTTTGACAGATTCTTGCTGTCCTGATCCTCCTGCCTCAGCCTCCCAGCTGGGACTACAGAAACATGTCACCACACCTGTGTTTTCAGGCCAACCAGGGGATCCAAACCCACAGTTGGCCATATGGCTTTCAGTACTGCAATTCAGTTTGCTACCAACTGTGCCACTTGACTGGGTCCAAAAAAGGAAATTTTTTTTTTCTGAGAGATTTTCGCTATAGGGCACGTGCGCTCGCCAGACAGACAGAGAGAGAGACAGAGAGACAGAAAGCGAGAAATCACCCCCCGGGGGGATGGTCACGCTGCAATCCCTTCTCCTCCATTCTCCTCTCGGGATCTTGGGCACGCACGCACACGCGCCCGGCGTGAGTTTTAAGCCACCGGGTCCGGGACGTGAACCGCGGTCGACTACGTGGGAGTCCAGCGACATAGCCATTACGCTAACTGTTGGTTCCCAGCCAAAAAAGGAAATTTTGACTTAAACCTTACACTCCATACAAACATTAACTCTAAATTAAGGATTAAATCTTTGGAAGAAAACATATAAGAAAATCTTTGTGACCTGGGAGTAGACAAAGAGTTCTTAGACATGATGTTAAAAACACAATCCAGGGCCAGCAGGTAGCATGGTGGTTAAGGGCGCTGGACTCCCACATGACTGACCACCGTTTGAGTCCCAGACTTGCCAGCTTGCTTTCTCACTTTTCCTATCTCTCTGTCTCTCTTTCTCTCACTCTGTCCCTCTCAGGTCAAATTAAAAATAAATAAAGTTAAATAAAATAATTCTTTTAAAAATATCTTTAAAAAAACAAACACAATCCACAGAAGTAATAATTGGGCTTCATTACAATGAAAACTTATGCTCTGAGAACAAGACTGTTGAGAGTAAAAAAGACAAGCTATAGATTTGGAGAAAATATTTGCAAAACACTAATCCAGCAAATGATTTGTATCCAGAGTATATAAAGAACTCTCAAAACGCAACAGCAATAAAACAATTAACTGGGCAGATGGCCTGGTTACAGGGGTATGTGCTGAGACATTGTCCCCACAGGCTGGGGCCACATGGGATGGATTCGATTCCTAGGCCACCTGGAAGGCCAGGTGTGTGGCAGATATTTATAATCCCAGTGACTCCAGGGGCTGAGGCAAGGGCATTGTGAGCTCGAGACTGGCCTGGTCAACATAGTGAGACTGTTTAAGAAAAGAATCGATTGTGGCCAACTGATGGCATGCTGGTTATGGTGGCTGGATCCCACATGGCTGCCTGTGCAGTTCAAGTCCTGGACCCAATGGTTTGAAAAACATGTTGGATGCATGTGCATTTGTGCCCAAAATCCTAAGGGGAGAATGGAAGGGAAGGGACTGTGGGGCAGCCATCCTTCTTGGTGAGGATGCTTTCTCACTTTCCCTCTCTCTCTCTCTTTCTGGTGAACACAAAACCCCTTTTGCAAATAAACAAATAAATAAGTAAATAAGTGCCAGGTGTGGTGGTTCACTCTTGCAGCTCCAGCAAGGGGCTGAGGCTTACATTTACACACACACACACACACACACGCACACACATATCTATATATCTATATCTATATAGATATATATGTATGTGTGTATCTATCTATCTATCTATCTATCTATCTATCTATCTATCTATATGTACTTTTTTGCCTGTGAGTGTATTTTATTTTAATTTCTCTGTTTTGGTTTTGTTTGTTTGCTTACTATATATCTTTCAGTAAGTTTTTTAATGGTTACTATAGGAATTACAACACACATTTAACTTTAATCTTAGTCTACGTAGGACTAACATTTTATTACTACCTCAAGTGAAATGCAGAAAATGTACCCCGATAGAGCTGGCCCTGTAGCTCGTGGCTGAGAGAACCAGATTCCACCTGGCTATACTTTGTTTGACTCCTGTCCCTGGTGGCTTGAAACATGCACCAGGTCTGCGTGCCTGTGTGCCCCGAATCCCAACGGGAGGGCTACATGGAGGAGAGATTGCCCACCCCATTGGCGGGTGCTTTCTCCCTCCCTCTGTCTGTGTATGTGGGTCTCTCCCTCTGGTGAGTGCATGCACCCTCCGGCAATTCAGAAAAAAGGAAAATGTACCTCTATATAGAGCCTTTATCTTCCCCCATTTATGACATGATTATCTTCTGTATTCCACCTATATACAGCAAAACCCTACCAGACCATATCATAGATTTTTAAACTCAGATGTATTATAAAGAGCTTGACAGGAGAAATGTCTATTATTTCTAGAGAAATACTTGTTATTTCTGTTGTTTTACATTTATTCCTTATATTTCAAGTTTTCTTCTATTATTTCTTTCTGTCTTAAAAACTTATTTTAGACATCTTTTAGTTTAGCAACAAATCCTTTTAGCATTCTTATCTGAGAATGTCTTCATTTTTCCTTTCTTCCTGCAGGATATTTCCTCTAAAGACTTCTGAGTTGGAGGTTCTTCCAGCATGCTAAAAAATGCCATCTGGGAACCAGCAGTTAGCGTAATGGCTATGTCGCTGGACTCCCACATAGTCTACCGCGATTCGCGTCCCGGACCCGGTGGCTTAAACTCACGCCGGGCGCGTGTGCGTGCGTGCCCAAGATCTCGAGAGGAGAATGGAGGAGAAGGGATTGCGGCGTGGCCATCCCCCCTGGGGGGTGATTTCTCGCTTTCTGTCTCTCTCTCTCTCTCTCTGTCTGTCTGGCGAGTGCACATGCCCTATAGCAAAAACCTCTCCAAAAAAAAAAAAAAAAAAAATGCCATCTGTACCTTTCTGGCCTTCCTGGTTTCTGGTAAGAAATCAACGGTCTTTCAAATCATTCCTCTCCAGGAAATGTGTCAGTTTTCTCTGGCTATATTCAAGACTTTCCTTTGTCTTGAGTTTTCAGAAGTTTTATTATGATGCATCTGGACGTAGATTTATTTGAGTTTATCCTGTGCAGGAATAAACAGAGCTTCTTAAATATGTAGGTTTATGTTTTCACCAAGTCTGAAAATTTTCCTCTATTATTTCTTCAAATATTTTCCAGGTCCCATTCTTGCTTCTCTTCCTCTGAGATTCCAGTGTTATCAATTTAGACCTTTCCCTTCGCCCCACAAGTTCCCCGGGGCTTTGTTACTTTTTTTCTAATCCTTTTTCTCATTGTTTTTCAGATTGCATGACTTCTCTTGGTCTATCTTCAAGCTTACTATTTCCTCTATCGTTTCCATTCTGCTACTGAGCCCTTCCGGTGAGTTCTTTATCCGTTAACTGTATTTTTTAGTTATAAATTTCTATTTGGTTCTTCTTGACATCTTCTATTTCTGGCTGAGACTTCAGGTTTTTCCATTTGTTTCAAGAGTGTTTTCCCTTATCTATTGGACCAACATTGTCATAGCTGCCTGTCTTAGTCTGTTATTACATTGCTCACAGAACATCTGAAACTGAGTGATTTACCCCCCCCCCGCCAAAAAAAAAAAAAAAAAGAAAGAAAGAAAAAAGAGATTATTTAAATCATTCATGTGTCTGGGGTCCAGGGCCAACTTCTGGTGAGGCTCCCAGGCAGAAGGCAGGGTCTTGAACAGAGCACCAATTTCTGCTATTCTGCCTCCTTTCCTCTCTTATGAAACTACCAGAGTTCACTCGTACGGGCTAGGCCCTAGCGAGCTTATCATACCTAAGACCACCCTGGCACACCGTGCAGGGTTTCGCTTAACACCTGTATCATATGACCAAGTCCTGTGGATTTCGGGAAACATCCGAACTATAGCACTTTCTGTAAAGTCTTTGTCTGATATCTCAGCAACGTCATTTTCACATCAGTGTCTTTCCCCAAGTAAGCGGAGATTTTCTTGGTTCTTCCTGTATGGAGTAACTTGGATATTTTCTATTAGCAGGCAAATGACCCAGCTGAGTTCAGGCCACAAGTTCCCACCAGCCTCCTGAGGGTTGCAGTTCCAATGTTGGCTCAATTTTCAGTTTTCACAGTGCTATGTGGCTCCGTCCCACATGAGCACATGCCATGACCAAAGTGGGATTCGGGAGGGAGTCTCAGGTCTCAGTATGCAAGTTGGGGCCGGATCAAGTACAGACCATGTAGTTTATGGGGAGCCCAGGACTTCATTAAGCCCAGTTCCTCCCTCCCTGTGACTGCCCTGTTCTTCCAGTCCACTGGGTCCCCTTTGGCAGTCCTTAGGCCAGACCACCAGGGCTCCTAGCTGTACCCTGACATGCCCTTCCGGCATCCGCAGGCGTCGCACCCAAGCAGCAGAGGCATCAGCCCGGCAGGGGTTTGCCCACTCCTGCTGGAGAGGAAGATTCCCCTCCTCCCGGTTTGGGTTTCCTCCGTCCCTTGGTGCTGTCACCAACACACAGCTACTTGGGGGCTGCAGCGCAGCATGAGAGAACAGAGAAAAGGGAGATGAATGGAGAAGAAAAGAACAGGAAACCTGCACTCTGAACCACGGGAGACCCCTTTCCAGGTCCTGAAGCCAGAAGAGAGGGCTTTTTCTGGGCGCTCTTCATAGATGCCAATACCCACGTCAAGGTCTCCAGCGGCATTGAATTCTGTCCAGGAGTTACTGGAGGGGGAAAAATAGTAAACGTGCCACCAATTTGGTGTTATTTTATTTTCATTTTTGGAGAGGTTTTTGCTATAGGGCACGTGCGCTCGCCAGAAAGACAGAGAGAGACAGAGACAGAAAGCAAGAAATCATCCCTCGGGGGGATGGCCACACCGCACTCCCTTCTCCTCCATTCTCCTCTCAGGATCTTGGGCACGCACACGCGCCCAGTGTGAGTTTAAGCCATGGGGTCTGGGACTCAATCTGCGGTCGACTACGTGGGAGTCCAGCGACATAGCCATTATGCTAACTGCTGGTCCCACCGATTTGGTGTTATTTTGATGTCTGGTCTCTTTGGAGACTCCCAGTCGCTAATCCACACACTCCGCTCAGGTCTCAGCCTGCCTTCAGTGGGCGAGACAGCACGGCATGTGTTCCCTCCCTCTCACCGGGAGCTGGCCTGCTGCCGTGTGTGCACACGGGGCTAGAGCCCACGCGTGGTCAGCGCCTCCCACACCAGGACAGACAGACATACGCTCAGGTGAGTCTGGGTCCACTGATCCTCCTCCTAGCTGCGTGATGCCAGGTGAGAATCCAAATGTATCCGACCCTCAGTGTTCTTGTACAAAACAGGGACAGTGGTAGGAGCTGGGCAAGGGAGAGATACCGTGTGTATACGGAGCTCTGAAGCGCTCGGACCCGGCACGTAGGAAACGTCCAGAAACGCGAGCCGCTCCTGGTGCGTCCATCTCCTCACTCGTGTTGTAGGTAGAGTCCTGGGACAGCAAGCTACAGAGCTGGACTCTGTCCACATTCACCGAAAAAGGAAGGCATATCTGGGCTCCCAGAACCCACAGGAAGCCGGGGAGCGAGGTGTAAGAGCATAGGGTCTGAAGGCTGGGGCTGTGGTTCCCAGCTGGTCCACTCCCGCACAGGACAAGCTGCCCCAGGCTTCACGGTGGGAGGCAGGCACCGTCACTGCCTCCCTCGAAGGTCACACTCAGTGTGCACCTTTCCTGAGGGAAATGGGACTAGCAGGCTGAGGGGGAAGGTGGGTTCTGAACCCCCCCCAAAAAAAGGTTTCTTCCCTCTTACTAGCTATAAGGCCACAGGCAATTACCCTAACTCTGCACCTCTGTTTTCTCACCTGTAAAATAAGGCTGATAGCCATATGAACTAAAGATTTCATTTGCTAATGTCAGAAAAGAATTATAACTCAGGATCAGGCACTGAGCTGGTGCTCGATTATAAAATATTATTATTATTATTACATGTGGCTGCTCATTCAATTCTCACACACCCCATGGGTGTTATCGACCTCACTCTGGGTGGGAAACTTACAGGGTGCAGTGATTTGGCCAAGGACGTGTCGTGGCCTTGAGTCTAACAGCTGGGACTGCCTTTGGGGCTGGTTTGATTTCTAACAGATCTGACTTGTCATAAAGGCGGTGGCAGGGGTCAGAATGCCACCGAAGTGGGGCAGGCACTGGTGTGAAGGGATCACAGCCGCTCAAGGGCAGTAATTGGGGGGCTCATGAAGGGGAATGGGAGACCCCTCTACCTGAGTCCGCATGTACTAGGAGCAAGGTGCTGTGCACAGAGTGGGCTCACGCGTGTCCAAGCGTGTCTGCACTCACATGCACACACATGCCCCGCCATGTTTTCTCATGAACATCACCGGTTATTTGGAAAGAGCTGTCAGGATGTGAAACCTGTTCGAAAATCCACCCCCGCCCCCAGCCGTGGACCAGGGGCTCAGATAGGGTCCCTCAGGGTCCGTGCGTTGTGGGAGGTGGCAGGGGGCGGGGGGCAGGGGCAGGGGCAGGGGCAGGGGGAGCCTGCGCTGACCAGACTCACTGGTCCCATCTGGACGGCACAGCTGGGGCAGAGGACCAGAGCGGGGCTGCTGGAGGGTGAGGAGGTGGGAGCTGGAGAAACGGGACCCCGCGGGAATGGTCGTGGGGTGGGAGGTGACGGGGCTACACGTGACACTCATTTTTCCATTTCTTCCCTTTTCTTTCCACTTAAGAAGAAGCCGTAACGAGGCGGCCTATGGGATCGCAAGATTGATGGTGTCGTTCTGGCCTTAGAGGGAAGAAAGGGGAAATCAAATTATTGGAAAGGGTCCTTTTAAGGATCTGCTGCTTTAATTTATTTTCTTATATTTTGTCAATAGCTGCTGTTTTTTTCTTAAACAAGTGCTGTACTTTATAAATGGATTTTGCTTGGGCAAAACAAACAGTCATTTCATTTTTTTTTTTTTGCCTTTTAAAACTTATTTAAAACATGGTGAGTGGCTAAGAGGGCCCCCCCAGGGGCCCAGCCACCACTAGAGAAGGTGACAGGTGGCTTTAGCAAGGCAGCACTGCTGAGCGAGCGGCAGGGAGGGATGGGCACAGAAGCAGACCTGTGGCAAAGTCACTTCTGGGCCACACGACCTGTGGAGGCTCTAAAGTCACTTGCTTTATAAATGCAGCTGCCCCCCCCCCCCTGCCCTCAGCCCCACCCCACCCCCAGTGCCCTGGACACCTCGGGGCCGACTCCGCACTTCTGCTTCCCTGGCCGGCAATTCAGAATTTTTTTCTTTTTCCAGAGGGCGTGTATGCTCACCAGGAAGAGACTGGGAGAAGGAGAAAGCTTCGGGCCGTCACGAGCAAGCTCGCCTCCGTTCCTTCTGGGGTTCTTGACGCGCACACGTGGACACACGGTGTATTCCTCCAGATAGCGGGTCCAGGACTCGAGCTGCCTGCAGTCAGCATGGGGGGTCCAGACAGCGGGTCCAGGACTCGAGCTGCCTGCAGTCAGCATGGGGGGTCCAGACAGCGGGTCCAGGACTCCCACTGCCTGTAGTCAGCATTGTGGGGTCCAGACAGCGGGTCCAGGACTCCCACTGCCTGTAGTCAGCATTGTGGGGTCCAGACAGCAGGTCCAGGACTCGCACTGCCTGTAGTCAGCATGGGGGGTCCAGACAGCGGGTCCAGGACTCGAGCTGCCTGCAGTCAGCCATGGGGGGTCCAGACAGCAGGTCCAGGACTCGCGCTGCCTGTAGTCAGCATTGGGGGGTCCAGACAGCGGGTCCAGGACTCCCACTGCCTGTAGTCAGCATGGGGGGTCCAGACAGCGGGTCCAGGACTCGCACTGCCTGTAGTCAGCATTGTGGGGTCCAGACAGCAGGTCCAGGACTCCCACTGCCTGTAGTCAGCATTGTGGGGTCCAGGCAGTGGGTCTAGGACTCGCGCTGCCTGTAGTCAGCATTGTGGGGTCCAGACAGCAGGTCCAGGACTCCCACTGCCTGTAGTCAGCATGAGGGGTCCAGACAGCGAGTCCAGGACTCGCGCTGCCTGTAGTCAGCATTGTGGGGTCCAGACAGCGGGTCCAGGACTCGTGCTGCCTGTAGTCAGCATTGTGGGGTCCAGACAGCAGGTCCAGGACTCCCACTGCCTGTAGTCAGCATGAGGGGTCCAGACAGCGAGTCCAGGACTCGCGCTGCCTGTAGTCAGCATTGTGGGGTCCAGACAGCGGGTCCAGGACTCGTGCTGCCTGTAGTCAGCATGGGGGGTCCAGACAGCGGGTCCAGGACTCGTGCTGCCTGTAGTCAGCCATGAGGGGTCCAGACAGCGGGTCCAGGACTCCCACTGCCTGTAGTCAGCATGGGGGGTCCAGACAGCGGGTCCAGGACTCGAGCTGCCTGCAGTCAGCCATGGGGGGGTCCAGACAGCGGGTCCAGGACTCGCGCTGCCTGCAGTCAGCATGGGGGGTCCAGACAGCGGGTCCAGGACTCGCGCTGCCTGCAGTCAGCATGGGGGGTCCAGCCCCTTTAACCACAGGCCACACCCGGCCCTGGACTCACCTTTTCAGAGGTGGCTCGCCGTCCCTTCCTTCTCCAGCTGTTGATGGAAATGTGCTCACTAACCCTTCCTGTGCCAGGCCTGGCGACACGGCAACATACAAAACTACCGAGAGGAGAGTGTCCCTGCGCCCAGACGCCCACAGAGCAGCTGGGCCACGGGCTCCCAAGCCTGGGGGTGCTCCATGCAGAGGGGTCTCAGGCCCTGGGCTGTGGCTAAGGCGGTGACAGCCCCTTTCAAACCTGGCTGCAGGGGAGCTTGGCTTGTAGAAGGGGCCTAGAGGTGACGACCAGTTTTTAAAAGCTGGCAGTCCAGGAATTTCTGGGAGCCTCTGGTTTTTTCATGTAAGTCTCATGTTCTTTAAATCCGTTCTCCTTGGAAGTCACACAAAACCCGCCTACCTGCCTGGCGCCCATGTCTCAAAGCCCCCTGGATCCCAAGGGCTCAGCATGATGCGCCACAGCAGGGCCACGGAACCCTGAGGGGGTCCCCCTGCCCTCCAAGGGCCGCCCTTGGCCGGTGAAGCCCTGAGCATATGGAACCGGCCTCGTATCCCTGGCTGCCGGCTCGGCTCTGATACCTCCCTGGAACACTCCAAGCCCCCGTGTCCTGGGTCCCATGGGTCCCCCTCCAGCCCTTGGGGCCCTGCGGCTACAGGCCCAGGAAGCCTACACCACCTCGCCGGCTCCCTGGACTTCAATCATAATTGCAGTGGAGGTGGGGCGGTCCAGTGGTGAGGGTCAGGGCGTGCGGAGGCTGGAGGCTGCCAGGGAACCTGCTTTCCAGTCACCGCCGGCCCCACCCGGCAGGCTGCTTCCCGGAGCTGCCGGGACCCTCAGGGCTTGGAGCAGGGTGGCCGCAGCCTCCATCTGACTGTGCTCAGAGTCTGCCCGCCCTGCTGCTCCTTAAAGCAAGAGGAAGCCCCGCCCTGGCCCTTGCCTCCCTGCACACCCGGTTCACATCCCCAGACCGCTGGCAGCTGGGACCCGCACACGGGAGAGTGTGAGCGGAGGAGCTCCGGACAGCCAGGAGGGAGAGCCTGTCCTGGGTGGAGGGCTTGGGGGTCCCGGGCAGGGCGTGCCTCTCAGTGAGGCCCACGGGGTGCCACCCATCTGGCCCCCAGCCAGCAGGACGACCCTCCCCTCCGTTAGGGAGGGTCTACACCCACAGGCCTGGGCTGCTCGGAGGGTCTTCACGGCTCCCAGGGAGGCCAAATGCCTGTCCTGAGCGACATGGTCACCAGCTGGCCCTGAGCCGAGCAGAGGGCCAGGGTCAGGAAGGTGCGTGTGGCGGGGTCTCCCTGGACCAGGCAGGCCTGGGGACCTTGGCAGGAGCCAGTGTGGAGGGCGAGGCCTCCGGAAGGCGGAAGCGCCCAGATGTGGGTCCAGGTGCAGGGGAGCTCCAACCCCAGGCCTTGATCCTGTGCCCCGTCACGCACACACCGCAGGTGCCCCCAGCGAGAAGGGAGCGACTGAAACGTGAGGAACCTCAGATTGCCCAGAACAACTGACCAGATTTATATGGATCTACCGCAGTGGGCGCTCGAAATAGGAATCCCCAGGTTAGTTTTAGAAAGTCTAAGAACGTCCCTGTGCCTGAGTCTGTAGCCATGGAGACCGCCCGGCTGGGGGTGGGGGGAGTTCGCTGTGCGGTTCCCAGGCAGGACTCTGAGTGTCTGCGGGTGGGGGTGCTGTACTGGGCCTGGGGTGCAGTGCAGAGCCCGGCCAGGTGCTCCGCCTGGAGCAGAGAATGCACAGTGCCCGCAGGAGAGGAGCCGGCTCGGGGAAGGTGCGGCCGGTCTCAGGTGCAGTGGCAGTGGCCGGGCCAGCACGTCGGGCTGCTGCGGAGGGGACCTGGGAGGCCTTTCTAAGAGGACTCACCCGGCTGAGTCTCAAACGAGGAGGAGCTAGAGGTGACGGCCAAGGGGCTCCTGGGAAGTGAACCGTGAACCTGGACGGGCCGGCTTAGGTCACGCAGAGGGCCTCACTGGGCAGCCCCCGGCAGACAGCTGGCCTCTCCTGTGCCGGGGTTAGCCCCGCCTGGGTCTTCCCCAGTGGCTGGAGGCCAGGATCAGTCCTGCCTGAACTGCTGGGGGACAGAGGTGTCCTGAGCAAGCGTCACATAGGGGACAGAGGCAGGGCCTCGGCGCCGAGGCACCCACCATGTTGCGTGAGAACTCAAAGGCTCCAGGAGCTGGGGGTGCGGCCAGGAGCCCGCCAGGACTTGCCGGCCAGCCTGCCCCCCACACCAGCGCGCCGAGCTCCCTGCCTCCCCGTCCGGACGGCCCTGACCTAGCCCCAGTCTCCCTGGGCTCTGCCCGTGACGTGGGCCACCCCGGGGCCCTGGCCGCCTCCTTCTATCCTCCTGGGCTCTGCTCCCTGGACGGGCTCCCGGGTGCAGAAAGCCAATGTCTCTACTCCCCAGGACCCACGTGGGTGAGGTGGACAGCCCCGGGGGCGGGCAGGGAGGGCTGCTGAGTCCACGCGGGAGCCGGCGGGAGGAAGCACCCCCGGCCGGCTGCCCTTGTGACCCTGTGGGAGGCTCGGGCACGGCCCCGGGTTAAGCCACGGCTTGTGGGTGCGAGTATTCGGGCCACTCACCCAGGTGTGCCCACACCACCTCGTTCTCTGCTGCCTGCACTCTGCTTTAGGCTGAATCTCCGCCTTCTCCCCAAGGCAAAACCCCAGTCCTGGTCAGGTCAGCATTCAGGGTTTAAACTCAGGGAGTCCAGGCCCCCCCCCCCCCGTCCCCTCCTCCTTGTCCCCAGACTCCAGCGAACGTGGATGGTGTCATCACATCGGGGGACCCAGCAGATGGGCCATCGGTCGGCGTTGTGCCCTCTGGCGTCCCGAAGACATACACTGGGACACCTGGGCCTTGGCTGTCATCGCTTGGTGCTGGCAGCCGATGAGGTGTCTGTCCCCATCTGGTCTCTGCTCACAAGGGCCAAGACGGTTTTGGCTGTGGCCTCCCCTTTCACAACTGGGAGGCCCCTCCGGGCGCTCCTGGGGCACTGGCTGCTCCTGCCAGGGCCCCGGGGCTGGGAAGCTCGCTGGGCTGTCGTGGGCACCCACTCCGAGCCGCCTCACCTCCCTGAGTCCTGCCGCCCTCCCTGCCAGGTGCAGGGACCTGGGGCCTCGCCTGCCAAGAGACAAGGTCCGGGTGCCTCCACATTCAGGCCCCGGGTCAACCTGGGGGCTCACCCCCCACCTGGACATTTGCCCTGAGGCAGACAGGGCACCCCCCAGCCTCCAAGGGACCTCGGCGGGGCCTGGGGCCTGCACATGCCCAGGCCTGCACCCTGGTCCCACCCGGCGAGGCAGGTGGTAGGGTGTGGTGCGATGCTGGAGCCACACGGAAGGCTCGGGTTCGGATCCTGGGTCAGCCCGACAGCTCCCGTGATCCCAGCTGGCTGGGAGGCCGTGGGGAGGATGGCCACACCGCGAGCCCTGCCCAGGGCACCGCTCTGTCAAGAAATAAATAAACGAACATTTAAAAAAGAAAGGAAGCCACCCCTCTCAGCAGGCTGGCCGGAACCAGAGTCAGATCAAGGTCGGAACCCCCGCACCTTGCTGGGGCGTAAAGGGGTGCGGCCGTGGGAGGCGGTCTGGCAGCTCCTCAAACGTGCCACGTGGCCAGCCAGCAGTTCCACTCCTGGGCGCGAACTCAAGAGGAAGGAAACACGTGCCACGCCCTGAAACGAGGAGCTGGTGTTTACAGCAGCCCCGTCCAGTGCATCGCAGGGAAAACCGGGTGGGGGCAGCCCCATGGGGCGCGCTAAGCCCTGTGACAGGGCACGGGCCCCACCTGGCCCCAGCAGCTGGGAGACGCCAGACTCCCGAGGGGATAGAGAAATGAGGGGAAGTGTGGCATGCTCTCTCTGTAAGTTCACGTGTCTTTAAGAAAGGGAGGCCCAGCCTCGCGGTTAAGGGGGCCGGGTCCCACGGCCACCGCAGGGATCCCACGTGCCCTTTGGCAGGTTAAGAAAAATAAAGGTGGATCACCAATGGCCGGTGAATGGTAGCAAAATGCGGCCCATCGGTGGCCTGCCCCTCCAGCCGAACAGGAGCAGAGTCTGGCCCCCGCGGCGATGCCCCACGAGATCATCACGCAGTGAAAGGAGCGCTCACAGACCACGTAACAGATTCCCACCGTGAGAAGTCAGACAGGGAGGGAGGAAAGCAGCTTGGGCGGGCAGACGGGAGGGTGCGGCTGAAGGGCTCTCGTGGAGGAGAGGACCGTTCTGGATGGACTGCGCGCAGCTGGGGGACCCCATGGACACACTGTGCGACTGTGCAAAGCTGGAAGCCAGCCCAGCGGTCTTCCAGGGGACCCTGGGGGCTAGAGCCCAGGGCAGTCGTCAACAGCAGCGCCGTGGCAGTGTCGGGTGCTCGGGGCCCACGTGTACCGGCATACCGATGAGATGCTGAGCGGTACCGGGTGACACTGAGAAAGGGAAGGCCACCACAGGGGAGATTGCCCTTTAAGACAATGTGTGTAAAATCAAGAGGAAGAAAATATTTTTTAAAGAATTATTTATTTAATTCCATTCATTAGTATTTCTTTTTATTTGACCAAAGAGAGACAGAGAGAGAAGGAAAGGGAAAACAAGAAAGAAAGCTGCCTGGTCTAGGACTTGAACCGCGGTCCCCAATGTGGGAGTCCAGCACCTTAACCACCATGCTACCCACCAGCCCCAAGAGGAAAAAACTCTTAATTACAGACCTAAGTATTATCACTTAGGTGTACTACTGCTAGGGTGGGCGGGGTTGGCACCCATGGGCACAGGGACCTGGCCTGCGGTGGGCGTGTAGGGGCCGGGCCGCCCACTGTGACCACAGCCGGCATTCCCAGCAGGAGGTCACGGCCGCCTGTGCCAGCCTTGCTGCGGCCTCCCTGGAGGAGCCCTGCCCCCACGCGTCCCGCGGCCTGCCCTCGGGGCCTTCAACCTCTGCTCTCCAGACCCAGAGCTGGTGGCCGCCAGGAGGAGCCCTGCCCCCACGCGTCCCGCTGCCTGCCCTGGGGCCTTCAACCTCTGCTCTCCAGACCCGGAGCTGGTGGCCGCCAGATCTCCCATCTAAGCCCCTGTCCGCGCCCTCCGGGGGCTCCTCACTCCCTTTCAGATGTAACTGTCTGTCACCAATAATAGTCTTTTTCGATTTCATTTCCTTCAGCTCCTGCCAGCCGCGCGGAGAGCCTCTTTCCCACCCCACGGCCCCCCCAGCCCCAAGTCAAGGGAAAAAAATACATTTTTGCCTTTACTATGATGTATGCGATCCCATAAAATAGTGAAACAGATATGAAAGGTTGAGAGAAGGTAGATAAATGGCTCCTATTATTCTACCAATCAAATGAAATACCTCTCCACGTCCTCATTTGAATGATAATAAAACGCAGAGAGGCTGCAGTCGCTGTTGTCATTGCTGGCTGCTGCGGAGCCCAGCCTCAGGCCGAGGTAACCTTGGGGCGTCCTCCGCGGGGTGGGGGCTGCGTGCCTCCCCCACCTCAACCTCATCCTCTCTCTCTGGCCGCCCCCAGCTCAGCACTGGACAGTTACGCCCTACCCGTCCAGCCCCGACTCCCTGTAGGCCCCGGATCAGAAATCGGGGTCCTCAATGCCTCATCTCTGCCATGGCCGGTCATTACCCTGCTCGGCCACCCTGGCCCACCCGCCTCTGACAGCCCCTGGCCACCAGTGCAGAGGGCCACCTCCCGCTCCGGGGCATTCCCCAGTGGCAGGCCGGTGGCCTTGGGTCTTGTCCTGTCTCTGCTGCTCAGCCCTAGACTCTGGGCAGGAGGCGTGGAGTGGTGTCAGGGCAACCTCTGAATGGCCTTCGGGGATTTTCCCCAGAAAATGAGATGGTGACAACCACCTTGGCCAGAACCGCCCATTACTGGCAAATAAAACAACAAAAATATTTCAGCGACACCCACAGATGCGCTAGGGTCACGATGGCGAGTCATCCCAGCTGAGCAGGTACCCGGCCCTCGCCTCCGCCCTCCCGTTAAACATGTCTTCCCGGTAGGGTGGGCCACCGCTTCTGCTTCAGGTGCCCGGGCGCTTTCTCAACAAACGCTCTTTGGAGATGCCCACCCGAGTCTTACTCGAACAGCAACACCGCCTGGCCCAGGCTGGCTAGGCAGGGGGAAATGGAGTTTTCCTTCAATTTAATAAATGTTTAATAAATATCTGCTTAATTGCGGACCAGCAGATGTGTAATGGTTACGTCGCTGGACTCCCATGTAGTCGCCTGTGGTTCGAGTCCCAGACCCGGTGGCTTAAACACACTCCAGTCACGTATGCATGTGTGCCCAAAATCCCGAGAGAACGGAAGAGAAGGGATTGTGGAGTGGCCATCCCCCCAGGGGTGATTTCTCACTTTGTATCTCTGTCTCTCTGGTGAGTACACGTGCCCTATAGCAAAAATTTCTTTAAAAGAAAAAAATATTTATACACACACACATATATCTGCTGAACTGGAAGCAAGAGGAAAGGACAGCCCCTGCACTGGCCCTGCCCACCCCTGACCCCGTGGCGGACTCCACGCTGCTGCCCGGGCTGGGCCTCCAGTACAGAGCGGAGCTGCAGACTGAGTCCTCGCCCTGGCGTCCCGGCGAGGCCTGCCGTGAGTGCTCTGACATTCGGCACGAAGTTCGTTCTCTACGGCTGGCAGATACCTGATACCGGGTTGAAGAAATTCTCTTTTATTTCTAATTGCTAAAATAATGTGATTTTAACAAAGAAATCACATACCAATGTTGAAACTTATCAGACGCTGTTTCTGCCGCTTCACAGGGGTGTGACCCGAGTGCCACCCTCTACTTCCCCCTAGTGACGAGACTGCAGTCTGGGACAGGCGACGGGACCAGGGACAGCCCGGGAGAGGAGGGGCATCTGCAACGACCTCTTCAGAGCAGAGAGACCGCCCGGGGGCGTGTGGGGGAGAGTCTGAGCAAGGACATGGGGGTGCGAGCTACCTTTAGGGTAGGGGCTGATCTGTGTGAGGCGCCCCACTGTGCTGCCCACTGGGGTCCCGGGCACCCCTCAGCCCACAGAAACCAGAGGGGCACCATTCAGCTTGGGCGTTCAACCAGGAAGTGGGCACCTATAACAAAACTCGAGAGAACAGCCAAGATCACCCTTAAAAATTGCTTACATTACCCGTAAAAAATAAGTAGACTTATGTCTGAGACCCTGGCAGAGCTCTGGAGTGTGCCTACAAGGCTGCCCGCCGACCCCTCCTGCTTTGGCACTGAGATGTCACGTCACTCCAGCGCTCATTAATAGCGCTCTCGTTTCTGGAAACCTCTCCAGTCAGCCAGAAGTTAGGCCGTGCAGGAGGCCACTGTGTGGTGCATGAGGCAGGGACTGAACGCCTTGTCCCAGGGGCCAAGAAGGCCTCTTTGTCTTCTCGGTCTGCCAAGGCTGGCCCAGAAACCCCTGGGGACGCACCACACCCATCTGCAGGCCCGGTGAGCAGGCAGGGAGGGGATCTCCCCACACCTGGCTTCCCCAGGGGCCTTGGCACCAGCCCACAGCAGGACCTGACTCTGCCTGTGTGTGGTCGACGCCCCCTCAGGAAAGGGCCCAGTCATGCCCCCCACCTGCTCCTGGACTTGGGGCCGTGACCACGGCTCCGTGCTTTGTCACCACCGTGTCCAGCTCCTCTCGTCCTCCAGCGGCGCCGGCCCTTCTGCTTCCTCATGTGCCCAGGCCCACTCTGACCTCAGACCTTGGCACTCTCTGCTCCCTTTGCCTGGCAAGCTTTTCCTTCTCACCCTCGCCATCACTCAGCGCCCTCTGCCCATCCTCGGCCACCTGGTCACAGCCTGTTCATGTCCTCCCTTTGAAACCTGAGTGCACTTGGCCCAGCAGGAGCCCGAGGTGGGAAGAGCGCCCCTAGTGGGCGTAGTCTAGCCACTCCTTTCTCCATTTCTCCATCCTGCCGGGATCTTAGGCACCAACCACGCGCCTGCCATGGTGTCCAGGATTCGAACCATGCTGTCAGCCATGTGGGGTTTGGCTTCCTTAGCCACCAGGCCATGGGGCCAGCCCACCCTGCTCATTTCCTTCTGAGCATTTGTCACCATTTATTGCGCATGCGGCGGGTACTCAGTAGCTGTGTGTAGATGGACTGCAGGAGAGACTGGGCACAGCTCCTGCCCCTGCTCTGCACCCCCACCTCCCACCCCGCCACCCCCCCATGCCCTCCACCTCCCCGGCCGCCAGCTTCAGAGCGCCTCCCTCCCCTCCACACATGACTGACCGGGACCTTCGGCCCAAGCTTGGGGTCCCAGGGCCCACAGCCCTCCTGCATGCCACTCCAGGGCAGGGGCAGCCACAGCGACAGACAGCCCTGAACCTCGGGCCTGCTCCCTGCTGCCGGCCTCGCCCTGTGTGGGCCTCGGTGATCCGTGATCGTCCCCCCCGGCACCTCCCGCCCCATTCATCCCCATTAGCTGCTGTCCACACTGGGCCAGAGTGAGATCAATTACCAGCGCTGGCCACTGAACCGTGCTAATGAGGATAGACGCTGGCCCTGCTGCTGCCGGGTGGGCGGGAGGACTGGGAGGCCGAGGGGCGGAGAGGGGCCACGGGCCACCTCAGTGCAGGCTCCCTGTGGGGACCCTGGACGATGCTCCTGCACGGCAGGGACTCCCCTTCCCGGGAAGCAGTCTGGCTCCAGCCCTCGAGGAAGCGGAGGACGCAGCCTGGCAGCAGGGCCTTCCGGAGTCAGGGAGCCAGGTAAGGAGAGGGGCCAGTCCAGGCTCCCCTGGGCCCCTCGGAGCCATTGCTCAGACCCTTTACCCGCAGTGCCTTCCCCAGGCCTGCCCCACACACCAAGGCCGGGCAAAGCGCCTAAACCACCTGGCCCCTCGCCCCAGGGCACTCGTCTGCTCCCGGCTGTCCCCTAGCCTGGAGAACGTTTCCTTCTCCCATTCAGGGCCTGGCTCCCACGGCCCCTCTGCCGTCCCGAAGTGGCCCCACTCAGCCTCCCCTGTGGGAAAAGACGCTCCCCTCTGTGCTAACCAGAGCCACGCAGAGAGCACCTGGAGACCCTTCCCTGCCGTCAGGCTGGCCAGGAAGGGGCAGGCAGCGTGGACGGTGCCCTCTCGGCGGGAGGGGAAGGCGCTGCCCTGCTCTTCTTGGGGCTGTAGATAGTGATGACCTCTGCAGAGGGCAATTTGGCGATAGCTGCGCAAATTAAAAGTGCCAGTGCCCTTTGACCCTGCAGTTCACCTCCAAGCATTTATCTCCACCCTAGAGACACAGTGCCCGGAGACAGACAACGCGGGTACTCGCTGCCTGGAGCCGTCCCACACGCCGCTCCGCAGGGAGGGTCTGGGTGGATGGCCAATGAGCACACAGCAGGCCGTCCGGGGCCCTGGCCGGGGAGCAGGACCGCAGAGCCCCGGGGCCAGGCCGCTGGGGGGGGACCAGCTGGTGCGAACGGTGACCCGAGCGTCCAGTGCGTGGTGAGTGCACGCTTGCTAGTGTTACCGGTTTGCCCTTGTTGGAGAGAATGGAATGGGTCCGTAGGTCTCAGTACCGAGTCTCCCAGACACCTGCATGCTGCAAGGGCCCACAGCGGCTGCTGGTCCTGCAGGTCTGAGCATCTGGCTGGGGCTTGCGCTTGCCTGTGTCCTGAGAGAGCTGCTTTTCTTCCTTCTTTTCTTTTCTTTTTTTTAAGTGCACTTATCTATTCCTCCATGACAGAGAGTCACTGCAAAGGGGTCTTTGCGCTGCCATCTGCCTCCGCTCAGGGTCCCGTCACAGACACACTGCGCTCTGTGCTCGGGGGCTCAGGACACCGCCTGGAACCTGTCCCACCTGGGGCCAGCTGGGCCACCACTGTGCCCTCCCCTGGCCCCGAGACCAGCTTTCTGTCCCTCCAGGAAGGCGCGGACAGCTGGGAACGGTGGCTGCCCAGGGAGGGGAGGAGGGTTTGCGCTCACCCTCTGCACAGCTGCGGTTCTGAACTGCTGAGAACCATCTGTTTGAACAAAGCACTCACAGACGGGGTGTGTCTGTGTCTCCCCCGACTGTGAGCCCCCTGAAGACAGGGGCCGTGCTGAGTCAGACCCGGCACACAGAGGGACTCAGCAGATGCTGGCGGAAGGGCCAGCGAGGCCGGAGCCCTGTGGCCCTCCTTCAGGACGCCCCACACACACCAGGCGTGACCCCAGGGAGACTCTTACGGACTGGGCGCAGGGCATGGGGACAGGAGCAGCTGGAAAGGGTGGGAAGCAGACCCGGGGAGCCAGTTCCCAGAGAGGACAGTCCCTGGGAGCAGGGACCAGGCCTCCAGGCACCCAGGGCAGCCTCGGCCCGCAAGGCCCTCTGTCTGCGGGCACTGCCGTCTCCACTGCTGGGGCTGCCTGGAATGGGAGGCATCACCGTAGCAACAGCCTTGGCAGTGCCACGGGGTGGACTGTGTGACTTTCCACCTCCAATGGGCTGAGGGGAGGGTCCCAGACCTGGTGACGCTGTCCGCCAAGCTGGTGCCTGGGTTGAGGAGCAGAAATGAGACCCCCAGGCCCAAGCAGGGACTTGCTGAGGTCACCTTGCCATCAGCCCTGACACGAGGCCACCTACCTGAGTCCGTCAACCTCCTACCCAGAGAACAGGGGCCACTGCCGCAGGAGCCTCCAGGAGAGACAGCTTGGCCACATCCCCGACCGAGCCTGCCGTGGGAAGAGCCCCAAAGCTGGGACAGCCTCTCCGTCAGCCACTCGCCAGGTGAGAGGCAAACCTGGTATGCCTTGCGGTGCAGTGCGGCAAGGTCGCTGGCCGAGGTGCGAGAACAGCAAGATGGGGGGGGGGAAGGTGGGGGAGGGTCCTGCCATTTAAAGCACTTTCTTATTTGAAAGAATTTGCTAGAGAAGAGCCAGCGGGTGGTGTGGCGGTTAAGGCGCTGGACACTCCCCCATGACAGACTGCAGCTCAAGTGCCAGGCCAGACGGCTTGCTTTCCCACTTTCCCTTTCTCTCTTGTCTCTCTGTGTCTCTCTGGTCAAAGGAAAAAAATAATAAATAAAATAAAATAAAAAATTTGTAAATAATTTTATATAAATATTTTATATAAATAATTTTATTTATTTATTCATTCATTTATTTTAAATTGACCAGAGAGAGACACAGAGAGAGAGAGAGAAAGTGAGAAAGCAAGCTACCAGGTCCGGGACTCGATCCGTAGTCGGCCATGTGGGAGTGTCCAGCGCCTTAACCACCACACCACCGGTTGGTCCCTAAATAATTCTTTTTTATAGTTGCCAGACAGAGAGAAAGGAAGCAAGAAAGCGCCCCCCACAGGGCATGTTCACACCATAGTCCTTTCTTCACCTCTCCCTCTTTTAGGGACTTTGGGCACACACATACAGTATGTTTCTCTAGCCGCTGGGCCTGGGACTCGAACTGCAGGATCAGCCATGTGGGATCCAGCTGCCCCAACCACCAGGCAATGGGCTGGCCTGATATGAAGCGCTTTCTACGGTACGTAACATAAGCACAAAATTTCAGCAATGTAAAAGACACGGCAGTGTGAAAGCCCTCCGCTGTGGTGACACTGGGAGGATGCGGGAGGGGGCAGCACAGGGACTTCGATTTGTCGCCTTTAAAACCAGAGGGGTCCTGGGTACCGACCCCTGGGGGTGATTTCTCACTTTCCCTCTGTCTCTCTCTCTGGGGAACACACGCACCCTAATGACAAAACCTAACTATATGTATATTTGGGCCCGCTCTGTGGCTTGGAGTCTAAGGCAGCTGGATCCCACATGGCTGATCCTGTGGTTCAAATCCTGGACCCAGCAGTTTGAGAAACACCCTAGGTGCCTGCATGTGCCCTAACTCCTGAAAGGAGGGAGACAGGAGAAGGGACTGAGATGTGACCACACCCTGTAGGGGTGCTTTTCCCGCTCCTTCAAGCTCAAACTTTTAAATACATTTATTTTTAAGTTAAAATAAAAGGTCTTTGCTGCATCCTGCCTTTCCGACGAGGCCTGCTCGACCCCCCTCAGCGCTCCAGCTGCCAGCGCCCGGCCGGCGGGCGGGTACTCATCCTCCTTCTGGGGCCGCCTCTGCGCCGAAGCCAGCCCACTGCCTAGCTTTATGTAGTTCGAGAGCTAAAAATGGCTTTCTCTTTTTTCATGGTTAAAAATCAAAGCAAAGCTGATATTTTATGACCCCCAGAAACTCCATGACACTCGTGTTTCTGGCCCCATGAGTAAACCGCGGGAACACGGCCAGGGCCACTCGTGTACGTCCTCCCGCTGCTCTGCCACCAAGCCCCGAAAGCCGGAAGGAGTTCTATCTGGCCCTTGGCAGGTAAGGCCTGCTGAGCCGGGCCTGGACCGTGAGCACCGAGGCTGTGGGACAGGGGTCTTTGTCCCGCCCCTTCTGCACCCCAGGTGCCTGCCACGGTGCCTGCCACAGGGCGGGGACTCCCCTGCTCGACCGAGCAGATGGGGGTGCAGGGGTGGAGCGCATTGCCTCGGCCACCTAGAGAAGGGGACCCCACCGATGCTTCCTCCAGCTCTGTCTGGCAGACATCTCCCCGCTCGGCCCTAAAGGTGGGCTTGGGTGTCCTGAGTGCGTGGAGAGACATCAGCGGGGCGGGCTGTGTTGGGAGAGTCCCTCAAGATAGGGCAGAGGGTGGCAAGGCTTGGCTTTGGCACCGCCCACGGTCTCTGGAATGGTGTGTGGTCTTGCTCCACCAGGAGTGTCACCCCAATGACTCAAACCCCCAGCACTTCCCGCCCTGCCACTGCACTGCGTGGGCTGCGCTTTGCTGCCCCCTGGTGGTCACTGGGAGTGGCTGCTTCCAAGGCCATCTTCCCAGGGGGATCTTGGGCACAGCCTCTCCAGCCCATCTGAGCACCACCCAGAGATCCAGGAGCTGCCAGGCGGGCCTGCCTGGTGCCTCCCTGTCCCCCTCTAGCTCTCTCTAGGGTCAGCCTGGGGTCACAGGACGCTTTCCTACCCGGCTGATGGGGGGCTGCTGGCAGCCTCTCTGGCTAGACTAAGCAGACCCAGGGCTCCTGGGGATCCCCGGGCTGCCTAACATGCCCGCCCTATCACAGCCAGTGTGCCCCTTCCCGACAGAGGGTAGGAGGGTGGCTTGGGTCCCCGGTCCAGGGACACCGACAGGGACGGGGAGAGGACCGCCTTACGAGTTTCTCTGTGTTTTTTTTGCATCTGTGTATAAGGCCCCTTGGTACAGGAACTGCTTCAAATTCTGCTTTGGGGACAGGAAACTTGTCTCTCACCAGTCCCAGCCCCACCTAACAGCAATCACCACGTGCTTGGCGCCACATGGACCACTTCCTGTACGCCACCAAGACTCTGGGCTCCCGGAAGGCTAGGAGAGTCTGAGGTAACCCCAGCCACCGGTCAGGACCTAAGGGGTGACAGCAGATGGGGGATGAATGAACAGATGGGTGAGTGGATACAGATGGAGGGTGGTTGAGTGGAGAGGTGGACGACGCGTAGGTGGATGGCTGGGTGGGTGAGCGTGTTTTGGCTCGGTGGATAGCTGAGTGAATGACTGGGTGGATGGGTGGACGGATGGGTGAGTGGGTAGATGGCTGGGTGCATGACTGGGTGGGTGGATTGATGGGTGGATGGCTTGATGGGTGGATGGATGGGTGTGTCAGATGGGTGAATGAGTGGATGAGTAGATGGATGGATGGGTGAGTGAGTGGGTGGGTGAGTGGGAAGATGACTAGGTGAGTGGGTGGGTGGCCAAGTGGGTGGATGGGCGGGTGAGTGGGAAGATGGCTGGGTAGATGGGAAGGTAGATGGCTGGGTGGGTGGGTGAGTGGGTCAGTGACTGGGTGGATGGATGGGTAGGTGGATGGGTGGGTGAGCTGTAGGATGACTGGGTAGATGGGTAAGGGGATGACTGGGTGGGTGGGTGGGTGGATGGGTGGGTAGGTGGGTGGGTGAATGGCTGGGCGGGTGAGTGGGTTTATGGCTGGGTAGGTGGGTGGGTGAGTAGGTGGATGACTAGGTGGGTGGACTGCTGGGTGAGTGGGAGGATGGTGGGTAGATGGGAGGGTGGACGGCTGGGTAGGTGGATGACTGGGTGGGTGAGTGGGTGGATGCCTTGGTAGGTGGGTGGGTGAGTGGGTGGATGGCTGGGTGTGTGTGGATGGGTGGGTGCATTGGAGGATGGCTGGGGAGATGGGTGAGTGGATGGCTGGATGGATGGATGGGTGGGGGAATGGGTAGGTGAGTGGATACAGATGGAGGGTGGTTGAGTGGACAGATGGACGACGCGTAGGTGGATGGATGGGTGGGTGAGCGTGTTTTGGCTGGGTGGATAGCTGAGTGAATGGGTGGATGGGTGGGTGGATGGGTGGATGAGTGGGTGGATGGGTGGGTGGATGGGTGGGTGGATGGGTGGACGGATGGGTGGGGGAATGGGTAGGTGAGTAGAAGGATGGCTGGGTAGATGGGTGGGAGGATGGGTCAGTGAGTGGATGGATGACTGGGTGGGTGGATGGGTGGATGGGCGGGTGGATGGCTGGGTGGCTGGGCGGTTACATGGCTGGGTGGGGCAGGTGGATGGCTGGGTGGCTGGGCGGTTACATGGCTGGGTGGCTGGGCAGGTGGATGGCTGGGTGGCTGGGTGGTTGCATGGCTGGGTGGCTGGGCAGGTGGATGGATGAGTGGGTGGGTAGAGGGACAGGCAGCTGGGCAGGTATGTGGATGGATGGATGAAGAAGTAACTAGATGCTGTGTGGATAGAATGACGGCCCAGTACCAGAACAGAGCTTTGGAGAACCTGGGTCCCCACCCAGGGTCGCAGTCACTCCAACTCGTTCTTTCATCCCATGTAATCCATCCCGTTCCCAAACACACCTGCACCTCGCCGGCCCATGCCCTCTGCACGTCGCCGTCCCAGGCTCTCCAGGCCCTCACACCACACTCACCGTCTTCAGGGCCACTGCAGGAGCTGGCACCAAAGCCTGGGCCACCGTCCAGGGTTCCCAGACACGGCGCCCCTCCTGGGCTCCTGGCGTCACTCTCCTCAGAGCACCAATCCCTGGCCCTGGCCTTGCTTCCCCCTCCAGCACCTGAACAGTCCCCAGCCTGCCTGGGCTGCTCCGCCCTGCCCTCACGCACTGACCCCTCGGACAAACAGGCTTCGCCCCATGTCCAGGAAGGCAGGAGAGTGGGAGACCCCAGCCAGAGGCTTGGGCCTGCACGGCTCCTCCTGGCTGTTCAGGGCAACCTCCCTCCTAGGTGTTTCCTCATCAAGAAAAGAACGACACCTCTCAAGGCTGCTGTGAGGTTTGACGGGGAACGAAGTGAATTTATTTAAAATTAGAAAACGCAGGACACACGCACGCTGTCGCGAGCTGCATTTATTGTAGCAAGTCGACCCGCCCAGGGAGAGTACTGCTGGGGACCCCAGATACCGTGTAGCTTGCAGCCTGCCGGGAGGCTGTGATGAGGGTGTGTGCCCCATGCCCTGCCCGCCCAGCTGCACCTCCCAGCAACCCTGCACGGCAGAGCAGCCAGGGCCCTGGAGGGGGCCCTCCCCAAGGGATCTTCTGGTTTGGCTTGCAGATTTTTAAATTCATTGCTAATAACTTTAGAAATCAGAATAGTAAATATGAAAATCAAGGTTTCTGGTCCCCCACATCTTTGACATTGGGTGTGCATTCTCACATCATGGCAACAAGTTAGTTAAAGGTCACTGCCACCTTCACGGGGGATTCTATGCTCTGCCACAGTCCCCACCACGCCCTATCGCCCTCAAGGCAAGTTGTCATTATCGCCCAGACAATTCACACATTTCTGGACGTCTCTGCTGTCTCTGCAGGGACAGTGGGAAGGTCAAGGGCCTACTTGGTTCATTCACATACCCTAACAGATCCCCAGGGCAGACGTTTGAGACCTCTGAACTGGCCCAGCCCCTCCTTCACCCACAGCCCAGGGAGAAGAGGACCAGGGTCACTCCATACACAGCCCTTCACAGAGCGGGTAAGAGGCGAGCAGCCAGACCTCCCAAACCAGAGCCAGTCTGCTCCTTTACGTTTCAAATGCGCCGAACCCTAAGGCGCTGGTAAGCAGTAGGCACAAGGAAAACCGCCGGGAGTGGGACAGCAGTGCTGGTGCGCCCTCTGGTGGCCAATGGTCAGCTCTGCAGGCCATGGGGAAGACTACTGAGTATCAACCACCAGCAGCTCCCAAAACAGGCTCCTTCCAATACCCCCGCGGGTGCCCAGCCTCGGGCTTCCATTATTTCCTTGGCATGGTCTTCCCCACGCCCAACCCTCTCTTTTCTGGACACTCTAGCACCTGCCTCCCACTCCCAGGCCGGACTCGCAGGTGGGGTGTGCTCCCCATTCTCTGGACCCCTTCGCCTGCTCCAGGCCTGGCCCACGGTGCCCGCACAGTATTTGCAGCAGCAGAACGGGCCGGGCGGGGCCCTCGGTGGCCAGGGCCGCTCGTGTCCCTGGAAGCGTGGACACCGCGATGGAGTGGCCGGTGATCAGGCTTCCGGAGAGGCCGGGAACTGGCCTTCCAGGTGAAACGCAGCATCTGCGAACGGCTGGCACAGACGTCCGAGCCAGCCCTGGGAGGCTCCGAGCGGCCACGGAGACGCGGAGAGCAGAGGGACGGGAGCCAGCAGCTGTCACAGTCTGTTTATTGAAGCAGCTCGTAGCCGCCATGGTGTCTGATCCTGAGAGCAAGCAAGAGAGAGTTCCTGGGCCCATGTGGGAGGTGGAACTGAGGCTGTCGGGCTCCTGGTGGGCTCAAGGTCGCAGCCCGAGGGGAGAGCGCCGGAGCTGCCTCAGGTGTCCCGGGCAATGCGGGCCCCAACGCTGGGCCACCTTCACGCCACGCACAGAGAGGCGAGCCCCAGGATGGGGCAGGGGACACAGCCTACCCCTCCACGGCACAGCCTCCCACCCCACCTGGCCATGCCCTTCCTAGTCCCCTGGAGAGCCACCCCCACGGGAGCCAAGACGGCAGCTCCCTGTGCACACAAAGGCGTGCACACACACATGTTCTCCGTGCACGCAGAGCGCCGGACGGGCAGCCTGGGCAGGGCATCGCGGCCCTCCAGGGATGGACAGCTGCCTGCACACGAGCACCTCAGGTGGGGCTCGGGGCCCTTCAGGAACACCTCTTGACGGAGGCGTCCCGAGCACAGTAGGAGGGTCCTGGCCCTGGGGGCCTGGGCAGGCCGGGAGTGTGGCCATGGTCCATGGCGGCCTCACCAGTTGGCCTTCACAGCCTTGATGTCACTCACGAGGTTCTGGGCCAGGCAGATGCCAAAGATCTGTAGGAGACAGGACAGGTGAGAGAGGCTGCCCGCAGGGCCGGGCAGGGCAGGGCAGCGGCATGCAGGCCCTCGTACCTGGAGGAGGGCGATGCCCACAAAGACCCCGGCCACGACGATCAGGTTGTCCTGCAGCCACTTCTCAAACTGGCCCACGCAGCCTTTGGTGTGGATAGAGCCCTGCTGCTCCAGCTCCTAGGACACACGGGCATCAGGCTCCCTGACACCCAGCCTCACCCGTGCCCTGTCCTGTCCCTCCTCCAGCGGGCTGGCCTCCTCCCTGGACTCGGCGCAGGGCCTCCACAGAGCTGGCTCCTTCTCGTCCCAGCAGAGCCCGGTCCCCCTCCCCGACCACCCGGACGTCGGTCCCCTCCCTTACTTCATTTTGCTCGAACTCGCGGCTGCAATGACCACGTGGCCGCTCCTGCTGGCCTATGCCCCCTGGCCTCGCCCCAGCTCTCGAGAGCAGAGCCCCGCCCTCTAACGGCACAGAATCCCAGCACGCACCCCAGTCCCGCACACACAGTAGGTGCGTGACAGTCGGGACCAGGGAGCCCACTGTTGAGCCCTGGGGCCTGGACGGGTTCCTGGGCCCTGCACCCCACACAGAATTCGAGGCCTCCTAGATCTTACAGGAGTCCCCTTTCCCACCATGTCCCTGACTCACCAGTTTGAGCCGGACATCGTAGCCACACTGTGTGTTGAGGACGTCTTCCTGCGGGGGACAGTGAGTGACTGGTGAGGACGCTCTGCCTTCACGGGCGGCAGAGGGCCTGAACCCTGCGGCGCCCACCCATGAGCGAGGCTCCCCGAGGCCCGCACCCTCTCCCAGACGCCAGGGCTCAGAGCTGCGGGCACCTGCCGGGAGCTGCCTGTGGAGGAATACCGCCTGCAGTGTGAGAGTGGGGCCAGCAGGTGGTGTGAAGTTAAGGCTGGACTCCCGCAATGGCTGACATGGTTTAAAAGTCACACCAGGCGTGTGTGCCCCAAATCCTGAGGAAAACAGAGAAGGGACAGCGGCGTGGCCACCCCCGCCAGGGGTGATTTCTCACCTTCCCTTTCTCTAGCGAGCGCACACACCCTACAACAAACTGAAAAACAAGGAGGGTGAAACCTGGCCCTCGGTGTCCCAGATGAACAGTGACTGAAGGGACGTCACCGTGAGGGTCTCCCCGGAAGGCCACGTGGGAGCCGTAACACTGCCAGCCCCAGCCGGTGGCCCAGCGGGAGGTGGCTGGCTGCAGCGGGGCCTGGGAGACACACTGGATAATGAAGGCAGCCCCAGCCCAGCCTCGGGCGGGCCAGGAGCAGAGCCTGCTGGGAGCTGCCTTCGGCTCGGAGCACAGGGGCGGGAAGGCCCCTGGTCCCCCGCCATTCTGTCTCTCCTCCTCCTCTCGGATCTTGGGCACGCACGCACGTGCCCAGTGTGAGCTTCAAGCCACCGGGTCCAGGACTCAAACAGCAGTGGACTACGTGGGAGACCAGCGACGCACCCATTACGCCATCTGCTGGTCCCGTCCTGCCGTTTCCTCCTGCTACAATCAGGTTTCACTGAGAGAGAGCAGTCCCTGCCCCCACCAGCCTCACGGCCGCCCACAGACACGAGTGGCCCACAGAGAACGACCTCCCTGAGCCCGAGGCCGGCATGGAAGCAACAGAGGCCGCTCTGGAGCCTACGCGCTGCAAACCCACATCCAGCCCACTCACCGCAGGGTCCCTGACGCAGCAGGAGAAGGGCACCCCGCAGCGCTCCCGGCTCGGGTTCAAGTCAGTGCAGTTGAAGTAGATGTTGAGGTTCCAGTCGTTGGGCCCTCGGGCTCCGCAGCAAGACCACTGGGGCAGGGGAGAGCCTAGGTGAGTAAGGCCCACCCAGCCGCCTCACCCTGTTGGGGAACAAGCCGGGGATGCCAGGGCTGCCTGGGAGGAGGCCAGAGGGCAGCCAGGCGTGTGGACACCTCCCCGGCCCACACAGCAGACAGACTGGGGCTGGGCCCAGAGAGGATGTTGGAGGCAGTACGATGCAGGAGGGCATCCTGACCTTGGCCCCGAACTCGAGAGGCTGGAAAAAGGGCCAAGGGGGTGGGGATGCTGGCTCCTGAGAGCTAGGTGCTGGGACCAGTGCTGCGAGGACAGGGACAGGGACGCTCCATGTGTGCACCCGGTCTCCCCACACTTGCCCAGGAGGTTTTATGAAGACCTTCTCCCCGGTACAGGGAAGGGGAGAACCCTGCCCTTCTCCCTCTCTTCCTGCCACCCCACCCAGCCCATCCCGTTGCCCTGCCACTGCACCTGGATCCAGAACCCCCTCTGCTGTCGCTCCAGAGGGTGATGGCGAGAGTGGGGCTGCCGCAAAGCCAGGGGCTCGCACTGTAGCAGGGGGGCAGCTCGGCCCAGGCTGAGCAGGCAGCTGCTGGAAGCCGCCGTGCAGGCCTGGAAGGCCCAGGGCTGCCGAGGGACCACTTGTGCGCAGGCCCTGCCCAAGCGCAGCCCGGATGGACGATGCGCGCAGGGTCCCCGAGCCTGGCCCCCCCCCCCTCTCCTCAGCTTGCAGCCGCTGCTCCGGCCCGAGCACACCCTGCCCCTCTCATCTCTGTTCCTTGGGGGGCTCCAAGGCCTCCCCCTTCTCCACCCACCCCGCAGCGGCCCTCACTACAACCCACCATTGTGTGCACAGGGCTGTTTGTTTTGCTGGCTGAGCCTCTGGCCCTCCTCGGCCACAAATCCCTAGCACCTGGCCCGGGGCCGCACGCCGAGCCCTTGATGACTGTGAGTGGGGCAGCGACTGCAGGTGCCCGCCTGGCTCTGCCCACTCTGCCACGGGGGAAGCGCTTCTCAAAGCAGGCCGACTGCTACGGACGGCCAAGGACTGGCTGGCAGCAGCTGTGGGCGGGAATGACGGTGTGTGGCATCACAGGGTGTGAATGGAGAGAACTTGCAGGGGGAGGCAGCTAAGATTTTGTGAACTATTTTCTGTTTTAGTTTTTCGCTTGTTTTTGAATTCGCTAGGGGACCTGTATTCAATGGAGAAAGACGGAGAGGAAGAAAAGGGAGAAAGCACCTCCCACGGGCGACGGTCACACTGTCATCCTTCCTCCGGTCCCCTCAGGATTTGGGGCACACACACACCCACATGGCCAGCTGCTCAGTCCGGGACTTGAACCGTGCAGCTGGCCATGTGGGACTCAGCCACCTTTAACCACCATGCCACTGGCTGGCCCTGGTGATTCTCACAAGGGCTAGGATGACAAGCTGACGGCTGAGCTGCAGTTAGGGGCCTCACACTCTAGCATGTTCAGAGGCTGGACGGGCAGTGTGTGATTAGGGACAGCGCTGAGGACAGTGGCAAACGTGAAGTCCTGTCCCCCGAGCCTGCATCCCTACATGGCGAGGGATGGGGACCTGCAGGAGTCACCAGGGCCTAGCTTTTCTTCAGTCAGGGGCACCCCGGCCCCCTTTTGGGCCTGCCAGCCTGGGCAGGTGAGTGATGGCCTGGTACGCCCCCCAGCACACTGCGAGCCGTTCCCTCGGCCTCCGCCTGGCAGGCCCTGCAGTGGCCATGCTGGACGCTGGACTCACGTATTCCTGAGCAAAGTCGATGAGGTTCTGCAGGTCAATGTCGTCCCGGTAGGCCTTGACGTTGTTGTTGATGAAGAGGTTGAGCTGGTCTCGGATCCAGTCCTTGAAGACAAAGGCCAGGATCCCCGTCGCCAGCTCCAGGAAGAAGATGAGGCCGAGGAACACAGAGAACTGGGTCGGGGGCACAGAGCCGGTGAGGTTGGAGACCCCCCAAGGGGACCACAGGGAGGAGCTGCCTTCCTGCCTCCACCAGGACACAGGGGAGCCCAGAAAACTGGCCCTCTCTTATTCAAATATAGTTTTATTATGTTCTCAACCCTGTGTCACGTGGTCCGGTAGTCACACCCCACTTTTTCTGGGGGCCACCCTCCTTCCTCTCATACCTGGAGTCCCCACTGAGAAGCCAACTCCACCTCGCTCCCAGCCCCAGATTCCAGTGCCTCTAGTCCACCAATCAGAGCGTGTCCCCCCCCCCCCCCCCCCTACCCCACCCCCCCCACCCCCCGCCCCACAGGGATTGGTCTGGAGTTGGCCAATCAGAGCTGAGGAGTGCAGGTACAGCGCTTTGGGAGTGGAGATGGGGAGAAAGCACATCCGCCTGGAGCAGGAGTTCCTGGAGGGCAGGTGAGGCCGGCACCTGCTCCAGAGCACCCTTGTGCCCGTGGGCGTGGGCGTGGGCGTGGGCGAACCCGGGGCAGCCGAGCTGAGAAACAGGAGAGACCAGCCAAGCCACACGTGGGGCCCTGGGATTGACCGTGACTGTGGCCACACACCCCTGGGCTTCTCGTAGGTGAGCCGAAAAGCACCCTCCTCTGCTCAGGTAGCCGGGCCTCAGACCCACAGAGAGGGTCGTAGGAAAGAGCTACCTGCGCCAGCACCGACCACCCTGCGAGAATGGGCTGGGGCGGGGCTCCGGCCGATGGGGACACTCACAAACTTGAGCAGGAACGTGTTCTCCCGGAGAGCCCCGATGCAGCCAGCAAAGCCCAGCACGGACATGACGCCCCCGACCACCACAAAGAGCCACACGGGGTCGAGACCGCCCAGATCTGTCAGCGCCGAGATGTTGGAGAGGACGCCCTGCGAGGGGGCAGGGGAAGTGTGGGGGCTGGCCCTCCCACCGCCACACCCCACAGGCTGCCCCACACCCGGCCCCCACCTCACCTTCTCGCCCCAGGCCCAGAGGCCGACGGCCAGGAACAGGGCGCCCAGCACCTGGAAGAGGAGCAGCAGGGCTCAGGGCCGCACCCGCAGGACCCTGGCTCTGCTTCCCTGGAGCCTGGGGCCTCCAGACGCCAGGGGGTGGCACGGGCTGCGGGTGGGCCCAGGCTCCTTCCTGCCGCCCACACATCTCAGAGCTCCTTCCCATGGGGGACTGAACTTGCCCCAGCCTCAGGGTGGGCCTCAGGGGCCCCTTCCAGGAACTCAAAGAGCGGAGAAGCTTCCTGGAGCAGAGGAGGCAGAGACACAGCTGCCGAGAAAGGCCGCAGCGGCCGCATCCGCCCACCCCTTCGGACCCAGGTCCCAGGTCTGCTCCCCACCCTCCCAAGTCAGGCCTCCTGCTGCCCCGCAACTCAGTGCCTGCCACCCCAGTGCCTGCCACCCCGCTGCCCACCTCACCGCCCAGCACCTTCACCCATCTGCTAGCCTCAGTTTCTGAAGCTCACAACAGACCCTGGTAGACAAGGAATCGGCAGGGCAGGGTGGGGCCGGGCAGGGTCCCTCTGAGAGCTGGGCCTGGGCCTGTGCCTGCCCCAGAGGAGACTCCAGCCCGGCCGCTGAGCACCAGTGCGGCCTCCGGCCCTGGGACGCCGGCACCCCTACAGTCCTCCCACCACCAGGGGAAGAGCCCTGATGCCAAGGCCAGCGGCCTGACCCCAGGCAGGTATCGAGCCCAAGCCGGTCCCGGGGCGGGTGTCTAGTCACAGAGGGGGCGCATTTTTAACCACAAGCTCAGGGCCAGGGCCCCACTTCCGGAGAGCTCCCCAGCCTCCTGCCTTCTCCACTGCTATCCCTTCAGCCATGGCTGCAGCCAACCCCATGCTGACCCCAGCCTTTGACATCTTTCCTCCCTGGTCCTTGGCTCCCAGCTGCTTCTGGAAATGGTTCACCTCCCCAACCCTGCACAGTCAGCCCCGACCCTGCCAGCTCACCGCCCCCCTCCTCCCACACCAGCTCACCTCCCCACCACGCCAGCTCACCTCCCCTTCTCCCCCACCGGCTAACCTCCCCCTCCCCCTACACCAGCTCACCGCACTGGCTCACCTCCCGGCACCCTACCCCCTACCGGCTCACCCTCCACCCTGCGACTCACTCTCACCATGTTGGGTCTGCTGACGGGAAACCAAACTCCTCCTGCCTCACCGCGGCCTGCCCCAGCACGGGCCCCCTTTCTCCTACCCAGACAGCCTCACCTCCACTCCCACCCCTGCTCCTCTGGGCTCCTTCGCACCCACACCAGGGACTGTGGCCTCTCCCCTGGGCCTCAGCCTTCTGCCCTCTCCCTCCTCACCCATCGTGACACCGGTGTCCCTGGCGTCCCAGGACCTCCACCCGGCCTCTCCTGGTTCCAGCCACCTGCTGCACAGCCCTGTGCCCAGGCCCCTCGGAAGCTCAGCCCACAGTTCGCTCCAGGGGCAAATGGACAGCAGACCCCCCAAACAGAATCACAGTGGGGGCACGGGAGCTGCAGGGCTGGGCATGCTGGGGGCAGGGAAGGTGGCCACACTTCCACTGGGGTCTGAATGATGAGAAGGTGCAAGAGGAATTGCAGGCCACGCGGAGGGACCAGCCATGGCCAAGGCCCTGAGTAAGGCCAGTCAAGTGCAGAACCAGACCCCGCTGGTCCTGAGGCCTGGGGGAGGAACGTGGACCAGATTCCAGGGCCAGCAAGAAACGACTAGACGGTTTAAAACAGGGCTGCACCAGGGTCTCCTGGACATGAAGACAATCTGTCTGCTTAGCTGTCACCTTGACTCTGCACTTATTGGCTGGGTGATCCTAGGTAAATGCCTTAACCTCTCTGTGACTGTTCCTTCAGTTCTCCTATCTGCAAAATGGAAATGATAATGTAGTCGTTTAAATATAACAAGTCAAAACTCATTCATTCTGCCTAATAGCCCTAACAGACTTTATTACCAGTCTCCCAGGCAGGAAAGCAGAGACCCAGGGAGACAGGTGACTTGCCCAAGGTCTCGAGCTGGCTGCTATACCCAGGCCTCCCACCTCTTCCGTGCTCCTACACACCACCCACCCCTGCTGCTGAGGCCCTAGTACTACCCCCGGCTGAGCCCCGCCAGCATGTGAGCCCACAGCACCTCGAGGCCCATCAGCACAAGCGGAAAGGCTTGGAGAGACTGCAGAGGAGGCAGCTCTGGATCCGGGATGGGGGAGGGAAGGGAGAGATGACTTGGCACGGCCCAGGGGCACAGATGCCACCCTGGGAGGGGCACTAGCAGCTTCCTTCTCCAGACAGGGTCAGCCTCATCCTGGAGCCTCAGTCTGTCAGCTGTGGAATGTTGAATTCTGTTCCCAGGGGCCAGCTCAGGGTTCTCAGCAGACTCACCCGGCTAGCGCCCGGCCCGGCCTGCGAGTCTAGCGCTCAAGGGGTGGGGGAGATCTGTGGCCCTCAGCCCTTTGCGTAAGTCTAGGTACCAGGCCTAGGGCGGCGCTGGTAGGCGCACCCCAGCCCCTTCGTGCAAGATCACACCCCCCACCCGGTTGGGTGGAGCTCTGCGCGAGGCCCACACTGCACGGTGGCAAGAGGGCTGGCGAGAGCGGCGACCGGCCAGCACGTCCCTGGGCTCTACAATCGAGCCCCTCTGGCTTCTCGGCTGGGCCTCGGGACCATCCCGGAGGCTCCCATCCCTACCAAGTCCCCGCCGCAGCTGGGACTCGCCCCCCAGTAATCCGAGCCTCTCCATAGCGTCCTCGGGTGGTCCTGGGAGTGGGGGTGGGGAGAGCACTGGGGGAACAGTCCCGAGCCCCAAGCTCTTGGAGTAGGGGTGGTCTCCCCGCAGGGCCCGGCGCAGACACCGCGCTCACCCAGAAGACAATGTTGAAGCCAAACAGGAAGTATTTCCCACAGCAGCCGACCTCGGGATCCTGGAAGTGCTGGTGCTTGCCGGGCATAGTGAGCGGCCGCCCACCGCCCCGGGAACCGGAGCCGGGGACCGGACCCAGCCCTCACGGGCCGCCCTGGGCTACTGCCGCCCGGGCCTAGCGCCGCCCCGGGCCTAGCCCGGCGGCTGCGGCTTCATGGCCGCGGCCACACAGAGCGTCGGCCCGGCCCCGCCCGCCCGGCAGGGACCGCCCCCGGCGCCCAGATCGCCTGCCTGGAGCCCGGCGTGACTCCTCGCAGCCCCGCCTCCGAGCCTGGCTCCGCCCCCGCCCTGGGCTCCGCCTCCTTGGCGCGGCTCTCGGGCTGGCTCCGCCCCCTAGCACGACCTCTCCCTCGCAGCCCCGCCTCCGGGCCTGACTCCGCCCCCGCCCTGGGCTTCGCCTCCTCGGCACGGCTGTCGGGCTGGCTCCGCCCCCTAGCCCGACCTCTCGCTCTCAGCCCCGCCTCCAGGCCTGGCTCCGCCCCCGCCCTGGGCTCCGACTCCTCTGCACGACTCTCGGACCCCATCTTGGCTTCGCAGCCCCGCTCTGGGCCCTGCTCCGCCCTCTAGCCCCACTGCCCCTAGCCCCACAGTCCCTGTCTCACCTTCTCCAACCCTGGAGTCCCGCCTTTGGGCAGGGCCCACCCCCGAACAGCTCTGGCTCCGCCTTTGGCGTGAGTCTCTGCGAGGCGAGGTCCCCAGCGTCTCTCAGGCCCGCAAGGGTCTCCTACCGGTGGCACTGGAAGCTCCGGACGTATAGAACCCTCAGCTCCCCAGCCCTGCAAATCTCAGTACCAGCCATGCTAGTATCTGGCCTTGCTCTCAGAATTCATCCCTGGAGATGAGCAGCTGCTGCTCTGGTGAGCAGACGAGGAGGTGATTTAGACCCATTTGGGGTTTGGTTTGGTTTTGTTGTTTTAGGTTTTTGCTGTAAGGCTTCTGCAGTCGCTGGAGAGACAGAAGGAAAGTGAAAAATGCGCTCGCCAGAAAGACAGAGACAGAGAGAAAGTGAGAAATCACCCCCCCAGGGGGTATGGCCATGCTACAATCCCTTCTCCTCCATTCTCCTCTCGGGATCTTGGGCACACACGCACATGCGCCAGGCATGAGTTTAAGCCACCGGGTCTGGGGCTAAAACCATGGTCGACTACATGGGAGTCCAGTGACATAGCCATTACTCCAACTGCTGGTTCCCCGGCGTGATTTTTAAGCTGCCAGGTCCGGGACCCACACCATGGCCAGCCATGTGGGAGTCCAGAGCCTTAACCACCAGGCCGCCTGCTGCCCCACCCACCATGTGCAGGATGTTTTAATAGGTGGAGTAGGCTTAGATTGTTGAACTTGAGAAATTCAGCGCAACCTATACTGGCTCAGACCCAGGCCAGACATGGATCGGGTCTTGCAAATGCCATGCTTGCCGCTCCCTGCCTCCCAGCTGTGTTTGCCAAGGGCGTAAACCCCATTCCCCCACCCAGAGCCCCTCAGGACAATTACCCTTTTCCCCATACCAGCTCGAGTTCTAGTTGGGCTCCTCAGTACCTAAGCATTTTCCATGGGCCCTCCAGGGCAGAACAGGGCAGGCTGAATCGTAATTTTAAAGCCTTTCTTAAAAATAATTCTGATTTAAGGGACCAGCAGTTGGCGTAATGGCTATGTCGCTGGATTCCCATGTAGTTAACTGCGAATCCCAGACCCAGTGGCTTAAACTCACACCAGGTGCTTGTGCATGTGTGCGTGCTTGTGCGTGCTTAAACTCACACTGGGTGCATGCATGCATGCGTGCCCAAGATCCTGAGAGGAGAATGGAAAAGGAATTGTGGTGTGGCCATCCCCTCTGGGGGGTGATTTCTCTCTTCCTGTCTGTCTGTCTGTCTTTCAGGTGAATGCATGTGCCCTATACCAAAAACCTCTCCAAAAAAATTGATTTCAGGACCAGCAGATGGCGTAATGGTTACATTGCTAGACTCCCACGTAGTGGACCACGGTTCAAGTTCCGGATCTGGTGACTTCAAACTAACGTCGGGCATGTGTGTGTGCATACGTGCATGCCCAAAATCCCAAGAGGTGAATGGAGAAGGGATTGCCCTGTGTGGGTGAGGCTGTGGTCCCCTCACCTTCCTGCCCTGTGATGGGGGCATCCCCTCAGGGTGATTTCTCACTTCTCGTCTGTCTTTCTGGCCAACGCACATGCACTATAGCAAAAACCTTTCTTAAAAATAATAGTATGGGGCCGGCAGATGGTGTGGTGGATAAGGGCGCTGGCTCCCACATGGTCGAACCCAGACCTGGCAGCTTGCTTTTTCACTTTCTATCTCTCTGTCCCTCTCTGGTCAAAATTAAAATTAAATTAAATAACTCTAAAATAATAATAGTAATAGTAATCCTGATTTCATTCAGAAGTATTTATTTAGAACAGGGACAGATGAGGTTAAACTTCATGTTCAAGTTAATCCCTCTCCCAAAACCATAGTGAGGCCTAGACCACCCTCATCCTTCTCTCCTGGGGGCTGGGTCTTCCCAATCATTCCACTTTAGCCTGAGCAGGCCAGGCACCAAGGCCACGGTCACCGCTGAGCAGGTGGGAGCCTCACGGGTGTCCCCACATCGCCGTGTCGGTGAGGGCGTATGGTCCCCTCGCCTCCTGCCCTGTGATGGGGGCATGCCTCCACTCCCCTTAACCTGTGGGTGGGCCCCGAAGTCACACATTTGTAAGAGGCAACCCATAAAGGTCTTTAACAGAGTGGTGACAAAGAGAAGCCCCTCCTGGGCCTGAATCCAGCTCTCGGATCGTCAGTGGTCTCAACCCCCCTCCTCCAGAGCGGCAGAGTCGGCCCTCGGGCTGCCTCACCCCTTCCTAGGCTGTACAGAGTACGCTCCCATCTTCCCAGCTGCTCTTGCCCCCCCTCCCGCAGGACCTACCCCACACCAGGGGAAACACAGAGACAGGTGTTTCCTCTACGCTGCTGCTGCCCTGGGGACCAGGAAAAGCCAGGTCCTCAGACTGTCCCCCACCCAGCTGCCCCTGGGCCCCAGAGCACGCTGAAGAGTGTTCATGTGCCCATGTACTCCAGGACAGGTGAGAGCCGGCGCCTGCCCCCGCCCTCACCAGGACCATGGTGTGACCAGCCTCTGCCTGCCCCCTGCCCCGTGAGCAGCACAGGGTGGCTGCACCATGGGTGGGCGTGGCGCCAGGGCTCTCACACCACAAACTTGTTCTTGGCCAGGGAGTTGCTCTTGGTGGCTGTGTCGGCGTGGGCCTGGTACCCGATGACAGTCTTCACAGAGAGGCCCAGCCGCTCCTTGTACACACGCCTGCGGGATTGGGAGCACAGAGCACATGGCCCAGGGCTCAGCAGGGGCCGGAGGTAGCTAGGCCTGCCCCGGGGCCCTAGGCTGGTCCCAACAGTCTCTTCTGTGCGTCTTACCCACAGGGAAACGAAAGCATGACGCTGAAATGCAAACGAGAAGTGCTCCCGCTGGACAGGGCTTGAGATCTAGGTTCTAAACCCTCTTATAAGGGTGAGAGAGCAGGGAGGGCTCAGAGGTCTCTCTCTCTCTCTCTCTCTTTTTAAAGAGGTTTTTGCCTTAGGGCACTTGTACTTCCCAGAGAGAGAGAGAGAGAGAGACAGTGAGAGGGAAAGTGAGAAATCACCCCTCAGGGGGGTTGGCCATGCCACCATCCCTTCTCCTCCACTCCCCTCCCAGGGCTTGGGCACACACGCACACACACCAATGTGATTTTCAAGCCACCAAGTCTGGGATTTGAACCACAGCCGGTTGTGTAGGAGTCCAACGACATAAGTGCTACGCCATCTGCAGACCCCCAGAGGTCTCTGTTGCAGGCCAAACACCCCTCCTCCTCCTCCTCCTCCCCAGAAGAGGCCCCGCCCACCCTGTGCCAGAGACACCTCACCCAATGTACAGCACGCCCGCCTGGTTCTCCGCCTCCATGGTCCACACGGCGAGCTTGTCCCCCTTGGCGCGGACGTTGATGACAGCCCCACACACCTCCCTGCTGTGTTCCGCAAAGCTCTCTCCGATCAGACACAGCAGCTGGGGGAGGGGTGAGGGTCTGCCCTGCTGTCCTGGGCCGGCCCCCCAGCCCCCCCAGCTCCCACTCACTGTGTCCAGCCACAGGCGGTCCAGCTCGCTGTGACGGCGCTGCTTGGCCAGGCTGACTAGCCAGCGGCCACCCCGCTTGTTCCTGCTGTCCTCCCACATGGGCCGGATGCCGTCCTGCAAGGCAGGAGGGCCAGTCGGCTGCCTCCCTTTTGCCAGGGCACGTGGGCACCGACCAGCTCCCCCGCCTTTCCTGCCCTCTGCCTGGCCCCGAAACGGGGCAGGTTCTCTCTTACCGCCACCCCTCCACACAGGCAGGTCCCACCCCAGCCACTCAGCCCGCCAGGCAGACCACTCCCGGCTCCACGGCCCTGAGCCTCACGGTCACCATGTAAGGGCTCGCGCTTGGTGTGTTTGTCCTCACAGAGCCAGGCTCCCGGAGAGGAGAGTACAAGCGGGCGACCAAGGCAGCCCCTTTTCCGGGCAAGGGTAGACACTCCAGGACTGCTCTGTGCTCCCCAAGCCTCGCTGGGCAGAGGGCACTGGTGACATCTAGACCCTGGGTGGCGCCTCCGAGACTGGGCCTGAACGTCGGTGAGGCATCGCCTCGCAGTCCTGATGGCTGGCCTGCTTCGGAGCCGGGTCGGAAGCCGGGCCTCCTAGGTAACCCTCAGAGGTAACTCCCCGCCCCGGGCTTGAATGCCCCCGCTGTCTGCGGCGACTAGGCCTGAGCACTATGCCCCTTTCCTCCTGTGAGGAGTCCTACTTCTGTGGAGAGGCTGTGTGTGCCCTGCATAGGGGCGGGGGGGTACCAGGAGGACCGTGCCCCGGGTCCCCTGGGGGAGGGCGAGGCAGAGCTCACCTTGAACAGGGCGTAGTCGCAGCCGGGAGAGAGCTTACTAGCCAGCTGGATGTGCTGGTGCAGCCTGCAGAGACCCCCACGCTGAAGTCAAGGCTTGGGGCGGTTCCAGCACCTTCCCCCGCCCCCGCCTTCTGGCCTCTGGGCCTTTGCCCTCCCGGCCCTGCTGCCTGCATTCCACCCCTGCTTCCCAAAGCCCCGAAGCCCAGCTTCTCGCCTGCCCGGAGGGTTTGTGCAGCACTACATCCCCCACCATCCCGCATCACCCAGGAAGCTCTGGGCAGCTTCTTCCTCGCTGTCTGGCAAGACGGGGCAGAGACGGAAGGGGCTTGCCCGGTGTCACCGAGCCATGGAGGCAGGGTCAGCTCTGGCCTCTCCTACCCCTTAGCTCTCTCCCTGAGCCCTAAGAGGGCTTCAAGATTGGCAGCAGGTTAGCCGTGCCCCAACCTGATGCCCCTGGGGGGAACCTACCGAGCCCAGCCCTTAGCAAATGCCGAAAGGCCCTGGGAGAGCCGGCAGGGCTGTGAACAGAGAGACCCCCACAGGCACTCACGCCCAGAAGTCCTCCACGGTGTCGACCTTGGTGACCAGGTGCAGGTTGTCCTGCCAGGCCCGGCTGCGGTCATTCTTGAAGAACCACAGAGCCCACCTGGTTGGGGGAGGAGGTGGCCAGGGGGAAGCAGAGAGCCCTCCCACCCGCTTCACCTGTGGCGCACCAGGGCTGGCAGGGAGGTCCCTTCCTTCCAAGCACAAATTGGGAGATGGGATTCGGGGCACAGATACCACCCCAAGGTGCCACGTCAGTCACCCTGAAGGGCCAGGGGGTGAGTGGGAGCCACTGAGGTGGTCTCAGCTGGTTAAGGCTGGCCTCACCTGGGTTAAGACCGGCTGGGGCCTTAAGCTGGCCTTCCTTGGGTGTGGAGGGAAGGGAAGGAGACGGGGTGGGGAAGCATTGGATGCCCTTTCCTGGCTTCTGCACCCCATTTCTGCAAGAGCTGAAGCCTCCCCAAGTTCTTTTATGAAGTTTCTCAGCCACTCTGGGGTTACATACTTGCGAGAGCCCAGGGCCACCCAAGGCCGAGCCGCGGCTGACGGGCCGGCCTGGGTCTGCACTCAGTTGGCAGACCCGCCTACCTGTTCTGTAGGGGGTGCAACTCTAGCTTGAGCTCCGTGGGACCCTCCTCCGAAGCCTCTGTTCGCATAGACGCCAGGGCTGCTGCCTCCTCCTCACTCTTCTCCTCCTCCCTCTCCCGCTCTCCAAGTCCACCCACAGCATCACTCGCCTGACCAAAGGAAAGGGTCAGGGGTTGCTGGAAGCCCTGGCCCCACTGACCCCACACCCCTCCAGCCTACCCCATCAGAAAGGGCAGGCATGCACTCACAGGGCCTGCAGCAGCCATGCCGGGTTCGAGCCACACAGCTGCCTGGCACCAAGGGGCCCCAGCTGCCAGCTTTTAACTCACCAGCATTTCCCCCGCCCCATCCCAGGGCAGGAGAAGGAGGTGGAGCCAGAGACCGCGAGGCTTACCCAGATGCTGTCTATCAGTGAGTATTTAGTGAGCACCTTCTGCACGTGGGCCTGGGGCCGGGGACGCGGCTGAGGCCGGCAGACCCGGGCCCGTGCAAGCAGCTTGGTGCCAGCGAGGGCCAGAACTAGGGGCTGCCCTTAGGACACTGAGGCCTGCATCCCCCGAGGGTGGCCCCTGAGTTAAAGTGGACAGTCCCGCAGATGGCAGAAGCTACAATGGTGACACACGGGGGGGGGGGGGGGGCGTCTGTTGCCACTCATGCCCTCCGCTTGCCCTCTAACATCACCCAGTGTAGGCATCCATCTTGTCCCTGGACAACCAGAAGTTTTCCAGTTTTTCATCATTTTCTAACATTAGACACAGGGAGCTTTTATACCAAAATCTGCATTTTTAGTTTCTCTTGAGAACTTGGGAAGGTCCGGCTTTGCAGGGCCTCTGCCTCAGGTCCACAGTCTGCGGTGGCTGAGGCGGTCCGTGAAAGGGCACCTGGGAGCCACAAAGCCCCGCAGCACCTCATGCCCCTCCTGCACATCGATGACGAGGGGCATTGCCACTGTCACGTGGACTGGGTTCCAGTCCTGCCCTTCTCTGACCTCGGCCAAGTCACTGACTCACAAGCCTCAGGTTGCCCATCTGCAAAATGGGCAGTTAGAAGCGCGCCGTGAGTTTTCATGACAGGAAACACACAGCCCCTAGGACGGGGCCTGGCTCTGCTCGCTGGAAGGCTACCGCAGCTGCGAAGGGGTGTGGAGGGGAGGGCAGGGAAGAGGTGGGGCAACGACCCCTTTTCTGCGAGGGCTGAAGCCTCCCGAAATTTCTCAGCCACTTTCAGGGTCTCACGCTTTTATAAAGAGACCAGCCCCTTCCCCTCCCACACCCGAGCCCATGCCCGCCAGAGGCTGACGTCCGCACTCACTCAGACCCTGGTACTGGCTGACACGGCTAGTGCTGGGTGCCCCGATGAGCAAAAATGGGCGGCCGAGTGCCCGGGTCTACTGGCACCCAGTCACCCCCAGGGGGTCTCTGAAGGCCTGTGTCGGCACCGCTGCAAGGCTCTGGAGGAAGAAAAATGAAGTCTGTTCTTGCGCCTGAGGATATTTGCTTTTATTTTTTTTTTTAATTTGCCAGAGGACTGTGCAGTCAGGGGGTAGTGGGGGGACAAGAAAGCACCCTCCCGGGACCAGCAGGTGGTGTGGTTGAGGCTCTGAACTCCCACATGGTCAACCCCGGTTCAAGACCCAACCTGATGACTTACTTTCCCATTTTCCCTCTCTCTCTGGTGATCACACATACCCTATAGCAAACCTAACAATAAAATAAATAAGTAAACGGGAACCAGCAGTTAGCGTAATGGCTATGTCGCTGGACTCCCACGTAGTCGACCGTGGTTTGCGTCTCGGACCCGGTGGCTTACAACTCACGCCGGGCGCGTGTGCGTGCGTGCCCAAGATCCCGAGAGGAGAATGGAGGAGAAGGGATTGCGGCGTGACCATCCCCCCTGGGGGGTGATTTCTTGCTTTCTGTCTCTATGTCTCTCTCTGTCTGTCTGGCGAGTGCACGCGCCCTATAGCGAAAAACCTCTCCAATAAATAAATAAATAAATAAGTAAACCATTAGAGAGAGAAAAAGCAACTCTCTCATGGGGCACAGTCACACTGTAATCCCATCTCTTCTGTTTCTCTCTTCTTCAGGATTTTGGGCCTGCACACACATGCCCAGCATGTTTTTCAAGGCGCCAGGTCCAGGACTCAAACTGTATGGTTGACCAAGTGGGAACCAGCTGCCTTAGCCACCAAGTCATGGAACTGGCCCAATGTTTGCACATCTTTCTTTTTTCTTTTCTTTTCTTTTTTTTTTTTTTTTTTTTTGAGAGGTTTTTGCTATAGGGCACGTGTGCTCGCCAGACAGACAGACAGAGAGACAGAAAGCGAGAAATCACCCCCCAGGGGGGATGGCCACGCCGCAATCCCTTCTCCTCCATTCTCCTCTCCGGATCTTGGGCACGCACACACACGCACCCGGCGTGGGTTTTAAGCCACCGGGTCTGGGACGCTAACCGCGGTCGACTACGGTCGATTACGTGGGAGTCCAGCGACATAGTCATTACGCTAACTGCCGGTCCCATTTGCACATCTTTCTAACAAGTTCCCCCTCCGAGAACCACTGACTGAGAGGCAATTCACAGACGCCATATCTGAGCAGAGCCCCAAAGCACGAGCAAGACGTAGCCGGCCAGGCGGGGTGTGTGCACAGGCCCCGGGCAGAGGGTGCCCAGGTGCTGCAGGGGCAGAAGAAAGACCAGCGTGGCAGAAGCCCAGAGGGAGGGGTGGCTCAGTCCCCATCCCAGGAGCAGTGAAGAGCCCCCAGCTGCTTCGTGGGTGCTGATGGGCCGAGGGGGAGCAGGCGTGCGCTCAGCAAGTCTCTGACTCCTGTGTGGGTAACAGAACCTGCAGCGAGGCTGCGAGGACGTCGGTCGGGCTGCTACTGTAGTTTCCAGGTGACAGATGGAGTGGCAGAGAAAGTGGAGGAAGGTGATGGATTTGAGAGGTATTTAGAAGGGAACTCGGGGATAGCCGGTGACAGATAGGCCTGGGGGGCGGAGCACGTCCCAGTTTTCTGCAGCTGCATAAGAATCGCCCTCAGCTTAGTGGCTTAAAACAATAATCACTCATGTGCCCTCGAGCCGCGTGTGGGCGGCGTTCTGCAGGCACAGCCTGGTCTGTGCCAAGGAGGTCGGTGGGGTGGCTCAGGGTTGGGCCAGGCGTCCTTGGGTCACTGCCCGAGGAGCAGTTCATGCTGGCTGTTCTGCCAGAACCTCCCCGGGGTGGCCAGCTGGGACACCCCCTACTGCCCTCTCCAGGGGCGGCCGGGCTCCAGGGCCAGCGTCTCCAGGGACAGGAAGTAGAAGATGCCAGTGTCCTGGGCCTGGCACCTGGCACGGCAGACCACCATGTTCTATAGGGAGAGGACATGACCCCACTTCTCAACAGGAGGAGGGTCAGAGTTCAGGACAGAGGAATCGCTGGAGGGGACAGGCTTGGCGCGATCACAAATCTAGATTCGATAGAGAAAGAGAAGGAAGAGCTGTCCCCAGGTTCGGGGCATGGTCAGAGCTGCCTTAGGCTCCTGGCCCGGAGCACAGCATGCAATGACCCTGCCAGACAGGGTCCATCCCTCAGCCTGGGCAGCCCCGGGAGCCTGGGGTGCGGTACTGAGAAGACACCCCGAGAGCAAAGCCCTGCCCTCCCCAAGGCCCTCCCCAGCCTGTCCCTGGGGGCCTCTTCATGGCAGGGTTGAACAGCAGCTTCTGGACTTCTAGCCCTCAGATGTTCGGCTCTCACCACGTGGAACCTGCGATCCTGCTCCCTCCCCACGCCGCCCAGGCCTGTCCCCTCCTCCCCACTGCGGCCTGGCCCTTCCTAACTCTCCTGCTGTCACTCCTGCCTCCCTACAGAGCGTTCTGCTGTGCCCAGAGGGGTCCTCTAAAGCAGAAATCTGGCCACTGAACCTCCAGTGCGAAATCCTCCAGGGCGCCGGGGGTGTGCGCCAGAGCCCAGGCTGCACACCGGCAAGCCCCCATGATACAGCCTCACAGCGCCCTGCATGCCCCGTCCCGCCCCGCAGGCCACTCTGCTCCTGCCTCGGGGCCTTTGCACCTGCAGGCTCCTCGGCAACTGCTGGCGGGAGAGCTGTCCTTGCCCTTCAGGGCTTTGCTCACGTGTCATTCTCAGAGAGGCCTCCCTGGGCCTCTCTGAAGAACATCCGTGTCTCCCTTTAGCTCAGCACCCCATTTTACTTCCTCCTTAACTCTCAGCACTTCAGCAAATACCGGCCAGTTCTTTTGTGCCGGCCCCAGTTTAGGCTCTGGGGAGCACAGTTTGGAGAAAATGGATGATTCCCGTTTGCTTCAGAGGGCCCTGGGACTAAGCTCTCGGGCCTCTTCTCTGCTCTGTCAGCCCTTGCTGTGTCACACCTCATCCCATCAGAGATGGTGGTGTCATGCGGGGAGCTGCCGTACAGCTTCCTCTGGGCGCTCAGTGCGTCTCGGTCCCGCGTCCACAGTGGTTCCCACTTCCCCCGCCCAGACCGCTCACCCGCGGCCTCCTCGGTCCTCCCAGGGTCTTCGCCCAAAGCTCTGAAATGGCCCTGGGTTCTTACCTCCCCGCCTGTCAGCACATCCGTCTTCAGTTCCATCTTCCAGACTATCCGGGGACTGGCCACTTCCCATCTCCATGGTCACCATGCTAGCCCATGTGACTGTCACCTTGCCTGAACTGAGACGACAGTCTCCAAACTGGTCCCGAGCTTCTACCCTGGCCCCGAACTGCCTACTCCCTACCCAGCAGCTGGTAACAATGAAAGACCAGCCCAGCAGGTGGCGTGGAGTGAAGGCGCTGAATCCCATGGGGCCAACTCTGTGGTTCAAGTCCCAGGCCCGGCAGCTTGAAAATCACACCGGGAGCATGTGCATGCACGCCCACAATCCCAAGAGGAGAGTAGAGGAACAGGGATTGCAGTGTGGCCATCCCCACCCCAGGAGTGAGTTCTCACTCTCTCTCTGTCTCTGCTGAGCACACGTTCCCTATAGCAAAAAGAAAAATAGCAGAAGAAACAGGAAGATCAAGTCACCCCTCTGTTCACAGTACCCAAGTCCCCAGCAGTGCTCTGGCCCCTTCCTCTCCTGCACTGGCCCAGCCACGATAGCTTCAGACCTGCGGGTCTCAGATGTGCCTGGCCCGCCCCCTCTGGAACCTCACGGCAGCATGTCCTCGCTTCCTGACCTCGCTCAGGTCAGGCCCTGCCGGCCCGCGGTACTCAACCGTTCAGCCCCCAGCCCCACCCCTGCAAGTCTGTGCTCTTTGCCTCCTTCGCTTCCCCCAGCCTTGATCAGCTCCTGACCCCCCATACCATGCAGATAGCTAACTCATCTCATCCACCCTCCTCCTCCAGAAGATGAGGCCCCGGGGCTTCTCCCACTCACAGTTGGGGTCCCCAGTGCCAGAGCAGCGCCGGCTCACAGTCAGTACTCGGAGGTCCGGCCGAGGAAGGAGATTAGCAAAGTGGGTGTCACTGCTGATGGAACGAGAGCGACATGGTCCACAGCATCCCGGGGCGTTTCTAGCTCACTTGTTAATTGCCTCTCCCAATCCACTGGAGAGTTAAATTCTGGAAGAGCGAGGACTTCAGTGGGCCGATTTCACGCCAAGTCTCCTATACCTAGAATATTCGCCAGCACCCAGCAGGCTCTTAGGAAAAGCTGGCCGAGAAGTCCAGTGACCTCCGCGCCCGGAGTGTCCGCTCCCTCGTCTGTAGGACAGGAGTGATGGCGTCTGCCGGGAGGGAACGTTTCCGGTGCCTAGCAGAACAGATGGGGACCTGGCGCACGGGGGTACCCAGCAGATGTCGCCCACTCCCTCTGCTCCGTGTCCCATCCTGCTTGTCCTGTGGGGAGCCTGCTTGCCGTCTTGGCCTGAGGCCTCTGGCCAACAGGAATGTCGGTAAGCGCTTGGTCACACCGCCAGGCACCCGCACGGCCAGGCACCCGCACGGTTACGAAGGCACAGCTGGGCTTGTGGGGGACCCAGGCAGGGCCCAGATCCCCAGGGTCCTCTTGCGGGACTCCCTTCTGGCAGCTCCTGCTGGGCTTTCTCCAAGCCCTCTCCCCTGCCTCTCCTCCCCTGAGGCTTCCGTAGTCACTCTCCATAGGGCATTCTTTGAGAGGCTTTTCCCTCAGGGCACACGCTCTCCTTGGGAGAGACAGACGCAGAGACAGAGAGAGGGAAAATCAGAAATCACCCCCCAGGGGGGATGGCCACACTGCAATCCCTTCTCCGTTTTCCTCCTGGGATCTTAGGTACATACGCGCACACACCCAGCATGAGTTTCAAGCCACTGGGCTGGGACTTGAACTTGGCATGTGGGAGTTCAGCAATGTAATCAGTACGCCATCTGCTAGGCCCTCCTTAGGGAGGGGAGAGGAAAGAGAAGAATGGAAAGGCCCATTTTCCAGGGAGAGAGAGAACAGAATCGAGAGGTCCCCACAAACTCACAGGTTTGGTCCCGGCCACAGAGACCGGAAGCCCGAACCCCGCCATGCCCTGGGCTCGCAGGAGAGTGATGGTGAGCCCAGGGAAGGGTCCGCCGCGTGGAGAGCGTAGCGGCCACCCCATGTCTCTGCCGCTCCCCTCTGGGGCCAGCACATAGAAGAGAGGGAAAGAAAGACGGAGCCAGCGTTACCGATGGTGAGTCCAAGCCAGGGAGGTTGGGCGCTCCTGGCACGAATCTTGGAACTTTTCCACGGGTTTGTTTATTGTACTCAGGTTGTCGGGAAAGTCCTGTCGTAGTATTTTGTTTCTATGCAAAAATGCACCATGACTTCCCCAACAGATCAATGGGCTTGCAACTTTTATACAGGCTTTACAGTTTTCAAAATAAAAGTTGGAGAGACAGGGCCAGCACGTGGTGTGCAGGTTAGAGCACTGGATCCCACATGGCTAACATTGTGGTTCAAATCCCGGACCTAGAGGCTTAAAAATCATGGTGGGCCCGTGTGCATGAGTGTCCGAAGCCCTGAGGGGATTCTGGAGAAGGGCTGCTGGCCATTGGCTCCCCATCTCTCTGGCAAACTCGTGTGCCTTACGGCAACAGCCCCCACCCCCGCTAAGAAGAAAGAAAGGAAGAAAGACAGGGGCCCAGCAGTGGCACAGCAGTAAAAGCTGACGCTGCGTGAGGCGGACCCGCTGGGAGGGTGCCGGTTCACGTCCTGAGACCCCCGAGTATGCCATGTCCCGTGACCCAGGCTGGCTGGGAAGGGATCACAACGCTGGGGCTCTGTTGGAGGTTTTCTCTCTCCCTCAGAAAAATAAATCAACTTATAAAAACAGAGATAATAAATGCTCGGAACTGGTAACTCTCTAATTATTTTACTATCGTCTATGCCCTCGAAGTCGGCTTTAACTGCGTTATCTGTGACATGAAAGCACTGTATGCCCAAACCGGTTCCCTGTCCAGGGACATCGCACAGCTTGGAGTCAGCCATGGCAGGAGGGTGACACAGGGACACACTGGCAAGCTCTACCAATCCAGGAGGGTCTTCCAATCCACCTCCTGCCCACTCAGAGAGCCGGTGCGCCTCATGCCTGACTGCAGGTTCCCAGGTGCGCCACGGCCCTCGTTGTGCCTGAAGCCGGTCTGGAGAGCTTTCCCCAGCTCTGGGCTTGGCCGCCGCGGCCTGCTAGCCACCTCTGTCAGTGCCACGGCCTGCTAGCCACCTCTGCCAGTTCGTCTGCCAGGCCTGCACCAGGCCCGCACAAGCTCGTCCTCACCGAGAGTGCTGCACCCCGCAGGCCTGCTGTACTCCCGGGCAGCGGGCACCACCCTGCCCGAGCCAGAAACCCGGGCGTTTTCCTAGACTACCCCTCTTCCTCTTCCCCCAAACCTAGTAAGTCACCTCCTAGGTGACACCAAATCTGTCCCTTCAGTCCTGCTCCAGGCTCATCATGGCTTCCCTGCTTCCGCTTCCTTGTCCCCCTGTGGACTAACCCAGCCCCTTGCTGGCCTTTCTGCTTTTTTTTTCTAGAGGTTTTTGCAGAGACCAGCTCGGCATGAACACATATTTTTGAGAGGGGAAGGCTGTGGATTAAAAATAGACATAATAGGGACCAGCAGTTAGCGTAATGGCTATATCGTTGGACTCCCACGTAGTCGACCGTGGTTTGAGTCCCAGACCTGGCAGCTTAAACTCACGCCAGGCGTGTGTGCATGCGTGCCCAAGATCCCGAAAGGAGAATAGAGGAGAAGGGATTGCGGCGTGGCCATCCCCCTGGGGGTGATTTCTCACTTTCTGTCTCTCTGTCTCTCTCTGTCTTTCTGGTGAGCACACATGCCCTATAGCAAAAAACAAACAAACAAACAAACTAACAAACAAAAACTCTCCAAAAAAAGAAGAAAAAAAATATATATATACATAATAGAGGGACCAGTAGTTGGCATAATGGCTATGTCACTGGACTCCCATGTAGTCGACCGCAGTTCGAGTCCCGGACCTGGTGGCTTAAACTCAAGCCAGGCGTGTGTGCAAGCATGCCCAAGATCCCGAGAGGAGAATGGAGGAGAAGGGATTGTGGTGTGGCCATCCCCCCTGGGGGTGATTTCTCGCTTTCTGTCTCTCTGTCTTTCCGTGACTCTCAAAAAAAAGAAAAAAAAAAAAAGAAAGAAAGAGAAAAGAAAGAAAGAAAGAAAAGAAAGAAAGAAAGAGACATAATAACAAAGACACCCAAGTATAGAAAAGTGAGGATCGGGTGGGCCCAGCTTTTCTTCTTCTTTTATTTATTTATTTTTTTTGAGAGGTTTTTGCTATAGGGTATGTGCGCTCACCAGAAAGACAGAGACAGAGAGACAGAAAGTGAGAAATCACCCTCCAGGGGGGAAGGCCACACCGCAATCCCTTCTCCATTCTCCTCTCGGGATTCTGGGCACACACGCACACATGCCCAGCATGACTATTAAGCCACCAGATCCGGGACTCGAACCATGGTCAACTACATGGGAATGAGCAGTGTAACCATTGCACCACCTGCTGGTTCCTAGTTTTGCTGTAGGGTGCGTGCATTCATCTACAAAAGACTTGGGGGAGGGAGTGACAACGCATCCCCGGGGGATAGCCACCCTACCATCCTTCTCCATTCTCCTCTTTGGCACACACGCACATGCATCCACGTGTGTTTTTAAGCTTCCGGGTCTAGGACTCAAACCGTGCAGTCGGCCATGTGGGACCCAGCCACTTAGCCACCACATCACCAGCTCCCCAAAATTCAGAAGTTCTTCACTGCAAGCCACAGAACTCACTTTCTGGATAATTTCAGCAGAAAAGGACTTTGACAAACCCTGGGCAGCTCAAAGAATCTCTGGAGAGCCAGAGAACCCACCTCGGAGACCGCACGGCCTGGGGCACCGCCGCAGTCCCACTGCCAAGCAGGCCCTGAAGACCTTCCCAACACCTAAGTGTCCCTCAGGACAGCAAGCCCTGCCGGTGCGGACACTCCCAGAAGGAGCGGCACTGCTGCCCGCCGTCCTCGGTGGGAGCTGCCGCCTCCTGCACCACCCCTCCTCACCAGAAGGGACTTTGTTCCTGGCCTCTTCCTGGCACTGCTTCTGGTTCTGAGGCTGGGGCGGGGAGAGGGGCCTGGTGAGCCTGAGGCCGCACGTGTGAGCCCCGGGTCCTGGCTGCAAGAAAGGCTCGAAGGCAAGGGTTTGGCGCTGCTGGCTCTTAGAGGGGGAGGTGGGCTCCGTTTCATACAGTGGGGACCCCCACACATTGCAAGGGGACAATTCCAAAGCTGAAAAGATCAAAGTAATTACAGATGTCCCCCATGTGAATTTTTAATTGTGCAAGCCAAACACCATCAGGGTAAAATGAACAGCACACTCCCCACCGCGGGCAATGCAAGAGCTGCTCCGGGGACCTCGGGCCCACCCCGGGCCTCCTTGGAAGTCCTGGCGGAAGTGCTCTTTGTAGGGCTGACTGTAATTAAGTATGTATGGATTTGCGGCCAGCCGGCAGTGGTGGCGCCGCATAACACAGCACTCCATGAAGCTGAAGCCACATGGGAAGGCCCTGGGTTTGTGTCCTGAAGCCTCCCAGTACACGTGCTGAAGACCCTGGTGGGCTGAGGCGGGGAGTGGGTCACAGCGAAGACCCTGCTGGGAGTGTCTCTCTCACCATCAGGAAGACATAAGTAAACTTGGAAAAGAAAGTACATACGTCGTATACTTACATAATAGTCTGTGCATTAAAATGGGCTCCTTGCCTCTCTCTCCACACACCCATGCCAGTCACACGGTCTAGCTTATCCTTTCTAACCACAGCGTAGCATTTGGTGGGGTGTCGGGGCCCCTACGGATGGACAGTAGGTTATCCTGCAGTGACGAGCCCTGCCTGGCCGCCTCCGTGCATGGTACGAGTAGCGAGATCCGCGGGATAGATTCCTGGAAGGGGAGCTGCTGGCTCGGGAGCAGGCATTTATGCTCTGGTAAATGTCACCAAATCGCCTTCCAAAGTCCATGCCAATTTGCTATCCTACCAGTGGCTCGCGGACATTTCTTCCCTGGACCCTGCACAGTCTGGCTGTGACTGATCCTCACCCCACCTCCTGTCACGGACACACCCCGAGCTTCTGGCCACAGTGCCTTTGCCTGGCCTGTATCCACGGCCTAAACCCCTTCCTCCCTGTCTGCCCAGTGAGAGCTCACCCGCCCTGCCAGGCTCCAGCTCACATCTCTCTCTTTCTCTCTCATCTCTCTCTATTTATCTAAGAGTGTGTGTGCTACCCAGAGAGACACCGAGAGAGAGAGGAGCAGCAATGAAAAATCACCCCTGTGGGGATGGAACGCAATTCCTTCTCTTGGCATTTTGGGCAGGTGCGCGCGTGCGCACACACACACACACACACACACGCGCACACACACACCCAGGGTGATTTTCAGGCCGCCGGGTCCAGGACTCAAACTGCAGAAATGGCCATGTGGGATCCAGCTCTCTTAACCCCCATGCCCCTGCGGGCCCATGTCCCACCCTCTTCATGGCCTTCTCCACCTCTCCTACGCTGTCCTGGCCTCCCGATCCCTGCTTCCTGCGCACAGCTCCACCAGGGCCCTGACAGAGGTCCCCAGGGTCACCTCACCACAACCACACACAGAAAAAGGCCCTCTCCCCTCTGCCGGCCGGCCAGCTGCTCTGTCTCGGAGCTGTCCCAAGCACAGTCCTGCCTCAGGGCCACCGTCCTACGGCTCTCCAGGAACCAGCCTCCGAGCCCTGCTGGGTTCTCTGATCCAACTCACTCGGCCCAAGCGCCCTCCTGCCAGCACTCGGTCAGGTGCCCAAGTGCCTTGCTGGGTGTCCCTGACGTCGCGTTCCCTTTCTGTCCTGTCCCCTGTGCACACACATCCCGCCATGGTAAGCTCCGGGAGAAAAGGGACCTTGTCTTTCCTTTCTCTCCAGCCTCCGACCTGCACCCCGTCAAAGCGCTCCGTAGCATTCACTGGGTTAACCATCCGTGTTTTCAGAAGAGGGAACGGTATTCAGAAAGTAGGGCTGGGTACCCCGGAGCCCCAGAGACTCGAACCCACGCGAACTCCAAAGCCAAGGCGTTGTGTTTCCCTGCCCTTAGCACGCTGCATTGCCCGCCTCTCGCCCCTCGAGACTCCGCGAGCCTCGCGCCCCTGGCTCTCCAGTGGCGCATCCCGGGCCCGCCCCGGGAGGCTCGTCTGCTCCGCGGAGATGTCACTCTCCCCGCCCCCTGTCAGTCAGGCCGAGGGGGCGGTGCGGCCGCCAGTGGGGGGCGCTGAGCTCAGAGCTGCCGCAGCGCCGGAGCCCCAGCCGGAGCCCGAGCCGAGCCGAGCGCTGGAGCGAGCTGGGCGCGAGGAGCGAGAGGGGCTGGCTACGCACCCAAGGCCCGGGCACTGCCGCACCCCTGCTCAGGGCCCGCGACCGGAGCGCCTGGCCGCGGCCGGATCCTTCGCCGGCCCGGTGCCCGCCGCAGCCGGTCCTAACCCAGCCCTCGCGTCTGCCCGCAGCCGCCGCCGCAGCCGCCGCTCCATCCTTAGCCCCGGCCCCGCTTCCAGGTGAGCGCTGCGTGCGGGGCGCAGGGATGGGGTCTGGGATGGGGATGAGAGCGGGACGGGGAAGGGACGGAAAATGGAGCGCGGGCTGGGGTGACGGGGCCGCGTCAGTGCTCACCCCGGGGCTGCGTCTGCCCCGCGCCTGCAGCTGTCTGGGGGCCGTGTGGACGTGCGTCCGCGCCCGTGTGTGTTAGAGTGTCCGTGCGCGTTTGAACGTCTGCGTGTCCTGTATGTGCACGTGAGCGTGACCGTGTGACTGTCGTGTGTGTACAGGCGGGGCCCCGGCCTTCGCGCCTAGCCCCGCACTCCGGCTCCGCGGAGCTGCAGGTTGCAGGGCGCGGGATAACCGAGGTGGCCGCCCCGCCCGCGTCCCCGGGTTTCAAGGACGCTAGGACTCGCGCAGCCCAGAGGTCTCGCACCGGGAGGGGGAGGGACGCGGGAAGGAGCTCGGGGTCCAGAAGGGCGCCGTGGTGTCAGGAGGGAGGGGACGGGACACCTGCCGCCCTCGAGAGGGGCAGGGGTGAGGGTGCGGGGCCAGCACACCGGTGCCCGTGTGTTCGCCTCCCCAGGCCGCCAGGATGGACGTGTTCATGAAGGGCCTGTCCATGGCCAAGGAGGGCGTTGTGGCTGCCGCGGAGAAAACCAAGCAGGGGGTCACCGAGGCCGCAGAGAAGACCAAGGAGGGAGTCCTCTACGTCGGTGGGCGAGGGCGGGGCCTCGGCGCAGGGCGCGCTCCCAGCTGGGGTCCTCAGAGGGAGTGGGATCTGGGCGGGAGAATATGAGTCAGCAGTCGTGGGGGTCAGCAGGGGGTCACTGAGGACCCAGAAGCCCGGGTGACAAGACCCAAGGGAGATGGAGACAGGGCAGACATTGGGGAGGGTGGGGTTCAGCCGGAAGGCGGAGGCCGCTGCAGAGAGTGCAGGCAGCGGGCTCTGCTCGTTACTGGCAGGTCCGGCGTCGTGTCGTGCCCTTACTCCAGGCAAGCGCTGGGTGACGCGCCTGCAGGCCCTTCCTCGTGTAGTGCCCAGTCCTTCCTCCAGACCCGGGAGTCGCCTTCCCAGGGGTTTGACCACCTTGCTCAAGGTCACACAGCTGATTAAACCCAAACCCCACCCCCAGGCAGCCTGCCCTCTGTATTGGGGCTCTCCCCAGCTCACTTCTCCAGTCACCCCCACAACAAGCTGTGTGTTCTCTGGGCCCCCCTGCTCCACCTTGGCCATGGCTCCTGCCTGTCCACCCTCCTCGCTGCTGCCAGCAGGTGCCAGGAGGAAGGCTGGGTGGTTAAACCCTCTCACCCCAAGTGTGGAAGGAGCTGAGCCCACAGAGGCATTAGCACACAGGGGAAGGGCAGGGGCCCGGCCGACGGTGGTGGTGGTCTGGGAAGTGTTTTACTAGTGCCAGGCATTACGTGGACGCTGGGCGTACCGTGCTGAGACCAAGGTGCCCTCTCCTGATGGTGTGGGATGTGACGTCAAGTGGCTGGGGTGGGGGCCGCTGTGTGGCGGGCAGAAAGAGGGGATACCCAGGGAGGTGTCACTCACACTGAGCCCTAAATATTAAGGAGCCGGGAGGGGGAAGGGCATGGAAAATGCAGGTGGGCGCAAAGGCCCGGAAGTGGGCTGGAGGGTGCAGGACAGGGGACAGTGACGGAGACAGAGACAGACAGGAGCCAGCTCGCGAGCGGCCCTCGCAGGCCAGGGCAGTGTATGATGGCCACGAGAGGCCGTAAACAGGAGACGGACGTGGTCTGATTCAGGAAGCTCCCTCAGGCCTGTGGGGCAGGGCGAATGGCAAGGAGGCCCCTGGTGGCCCCCAGAGGAGAGTGGCTGGGGTGAGGGCAGTGCCACAGAGACCAGCAGAAGGCTTAAGCCCGCATCTGCCTGACCCCAGCTCTGGCCTCCCCCTGCCTCCTCCCAGCCCCCTCATTCCCGTTGACCCCTGGTACCCCATGCACTCTCTGCTAATAGACTCTGTCCCAGCCCGCCACGCTGCCCTCTCCTTAGACTGGCACCTTCTTCCCCTCCCCCTGCCAGGAGCCCCTGACGCCCGCCCCCAGTCCCTACGCAGAACCCAGAGCCAGCCTTGGTTCGGTGCCCTTCACGGCCCTGCCTCTGTGCGGTTCTAGCTCCGTATCCTGCCGTGCCCGCCGTGTGGTACGTGGACGCCCTGAAGGCACAGCTGTGTGCCTGGCCTGCAGGGTGCCCTGTGGCTGCGACACCCTCTCCCATCTCCTCTCCGACATGCACAGCTCCCCATGTCCCAAGGCCCAGGCAGTGTCCCCTCCCACTCACACAGCCCCTGGAGGCTGGAAACCCTCGCCCTACCCTGTTTGTCCTTATCTTCACCCCTTCAGACGACGAGTGGAGGGCCAAGGGCCTGGCTCAGAGCAGGTGCCAACAAATGTCTGGGGGGGGGGTGCATAGAGCCGCCCCTCCTGGCCCGGGGTTCTGCTGGCCTTAGCCCTGAGGACACGGTCTCCCACGCCAGCCTCTGTGCTGCCCGCCTGCCCGGCCACCCACTTCTGGGTCTGTGAGCTGTGGTTTGAGCTGCCAGGTCTTCATGACGGGACACAACCCACTCCTCTGTCGGCCCTCGCTCCCACCCCAGGCCCAGCAATGCCGAGGGTGCTGGCAACAACCTACCCATCCCCCTTGGGCCCACCCTGCACCTCACACACTCCCCGCTTTGCCAGGAGAGGTTCGTGCCCTGTCAGGAGAGCATCTTCAGAGGAAGTGGAGCTGAGGGCCACAGAGGGCGGCCATGCACGGGGGCACCAAGACAGCCTGTACGAGTGCATAGCTTTTGGGCTGGGCTCAGGGCCTAGTGGGCAAGGGGAGCTGGGTGCCACATGGCCAACGGTGGTTTGAATCCCAGCCCCGGTGGCTTGAGAAACTTGCCAGGCATGTGTGCATACGTGTCCAAAATCCCAAAGAGATGGCGGGGAAGGGGTGGCGGCACGATTATGCCCCATCGGGGGTGCTTCTCTCTCTCTCTCTCTCTGTCTCTCTGGTGAGTGCCCGTGCCCACTGGCAAGATAAAATACTAATAATACAGTAGCCCTGGGACGCTCCCTCTCAGCCCTCGGCCTTGTCCTCCACACTCATAGAGTGGCTGGTTTGGAGTCAGAAACACCTGAACTCAAGTGCCCGTGAGGCCACCTGCTAGTCGGGGGACCCTTACTGGCTCCTGTTCTCAGTGACACGGGGACAATAGCAGCACCTGCCTCCTCACGTAGGGAGGGAATTCAACCAAACCTGTGCAGCGCTGGCCCACGGCCACCATCGGCGGGAGGGACGGGTTCACATCCGATGGGTGAGAACCTAAGGCCTGAGGGAGCAGGGATGGGGTGTGAGCCCGGGCGGCCTTGGGGTGTGGGGCCTGAGGAGGCGGTGACCACTGCTGTCCGGGCTCGGCCCAGTGGAGCGGCGCCGTGCTGCAGCCTGCTGTCTGCCCAGAGCCTTACACGTGCTTCTTTCTCTCCCTGCAGGAAGCAAGACCCGAGAGGGGGTGGTCCAAGGTGTGGCCTCAGGTACTGCCCAGCCATGGCACAGCCCCTCCCTTCCCTTGGCCCTGTGACCCGTACAGGAACCAGAGGACAGAATTTGGGGGGATTCCTGAGGCTTCTGTGGGGGCGCTCCCAGGGGAAGGAAGGCCGAGGATGCTCTGGGGGGACCTCTCTGCTCCCTTTGCTCTCGCCCCCAACCCCTCCCCAACCCTCTCCCTGCTCCAGTGGCTGAGAAAACCAAGGAGCAGGCGTCACATCTGGGAGGGGCCGTGTTCTCCGGGGCTGGGAACATCGCAGCTGCTACGGGCCTGGTGAAGAAGGAGGAATTCCCCACCGACCTGAAGGTGAGCAGGCCTCCCACTATGCACGCACGTGCACGCACACACGCACACCAGGCACCCAGGCACACAGCTCCCCTCCCCGCGGCCAGCCTCGGGAACGCCGCCTGGCCTCACGCATGCAGGGCTATGCCGACTCAGCTCCGGGCGTCTGCAGAGTGCGTGCCTGTGTGACCTGGGCCACTCCGGGTCGTGTCTCCATGTGTCACTGTGCATTCGCGTCCGCTCCTTCAGCAAGGCCCCGTGGCTAAGAGAAGCTGTTGTCGAGGTCACTGCCGTGAGTGGGCGCCCACGTCGTGCGGCTGCCATCGTAGCCAGCGGAGACGGGCCGCAGAGAGCAGACGGTTTCCGATGGGGGTGTGTGCTTTGCGGATGAGACCAGGGTGCTGAGACAGAGAGCCAAGGGGTGGGCTTCTCTGAGGAGGAGGAGAGAGAGGCAGGCATGCGTAGCTGCGTGGGAAGCATATTTCGGGCAGTAGAAACAGCACGGACCAAGGCCCTGAGGCCGACGTGAGCAGGGGTGAACGCTGGCGGAGTGGGGGGTGATCTACATCACACATTGGTGCAGGCGTGTCTCCCTAGGGGAGTTCTGGTGGCTACTCGCGTGTGCAGGGAGACAGAGGCCTTGATTGGGACATCCCTTGGGGTGACAGCTGTGAGCCCCGGCATCCTACAAAGCTGGGTTTAACCCTGACTCCACGACTGCCTGCCGGGAGCCTCGGCAGGCCCCATCCTGTCTCTCGGCCTGAGCATGTGCCCGTGCGACGGAAGATGGACGCGGTAGTTCCTGATTGGAGGTAACGCAGGTCAGGGTCCCGAGAACTCGAGCAAGCTCTAAATCACTAGGGGCCCAGGTTAGGGCACGGGTCGCAGGCCCTCCCTAGGACTGCTGGTTCAGCAGCTCTGAGGTGGGGACCTAAAATCTGCGTTTCTGACAAGAACGCAGGTGACACCAGTGTTGCAGTTCCAGGGACCACATTTCGAAAGCCGCTAAAAGAGCCTGGTGTGGCCCAGCCACAGTGGCAGGTGTTGCCGAGACAGTGTGCTAGCAGGCTGGGACCACATGGAAGTCCTAGCTCGATTCCTGGTCCAAACCAAAAGCCACCATGATGTGCCTGTAATCCCAGCGACCCGGGAGGCAGGAGGGTCGTGAGTCGGTGGCCAGCCCGGGCATACAGTGAGACCCTGTCTAGTAAAGAGCCAGGCACCGTGGTTGCTTCCTCGGTCCCAGCTAGGACACTGAGACAGGAGGGCTGTGACAGAATCAGGCCTTGTTTTTATTTTTATTTTTTCCCCAATTGCCAGTGGGGACATGCGCTTGCCAGAGAAAGGAGTGAACCCTCCAATGGGCATAGTCACACCACAATCTCTTTCCCTCCATTTTCCCTTCGCACCAGGATCTGGGACACACATGCCCAGCTTGGAAAACACATCACCAGGGCCAGGATGCTAACCATAGCCTGCCACATGGAGCCCAGCTTGTTTTGTCTGTGTTGTTGTTGGTTGTAGGGCATATGCGCTTGCTAAAGACAGAGAGGAGAGGAGAAAGTCCCCACCATGGGGCATGACCGTGCCACAGTCCTCTCTCCAAGTCCCTCTCCTTGGGATTCAGGGCACGTGCACATGCACACACATACACCTGGTGCTTTTCACGGCCAGCAGGTCCAGGACTTAAAGAGGTAGTTGGTCGTGGGACCAGCAGTTGGCATAATGGCTATGTCTCTGAACTCCCATGTAGTCGACTGTGGTTCCAGTCCCGGACCCGGTGGCTTAAACTCACACCAGGCGCGTGTGCGTGCATGCCCATGATCCCGAGAGGAGAATGGAGGAGAAGGGACCCCCCCGGGGTGTGATTTCTCGTTTTCTGTCTCTCTCAGTCTTTCTGGTGAGCACACGCACCCTGTAGTAAAAACCTCTCTCAAAAAAAAAAGTTAGTTGGCCATGTGGCTCCCGCCGTCCTGACCACCAGGCCATGGAGCCAGCCCGGAGTCCGGCTTCCTGTGCACAGCCGGAACTGTTGCACTGCAGGCCAGCCCGAGACCCTGTCTTATAAAAGGGGATGGAAGGTGGCTGGATCCCACATGGCCAGGTATGCAGTTCAAGTCCCAGATCCAGTGGCTTGAAAAACACGCTAGGCACATGTACATGCCCAAAATCCCAAGAGGAGATAAGATTGCAGCATGACCATTTTCTCCGAGGGGTGCTTTCTCATTTTCTCCGTCTGCCCCTGGCGAGAACACACACCCAATAGCAAAAATTGGACCCCCATCCCCCCAAAAGAGAGCTTGACTTGCAGTTTAAGACTGTGGCCACATGATCACATCAGCAGGCCGCACATGCCCCAGGGGGTCATGTGACCACAGGTGTGCACGGAAGTGTACTACCTGGCAGTGTGCTCTGTGGACTCATACACATGGGTACAGACAGCCCTGGTGTGGCTGCCCTGTGCCTGTCCGTGGCACGTGCAGACTGTGCCTCTGTGGGGTAGGGACCTCTCGTCCCTCCTGTCCACATCTGGTCTGGGCGGTCAGCATAACCAGCGTGAGTGCAGCCACCGCCCACTCCAGACAGCGTGGGCACTCGGCCCCTCCCACCGGCAGAAGTCTGGGCCCTGGGCCGGCCCCCCGGTGCAGTAATCGTGTTGTGTGTGGAGGGGCTGGGTCCCACGGGGCCCCCTGCAGCATGAGTCCCGGTCAGGCGACTTGGGGAACGTGACAGGCCCACATGGGCATCCTGGTGGGATGGGGAAGTGGGGCAGAGGGGACTGCGGTGACCAGGCCCAGTAAGGGGGCTTGCTTTCTCTCTCTGGTATATGCACACACCCACTGGCAATGAAAATTTTCAGAGAAAAAAGAAGTCTGGGACTTGCCCTGCACCTGCATCTTAGTCTGTGACATCGTTTCTCCGAATCATGCCACCAGTACTCACTCCCATTCATTGATCTCACATGGCCAGCCATCATCCTCTAAGAGGGTGACTCTCGGATCTTCACGGTGACCCTGTGAGGAGGGCACAGTAACACCCATTTTACAGATGAAGGAGCAGGCTCAGAGCAAGGGACCTCTCCGAGACCCCCCGCCTACTTCTCTTGTGAGGTGATTAGGGAGGTGGGCTCCGGTCCTTGTCATCGGAGCCTTCCGGTGCCGACCCACTGGGGCCGGGTGCAGAGAGGCAGGCCTGGGCTGACGTGCCAGGCCTTTGCACATCACCGTCTCTCTGGCTGCCTCCTCCTAGCAGTGCTTGTTAACGCCTGAACGCTGCTCTCCCAGGGGAGCTTACGATCAGAGTTATATCCAAACAACAGCCCTTCAGGGCCGGCTGTGGGGAGCCCACGGAAGCCCAGGGCCAGCATTTCTGGGAACCCTGCCTTCCAGCTTCCCATCCGGCATCTGGGAATCCTCGCTGTCCCCGTGAAGCAGAAAGCATCTCCTCGTTTCCCCTCTGAGGCTGCTGCAGCTCCAGGTGAAATGACTGCCGGGTGCCAGACAGCTAGCGAGTAGTCTTGCTGGGCTTGCTTTCCTTTTTCTTTCTTCTGCGCTAGGGCCTGTGTGCTCATTGAAGACAGACAGACAGAGAGAGGGAAAGTGGGAAATCACCCCTCAGGGTGGCCACTCCACGGTCATTTCCCCTCCATCCTCCCCTCTGGATTTTGGGCGTGCATGTGCCGGGTGTGATTTTCAAGCCAAGTCTAGGGCTTGAACCACGGAGTTGGGACTTGAACCGTGGAGCCAGCTAGGTGGGATCCAGTCACCTTAACCTCCATACCACCTGCTAGCCCGAATATTTTTGTTGTTTTTGCTTAAGCTTTTTGCCATAGGGCATGTGTGTTTGTTTATAGAGACAGAGACAGTAAGAGGCAAAGTGAGAAATCACCCTCGGGGAGATGGCCACACCTTCATCCCTTCTCCTCCTGGGATTTTGGGCACGTGCGTACACATGCCAAGTGTGATTTTTCAAGCCACCAGACCCAGAACTCAAACCAGGGTCAGCCAAGTGGGAGTCCAGTGCCTTAACCATCATGCCACCTGCTGGCCAGGGTTTTTTTTTAAGTGTATGTATTTATTTATTCCACGAGCGAGGTAAAGCCACAGCAGCTCCAACAGGATCTTGGCTACATGATCCACTCCAAGCTCCAGCCCGTGCTCCGTCAGGCCTCAGGGAGGCCTCCAGACATGAACCCAGAACTCTCCCAGTGGGTCATCGTATTTTACAGCTGCTCCACCATCTGGCCCCTGGGATTTCTTTCTTTCTTTTTTTTTAATAATTATTTATTTTATTTTATTTATTCATTCATTTATTATTATATATTTTTTTTAAAGTTTGACCAGAGAGAGGCAGAGGGTGAGACTGAGAGAGAGGAAGTGAGAAAGCAAGCCACCAGATTCAGGACTCGAACCCTGGTCGGCCATGAGGGAGTGTCCAGCGCCTTAACCACCACGCCACCTGCTGGTCCCTGGGATTTCTTTTTGAAGTGAATTTTATTGAAGTCCAACATGCTTGCAGAAAACCTGCAGCTCTATGACATGCTCCCCAAGGGAACTCCCCGTGGAACCAGCAGCCAACTCAGGTTGGAACATCAGCCCCAAAAGCCTTCTGGATCCCCCCTCAAGTCCCTGCTCCAAGGGCCAGGACTAGGGGGAGACAGAGACACTGACCCGTGATGACGTGCTATGTGGCCCTGAGAGCAAGCGTCCTGAATATTTGTACCCTAGCTGCCCCCCCTTGTCCTGGCCCTGCCAACCCTCTCCCAGGGTGGCTGCTACTTCTGTCACCACAGACTAGCTGGTAGCCACACGAATGTTATCGCAAGGGCACGCCCTTCCACATCTGGCTTACTTCCTGCCGTGGTAAGTGTGAGCCTCAGCCCTGCTCCCATACTGTCCTCCGTCCTAGTGTACTAGTCCACCGTGTGACCGTCCACGGCACTCAGATCCTGCTGTTGTGGACCCTCGGGCTGTTTCCACCAGGACTGTGCTTAAATGGAATTCACGTCACTGTTTCTTCCCTGGGTTGTGGTCCTGGCTGGGTGAACGACATTCCCCCTCCCTTCTCTACCATGGGGAGGCCCCACCTAGACAGGCCAGGTGAAGGAGCTGCCCGATGGGCCAGGGCACTGGAGCACAGCGGCGGTCAGGGCAGGCCTCCTCGGGTCCGAGATGTGTTCCAGCCCTCACGTGGCAGCACGGCCGTGCACACACCCAACTCCCGTGTGTACAGCCAGCTCAGTCCCGTGTCTGTGCACACGCATGCACTCACCTGCAGGGGCCGCCCTGTGCCTGGCAGCTCCCCACATGCCCCCGCTGGCCTGTGCCCATCTGGGCAGCAGATGCGGGGGGAGGGGAGACTCTTAGCTTGCACATCCAAGCAGCACCACGAGCTGTTGCTTCCAGCTTATCTTAAAATAGCAACAGCTGAAGAAACCAGGGCATGCAGAGCCCTGGGGGAGGGATGGGGGAAGGTGGCAGGGGAATGGCTGAGTCCCTTTCCAGCCCCATCCCTCAGCCTCCTCTCCCTCCAGCCCAGAGGAGCCTCCATGGTTATCTCTGGGGCCCCAACGCCTAGCACTGTGCCTGCTAGAAGAGGCAAAGATACCCGGGAGACTGAACATGCTGTCTGGGCTAGGCCCATCCATCCCACCACGGAAGTGCAGGAGGCTGCCGTGCTGGGGGAAGGGGGCTGGATATTTTGCGCTTCACACCTGCACCCCACTTCCAAGGCATTCTAAGTAAACAATTTAATTAAAAATTATCCTTGCGCTGCTAACCCATCCTAGCCTTCCCACTCTTCCAAAAAGCTTACCCGCATAGGAGTTTGAGGGCCATCTGGCCGCCCTCACCATCCTGCCCTTCTCTGCCCACAGCCCGAGGAGGTGGCCCAGGAAGCTGCTGAGGAGCCCCTGATTGAACCTCTGATGGAGCCCGAAGGGGAGAGTTACGAGGAACCGCCCCAGGTGAGGGGGGAGCATCCAGGAAGATGCTGTACCCCAAGGCCAGGATGGGAGGTCCCTGGCATGAGAACGTTGGGCCAGGGATATTCAGCGCCCCCTTCCAGACCCAGGCCCAAGAAGTGGGATCTGGAGAAGGCGGTGTCCTGGGACTGGAGACAGGCCTGCCCAGAAGGGCGTGCTGTTCCTCCTGGAGGGGCGGGATCGCAGGGCCGGGGCGTGGCCTCGCCTCCAACCCCTCCTCCCTCCGCTCTTTGCTCCACCCCCTCTCTCGACGCAGGAGGAGTATCAGGAGTATGAGCCAGAGGCGTAAGGGCCCCGGGCGGCCCCGACCAGCAGCACAATTCTTCCCCGTCCTGCCCCGTCCCCCAGAGCCAGGGCTGTCCTTCGACCCCTTCCCTCAAACACGAGATCTTCCTTCTGCTCCGAGGTGCCCCTCAGAGCCCTTGTTAGTGTCTGTCCGTCTGTCTTCCTAACCGCCCGCGTCCACCCTGGAGCGTGGACACCGCCGGGGCTGCGGCTGCGGCTGCGGCTGCGGCTGCGGCTGGGAGCCTCGGCCTCCCGCGACGCCCCCTTCCCGCCCCGTCCGGTCCAGCGTCTGCGCGGATGTAGCATGTTCTATGTGTTTTTAAACCAAGACTGGAAAGCGACGGCTCCTCCCCCACCCCGAAGAGGCTCTCCGAGGGGCCCCGGGCAGCCCCAGAGCACGCCCCCTACTCCCACGTCATCCTCCAAGAACCTCTTTTTTTTTTAAACCAAAACCAGGAGCCAGGCTGTTCCATGCCCCCTCCCTCAGCCCGCCGGGCCCGAGCGCGGGCGTCGTGTGTTGTGATTGTGGCATGGAGAGCCCCCAACCCCCGTGTGAACGTGTCCCGGGCGGGTGGGCCCGGCCGCCCCCCGCGTGTCCATGAATAAAGCCAATCTGTCGTAGCCAGCGCCGCACGGGCAGGGCTGGGCTGGGCGCCCGGTGGCGGCGGCGGCGCGCGGTGGCGGGCCTACGCCGCTCTTCAGGGTGTGGCACGCAGTGTGGGTACACGACTGACCACTCTGGGCCTCCGCGTCTCCATCTTCTGCCTTTCCCCCCACGTCCTGGGAGGAGGGAGTTCCCCTTCCCCCAGGGCTGGCGCCCGCGCTAGGCCGGGAGGCAGAAAGGTGGCCTCAGGCGCCACCTGCTGGGCCGCAAAGTGCCCGCTGGGCGTGCAGAGCCAAGGAAAACCCCGCGCTGCGCCGCGCAGGGGCCGAGGCGCTTCCACCTTGAGGCGTACTTAGCGCGGGCACGCGGATGCTCGAGCACGCGCGGACATACGTGCACGTTCGCAGGTCCTTACACGCGTGCCCGATTGTGCGTACCTGGCCGGCGCGCGCGTGTGGACATGCGTGCACGCACGTTGGCCAACACGTGCAGACCTGCGCGCGCTCTCGGTTGCCCTCGCACTACAGAGAAGCCCTCGGAAACTAAGAGCGCGGGCACTGAACGACGGGTTACGCGCAGACAGACCACTATTCCAGAACGTGTGCACGTACACACTCTGTGCACACCTGACCGGCACTGAAGAACTCGTCTAAGGGGAGAAGAAATGGGCAGTTCTCCCAGAAGGGGACAAAGCTCCAGCATTCGGCGTTCCACCTCTGTTGGAAGGGCGCCGGAAAATTCAAGCCACGACTGAGGTGGGCTAGGATCAGCAGAAACCTGGGAAGCCGGCCTAGAGTCTTGAGCTCATCGGATTCGGCACTAGGGGGCCCCCAACACCGCCGCGGCGTGAGCAGGAAGTGGGCGGAGATACTGCGAGGTTGCGCAGAGGCCCCGCCCCATGCCAAGGCCCTGCCTTTATTGGCACAGTAGCTCCCGGGCCAGGGCCCCGCCCCATCATGCAGCGCCACTGCGTTTTTTGCTGCAGAGGCTCCTACGGCCCTCATGGCGGCTCTGCTCGGGTCCCTGCAGAAGCTGCCCTCGGTTTTGGCGCAGGGGACCCCACCTCGCCTGCGCAAGACCGTGGCCTCTTCTGCGCTTCGACCTGACCTCGATTCCGAATGGAAGCCTGCCTTACCCTCCACCCCCAAGGCTGAAAGAAGCCTGTGCTATCAGTGAACCCCTAAGTACTAGTCGTGGGAGGCAGCGGGTGGGGGGGGGGGTGCTCGCCTGGACAGTGCAGAAGAGGGCTGTGGTCACATTGGCCTACGGTATGGGGACCTTTATTTCCCGAGGCAGCTGGCAGTCGGTGTGTGTGTGTGTACGTGTGTGTGTGTGTGTGTGTGTGTGTGTGTGAGAGAGAGAGAGAGAGAGAATAAACCAGTGGTCTTGGAGTCTCTGTCTCACTTGAGGGTGCCAGGACTCCAGTCCCCTTTTGACTACATTAAGATACTTAGTCCCTCAAGCTGAATTTGGCCTGTAGATATGAATTTGATAGCACAAGGTTTTTAATATTTGTAAATAATTCTTTAATTTTGTTGTTTATTATTAGTATTTGACCAGGGAGAGACAGAAGGATAGTGAGAAAGCAAGTTGCCAGTTCTGGGACTCGAACCACAATAGACAGCGTGGGTGTCCCACGCCTTAACCACCATGCTGCTTGCCTGCCTTGTTTTAACTTTTTGAAGTTCAAATACCTCTGGGCTGGGCTTTCCTCTTCCAGTTGGACGTGGTCCCCCTTCCCCTACTGCATTACAGCCGTCCCTGCTCGTGACCTGGCCTCTGAAGGATTCCAGTTTGCAGACTCCCATCCAGCCCCAGCACACAGCCCCATTTTTAGATGCAAAACCCCAGTTCACCATCTGGCCTGTGGGGAGATTTAGTCCTCCTTCCTGTATACCAAGCTGCACACCTGTTCCCACTGAGAACGGTTCTGCTCAAAGACCCATGTTCTCATCTGCCAGGGGCACTTTAAAGACATTTTGGCACAGACCCAGAAGCGTCAGCAGAATGCCAGCCCTGTGCCAGACTGCGTGCCTGTAGGAGCCCACACAGCTCGTGGGCTCCCCCATGTGACAGGGACAGAGCCATTTCCCCAGCCAGTGCCCAGGATATCCATTAACTGCATCTGAAACCACCCTTGAGGCTTCTTTGGTTTTGCCCCAATGTACAGATGGGGTGGAGGCTGGAGAGGTGGTTACCTGCCCTGGGTCACATTTGGCACAAGCGGCAAATACCACCGTCAAGCCCCAAGCCTGATGCCAAAGCCTAGGTCCTTGGGAATTTCCAGAGAGCGTCCACTGGCTCTGGGGGAGACAGACAACACCGGCAGTAGGAAAGTCTGGCGGCAGCAGGTGGAGGTTACAGACGCTCGTGCAGTTCACAGCGATCAGGAGCGAGACTGCACGTGCTTATGGGTGGTGTGGCATGCCTGCTTCCACGTCCACGTGTGTCCATGGATGTTGCCCACATGTGTGCATTCACTAGTTATCTAGTCGTGTGCATTGCACACCTGCTGTGTTCTTAGACACAAGGGGCCGCAGGGATCGGCATGGAGCAAGGTGAGTTCGTTTTTTGAAGAACATGAAGCCGTGGTGGGCTAGAACGAGACGGGAAGGAGCTGGAAACATGCAGTGATAGTCAGGTCAGCCGAGACCCGGGGCTGAAGAGGTCGGGGCTGGAGCCCGCGTGAGAGGGCCTGTGGGAAGGCGTGGCGGGGAGCGAGGGTTGCAGGTTGAGGAAGGGCCCCTCCGTGTGTCTGCGTGTACAGTACATGGAGCTGGTGGGGGGTCGGCAAGGTGGGCCCCAGCCAGGTGTCTCCAGCCCCCTCAGCTGATCCATGCTGGCCCACCTCCCAGCTGCCCCCAGCTCATCCTGCCTCTCGTCCGTCCTCAGAGCTCCTGGTCCCGTCCTGCTCAGCTGTGTACAGCAACGCATCGCCATCGCTCTGACGCCCCACGCTGGGCGGCTAACCCGAGCCCGTCCTCTCCCCCGATGTAGGGCCCCGGGGGCTGTCCCTGTGTCCCCACCATTCGTCCGTCCCCTCCAGTCTCCCCACCCCACCCCCCAGCAATGCATCTCCGCAGCTCTCCCTGGAACTTTATTTTTGTTTTCTCCCTTCCCTATTTATAGCTCTCTCCCCTCTGAGCCATCCCTGCATCCATCCTGTTGCCTAGAAACCGGCTCTGGGCGAGGGTGGGGGAAGGCCAGGCCAGCCCAGGCGGGGGGGAAGGGAAAGCTGTCACCCACTCCCCTCTCAGCACCACCCCCAGACTCCCAGAAGCCCACCCGCCCTCTGCCCAGCACCCACGGATGTTTATAAAAAGATGAAACAAGATGTGAGATACAGCAGCCTTTGCCCAGTCCCTCGCAGCTTCTAAAGGGCATGATGAACCCGATTTCACTCACGCCCCTGACAGCCTACCCTGCCAGACACCTGGACCCACTTTTTCCAGAAGAGGAAACTGAGGCTTCAGGAAGCTAAGGTCCCACAGCAAAAGCCTTCTTTGTCTTTCTTTTTTCCATTTTTTCGAATTTGCTACAGGGTACATGTGCTTGCCAGAGAGAAAGCACCCTCCGGGGGGAGGGCGTGTGGCCATGCCCCAGTCCCTTCCTCTCTCTTCTCCTCTTGGGGTCTGGAGCATGCTCACACATGTGCCCAGAGTGGTTTGCAAGCCACAGAGCCAGGGCTCAAACCAGAGAGTGGGCCACGTGGGACCCAGCCATGCCACTGGCTGACCCATCAGAGCCTTCGAGCAGAAAGCCTGCGCTCTCTGTTTGTTGGCCTTGAGATGAACACCAAAGGAAGACTTGAAAATATAAATAATTTCATAATCTGTTAATTGCAGAAAAGTAGGAAAAAATTTGCCCCAGTCCGCCACATGTCAAGTCACTCATCACGCCTTTGCCACACTCTGCCATGTGCCCTCCTGCCCCTTGTGCCCCCCTGCAGTGCCACCCCTGCCACCCCCCACACCCCACCACATTCTTACATGCTCCTTCCGCCTGTGCTGGCCCTGGACCCACTTCCACTGCCTGGACTGGCCATCTAGACTTGCTTCCTGTCCTGTCACCCTTCAACTGTGTGGCCCGGGTGGTTTGCACAGCCTCTCTGAGCCTGGTTTCCTGAGCTCCAAAGTGAGGGTGCTCATTTCCACCCTGTGGCGCTGGCAGGAGAGCTAAATGCAGGATTGACGCGGAAGTGCCTTGGACCCCGTGCATGCTGTAAATGTGAGTGACCTGTCTATGGGTGAATGTGCTCTCCTGGTCAGAGACAGATGGGCAAGGGAGCCAGAACAGGCCCTGGGGTTAGGGAGGGAGGCCCTGGCCCATGTCCAGGCAGAAGGACCCCCTTTCCCTGGCAGAATGAGGGGACCACCAGAGCCCACCTGTGGAGCTCGGGGTGGAGATGAGGCTGGGCACAGAGGCCCTCCTGCCAGGTTCCTCTGTGAGTGCCCCATCACTACTGCCACCACTCCCTGTCCCCACCTCAAGGCCCACCTCTGTCATCAAGGGAGGCTTTCTGGGCAGAATGGGGGAGGGGCTACTAAGTAGCAGCTGGGCCATGATTCAGCCTGAGTCACCCATCCAAATCCTGGGGCCGCCCCCAGCTGGGCCGGGGCCTGTGGCTGCTCAGGGTGGAGGGTCGCAGAGAGAGGGAGGGGAGGGTGGCATCAGGCAGTGCTTGTGTATACGTGCCCAAGCAGGGCGTCTTGTAACCGTCAGGGCAGCCCCAAGGCCTGCAGTGGCACATGTGAAGTCAGAGTGGGGATGGTGACCCTGGGCACCAGTTATCTGGGCTGGCTGAAGAGGAGGGCTGTTTGTGTGCACATGTGTGTGCACGTGTGCATGCTTGGGGTGTTGCATGTGCACCTGAGTGTAAGAGGGAGGACTGAGTTGGCTGGAGTCTGACTCCTCACTTCCGGCTGTGTGACTCTGGCATGTTACTTTGCCTCTCTGAACTTCGGTTTCCTCACCATGAAATGGGAGTAAGAATATGGGCCTTGCTGGTTTTCCTTAAGGACTAAATGGAGTGAGATAATAGCTAGAATCCACTCCGATCACCGCCGTCACCCTTGCCGAGGTGTGCTGGGTCACACGCTGCGCATGCGAGGAAGGGCGACACGAGTGCCTGTGCTCCCGGCTGTGTCCATGAAGTCCAAGGGGCTGTGGCTCCAGGTGAGTGTTTCTTGAAAAGCGTGTGAATGTGTTGTGTGTGCAACCCTGAAGCAAATGCAAGGACTTTACAGAAAATCAGGTGTATATGGCACTGTCAGCCCTGTAACTTCCCCCACACACACACGCACGCACGCACACACACACACACACACAGAGCACACATCTTCCCTGGGGACTACAACTGTGAAATGTGGCCTGGGTCAGGCCCAGTGTCAGGTGCTCTTGGGATGCTGATGTAATGAGAATCTCAGACCTTCTCGAAAGCCTTTAGCCTGAAGCTAAAGGGGTACAGGTCACCGGCTAGCCTCTTGGGTGTGCCCGGGCGTGAAGGGGTTGTGTTGGACGGAGCAGATGTGAGCGTGTTAGGGACGTGAGAGTGAGCGTACAAGGACATTGTGTGTGTGTGTGTGTGTGCGCGCGTGCACGCAGGGGTGTTATTGGGGGGTGGCTGTCTCTGCTCCGGTACAGTCTGCTTGTCTCCATGGTGCCTGTTGCCACACACGCTTGCTTTTCAGAAAGTCACTGGGATTGTTTATCCCGCCCCCGCCTGGGCGCTGGCCAGGGAGAGCAGGCCTTGTTTACCTTCTGGTGCATACGCGTGTGTGGCTCCGAGCAGCCCGACTCGAGACACACGCATGCACACTCGCACGAGTGGGGTGGCCCAGGCCCAAACAGACTGTCAACATAGGGACAGGTCACCCCCCCCATGACCCCAAGTAGACACCCTGCCAGTTCAGCAATCCTAAAGTCCCAGGAAAGGGAGAGCCAGCTGCCCGGGTTTGTTCCAGCCTTCACCTCCACCCGAGAATGCATCACTGTGCAGAGATTGGCCAGGCCTGGCCACTGCCTGCCCTAGAGCTAGCAGTGGGGCCTGTCCCCCCACACCACACAGTCTGGGGTGGAGAGATGGTCCCCCAGGAAAGTGTGGGTGCCATGGTCAGAGAAGTTGCACCGTGCTGGGCTCGCCCTGGCAGTGGCCCCTGCAGGCCTGTGTGGCAGGCGCTCTGTGTGTGTATTCTCCCCGCGCCCCCTTCAGAGCACCGAGGACAAAGCACTGCATGTGACAAGTGACCCCTGAGAGCGCTCCCAAGGGCACACAGCTAGCGGCCGGCAAGGTGGGGACAGCCCCCACGGCCGCAGTGCCCATCTGAGCTCTCCTCTGCCTCAGCAAGTGCTTTGTTTTGTTGTCTGGAAATTTTCATTTTAAAACACGGTTTCATCAACAAGTCTCTGAGGAACGAGCGTGGTCAGAGGATGCAGACAGAGCAGGCCCCGACCGTGCCCGCGTAGCAGACACTGCCTGGGCTCTGACCATGGCCCGGGAGGCCCTCACCTCTCTGTGCCCACCACCCGGACCCCCAACCACCAGCACCTGCATTGCTGTCAGAGGTGCTCCTGACCCTTGGTGCCCGCTCTGCCTGCATGCAACGAGGGACAGGGTGCTGGGAACTCACATGGCCCTGTCACATAGCCCGAGGAGGCCCTCAGCCAACGTCCGCCAGGGGTTGGGGTGTAAATACACCACCCTGCTCTCGGCCAGAGGAATTCTGAGACATGTATGTATCCCATGTCCCAGATGTCCCTGGAGGACATTGCGTCCCCGCCATGGTTCCTGGCTTAACTGTGAGCCCCTATTGCCCCTTCCCTCCCCACCAGGAGTCTGCACACCTCCCAAATAAGCCATCTGCCTGTCTTCACCGCAGGTCTGTGAGCTGCCCTGGGCACCGGGCCTCTCCGCCGCCAGCACCAACCCAGCCGTCCGGCCACGTGCTGCCACCTTCCCCTTTCCATCCACACTGGGCCCCACCATCAGAACCTGGCCTCCTCCCTCTTAATGCCCGACCCCCTGTGGAGACTGCCGTCCTCATTCCTGCTCCCCGCATTTCTGTACTCCCCAGCCCCCCCCCACTGTCTGCCCTCCACCCCACACAATTGTGCTGCCACCAGCTTTCACATTGCCTGTTTTCCAGTCCAGAGGAACCTCTCAGGTCCTATCTTGTCTTCCTGATGTGGTTGACACTGCCCTCCTTCTAGAATATTCTCTCCACTTGGCTTCTGAGACATCACACTCTCTGGGGGGTTTGCTGGCTTCTCAGACCTCAGTCTCATTCTCTGTAGCCTTCTTCACCTGGCCGGTCCCTTAATGCTGGTGTTCCTTGGGGCAGCCCCGGGTGTCTGGTGGCTCCCTGCTTGGTCTGTCCTCTCCCTCTGTGTGCTGACACTGTTCCAGCTGTCTCCATCACCAGCTCACAGCTGATGGGCCCCCTGGTCTGCCCCATCACCACCTCGCGGTCGATGGGCCCCTAGTCTGCCTCCAGCCTTGGTCGCTCCAGCTCAGCTCTGGACTGGGCTGTTCACTGTGGCCATCCCATAAGTCCCTCCTTTCCCCGGGGCTCATAAGGTACCTGTCCTTTAAGCAGCTGGCTCCCCAGGCAGAACCTCAGAGGCAGCAGAATCCTCTGCCCCGCACACCCGCATCGACTCCCAACCAAGGTCTGTAGACGTTACTCTCAGATAGGCAGTGACTCCCACAGCACTGCCGTGGGTCAGCCCATCGTCCCTCACCTGGACCACTGCCCTGGCCCTGCTCCGTCCACCTCGTCCTGCCCCAGGAGGACGTTTTTTGGCCAGATTGGTTCTCGCCACTTTTCACATGGTGAACTTCCACAGCCCCAATTTCTCCTTCTGCATCGTGGAGCCAATGGTGTTTACCTTGGCTGGGAAGGTGGGGGAGAATAAAATGAGCTGATGAATGTGGGAGCGGGTTTGTAAACTCTGAAGCGAAATGCCCCTTTGGACAGTGATTTTTCAGGACCGCGGTGAGTAAGCCGGCAGAGCTGTGGTGCTGTCCACGGTGCTGAAAAGCGGTCCGTCGCTGGGGCTTTCCTCCCAGCGATGCGGGCTGAAGACACCGGTCCTATGCAATCTCTTCATTTGCCGTCTAGAGTTTTTAATTAAAAATATAACTATTGTTCGCTGGGAAAGGACTAAAACGTAAAAACTAAGCGTGAGGTTTCAGGAGTTAGACTGCAGAGGGCTGTGATCGTAGTCGGGCCACTAGCTAGCTATGTGGCCACGAACAAGTTCCTTCCCTGGATAGGTTTTATCTGAAAATGGGGATATAATATATTAATATTAACTCGCTCTTGAGTGACTGAGAGCTGAAATGAGTCTAACCTGCAGACAAAATCTTAGCAGGGTGTCTGTCTCCGAATAAGTGTTTCATTAGCGTTATCATCTTCAGTAGGTGGCTTCAGAGCATGGCCCAAGAGGGCTTTACCACCTCCAGGTGGATTACAGAACTGTTTTTCTCTGGGAAGTCAAAGCGGAGGGGACACTTCTCTTTCGGTCCTTGTGTCCTTGGCAATTCAAATTCAGCCAGGAGCCCCTGGACACCTGCTTCGGACTCCTCCGTCCTTCCAAGGCCGCTATGAGATGATTCTCGTTCGCCCGTTTCACAGATCAGGAAACTGAGCCTGGGGAAGAAAGCCACTGGCTCCAGGGTACCCAGCGGGAGGAGAAAGCGGCTTCCCCAGGCCAGTGGGCAGGCGGCACCGTGGCTGGGAGCAGCGGCGGCGGAATGGAAGGTGCCGCCCCCGCGCTACACCGCGAGCGTCCGCGCTACTCGCAGAGCGTGGGCGCGGCCAGACAAAGCGCCGGGCCGGGCGGGGCGGCGCTGGGACCCGAGGGAGAAGGCCGGAAGTGCAGCCGAGGGGCGGCGGGAAATTTCCTCGAGGGGGAGCTCCGAGGTCGCACCGACCTGCGTCCTGTGTGCTTGCGCGAGTGGTTGCCCCTGGCGGAGCCCCGATTCCCTGTTGGTAAAACACGGGAAGGGCGTGCGCGGGGCTGGGTCGAGTGAGATCCGGGACAGCGCGCCGCGCGCTCAGCACCCTCTCCGACCCTCAGTCTCTTCATCCGTGAAATGGGAACGCGGCCGGGCAGGGCGGGGAACCCGGGAGCCCAGGCCCGCGGCGCGCGGCGGCGGGCGGGGGGCGCTCCTCGCTCCTCCAGCCGCGGTTTCCCCACCGGCGCCGCCCCCTCCTGAGTTCCGAGCCCGCGAGTCGGCCAGCGCGCATGCCCGGGGCGGGGCTCGGGGCCGGAGCGCGGAGACGGCGCGGGGGACGGCGGCGGGGAGTCCGCGGGTCCGCCCGCCACCCCGGCCGAGGCAACCGAGGCCGCTCGGGAGGCGGCGGCGGCGGCGGGAGCCAGAGCGCAGCACGCGGAGGAGCCGGAGCGGCGGCACCGCGGGGTAAGCGCCGAGCCCGCACCTGCTGTCCCTTCCAGGCGGGCGGTGTGACCCCCTCACTCGGCTCGCAGCCGCCCTAGAAGCGCTGTCCAGGGTCCTCACGGCCCCTCGGCGTCGGGGCTCGAACCCGAGCGCGGCGTGCGCCGGCGGTGTGTGCGCGCGACCAGGGGCGGCGGGGTCCGTTTCCAGGCTCCTTGCCCGGGGGGGCGGGGACGGGTCCCGAGCCCCGGTCGAGCACCCGAGGGGCTCAGGGGACCAGGCGGCCCTGTGAGTGCAGCCCGGCCCGGCGCTGGCCTCAGGGCTGCCGGCGGCTTTGTTCCACTTGGAGGACGCGGGAGGGGCGCTTCCCGCCACCGGGGGGAGGGGGTCCGCCCGCATTGATTCATCTCCCTGGAGCGAGCGCGGCGCTCGAGTGGCTCCACTCGCGCCACTGAGCACACTCACTGTCGCACACCCACTGTGGCACACTCCAGGATACGGTTACACACTCACAGCGTTCACACACAGGCGCCTCATTCCCAGCGAGGCCACAGGTCTACACCACGCACACACGCACTATGGCCCTTGGTCACTCCATCAGACTCACACACCTGTGCACACGCCCATCACACCGAGTGGGAGCCTCGGGTACACACCCAGGCACAGCTACGCACCGCCATCGCGATCACAGCTTACCTGACCCTCCCTGGTCAGCACACTGCCCGCCTGCCCCGCCTGCTGCCTGCTCACACCTGCTCACTGCGTCCCTCGGGACTCGTCCACCCCGGTGTGGGCCGGCACACACGCACATAGCTCCTCTCTCGCACTCTCTTAGCTGCGCCCAGCCCCACGCACGCTAGCCCAAGCTCCCACACCCTGAACGTCTGTCCCTGCCCTGCATGGCGTGTGGAGGCCTGGGGGCTGTCTCTGGGAAAAGGGCTGGCGCTCATCCTGGGCGAGACTGCGACTCTGAAGCCCCAGGCAGGAGGCTTGGCTGCTCCGAGGGCACGAGCTGAGGCAAGGACGAGGGACAGTGGACACACACTCACCCGCTGAAGCCCCCACCCGCCTCTGTCGGTGTGGTTCCCATGGGATGAGGTGTTTGCAGGTGCCTGGCAGCCCTGGCTCTGCCTGAGGGAGCACAGGGGCCCACACTGGGCAGAGATCCTAGAGCGGAAGGAGGGGACGGCCAGGCCTCTGTGGCCTGAGCGGGCCCTCACAGGGGCTGCCCTGCCCGGGAGGACACAGCACCTGTGTACAGAGCCAGGCGGCTCCCCTGTGAGTGAGACCAGAAGGCCATGCGACCACACACGTGTGCACCAGGGCCCGAGTGTCCCGCTGAGGCATAAGCGCACAAGCCGTGCTGCACACACAGGTCGCAGCCTAGCCTGCGTGGGCACAGGTGTCCACAGGAGTCTTCTCGCGCCTTTGCACACCAGGTGAGCAGCCCGCTCACCTCTGCCTCAGCCCAGTGACAAGCACCTGCTTGTGCCAGGTGTGCAAGGTGAGGGGTGCCCACCCTCCAGGCAGGCGTCTGTATACAGGGACACTCCTGCCTTCCCCGCTGCGTGCTTCTTGGCACCGTTGCCTCTGAGGTCCATGGGACTGGGAGGAGCCTTGGCCAGACCTCAAGGAGTAGAAAAGGGTTTTAAGAGCTAAGTTTCGGTGTTCGAGATCTTAGCTGAGCAGGAGGACCCCAGGCCGACGGTTCAGACATGACTGGCTTTGCACCCCAGCCTCCCTACCTCCCCTCTCTGCCTTAGTCAAGTCTTCTTTCCCCTGACTTCAGTGTCCTCACCTGTGAGATTGGATGCTGCTTCCCCTCACAAGATTGTTGTGGGGTCCAGGTGGTAAATGAGCTGGGAGTGCTGGGTGCAGGGTTGAGCACGCAGAGGGAGAATGAGGGAGCTGGGTGCTGGTGGGAGGGTAGGGGAAACGTGGGGTCCAGGCCCGAGTACCTCTTAGAGAAGTCCCTGGAGAGCAGGGAAGAGCCTGACAGAACTGAGCAGCAGCGCCTCTGGGAATGGTCTCTGAGGCTAGGGCCAGCAGATGGCATAGCAGTTACATCCCTGGACTCCCACATGGCCAACCGTGGTTCACGTCCCAGACCCAGGAGTTTAAAACTCATACAGGGCGCGTGTGCGTGCGTGCCCAAGATCCCAGGAAGAGAATGGAGGAGAAGGGATTGTAGTGTGGCCATCTCTCTTGGGGTGTGGTTTTCTCACTTTCCCTCTCAGTGTCTCTGTTTCTCTCTCTCTGGTAAGAGCACGCATCCTAAGGCAAAAGAAACCTCTACCAAGAAAACAAAACTGAAGCTGTGCCTGCTTTTCTAACTACATCCCCTCTCCCATTTCACAGACTGGGAGACTGAGGCCTACGGAGCAGAAAACCCACCCAAATTCACAGAGCATGTCAATAAGTAAGCTGGGGCTTCCCCTGTCCCCGGTCTCTTTCGACCTCCCTAGCCAGATTCTCTGTCCCTGCCCCAGACCGTAACTATGAGCTGGGAACTGGGAAGCTGGCCCTTCCGAAAGGGGCATGTTACCAGCTGGGCTGTGTCTGCCTCTCTGAACCTGTTCACTGCCCTGGAAACAGGATGGTAACACCTGCCTGGTGTCTCCGAGATCACCTCCTGCCTCTTTTGGCCTCCAGGTCAGGATCAGGGGGCTCTGGGTGGGAGGGAGATATACACGAGGGACTGGCTGTCAGGAACACGCAGCCCAGATCCACTGCTCAGTGCCGGAGACAGGCGGCCTTGGAGGGGGTGTGGACTGGCTACGGGTGGACCCCCACCCACAGAGGCAGCCTCCGCTTGCTCCCGCCGTTGCCATGCGGGAAGCGCGCCCAGACCGCCAAGTTTTAGTTTTCCAAGAGAAGCTAGAAGTCTGATTTTCACATAAAATGTAATTTTAAATGTTGATTGGTTAATATGTTTTTTAAAAAATGGATTTTAATTTTTATTATTTTTAGCATGCTGGGCCATGCGAGGAGTCTCACGCCCATATTTTGCTGGTTCGTGTCTCTGCTCCGGGCCCTTCCTTCCCCTGCCTGCTCCTCGGAGCACAGCTGGGCTCCGACAGGCTGAGGAGATAAAAACAGGCCTGGGAACCAGCAGTTAGCGTAATGGCTATGTCGCTGGACTCTCACGTAGTCGACCGCGGTTCGCGTCTCGGACCCGGTGGCTTACAACTCACGCCGGGCGCGTGTGCGTGCGTGCCCAAGATCCCAAGAGGAGAATGGAGGAGAAGGGATTGCGGCGTGACCATCCCCCCTGGGGGGTGATTTCTCGCTTTCTGTCTCTATGTCTCTCTCTCTCTCTGTCTGGCGAGCGCACGCGCCCTATAGCGAAAAACCTCTCCAAAAAAAAAAAAAAAAAAAAAAAAAACAGGCCTTCCCTGTCCACAGCCCAGCCCTAAGCAGGGCCACGTGCACCCTTGTCTTCGCTCACTCTCACCACAGCCCGGAGGAGGGAGTGGGTCCTCAAGGGTCCCCAGTAGGAAGGGCCTTCCCTGAGGTCGCGGACCTGGTAAGTGATGGCTATGCCGTCTCCACCCAGGCCCACTCAGGGAAGGAGCTTGTCGGGGGCTGGTTCACTGGGTCCCAGGGCCAGGCTGCTGGCCCTGAAGTGAGGGACGGTGACAGGCTGTGCCGACTCCTTCCAGCCCCAGCCAGGCATCTCTAAGGCAGCCGTTGAATTCCCATTTCCCAGAGGAGGAAACCGAGGCAGATGCGCCAGGCAGGTGCCAGCCCTCGAGGGAACCTGGGCGTGTCCTCACCCATCTCCCCAGTCACTCTGGCTTATCGCCCTTTTTCCACAGCCCCAAGAACCAGAGGCACCGATGCTGCGAGCAGGTGACCAACAGGTCAAAACCGGCCTACATAATATTCTGTGATAACTTAAAAATGAACGGGCCCATGGGGCGCCAGCAGGTGGCATGGTGGTTAAGGTGCTAGACTTCCACATGGCCTACTACGGTTCGAATGCCTGACCTGGCGGCTTGAAACTCACCCTGGGTGTGAGTGCGTGCGTGCCCAAAATCCTGAGAGGAGAATGGAGGAGAAGGGATTGCAGCCTGGCATCCTCCCCGAGGGGGTGGTTTCTGACTGTCTCTCTCTCTCTGTCTCTCTGGTGAGCACATGCACCTTACAGCAAAAATCTCTCTTAAAAAAAAAGAGCCCATATTTGAAATATAGAAAATCCAAATGAATGACTTTGCTCAAAAAAATTAGGCGCTGTGGCCACACAGGGCCCTCTCTTGTTCACTTCCCTGCTGAAACACTCCAGGGGTTTCTCAGTGCCCTTCGGATGAACCCCCTCCCCTGAGGCACGGCTACTCCTCCCCCACACTGCTCCCTCCCCCTTTCCAGCCCCACCGCAGTCACTCCGTGCCTTTCTTGGGCTCACTTGCATCCAAGCCGATCGCCCCTCTTTTCTCCCTGCAGCATCTGTGAGTTGAAGCTGATCAGTGACTTGCTGCTTGGCTGTGACCCTCACCTTGTCCCTCTGCACCTACAGGTCGGGGACTGCAGGGCTTACTCACCTCTCGTCCCCAGGACACGCACGGGGCCTAGCACCTTGTGACAGCGGGTGACAGGTTCATCCCTAAGAGGCCCCAATGGCAGGAACGGGGCACAGCAGTCCCCATCTCTCCCTGTTGTCTCTCTCACTCTGAAGGTGTCAGAAGTCTTTAATTATCTCCCTTGCTTTATCATTTTTCTTATGGGAGAAAAAAATATCTGTGTCCATATCATTATCAAAAGGCAAAAAATGGGCCAGTCCATGCATGGTGGTTAAGGTGGTGGATCCCCCATGGCCGACCATGCGGTTCAAGTCTCCGCCTGGAGTCTTGAAAAATGCACCAGGTGCATGTGAGTGCCCCGAAGTCTGGAAGGAGGGAGAAGTGGAGGGAGTGATTGTGGCAGGACCATTCGCCATGGGGTGTGTGTGTGTGTGTGTGTGTGTGTGCGCGCTCTCGTTTTCTCTCTCTCGCTGATAACCACACACACCCTCTGACAAAAATTTTTAAAAATAGAAAAGGTAAAAAGTGAAGACAGACCCCACCTGTATTACTCAAATCCGATGCCTGCTGACCCAGAATGGTGACCTTCCAACTCCTGTTTTCTGCTGAGAACCAGATCCAAAGAACCCAGACCTCTCCCGTGGTTCAGATCTCCCACCCCCACATTGGACAGCCCCTGTGGGTCCTCTGGCATGCACGCAGGCACCTACGTCAACTCCCCCAGACCCAGAGCCCCACCATCCATTGCCCATCTTCCTGTGTCATCTTAGTGAGGACCCTCAGCCCCCCAAGTCCTGTAAGCTCAAAGCCTAGGAGACCAGTAGTGAAGCATCAGTTGAGTCCTGCCCAGGGACCCAGAGGCATAAATGTCTAAATGCCTAAGACCAGGGTCTGGTTAGGGGGAGAACGAGAGGTCATGCGAATGCAGAGGAAGCTGGTAGGCAAAGAAGGCTTACTGGAGGAGGCAGCGTTTAACAAGACCTAGATGTTTGGAGACCAGCAATTAGCGTAATGGCTATGTCACTGGACTCCCATGTAGTCGACTGCGGTTCAAGTCTCGGACCCGGTGGCTTAAACTCACGCCGGGTGTGTGTGCATGCGTGCCCAAGATCCCGAGAGGAGAATGGAGGAGAAGGGATTGCGGCGTGGCCATCCCCCATGGGGGGTTGATTTCTTGCTTTCTGCCTCTCTGTCTCTCTCTGTCTGTCTGGCGAGCACACACACCCTATAGCAAAAACCTCTCCAAAAAAAAGGAAAAAAAAAAAAGACCTAGATGTTTAATAAGAGCTAGCTGGGCAAGGAGGGAGGAAAGTGCCCTCCGGCAGGGGTGTGGGGCTGAGGTGCGGGAGAGTATGAAGCCAGGGATGCTCAGCTCCCGGGTCACACCTGTGTGTCCATGAGTTGGGAGTGTGTGCACGAGCTCCCGCGGGAAGGAGTGGAGGGGAAACCCCAGCAGGTGAGTGGGAAAAGGCTGAGGAGCAAATGAAAGAGCTGGATCGATCCAGAGGTGAGAGGGCGTCATGAAAGCCCCCCATTCTCTAAACAAGCGCTGTGGGCACACAACCAAAAGCCACACATCACGAGGAGCATGTGCAGAAGCGGCTCCCCTCCTCCCGCCAGTCTTCCCCCGGGGAGGCACTCCCTACTAAAAGTTTCATGAGCTCCCACTCAGGCGTGTCCTCCCTTAAGTAATCCATAAATGTGCGCCTGGTCTTTCCCCTGGCCACATGCATGGGGTCCTCGGGGCCACACTCTGCCCTGGCTTCTGTCACTGACTTCGTCTCGGCGCCTTTCCCCTCCACTCGGCACGCTCTGGTAGCTGTGTGGTGTCTGCGTGGCGCCGCCTTCCCTGGAACCTGCGTCCTGTCTTCTCATCACCAGCCGTGACCTCGTGCACCCTGACGCCCCCACCCCGTGCCCCGCCTGTCTTCAGGACATCCCTGGAGAAGGGCCGGCTGGCTCACGTGATGCACCGTGAACCTTGAGAAAAGATGTAGATAAATTTCTTCTGTCGAAGAAAGACTGCAGGGCCAGCTGGTGCTGTGGTGTTAGGGTGCCTGGGTCCCATGTGTCCCGAGCTTGATGGCCTGAGAAGCATGCCAGGTCCGTGTGGGTGCGTGCCCGTCCAGAACCCCGAGAGGAGAACGCAGGAGGGGCTGCAGTATGGCCATCGGCCCTGGGGGTGCTTCTTCACTTTCCCTCATTCTCTCCCCTGCAAGAGTGAGCACCCTTTAGCAAATACATATTTTAATTTTTTAAAAAAGAAAAAGAAAGACTACGATCAATTTGCTTTCCCAGAAAGGACAGGAGGGAACAGCATGGCCAGATCTACATCTTGCAGAGACCGTCCACTCATTCGCGTAACGAGTGTCTGCTGGGCTCTTGCTCGCTCACGTGAGATGCCGGTCATTGTCCTTGACTCTGGGATGTCCCAGCAAGCACAGCAAAGTACCCACCCGCCCTCCTGGAGCTGTCACTCCACGAGGGAGACACGCTAGCCACAGTAACATACACGCGATGTGTCAGATGGGTCAGGCACTGTGGGGAAGGGCGGGGTGGAGGACGCCAGCCGGCCCGGGGGTGTGGTCAGGGAAGGCTGCGGGGAGCAGCCCCTGCCGGTACTCAAGGAAAACACTCCGCACGGCGGAGATAACCTGAGCAAAGGGCCCGGGCAGGCGGCTCTCAGGGCTGCTCAGGCAGCCGGGGCGGCTGAGGCAGTGCAGGAGCCACAGGCAGAGCCCAAGGAGGCCAGAGCTGGGACGTGCAGGGCCACGTGAGCCTCGTCCAGGCCCTCACTCGGCTTTGCATGAGAAGGGGCCCTTCTGCGGTTCCAGGCAGAGGAGGGACATGATCCGCCTTGGGTCTTACAAGATCCCTGTGGCTTCTGCGTTAATAATACACTGTATGAGGTGACGGAAAAAGCAGTAGTCGGGACGCGGGGTGCGGGCTGGGCCCGTGGTGGATTTTAAAAGGAGAGCCGGAACGTTTCGCTGATGGTGGGGTCTGGGGCGTGAAAGTCAAGGGTGGCCCTGCAGGAGTCCAGCCTGAGCACAGGGACCTGTTCTGGGGCAGGTGTGGGGAATCAGCCCTGCTCAGTCTGGCTGCCGAGTGCTTAAGGGATCAGGGTTGCTCACGGGTCCTGCCTGCTGGCTCCTCCTCCTGGGTACCCCCACTGCAAGCTCAGCTTGTCCAAAATGGAACTCCCCTTCCCCGGGTGTCCTGCTCAGCCCCGTCACCCAGCAGCCCCCGCCCCCAGCCCGTATCCCACAGGCCACCCTGCCACCCCTAACTGCAGCCCATTGCTGTCCATCGGCCTCCCCCCGGCTCACTCCATCATGCCCTTAACCCTGCCTTGCTCACTAGCAGCTGCTCAGGGAGGGGCCGAGGAGAGCAGATGAAGAATTAAGTGAATGAAAGTCAGCCTCCTGGACCAGCAGGTGGCATAATGGCTACATCGCTGGACTCCCATGCAGTCTACTGCAGTTCAAGTCCTGGACCCGGTGGCTTAAACTCATGCCGGGCGCGTGTGCATGTGTACCCAAGATACCGAGAGGAGAATGGAGGAGAAGGGATTGCGGCGTGGCCATCCCCCCTGGGGGGTGATTTCTCACCTTCTGTCTCTCTGTCTCTCTCTGTTTTCCTGGTGAGTGCAGGTGCCCCATAGCCAAAACTTCTCAAAAAAAAAAAAAAAAAGAAGTCAGTCTCCAAATTGACTTGAATGAATGAATTGAATGAACAAATGAGCAGCCTCCTCCTGTCTTGACCAGCCTGCAGGCCCTTCCAGGGGAACCTGAGCCCCTTCCCTGGCTGTAAATCTTCCCAGCCCCCCAGGGCCCCCACAGAGAGAACGTGGTGACTACATAGAGGGTGTGTTTGGCCTGTGTCACTTTTTTTTTCCCTCTAAAATCTTGAATTAATTAGCATATTTTACATTGACGTCTGGATTTCCCACTCCTGGTAACAGACCGGAAGGACTGGCACTCCCAGGCGGGTCTCTCCAGGGCAACACCTGGCTGGTGGAGCAGTGCTCCTGTAGACAGCTGGGCACCCCGGTTGGCCACAGTCCCCCCGACTCCCGCGCCTTACACCCAGCCCACTTCTCACTGAAGTTATCTCCCTGGCCCTTTGGTATCGAAATTTGAGGCCCCTGGCCTGACCAGAACGTGGCATCTGGACGGGCTGTGCCTGGGGTGGGGCTGGCGAGGGAGGGGTGACGTAGGTGAGGTTGGACAGTTAGCTGTGGCCAAGTTGTGGGAGACCCTTGAGTGCCATTTTAAGTTCTATCCAGAAGGTAGCTGGGAGCAAGGGAATCTGGCAGTGACAGGGCCGGGTTCATGTTTTTGGCCCAGGCCCTCTGACAGGAAAGGACCAGACAGGGGCCGGAAACCCAGGGAGGACAGCTGCTAGGAAGAGTGAGAGGGAAGAGGCCCCGATGGAGGCCTCCGGCCGAGCCTCGCTAAGTCTGAGCCCGCTCTCTGTTTCAGAGCCAGGCAGCAACCTTGAGCCCACGCGTGGTCATGAGGGCAGATGGGCGGCGCTGAAGACCCAGCCTGGCTCCAGCTGCTTCGAAAGGACTCCAGCCCCCCAGGACCCCGGGCCACAGCCGTCTGCCGCCCACAGGATGGGAGCCTGCTGGCTGGGGACCCAGCCATGAGGGACGACTGCCTCTCCCAGCAGCAGGCCGGCCGTGCGTCTCCCAGGCAGCCCCCTGCCCAACACCCAGGCATGGCCTCTGGACACGGCAGCCCCAACGGGGCTGGGCCAGGGGCCTCCTGCTCTGAAGGTGCTGGCGGGAACTTGGCTCACAGTTCCCCAACCTGCATTTCTCCCCAGAAGGCCACCGAGGGAACACCGGGGGCACACGGAACCTTAGTTTCGGGGACACCAGGGGCCACCTTGCCTGGGAAGTCAGAGCCCGCGTCCCCGGTGAGAACCGAGCCCACGCTGTCAGTGAGTAGAAGCCCCATGTTGTTGGAGGAAGGTCCCAGGGCCTCGAGGCAGGCGGACTCCACACCCACAGGACGGGAAGGTGCTGGCGCCACGGGCAAGGCGGACCCTCTCGCGTTTCCAGGAGAGACAGGGCCTGCGGTTCTGGCCTTAGATGCCATGTACTCCCCCAAGGTGGGGACGGGGTCCCCGAGGAAGCAGGATCCTGGGTCCTTGACAAAGGAGGAGCCTGGATATTCTGGAAGCGAGAACCCCGTGTCCTCAGCAAAGGTGGCCCCTGCATCTGTGGGAAAGGGGGAGCCCGGGGGTTTGGGAGAGGACGGTGCTGTGTCCTTGGGGAGCACAGAGTCTGTGTCCAAGGAGCAGACAGACCCCGGGCCCCGGGGAGAGCTGACGCCAGAGTCGTCCAGCAAGATGGAGCCCACTTCTTCCAGAACGGGGGCTCCTGGGTGTGCAGGAAGGGCAGACCCTGCCTCTACGGGGAGTGCAGAGACCGTGTCCGCTGCAAAAGGGGACCCTCGGCTCCTGGGAGAGGGGGGCCCTGTGTCTCCGCTAACGACAGCTGTGTCTGCTGGACAGGCAGGGCCCGGGTTCCCAGGAGGAACGGATCCCACACCTTTGAAAACCGCAGAGCTCCCGTCTTCAGGCAAGGCAGATGCGGTGTCTTTGGGAAAGACTGACCCCGTGTCCTCAGGAAGGCCAGAGTCCTTGTCTCCCGGACAGGCCCAGGTGTCCGTGGGAAAGACAGAAACTGTATCCTCGGGAAAAGAGGACGCATTGTCCCCCGGGAGGGCGGATCCCATGGCCGCGGGACGGGCGAAAACATTCTCTTCTGGAAACCTGAATCCTGAGCCTTCCGGAAAGACAGACCCTGTGTGCTCAGGTCCAGGAGATCCCGAGACCTCGGGGACAGCAGGTTCCCGACCTACAGTGAAAGCTGCGGCGGGCCCCACAGCGAGAGGAGCCTCACTGACCACAGAGGTGGCCGGCCCTGCCACCTCAGGGACCACGGAGCCTCTGGCCCTGGGCAAGGCGGGCCCCACGGGCAGCGGGAAGGCAGAGGCTGGCCCCTCGGGGGAAGCGGACTCCACATCTTTGGAAAAGGCCCCCGTGACTTCAGGACAAACGGCCCTGACATCCTTGGGGAAGGCGGATCCCAAGTCCCCGGGGAAAGCAGACGCTGCCCCAGAGGGCGAGGGGGATCCTGCGGGCTCCCTCCAGCTGCGTCCCGGGGCCTCAGGGAAAGCAGAGGCGTCTGAGGGCAAAGCCGGAACAGCGCCCCCTGGGCCGGAGGGCGCCGCATCGGCAGGAAGGACCGCGGCCCCAGAGAAGGTGGGTCTCGGGCCCTCAGGGAGAGCCCGTCCAGTTGCGTCTGGGGAGGGCCAGCCTGTGTCCTCGGAGAAGGCCGACTCTACGTCTCCCAGAAGAGCAGAGTCCCCACCCTCGGGAAGGGTGGCCGCCTTGGCCCTGGAGACGGCCACGCCCGCCTCTTCCTCCGCGCAGTCAGATGGCAAACCCTGCGGCCCGGCGGGGCCCCCCGGGGGTGCCAGGAGCCGCCTGGACCACCGGCAGCCAGAGCCTGCACCCAACACGGAAGCCTCCGGCCTGGGCCCGAGAGACCCGGTGGCCCCTGCGCCTGAGGGACGACCCCATCCCGAGGCCGCCGCACCCCCGCCCGGGCCGCGGACTCGCGACAATTTCACCAAGGCGCCGTCGTGGGACGCGAGCGCGCTGCCGCCGCCGCGCGAGGACGCGGGCACGCAGGCGGGTGCTCAGGCCTGCGTCTCGGTGGCCGTGAGCCCCATGTCTCCGCAGGACGGCGCAGGTGGCCCGGCCTTCAGCTTCCAGGCGGCGGCCCGCGCGCCCAGCCCGGTGCCCAGGCCGCCCTCGCGCCGGGACGCGGGCCTGCAGGTGTCCCTGGGCGCCGCCGAGACGCGCTCTGTGGCCACCGGGCCCATGACGCCGCAGGCCGCCGCGCCGCCCGCCGGGCCGCCCGCCTTCCCCGAGGTGCGAGTGCGGCCCGGCTCAGTGCTGGCGGCCGCCGTGGCGCCCCCGGAGCCGGCCGAGCCCGTGCGCGACGTGAGCTGGGACGAGAAGGGCATGACGTGGGAGGTGTACGGCGCCGCCATGGAGGTAGAGGTGCTGGGCATGGCCATCCAGAAGCATCTGGAGCGCCAGATCGAAGAGCACGGCCGCCAGGGGGCGCCCGCGCCGCCGCCCGCCGCCCGCGCGGGCCCCGGCCCAGGCCCCGGCCCCGGCCCCGGCCCCGGCCCCGGGCGCGCTGGCTCCGTGCGCGCCGCGCCCCCCGAGGGCGCTGCCAAGCGGCCTCCCGGCCTGTTCCGCGCGCTGCTGCAGAGTGTGCGCCGGCCGCGGTGCTGCTCGCGGGCGGGACCCACGGCCGAGTGAGCCCCCCCTTTTGTACGCCCGGGTTTCCAACCTTCTCAGGCCCCCTTCTTGATCCTAGGCCCACGGGAGGGGTCCCCTCGGTGTGTGACAGCCTCCACAGAGTGGGTGGTCTCTAGGGCCGTATCTCCTCTCCACCCCCTCCTTCTCAACCGAAAAACGATCCCCTCTGCCAAGCTCCCCTGCGGCTATGAGCCCACAAACCCAGTCCCAGCCCAAGCGGGCCCTCGCAGCTCTGCTCCCTCCTGGTCACACTGGGCGGCCCTGGGGGCCTGCTGAGCACTCCACCTCCTCCCCTGGGAGCTGAGGCCGCTCCTGAGAAGTCGGGGCTGGCACATGGAGGTCTCCAGCAGGGCCAGGTCCCCTGAAGAGAGAGACTGCATGCAGACCCACGTGAGCCCCCAAGTGTGCAAGGCTGAGTGTGAGCCCCCGAGTGTGCAAGGGCTGGTGTGTGAGCCCCCGAGTGTGCAAGGCTGAGTGTGAGGCCCTGGACTGCCTGTGAGGTTCTGAATGGTTTGAGTGCATCCCCACGAAGCAGCTGGTCCCCTGGCCGGGGCATCCCTTGCATGTTGTTGGTTGTCCTTCCCCAACTCTTCTCTCACCCACTAGCCAGTCCCAGTACTGTCCCCTACCTCCCCCACTGGCCAGTCACAGCCCTGTCCCCTGTCCCTCCCCCACTGGCCAGTCCCAGCCCTGTTCCCTACCCCCCCACTGGCCAGTCACAGCCCTGTCCCCTATCCCCCATCCTCTGGCCAGTCACAGCCCTGTCCCCTATCCCCCCCACTGGCCAGTCACAGCCCTGTCCCCTATCCCCCACCCTCTGGCCAGTCCCAGACCTGTCCCCTATCTCCTACCCCTGCCCACTGGCCAGTCCCAGTCCTGTCTCCTATCCTACTGGGCCACAGTCCCCAGAAAGGCCAAAGGCATTGCAGGACGTGCCAAGGGGCTCCGCTGAGAGAGGCAGGTCAGGACTGGAGGGCACAGTCAGACGTATAGAAGGTCTTGGGACACTGGCAGCCTGGGTGGCAACGGGTCTTGAGTATTAGGAACAAGACAGAGCTCATTCTACAGCCACAGTTGTCCTTTAAAGGCCACCTCTCCAGCCCCTGTCCCCCCGTGCTGTGAGCCCCCACAAGTCCCTTGTGACCACTTAGTGCCCTGTCTCCCCTCCAGCCACAGTTTTTGGCTACAAACTGTCATGGTATACATTGGTAATAAAAGCCTTCCCCGACCCTGTCTGCTATGATTGGCCGGAAGCAGGAGGAGACAGTGATGAGATATATTGTGTCCAGGGAGGGCAGGGGTAGTCGGGGGTGACGAGGCCTCTTCCGAGGCGGACCATCACAAGTCTGTGGTGTCTAGGCCAGCGTTGACGAAGGACAGCTTCTGCTGCGGACTACCGGTGCCCCCCTGCCTTCCCGACAGCACCACGCTCAGCGGCTCCGGGTCTGCATCTGGTTCCCGCGGACTGTGCCGCTGCTCCTGGGGGAGAGAGGGCCAAGTGAAGGGCAGGGCGAGATGCGGGCCCACGAGCAGAAGCCCCCGTTGTGTCCCACAGGTGGCCGTGGCCAGCGGTGGTGCAGGTGCGCTGAGGTGAGGGGGTGGCCCCAGAAGACACAGCAGCACTGGTTCCTCCCAGTCCTGAATAACGCAGGGTCCCGACCCTGGCCTGCCGACTGCCCCCCACAGCAGGCCAGGCTGGCGAGGCCTGTCCTTCACCGGAAATGCCCGTGGAAACCTCTGGGGCTTCTGTCTCTTGTCACAGACGTGGAGACAGGCCCAGAGGGCTCGCCTGGCCAGAAGGGACAGAGGAGGATTTGGACCACGAGTCTTGCTGCCCCTGGAGCCTGTCCATGGTTGAGGGTGTCCCTGCCACTCGGAGGGACACGTCACACCTACCACCTACATGCGGTTCATCACAGCATGCGCTCGCTCACTCGTCCCGCTGTCCTTCCTCCTCATCCCCACGTGACATGCCGTGTTCACACACACCCTCCTGTGGGACCTAGCGACTTCCCTGCCGAGACACCCACAGGGCTAGAGCTCCAGCCACCATCGCCGTCCCCAGGGCCCCACAAGAACTTTTTCCAGACTGAGGCTGTTCCAGTCCCTGGTAAACAGTGGAACCTCTGCAAGGTCGCAGCGGGCTGAGTGTTCACCCGAGCTCTGCAGAGCCTGAGCAGGGAGCTGCTGCCTCTGCACTGCCTGGGGTAATGGCCTGGTCCTGGAGACCAGCCACACGGGTTCCGTGCCCTCCTTCCTGCAGGGTGCCCAACCGTGAGCAAGGCAGCTGTGGACTCGGGGCTATTTTCCTGCTGGCTACTGGCAAGGTCAGGCCGCATGGTATCTCAGGGCACTCACACGTCCCACACCAACACCGCTGGGACACGGACAAGCCACAGCACCAGAGCAGCCGTGCAAAAGGAGCCACCTGAGTCCCACACCCGGCCAAGGGAGCAGAGCAGGCAGGCTCCTGAGAGGGCCTCATGGTCTCCCAGACCAGCCGGAGACCCCCAGCACCCATTCCCTGCATAGGACAGGGGGCGGAGCCTCAAACAGCTTCTCAGAAATGTAATAATCCCTGGGAACCAGCAGTTAGCGTAATGGCCATGTCGCTGGACTCCCACGTAGTCGACCGCGGTTCACGTCCCAGACCCGGTGGCTTAAAACTCACGCCGGGCACGTGTGCATGCGTGCCCAAGATCCCAAGAGGAGAATGGAGGAGAAGGGATTGCGGCGTGACCATCCCCCCTGCGGGGTGATTTCTCGCTTTCTGTCTCTATGTCTCTCTCTGTCTGTCTAGCGAGCGCACGTGCCCTATAGCAAAAATCTCCAAAAAAAAAAAAATATGAAAAAAAATGTAATAACCCTGGACCGGCCAGCACTGTCTTAGTTCTCTGGCTTTGAAGGCACAAGTCCACCCCCGCCTTGGGGGCCCCCGACTCCATCCTTCTGTGAGGGTCAGCGTTGACCTCCAGGGGCCAAGAGCTCCAGCAGGCAAGACTGTTCCTCTCTGCCTCAGTTTCCCCAGACACGTACATTGGAGTGTTTGCATGACACCATTGTCAGAAGTGAGCTGTCCACCCAGGGGCCCCCAGAACTGTGTGGCCACCTGCACTGCCACCCAAGACCCGCATTGTTGGGCCGACTGGGAGCCTCTCTGCCAGACTCCTCACGCGTGTTACGTCCAGGCCCCTGTGCAGCATGCCAGTGTTTTACAGCCCCAGAGAGGCATCTGCTGGACAAAGCCTTGCAGATGAGTCCTCAAGAGAAAGTAAGTGATGGGACCAGCAGTTAGTGTAATGGCTATGTCGCTGGACTCCCACGTAGTCGACCGCAGTTTGCGTCCCGGACCCGGTGGCTTAAAACTCACACCAGGCACGTGTGCGTGCGCGTGTGTGCCCAAGATCCCGAGAGGAGAATGGAGGAGAAGGGATTGTGGCATGGCCATCCCCCCTGGGGGGTGATTTCTCGCTTTCTGTCTGGCGAGCACATGTGCCCTATAGCAAAAACCTCTCCAAAAAAAAAGAGACAGAGAGAGAAAGTAAGCGCTGAAGCAGGAGGCAGCTGGGAGCCCCTGGAGGGCGGGGAGGGGCCAGCACGGGACTAGGGTAGGGGTGAGTGGGGGTGAGGAGGCTCTGACAGCTCTGAAGGGCCTCCGAGAGCCCCCACGCCAGCCGTGGTTTGCCCACGGGAAGGCAAGCAGGCAGCTGTCTCCAGGTGAGAGAACCACTCCTACCGCCCGACTGAGTTCTCAATCCTGCTGCAGGTGGGACCCCGGCAGCTTGAACAACGTGGCCAAAGGGCAGCCCACCCCAGCGCAGAGTCAGTCTCTGGATGTGGCCTGGGCCTTGCACTTTCTGCTAGAGTCCCCAAGTGATACTCAACAGCAGCTGGGGTGTGCGGCCATGACCTCGCCCCACCACCGGGCACAACGGACAGCAGCCTGTCCTCACCCGAGCCCACCGCCTCGCCTTCGCTGGACCGTGCTCCCGTCTCGGGCCTCTCCCCCACTCCCGGCAGCTTTTACATAAAGCCGCACAGGGACGGGACCTGGTTTTGTGCCAGGTGGCTTTTATGCCCACTTTTATATAACCCTCACCACAGGCCTGCATGGCTGATGTCCTGACCCCATTCATGTACGAGAAAACTGAGGGCCAGAGACAAGAAGGCACACCCACAGTCACGTGGTGAACGCCTGGACGGGCAGGCCCAGCCCCCATGTCAAAGCCACGGCTGCGACTGCCCGGGTGAGCAGGCGGCTCTGTAGCTGTCCTCACCCATCCCGTCAGAGAAGAGCTCCGAGTCAGAAGCCCCAGGCACCAGCTCATCCCCAACTTGCCTTGGTTTTCTGGCTGTCTTTGTCCAGGTCCACGGAGTTGTCATCCAGGGAGTTGAGGCTGTGGGAGAGGAGATGGACTTCAGGCTGCCGGCAAGCCAGTTTCCTTTGGCCTGTGGCCACAACTCACCACCCTCAGCACCACCATCACCACACCATCACCACCATGCCCTTCAGCAGCACCATCATCACCAACTCACCACCCTCAGCACCACCATCACCAGCATCCCCTTCAGCACCATCAACACCACCATCAGCTACTCACCACCCTCGGTGCCACCATCACCAACATCCCCTTCAGCACCATCAACACCACCATCAGCAACTCACCACCCTCGGCGCCACCATCACCAACATGCCCTTCAGCATCACCATCACCATCATCACCAACATCCCCTTCAGCAGCACCATCATCACGGACTCATCACCCTCAGCACCACCATCACCAACATCCCCTTCAGCACCATCAACACCACCATCAGCAACTCACCACCCTCAGCGCCACCATCACCACACCATCACCACCATGCCCTTCAGCAGCACCATCATCACCAACTCACCACCCTCAGCACCACCATCACCAGCATCCCCTTCAGCACCATCAACACCACCATCAGCAACTCACCACCCTCGGCGCCACCATCACCAACATGCCCTTCAGCACCACCATCACCATCATCACCAACTCACCACCCTCAGCACCACCATCACCAGCATCCCCTTCAGCACCATCAACACCACCATCAGCAACTCACCACCCTTGGCGCCACCATCACCAACATCCCCTTCAGCACCACCATCACCATCATCACCAACTTACCACCCTCAGCACCACCATCACCACCAGCCCCTTCAGCACCACTGTCACCACTATTACCAACTCACCACCCTCAGCAGCACCATCACCACCAGCCCCTTCAGCACCATCAACACCACCATCAGCAACTCACCACCCTCGGCGCCACCATCACCAACATCCCCTTCAGCACCACCATCACCATCATCACCAACTCACCACCCTCAGCACCATCACCTTCAGCACCAACATCACCACCACCAACTGGCCTGGCTGTTGGGACCACTACTCACCTGACGTAGTCCAAGTCACTGGAGGTGGAGAGGTACTCGAAGCCCAGGTCATTGGTGGGCAGATTCAACATGGGGTTGGCCCTAGAGACAAGGCTTGGTCAAGTGGCCGTGGCCCTCAGTGACCCTGCAGGCTCTTACCCGTTTGTGGCCCCAACTCACCGCTCGGTGTTGTACACATTAGTCCCAGGGATGGCGGGGGCTGTGGGCAACACCCCCGCTGCTGTCTTCCTGGCCTCCTTGGCAGCCTTCATAGCCCGGAGCTTCCGGCGGTAGCTGCGGGGAGCCAGGAGAGGGTCACGCTTTAACTGCACACCCACTGTGTGCCCAGTGGCAGCCCTGACAGTGTGCCTTCACACGGTCCTGCAGGTGAGTGTCAGCTCCCTTCTATAAAGGGTAGAAGTAAGAGCAGGGAGAGAAAGGGCCCCCCCAAGACCACAGAGCCGGCCAGTGACCCGGCCTGGGATGGAGCCCGGGTGTGGGTGGCTCCCTGTGTGGGCGGGGACAGCAGCGGCCTTTAGTGACTGCATTGTAAGTGCCGGATGTCTTCCTGGGAGTGAGGCCTTGCCTCCTTGAGAGCACTGGGGAGCCTAGTGCCCCACCCACCCTGCGGGGGAAACGCAGGCTCAGGCGAGGGCATCCCTCGCTCAGCTCTCACGAAGGGTCCCCGGGGACTGAACGCACGTGTGCCCAATGCGTTAGCCAGGCTCTTTCTACCCTGGACGTTGTGGGGGGCTGGGGCTAGAAACAGGAGCGAGGGAGCAGCACCTCCTCCGCACACAGACGAGGGTCACGGTCATGATCACGAGGACCAGCAGCAAAGCCACCCCCAGTCCTACAATGGTGCTGATGAGCACATTCGGCAGGCTCGAGTCCTGGCTGTCCTGGGAGCCCTAGAAAAGAAGATGTGTGAGGGGCGCTGGGGACCCTGGCCTCCCACCCTCCCCTCTGCCCCGCCAACACTCACCAGCACCACCAGCCCCAGCTGCAGTAGCTGTGTCAGAGAGCCCTGGTCGCTCCGAATCATCCTGGTCACAGAACTTCGCTCAGGCCCAGGACCCTGCCCACCCCAGCACCCTGTCCACCCCAAGGGAGCCCAGCCCCACTCACCTGCTCAGCTCGTTAAGCGTCAGAGCTGACCCGTTGGCGAAGACAAAGTAGGCGTCCAGGTAGGAGAGGGCTCGGGCCCTGGAACCAGCAGGGTAAAGGGTCGTGGCTCCACCCTGAGTGTGTCTGTTGGACACCCAGCCGGCCCTCCTGCTCCGCTCCGCCTCCCCACCCCCGGGCCTGCAGGCGCTCACCGAGCCGTGGACTCTAAGTCCTGAATGTCCACGACGTACACTGTGGTCCTGGTTGCCTGGGCGAGAGCCCTGCAAAGGGGCGAGTGACAGGGGCCTGAGATAGGGGCCTTAGCCCAGGCCAGTGGCCAGAGCTGGCTAGTCACATTCAGCATTGTGAATGAGAAAGGAATACCTTCTCGGGACAGCTCTGCGGGTGGCGTGGTGGTTAAGGGCGCTGGACTCCCACATGGCCAACAACAGTTTGAGTCCCAGACCTAGCAGCTTGCTTTCTCAATTTTCCTCTCTTTCTCTATCCCTCTCTGGTCAAATCCAAATAAATAAATATAAATAAATAAATAAATAAATAAATAAATAAATAAATAAATAAAGTTAAATAAAATAATTCTAAAAAAATAAATAAAAGTCCTTCCTCTGAGGCCGGGTTACAGCTGGCGCAGGGCCTTCACAGTGCACACGCAGCCCTGCCTAGGCCCGAGGGCATGCAGAAAGGCCACACAGGCTCAGGGTTAAAAACAGGGACAACTGTTAGGGTCAGGGACAGGGTTGGAAGACATCCCATCCAGCTCTTCTCCGGGACCAGTTTCCTAGACCTGCCCTTCCCACAGCCCCTCCCGGGCACCCCACACCTACTCCTTGATCGCCTCCGTGTGGGCGCCCACGTCCTCCTTGGGCGTGGAGAACTGCAGCCGCACCCGGTAGCTCTGGTCCACGGTAAAGAGCTGCAGGTGGAAGACAGGAGGCGCTAGGAACCCTGGGGGCTGACGCCAGGGGCCGGGGCTGGAGGAGGGGACTGGCACTCACATTTACAGTGACTGTGGCTTTCTGGGCAGGGCCCACAGAGGGTCTGTCCTGGGCCTGGACAGTCACTTGGTAAGTGCCTTGGAGAGTGGAATCGAGGCTGGTCACCAGCCTGCGAGGGCGGGAGGGCACGGCTCAGTCTCGGAGTCCTCCGGAACCCCTGTACACTCCCGGGGGGCTGTGCGGACAGGGCCTCCTCTGGGTCTCCTCCCGGCTCCACCCGGACGCCGTGCTTACTCAATGTTGCCAGTGAACACGTTGGCCGCCGCAAGGGTGGAGATCCGGAAGTAGCCCTGGAAGGGGGTGGTGGCCCCGTCCTTGGAGACAAAATCCACGTGCAGGATGGAGAACACGATGGCCCCGTTGTCCCCTGAGTCGTCGTCTCTGGCCTGGGAACAAGAGGGACTGTATCCGAGACCCAGGCCAGGTTGGGCACCCTCGACCCCCAGCAGGGACCAGAGGCGGAGGTGGCCAGGGCAGCATGTCCCCACTGTCTCCTGGCCTTCCTCAGGCTAACCCCAAACACACAAAACCCATGCGCCTGCCGTGCGTGTCAGGCCTGCACGTCCCTGTCCTGGCACGCCGTGAAGTCAACAAATCACGGCTCGTAGTCCTCCCGTGTGGAGGCCTGCCCCACTTGCTCCACCCTCGACTGCTATTTACACGCTCACACATGCTCACACACACTTACACTCACACACTCGCTCACACTCGCTCACACTTGCTTACACACATGCTTACACTCACACACTCACTCACACACATGCCCACACACACTTACACTCACACACTCACTCACACTCGCTCACACTTGCTTACACACATGCTTACACTCACACACTCACTCACACACACTTACACTCACACACTTGCTCACACTTGCTCACAGTTGCTTACACACATGCTTACACTCACACACTCACGCACATGCTCACACACACTTACACTCACACACTCGCTCACACAATGCTTACACTCACACACTCGCTCACACGCTTGCACTCACACATGCTCACACTCACACACATGCTCGCACTCACACACATGCTCACACTCGCTCACACACATGCTCGCGCACATGCTTACACTCACACACATGCTCACACTCGCTCACACACATACCCACACTCACACACATGCTTACACTCACACACATGCCCACACTCGCTCACACACATGCTTACACTCACATACATGCTCACATTCGCTCACACGCATGAGCACAGGAATGCTCAAATTTCCCATTACCTTCCAGGTGCCCAAACCCCCCCTTAGGCCCCTGGTTTCAGCGTGTACCCACATGAGTTCTGATTCCCAGGGGACCATGAAGGGATGGGGAGAGGTATTTGTTCTCCTGACTTATAGAGCAAATAAAACCAATGAACAGAGTCATGACTGCCCAGGATGAAAAACATAGCTGGTGTCTACATTTCAAAAAGAATTCAGTTTGGGAACCAGCAGTTAGCGTAATGGCTATGTCGCTGGACTCCCACGTAGTCGACTGCGGTTCGCGTCCTGGACCCGGTGACTTAGAACTCACGCCGGGCGCGTGTGCGTGCGTGCCCAAGATCCCAAGAGGAGAATGGAGGAGAAGGGATTGCGGCGTGACCATCCCCCCTGGGGGGTGATTTCCTGCTTTCTATCTCTCTGTCTCTCTCTGTCTGTCTAGCGAGCGCATGCGACCTATAGCAAAAACCTCTCAAAAAAAAAAAAAAAAAAAGAATTCAGGTTAAAGAAAATTGTTCTGGGCCAGCAGGTGGTGTTGTGGTTGAGGAACTGGATTCCCACATGGCTGACCGTGGTTCGAGTCCCGGACCTGGCAGCTTGGTTTCTCACTTTCTCTCTCTCTGTCTCTCTCTGGTGAGCACACGTGTCCTACAATAAAATGAACTAATAATAATAACAAAGGAAATTGTTGGGCTGGCCCGTGGCTTGCTGGTTAAAGCAGCCAGTGCCCACAGAGCCAACTGTAGTTTGAATCTTAGACTTGGCAGCTTGGGAAACACGCTGGGCATGTGTGCACACGTGTGCAATCCCCAAAAGAGGGAGAGATGGAGAAGGGCTTGCAGCGTGCCATCCCCCCGGGGCGGTGCCCTCTCTTTCTCCCTCTCTCTCCTGAGTTCTTGTGCCTTCTGGCAAGTTAAAAAAACAGAGAAATAAAATTCTTCAAAGCCATGGTTAAGCTCATGCCACTGGCAAGCCGTTGGCTAAACACTGGGAAGCTGTTTCAGCCCTGAAAGGACCGAGGAGAGAATCACTGTCCCTGTTTTTTTTTTTTGGGGGGGGGGATTTTGGAAAGGTTTCTGCTATAGGGCGCATGTGCTCTCCAGAAAGACAGAGAGAGAGAGAGACAGAAAGTGAGAAATCACCCCCTGGAGGGATGGCCACGCCGCAATCCCTTCTCCTCCATTCGCCTCTCGGGATCCTGGGCACGCACGCACACGAACCTGGTGTGAGTTTAAGCCACCGGGCCCGGGACTCAAACCACGGTTGACTACATGGGAGTCCAGCGACATAGCCATTACGCCAACTGGTCCCCACTGTCCCTGTTTTATGAGAGAGAATTGAGGCTCTGACAGGCCCCTCTGAGGACACGGCTGAGTGCGGAGGGGAGCCCACCTCTCCGCAGCCGTGTCCTTGTCACAGAACCAGGGAGCAGCCGGGGCCACCTGCTGGAAACTGCCAGCTTCTCTTCGAGGAGGGAAACTGAGCCCCCAAGAGGTATGGCAGCAAGAGGTGTGGCCAGGCCTGCCCAGGCTGTGGGGGTGGCCTACCTGCACCCCCCGCACCCCCTGCAGAACCTCGAACAGACATGCCCACACCCAACGGCGTAAAACGTGGAAAGCAGTTTTATCATTTTGCTCTGGAATTCTTTAACTACACAGAACTCGTCTCATTTACAGTTGGCTACGGTTTTTTCTGGGTTACTCGAGAATTCTGGTACAGTGAGGAAACCTAGCAGGCACGGGTACTTCCGGTCCCGACGCCTTACAAGTGCCGATCTTAACAACGGCCAAGTGCGAGCTTATCGACTGGGCCGGTGTTCGCCTCCCTGCTGGGCTTTCTTTCCACACGCTGGAGTGCATACGTTTCCTTTCTAGTGTTCAAACGTTCAGGGGCAGCAGGAGGCCTGACGGTCTTAGCCCTGTGTCGCCTGGGACTGAGGGGACCGAGGACTCACCTGGACAGAAGCCACCTGCTGGTTGGGCAGCACGAGCTCCGGGATGATCACTGCGAGTGTGAGCGGGAGGTCAGTGGGTGGAGCGGTGCCCACCAGTTGCTGACCCCGAACTGCCCTCCCTCCCCTCCCGTCCCCCCTGCCATGCAGCAGCAACCCCCTGGCCCAGATTCAGGGCCCAGAGGCAGAGGCCAGGCCAGAGCCAGAGAACAGCTGGACAGAGCAGGGCCAAACACCTAGGTGTCGGGCCGGACTCACTGCCTAGTGGTCTAGGGGCCAACTCCACACGGCCAACTCTGGCTTGGGTCCTGGCCCCCGTGGTCTGAAAAACATGCTGGGAGCATGTACATGTGTGCCCCAAACCCCAACAGAATGGAATAGAAGAGAAGAGACTGAAGCATGGACACCCCACTGGGGAGTGCCTTCTCCCTCTCCCTCTGTCTCTCACTGGCAAGCACACACCCTCCACACACCCTCCACACACCCCCCACACACACCCCCACACACCCTCCACACACCCTCCATACACCCTCCACACACCCCCCCCACACCCCCCCCACACCCTCCACACACCCTCCACACACCCCCCACACACCCTCCACACACCCTCCACACACCCTCCACACACCCTCCGGCAATTAAAAAACAAAAAAACCCTCAGGTGACCCCTCCATTGTAACCCTAGAGAGAAGGAGGGTAGGAGGTCTTCCTCCCTTCTAAGGGTCCCCTCGCCTATAGACGGTCTCTGGAGGTGCCCAAGGGTGGTCCCCATGGGGCAAGAAGTCAGGGTTGCCACTTACCGAACGTCTTATCCTCAGGCAGAAAGTAGGGCGTGTTGTCATTCACGTCCTCGATGGTAATGGGAAGACTTCCTGGGGGCAAGGGACCTGGCTCTGGGCTCTGACGAAGGCCTGGGCCCCCACACCCCCCACAGCCCGGTCTCACGCATCAGCCCTGTCCAGCCCCCCCCACTCCTGACCCGGGATGCCCGCTCAACCGTCTCTGGCCTGCGTGGTGGGAGGATATTGTCCCCAGACCTCAGAGAAGGCAAGAGCTTGATGAAGTCACACCGCAAGAGTGATGGGCCAGGACTGGGCCAGCCTACAGCTGTCCCCCAACCACGACACTCTCCTGACACTGGCTGTGTATGCCGATGATTTAAACGCCCACTCTGTGGGGCCAGAGTAGCAGTTACGTCACTGGACTCCCACATGGCCAACCCTGCTCAAGCCCTAGACCAAGTGGCTTGAAACTCAGGGCAGGCACACGTGCATTGTGTGTGTTCAGGATCCCTGGAGGAGAAGGGACTGCAGCGTGGCCATCCCCCAGGGGTGAGGACTCAGATGGGGAAACTAAACTCCAAGTGGGCATGGAGCTTTCCCAGTGGCACAGCTGGGAAGGGCGGAGTCAAGATTCGAACTCAGACCTCATGAGTCGCAGCCCAAGGCTCTTTCCCACGGACCCTAAGCTGCAGCCTGCCACGCTCTACAGGCCAGGCACCTCACCGTTGTTGCTGTAGGCCTGGAAGCGGGGGTCTGTGGTGAGGTCGTAGGCCCGCACCACCAGTGTCACCAGGTCACAGGTCTCGTAGTCGATGGCCTCGCTCTGATTGATGTACACGGAGCCGTTGGCGGCCACGGAGAACCAGCCGTGGCACAGGCTACCCACGTCGGCCCCAGCCTTGGAGCAGAGAACGCTGACCAGCTCGATCTCCAGCTGGGCCTTGGTGTCCACATCCCGGGCCACCACCTCGGCCACCTGGCCGTGCTGCGAGCCGTTCTCAGCCACGCGGACGCCTTGCAGCGAGGCTGAGTCCAGGGTCGGTGGCTCATCGTTCACGTCCTCCACAGCCACGTTCACGGCTACGCTGGCCTCCCCGGCCTGGGGGTCTGGGTTCTCGGCACTCACTGTCAGGCTGAAGGAGTTCTGCGTCTCGTAGTCCAAGCTCACGTCTGGGGGCAGCCGGAGGAGGCCCTGAGCCCAGCCGGAGCCCAGCACTGAGCCTCGGAGCAGGAACGTGTTGGCCCCAGCACCCGCCAGGCTGAAGCTGATGCGGTTGTTGGCTTCCGTCTGGTCCGCATCCCAGGCCGCCACCACACCCACCAGTATTCCTGTAGGCAGGGGCAGAGTTTGGAGGACCCCCAACCCAGCCAGAGAAGCCTCCTCTGCCCTCACCTCTCGGACACTCCAGGCCTGCCCTGGGAAGGGCGGAAGACTTCGGGTCCCCGCTGCAGTGCCCAGCCTCGCACAGGGAGGACTCACCTGGGTCCCTCTCCTTTACCGTGAAGAAATAGTCGGACTGGTTGAAGACAGGCATGTTATCGTTGATGTCCTGTGGGCAAAGGCAGGTCTGAGGCCAGGGCCCCCGAACCCGAGGGCTCACTGCCCCCCAGGGCCAATGTGAGAAGCCCATCATCACCCTGCCTCGGAGCATGGACTCCCCCATCTCCCCGGCTGGCCATTCCCACACGGGGACGCAGCCTTCGAGGAGGGACTGTCCAGCCACTGGGCATGGAGGCACCTGGCCAGTCCTCTGCAGGACACAGAGAGGTCACGGCCAGAAGCCCTCCCCCTTCCTGCGCCCCTGGCCACAGCTCAGGACTGACCCTGCTTTTTGCAAGGAGCATTCCGCGTCCCCTCCGCCGGCCCAGCTCCACTCCTCACCTCTCCGGTCTGTGTGAGCACTCAAAGGCCCCTGGCCCAAGCTGCCCTGCTTCCTCCTGCCCCTCCTGCCCTCAGCTGACCCTGTGGCACTAGCTCTCCACTCAGGCAGACCTGCGCTCTGGCCCTCAGACAGACACCAGCTGCTTTCTGCTCTGGCCTTCCCTCTCCAGCCACGGCTCCCAGGTGCTCGCAGCTGGCGTGGCCGCCTGGAGACTGCTCCGCCCCATGGCTGCCGCCGGTGCTGGGGGAGCCCCAGAGAGCCTGGCTTCCCCTTCCGCTCACAGGCGGCGACATGGCAGGTCTTCAGCTTCAGGCTTTTCAGTGACCACAACATGGGCAGCTTGGAACTCAGACCCCTCCTCCTGAACAGGGCAGCGAGACCCTGGCGCCCCTTTGCAGAACCCCCCTAAGGGCTGCAGCATGTGTCTACCACGGCTTTGAGGTTGTCCTGACTCACAGGGGTGGCCAAGGGCACAGCTCCGAGTCAGCCCCGCTCCACCTCTACCTCAGGTGGGCCTCGACCTCTCTGGGCCTCGGTGGGGCAGTGGTCCCACCCACAGGGCAGCAATGAGGGCGGCTCGCTCGGCAGGTGCAAGTCTGCGCCCTCCCAGGGTGGCCCCCTGCACTTCAGGAGAGCCAGCTCGGGGAAAGCGAGCAGGACTCAGGGCTCCGTGGGCGGCACTGCAGGGTGCTCGGCACAGCCCAGCGTGCCCTCGGTCACAGCACTCCCGGGGAAGGGACCTGCAGGCTCGTAGCAGCTCTAGAACCAGACAGGGCGTAAAGCCCTGCTCTGCAGCCCCAGGCTACGGACCGTCTGCCTCAGTTTCCTGATCGACAAAACGGCAGTAATGGTTTGCACCCATTCTCTCTCTCTCTCTTTCTCTCTCTCTTATTTATTTTTGGAGAGGATTTGCTCTAGGGCGCGTGCGCTCACCAAACAGATAGAGAGAGACAGAGAGATAGAAAGCGAGAAATCACACCCCAGGGGGGATGGCCATGCTGCAATCCCTTCTCCTCCATTCTCCTCTCGGGATCTTGGGCACGCACGCACACGCGCCCGGTGTGAGTTTAAGCCACCAGGTCCAGGACTCAAGCCGCGGTCAACTACGTGGGAGTCCAGCGACATAGCCATTACGCTAACTGCTGGTCCCTCTCTCTCTCTTTTAAAATTTGCCACAGGGCACGTATGTCCCCAGTGAAAGAGGGAACGTGAGAGAGAACTCCCGAGGGGGAGGACTGGCCATGTGCCTCCTGCCCAGGGGTGGCTGGACAGTCCCCCCTCCCCTCCATTTTCCCCTTGGGGTCCTGGGCACGCACACCTACGCACCCAGCATGTTTTCCAAGCTCCTGGGTCCAGAATTCAATTTGTGATGCTGGCCGCGTGGGGTCCAGCCGCCTGAGCCGCCCCACCAAGGCTGCCCCAGCGCTCTGCCTTTGCATGGCGGGAGGGAGGCGGGGCCGGCTCGGCGCTGTGAGGGAGTCAGAGCGCATGCGCCCGTGCTTTCCTCAGGCCAGCCGCTCTCCCGAGCCCCTTCTGCCCACTAACTTCATCTTCATGCTCTTCACATCCGCACTTCACGAGGGGAACAGGAAGGTCGGGCGATGGCCTGGGGCCTCCCCGTTAGTGCGAGGGTCCAAGCAGGGGCTTGACGGCTGCTCCTGCCCACGTGTCACGGAGGGAGGAATGTGACTGGACGTGGGCCCTCCCCCACGGCCTGGCCCCCGGCCCCCTTACCTCCACAGTGATGGTGACGTTGACCTCGGTGCTGAGCCGAGGCACACCGCAGTCCGCCACCAGCACGGTCAGTACGATTCGGCCCCCCAGGGCAGGATCGATGGCCTCTCGGTCCAGGGGCCCCAGGTTTCTGAGAAGCCCGGTGTCGGGGTCCACCGAGAAGTTGTGGCTGTAGGGACCAGGCAGCAGGCTGAAGACCAGCCGGCTGTTGTTGGTGCCTGGCTCGTCATTGTCATGGGCCTGCGCAGTACACAGGGGTGTGCGTCAGCCCACGGCTTCCCCGTCCCAGCCCCGCCTGGAGCCAGTGGGGCTGGCCCACCTCCCGGCCCGGGCTCCCCTCCTGGAGGCTCAGACCAACAGTTGGCCAGAGCCGTCACTGAGCACCGACACCATTCAGGACGGAGCTGCTGTCACTGCCAGCACGGCCAGCTCTGTTCTAGCCCCGGGGAAAGAGCCACAGTCAAGACGGCTCCCTTGGGAAGCCGAAGCCCCGGTGGGGAGCAGACGTGGGCAGTCTGATACCAATGTGCGAATGTCCGAAAGTAACTAAGAAAAGCAGGTCCCACCACGGCTGTGCAAACACTGGGCCTGTGCAGGGCGGGACCCACGGAAGGCCCCAGGCCCCAGGGTTCGGATCCCAGCAGCCTGCCCAGGCAGGCGTAGTGCACGTGTCCGTAGTCCTAGAGAACCGCGAGGTTGGGCCACCCTGTCTAGTCACTCTCCACCCCCGTCCGCACCCCCTCGGTACTGCAAACCCACACTGGCTCCACGGCCCAGCGGCAATGCACAGCTCAAGAGAAGCTCAATCCCAGGCAGCCAGGGCTCGGATCCCCACCCCGGCCCGCTGTGAGTGCCCACGACCCTCAGGCCGGCTGGTGGTGACCCTCTGGGGGTGCCTCCCCCTCTCGTTCTCTCTACTGTGACATACACATGCTCTCTCATGAATGAAGAAAACTGAAACATGTTTTCCAACACGCAAAACAAGGTCTGACTTTCCCACGATGACTACTTCAGCGCTGTATTCTATAACTGACTGCATCGTCCCCTGCGTGTGTGTGTGCGTGCGCGTGTGTGTGCGTGTGTGCGCGCGTGCATACGTGCGCGCGTGTGTGTGTGCATGTGCATGTGTGTGTGTGCGTGCCTGTCCTGCCAGGGCCCCGAAGGTGTGCTTGGCTTGCTTTTGGGTAAACGGCACAGGGAATAACGGGCTCTTCCATGCCACCAGGCCTTTGCATGTCTGTGTCCTGTCCTGACAGCAGGCCAGGCTGGTGCCTCCCTGGGGGCCCATAACCCCGTTACCTTCAACGTGGCTGAGCGCTGCCCAAGGCCTTGCGCCCCGCCCCTCCTGCGAGTCACCTGTTGTTCCCAAGGACCCCTGAGGAGGCGTTGTGACCCTCCTCACTTTCCAAAGGGAAAAAGAGGCCCAAAGGGCTGACTGACTTTCTCAGGGCCACACCGCAGAGCCCGGGCTCCGCCCAGAGCCAGCCCGACCACAGAGGCCCTGCCCTGACTCCGCCCAGAGCCAGCCCGACCACAGAGGCCCTGCCCTGACTCCGCCCAGAGCCAGCCCGACCACAGAGGCCCTGCCCTGACTCCGCCCAGAGCCAGCCAGCCCACAGAGGCCCCGCCCTGACTCCGCCCAGAGCCTGCCAGCCCACAGAGGCCCTGCCCTGACTCCGCCCAGAGCCAGCCAGCCCACAGAGGCCCCGCCCTGACTCCGCCCAGAGCCAGCCAGCCCACAGAGGCCCTGCCCTGACTCCGCCCAGAGCCAGCACGACCGCAGAGGCCCCGCCCTGACTCCGCCCAGAGCCGGCCTGACCTCAGAGGCCCTGCCCTGACTCCGCCCAGAGCCCGCACGTCCACAGAGGCCCTGCCCTGACTCCGCCCAGAGCCAGCACGACCGCAGAGGCCCGGCCCTGACTCCGCCCAGAGCCTGCACGTCCACAGAGGCCCCGCCCTGACTCCGCCCAGAGCCTGCCCGACCGCGGAGGCCCTGCCCTGACTCCGCCCAGAGCCTGCCCGACCTCAGAGGCCCTGCCCTGACTCCGCCCAGAGCCAGCCCGACCACAGAGGCCCCGCCCTGACTCCGCCCAGAGCCTGCCCGACCACAGAGGCCCCGCCCTGACTCCGCCCAGAGCCGGCCCGACCGCAGAAGCCCTGCCCTGACTCCGCCCAGAGCCAGCCCGACCGCAGAGGCCCTGCCCTGACTCCGCCCAGAGCCAGACCACAGAGGCCCTGCCGACCACACCAGGTCAGGCTCACACCTCGATGGTCACGGAGACGTTGCCCCCCTCCTCTTGGACAAAGATGCGGTAGGAGCCGCTGACCACAGGCGCGTTGTCGTTCACGTCCAGCAGGTGGATCTGCAGCGTGGTGGAGTTGGACAGGCCCCCGCCGTCGGTGGCCTGCAGGGTCAGGTTGTACACGGCCTGCCTCTCCCGGTCCAGCAGCTCACCGTTTCTCACTGTCACTGTCCCCGAGCCTGGATCCACCTCAAACAGGTCATCCCTGCTCAGGGGTGGGGGGCAGAGCTAGTGAACGGAAATACCGGCCGCCACTCACGCGTGATTCCAGGTAAATGGCAGTGCACTCAACGAACGACATCCCGTGCAATGTGTGCCACCTACTCATTTCAAAAATAATTGTTCCTTGTTTTTGTGAAACTGGGATACAGCAGGATGGCCTATATGCCTCTGGCTCTCCGCCCTGCAGTGAGCAGAGAGGCAGCCTGGCCCTGCCCCGCCCGCCCTCTGCCCACCCGAGACATACCCGTTTCCCGGGAGCAGGCTGTAGGTGATGCGGCCCCACTCCCCCGTGTCCAGGTCCGTGGCCTGTGAGGCAGAGAGATGGCGGACACTGTTGGAGGCAACGGCCCTGCTGCCAACCACGCGGTCCGTGGAGAGCTGGCTGTCGCACTTCCTGACCCCAACCCACTCAGAGTCACAGACACGCCGACACAGAATCACACGGGGACGCACGCTTGCCAGGACACGGTGACATCAGAGGTGCAGAAACGGCAGGCCACCGTGGCCGGGCCCACCTCTCTGTGTCTCCCTCCCAGCTTGGCCCAGCTGCGTCCCCCTCACTCACGTGGATGCTGCTGGTGACCACAGAGCCGGTCGCGCTGTCCTCCGACACGCTAAGGACGTACAAGCGCTGGGGAAACGCGGGGCTGTGGTCGTTGATGTCTCGGAGGTAGATGGTCACTGCGGCGACGGAGGCCTTCTGGCTGACTGAGTCAGTGGCCACCACCTGAGGACAGGAAGGAGCAGCACTGAGACGCGAGCGACCTGCGGCCTCGGCTCCCGGCCAGCGCGCCGCTCACCTCCACCAGCATCAGCTGCTGCCTCTCGTAGTCCACCAGGTCCGGGACGCGCACCAACACCTGCACGGAGGCCGAGCCCGCCGCCCGCTCGGGGGAGACGCTGAAGGCTCCCGCGTCGGGGCCCCCCAGGGACAGCAGAAAGGTGCCGTTGCTGCCCTGCGGAGGGGCGCGCATGAGGGACGCTGTCCCCGCAAGGCACCCACCTGCTTCGTCCTCCCTAACCCTGCCCCAGGCTGCTGCCCCAGGGAGCCCCGCCTGACGAGCCCGCGCAAAGGAGGTTCTCAGAAGAATGAGGCGGGAGCCCGGAGGCCGTCGGTGCTGGGAGTGTGGGTGCCGCAGAGGAGGACTTCCCTGGGCACCGCGGGTGCTGGGCGGGGCTGGAGAGATGGAGCCTGCACACCCCCCACTGCCATCGAGTGTTCTGCCCACGTCCACACCCGCAGCCACTCGCCACCCACAACCCCCACACCAGCACCAGACACCACTCGGTCCCAGCACCACCCCAGCCAGGGCCCTGCTTCAGCCCACGCCCACGTCGGAAGGCCGCACTGCCCCCGCACCGTCATGGCTGGGTGCCAGCCACCTACCCACCGCTCAGCGCCCACCTGTGTTTAAGAGTGGCCTCCAACTTCGCCCTCACTCAGTCTGTACTCAGCGCTGCCGGCACCCCCAGTGCCCAGCGCCACCCCGAATCATCACCCACCCGTCACCAGCGACGTGACGTCCCTTCACGTTACCCGGCATTCCGTGCCAGCCTCGGGCGGCCCAGCCTTTCTGTCAGCCCCACCGAGTGTCGCCCTGAACGCAGCCCCACTCGTCGGCTCAAAGCCACCCACCTCTCTCGGTTTACCAGCTCCCATTCTCCCCGCCGCACCACACCGTCCCTCCTGCCACCTGCCCCCCACCTCCCTCCCCAGCCGCCACCCCTGCCCCTGCGCGGGCTTGCCTTGTCCGGGTCGTAGGCCGCCATGGTGAGCCCGTCGATGGGGATGCGGGCGGCGGCATGCTCGTCCACGTGAGCGGAGAAGTTGCTCTGGGCCTCTTGCGGGGTGAAGGTGCAGGCCGGGAGGCTGCAGTTGTAGAACTCGGGCTCGTGGTCATTGACGTCCGTCACCCTCAGGGTGACCCATATGCTCACCTTGGCCTCTTGCCCGTAGATGTTGAGGTGTGCCTCGGTGGCCTGGGGGACGAGCAGAGGGCTGAGAGCCGTGCTCGGGGAGGGCGAGGGCTGAGTGGGAGAGCGGGGCTGCGGCCTACTCACCGTGACCTGCACCTGCACCTCCTCATCCTCATCCAGCAGCTGCTCGCGGTCCAGGGGCTCGCGGACGCTGATGACGCCGTCGGCGCTGATGTCGAACCACCCGGGCTTCGAGGAGTCTGGCGAGGAGACGGGCAGGCAGACCGGCGGCTTCCAGGGCTCTGCCAGGGCCCCGAGCCGGCCCCGCCCAGCCCAGGGACAGCCTGTCCTCACTGGAGATGCTGTAGGTCACGCGGTCATTGATGCCTTTGTCACTGTCCACGGCCTGCACCCTCAGCACCGAGGTTCCCTGGAAGGGGGCTGGGTCAGCACCCCGACCCTCTCCCCCTCCACCCACACCCCAGGTCCCCTGCACACCCTGGCTGCGTCCTCAGCCACGGAGGCCGAGTAAAAGTCCCTGACAAACTGGGGGTCCAGGTCAGGCTGGTCGACCACCGAGATGGACAAGATGACCGGAGCGGAACACTGCACGGTCTGGACGCCATTGTACATGCCGCCTGAGTCCTGCAGGGAGACAGGCCTTCTGTGAGCCAGGGCCGCGGCCCCAGGCCCTCGGGGTCCCACCGGCGCCCCACTTACACAGGCCTTCAGCCCCAGCTGGTAGAAGGCGCTCTTGTTGTTGTAGCTGAGGCTGCCGTTGAGGACGATGGAGCCGTTCTCCAGTATCCGGAAGAGGTGCTCGCTGTCCTCCGTGCTCGGCACGACCTACGGCAGGGCACGTTGGGGCCAGGTTCCCGGGGGCAGCTGGCCTCGAGGACCCTGCTCTGAGAGACCTGGGCCCGAGCCCGCTCTACCACGGACCAGCCACACAGCCTGCACTGAGCCGCCTGGCCTCTCTGGGCCTCCCCGGGCCTGTGTCTCACCTTGGGCCGGGTGAGGATGCTGCGGATATTAGCCCAGGGGGCCGCCAGGAGGGTCCCGTGAGCGAGGGCTGCACCAGGCACTTGGTCAGTGCTCCGTAAGCAGAGCTATAACCACAAGCTGGCCTTGGTGAGGACGGCCCGCGCCCGCACCCCCTGTGACCTCAGACAACACCTGCTCCTCTCAGCCTCGTTCCTGCTCCGAGAAGCCAGGAGCTCATTGTCATGGTGCGGTGTGATTAACTTTCCTCGGGGGCCTAGACGGTGCCCTGGGCAGGAGGGCGGGCAGCTCAGTCTGTCTGCCACAGTCACCCCAGGCTCGGTGTGGGTTGGGGTCGGTTGGAAGCCGCCCTCATCCCACAGGACCCTGTGGGACGGCTGGGGGTGCTGCCCCCTGGTGGTCATGAGGAGCGGTGGGGCACTCACACACGCCCTCACGCCCACTCATGGACCCTCACACTCACCGACACTATGGAGTACACCACCAAACCCGCCAGCCCTGTGTCCGGGTCCTTGGCCAGCACGGAGAACACCACGGAGCCGACTGGCAGTGTCTGCAAGGAGGGTTTGTCACCGTGAGCTCAAGGTCGTCCCTCGCTCCCTGGCCGGCACCCTGTAGGCCTGTTTCTCCCTAGGGGCCTGGTGACCTTCCCGCCTGGGCTGAGGCCCTGCAGGCAGCTGGGGAGGAGTGAGGTGAGGACCAGGGTCCCTCTCCCCACCTATCCCCACACGGCCCCTACTCAGCTCAGGACCAGGCTGAGGGCCGTTCTCCAGCCCAGCCGAGGGTGTCGCTGTCCCGCCCAGACATCGGTGGGCTCTGCAGCCTCCTCCATGGGGCTCGAACAGCATCCACGGGGCCAGAAGGTCCTTCTGAGAGGCCTTGCTCCTGGACTGCTGTCACACCCTTGCTGCTTGCAAACGGCAGCCAAAGAAATCTTGTGAACCGTGACTCAGACTGCAACCCTTACGTGTGAATGCTCCCAGAGCGCCCGTTCCACCAGAGCACGGTCCAGACTACGTCCACAGCCCTCCGCAGCCAGGCCACAGCCTCTGACCCCATGTCCTCCTCGCCTAACCCTCCAGCCACGCCGGCCAAGTACATCCGCCCCAGGGCCTTTGCGTCTGCTGTCCCCGCCTGGAACACCTTTCCCTGGAGCTTCCCTTGCCCTCAGGTCTCTGATGTCACCTGCTCAGAGACTCCTTCCCCGACCTCCGTAGCCTAACGCAGCCCCCCCCCCCCCCCCGCAGTCCCCTCCCCTCTTCGCCTCGTTTGCGCTCTTCACAGAGCTCACGGCCAGCTGAAACCGCCCTGCCGGCCTCGCTGAGCACCTCTGCGCTGCACTAGACGTCAGCTGCCGATGGGGTCGGACTGGTCTGCGCTGGGCATCAGGTGACATCACAGGACGGTGCCTGGCACGCCAGTGCTCAACCAGAGCCTGTCCGATGACTGGCCCTCGCCAGCCACTGTCTGGCCCAGCACCGTGGCACAGAGCTGAAACGTGATGCTCAGCGGGTCACTGGTTCAAGTCTGAGACCTCCCTGAGGGCCCCCCCCCCCCCCCCCCCCGCCGTGTGCTGTGACCCCGTGCCGTCTGCAGCTGGGGACAGATCGTGGCAGCGAGGCCCTGACAGGTGCTGTCTCTCGCCCTCTCCTTCCATCCCTCAGGAGAAACAAACGGGGTCGCTGTATCCCATGGTGCTCTGCTTCCCCTTCTGGGGGGCTCTCCCCGGTCCTGGGTGCCGCGCTGGCTGCCTCTGGCCTTCTCACCCTGAGAAGGACTTTAGGTGTCCCCAACCCACGAGGGCCGCAGCTACCTCATCGATGCTGGTGGAGAAGTCCGTGTTCTGGAAAACAGGCACGTTGTCATTCCTGTCGTCCACGACCACCTGCATCTCCTTAGTCACCTGCAGGCGAGACAGCCCCAGTGAGCGCCAGCGGGGCAGCAGGAGCCCACGCCCCTGGCCTCCTCACACGGACGCCCATCGCCGCGGCTCCCTCCTGCTCCAGGAGGCTTCCTGAGCGTTCGGAAGTGAGACGCAGGCACCGTTAGGTAATGTCTTGTCTTTGTAAGTTTATGTATTTCTTCTGTGCGTGAGGGAAAGAGGGCCACACCCCACGTGACCTTCACGTCCCGCCCCACCTCAGCCTCAGCCGGCCTTGGTCACGGGCACGCACCAGGGCAGGAGGCCTCGGGACGCGACCCCAGGACTGCCTGTGTGGGCCCTGCACTGCCCCTGGCCGCATCTGGCCCACCAGACAACTGTCCTAATACGGGAGTGTGCATTTCAGTCCTGTTGGCCATAACAGGAAGCTTAAGGGTCCACCAGAGCTAGAGAACCATGGTAGTGCATGCATATAGAAGCATGCGAGCAATGCATGTACACATATACATACACATGTGTGTGCACACATATCCATACATCTGCATACTCATGCACATATACATGCACATGTGTGTGCACACATATCCATACATCTGCATACTCATGCACATATACATGCACATGTGTGTGCACACATATCCATACATCTGCATACTCGTGCACATATACATACACATGTGTGTGCACACATATCCATACATCTGCATACTCATGCACATATACATACACGTGTGTGTGCACACATATCCATACATCTGCATACTCATGCACATATACATGCACATGTGTGTGCACACATATCCATACATCTGCATACTCATGCACATATACATGCACATGTGTGTGCACACATATCCATACATCTGCATACTCATGCACATATACATGCACATGTGTACATGTGCACACATGCATACGTGTATATACGTGTATACATATTACATATTAGTATGCATCGTGATGGGACTTCATGCTAATTCATCTAAAAAATTTAAAATCCAGGAAAAAAATAAAGAGCCATGGCAAGTGCCCACACTGGACACATCTTTGCAAGGACAGGATTCGTGTGCACAGACCCAGAAAGAGCGCTGGCACAGTCCTAGAGTGGGCAACAGTCCTAGAGAGGGCCAGTCCTAACTTCAAGACAACAGATACGGCGCAGTCCCCTTGGGGGTCTCAGAAAATGCACCGAACATCACACTCTCCTCCCACGGATTCATGGGAGCGCGTGGCCACTCGGTGAGGACGTGGAAGTGCACAGTGCGGAGGAGTGGGCTGGGAGCAGTCCGTGGAGACCTCCACTTGGCCTGCCGTATTCGAAGGTTACACAGACAGTGTGTTTACGAATGCCCAAGGGGTGTGGCTGTCATTAGAGGGAGTTTAGGGAGTAAGTTAGCATCAGACTGTCCACTGGCACGGACATGGGACACACTGGCCCAAGCGTGTCGTTTAAACCATGGGCCCAGTCACTGTGGTGGCCGGTGACACCAGTACCCCACAGGCTGGAGGCCACATACCAGTCGAGGGTTTGGATCCCTGGGTGGGACTGGAAACATGGTGGCATGTGCAGGTGGACCCCTGACTTCATGAGAAGCTGGAGGGCTGGGGAAGGGCGACTGGCTTGGCAAGACCCTGCAAGGGAGCCTGTCTCTCACTCTCTGGTCTGCGTGCTCCTCGTCACTAAACAAGTGTGTGTGTGTGTGTGTGTGTGTGTGTGTGTGTAAATGCTGATATTTTCAGCAAAAGGAGCCGGAAGTGACTGCCTCTGAAGTACTGGGGATGATACTTGGTACTTGTTTTTCATTAATATTTGCATTAATACAAATTAATAACAATTAATATTCTACTTATAGGAACCAGCAGTTAGCGTAATGGCTATGTTGCTGGACTCCCACGTAGTCGACCGCGGTTCGCATCCCAGACCCGGTGGCTTAAACTCACACCGGGCACATGTGCGTGCATGCCCAAGATCCCAAGAGGAGAATGGAGGAGAAGGGATTGTGGCGTGGCCCTCCCCCCTGGGGGGGATTTCTCGCTTTCTGTCTCTCTGCCTCTCTCTGTCTTTCTGGCAAGCGCACGTGCCCTATAGCAAAAATCTCTCCAATAAATAAATAAAATTCTACTTATAATATAAAGAATATATTTCTATGTACATAAGACAAACAGTAGAAGCCATGTGTTTATATAATAATAAATACTAAAATCTGGATAACGTGGGAGAGCACAATTTTGATGAGTAAACATGAAGTCCATTTACCTGGGGTTACCTGGGGTCCCTCTGCTTGCCCGGGGTGGAGCACAGTCCAGAGCGGGTGCCCGAGTGAGAACCCGGCTCTCCCCACCCGTGGACCCTGGCCCGCCCTCCCCTGCCTTCCGACTCACTGGGCCGTGGCCATCGTTCACGGAGATGGTGATGCTGAAGAAGGAGAGGGTCTGTAGGGGCAGAGAGAAGGCCGAGGTAAGCCCTGCACGGGGCGGGGCACAAGCCAGCGCCCCTCCCGGAATGCAGGTTCCCAGGTGCAGCCCATCTCCCTCCCTCTCCCCGGGCCCTGCCACCCCTTACCTCGAAGTCCAGACGACTGGCCAGTGTCACTTCGCCGGTGTCTGAGTTGACCCTGAAGTAGTATGTATAGTAGCCACTAATCCCATAGGTCAGCTTGTCATTGTCCTCATCTTCAGCCGCCAACCAGAAGGCCTCGCTACCTGGAGAGGGGACAGGAGCTGCCCAGGGTCCTCGGCCATCTGTTCCAGGCCAGGCTGGCCGAGCTCCCTGTGAGGCCGAGTTGGGGTCATGGCCTCTCTGCACGCAGGGTAGACCTGAAATCCGGGCTCTCCCAGCCCTTGGGCCCCAGGCCTGTGGTCGTGGACATGGGCATGGGGTTGGTGTCCAGTGGGCGCAGTGGGGGGGCAGGCCCCAGGCGTCCTCCCCTCCCTTGGCCAAGCCCTCCCCTGAAACCGGAAAAGCAGAGTAAGCATGGCTGACGCAGCTGCAGGTGTGGTGAGTACGGGCCCGGCCTCTGCTCAGCCTTCCTTTCACTCCAGAGCTTGCCGGGGGCCTCCCAGGACACCCCTCCTGCTCTGGTTAGTCTGCTGCTGGCCTCCCACGCGCCCCGCTCCTTCATGGCATCCCTGGTAGAGCGTGGCTGGACCTCTGAGGGCAGGGGTCTGATCATCCCACGGCCATCGCTCCCAGCCTGGCAGCTCATATGGGTTCGTCACACTCAGCCCCGCGCCCCTACCCCACCTCCTCGACCACACTTAGCCTCCTCGGGGGACTCCCAGTGCACCCTCTCCCGACACGGTGCCGCTGGTCGTCAGCAATGGCTGCCTCAGTTTTGTGAAAACGTGTCTCCCAGGAACTCCCACCCATGGCCGACGGCCATCTCCATTGGCACGGATCCCGGGGCCAAAGCCTAGGACCAGGGGTACTTTCAGAGGCCACAAACATGTCTGATTTCTTCTAAGACAGAAGAAGGAGGCCAGACAGTGGCACGCCAGGGTCCAAACCCACAGTGGACCACGTGGCTCCTGGCCCTGCAGTTCGCTAAGCTTCCAGCTGTGCCACCGAGGCTGGGCCTGGGCCTTGACTTTGAAAAACGCTATCAGTCAGACCCTTGGGACAGGCAGGGGGTGTAGCCGGTGAGGGAAAAAGTCTGCAACCCAAAGGCCTGCAGTCAAAGCACGGTCATGAGTTCTCTGTGTGGCCTCAGGCCGCCCCCGTCATGGGTTCCTGCCACGGTCCACGGTCCACGGCCCACGGTCCCCGGCCCCCAAACTTCAGTAAAGGCTGTGACGTGCAGGGAGGGCGTAGCCTGCTCCAAGCTCGCAGTAAAGCAAAGCGAGGAGGCAGCCTGGGGAGAGGCGGGCGTCAGCTGGGAGCTGGGACTGGCCAGGGAGAGACAGCAGGGGGCAGCGCGACCTCCACAGCAGACACCCAGGCCTGGGGGGAAGGCCGTCTTACTGAAACAGTTGCTCTGGAGGAGGGAGATCAGGACTGGGGGGATGGCCGTTTTACTGAAACAGTTGCTCTGGAGGAGGGAGATCTCGAGGGCATCGGGCTTTACACGCACCCGTGACATTTGTCTGGAGGGGTGTGTGTGGCCCAACGGCTGTGAGAATGTCTGTGACTATCATTAGCAAGTGTAATGACACCTCTCTGACCTACGGCAGCGAAGACCTCCGCCACGCCCAGCTCCGGGAGGGCCGTGTCTTCGCAGAGTGCCACGACTCACCTCTCGCATCCCGGCTCCCAACCTTAGGAGTGTGACGTTTGCTAGGCCACCTTTCTCAGCTCCCCCTGCAGCTAGGTATGGGCAACTGGCACAGGCTGGCAGAAGGGCCGGGGGGGGGAACCTGTTCCAGGGAGGAGTCCTCTGGGCCCCTCCTCCCCCTGCTGGCGAGAAGGGGTACTGCATGGCGTGTTGGCCGGAGTAAGCAGGCCCACCCCCAAGGAAGGCCAAGCATCCAGGTGACAGGGACCCTCAGACGGGAAGTCCCTGGAGGAGGCTGAGCCAGAGGGAACAGAACCCCCTCAGCCCCAGACGCCCTACTCCAGAGGGCCCTGGGAACCACTGAGTGACCTCTACCTTCTGGTGACTGTCACTTGGTTCCCCCCACGGCTGCCCGCCCACATCCTGCCCCCCGGGGGTCCGGCAGCCAGTCCCTCTGGCTTCACCCAAAACGATGTTTCCCAGACTCTGCATCCCTGGACCATCCCTGGCCTTGGCCACGTCCCTGTCTCACTGCTCACGACTGCTCTAAGACCGACTTACAGCCTCATGTAAACACACTGATTTGAAAGCAAATTCGAGGTCGCCACGGGAGAGGGAGCCCCGTCTTGCTAGCCGTGGAAGGTCATTCTACCAGTACAGACAGTAAGGGGGGCCACGTCGGCACCAGCCGTGAGGCTCTGAGACTAACGCCTGCTCCCTCTTAAAAAGCCAGCAGTGGGGACCAGCGGGTGGCAGAACAGTGATGTCGCTGGACTCCCGTGTAGTCAACCACAGTTTAAGTCCCGGACCTGGCGGCTTAAAGCTCACACCTGGCGTGTGTGTGCGTGCCCAAGATCTGAGAGAGAATGGAGAAGGGATCGCGGTGTGGCCATCCCCCCTGGGGGCGATTTCTCACTTTCCATCCCTCTGTCTCTGTCTCTCTGGCAAGAGCACGTGCCCTATAGCAAAAATCTCTCCCTCTCCCCAAAAAAATAGCCAGCAATGGTGACATGACAGTGACAGGGCGATGACACAGTGTCAACACAAATGTCTGTGTGCTGGACTCAGGTCTCAGCTTCACACTCAGGGGTGTCCCATACGTACCCACGACCCAGGCTCACCGGGCTGGTGTGAAGGCCCACTGGAGGTGCCTGCCTCTCCCTCCCTCCCTCTCTCGTGGAAGAAACAAATACATACATTCTTTTAAAAAGAAAACAAACATTTCCAAGTGGGGCGGTGGAGGTAGAAGAGCGAGATCAGCAAGCAGGGGAAGGGTGAGGGGAACGCGACAGTCCCAGGATACTGTCTTCCGGGGGGTCTGAGCAACGGGAGGTGGAGGTGTGGGCCCCTTTGGAGGGGTGGTTCTCTGTGAGGTGCTTCTCCCTGGGGTGCATCTCACACCGGGTGGATATGTTTAACTGAAGAGGAGGAAAGAAAATTCTGGAACCAGATAAGCTCCCTCAGGCCACCTCCGCCCTGCAACAACGACTGAGGAGCTGCAGGACCAGCGAGCCAAGTGTCTGCGGGGCTTCGGGGAAGGGGAGGCTTGGTGAGTGCCGGGACAGGGGCCGCGACTCACCCAGTGGCAGGTCCTCGGGCAGGGTCACTAACGTCATGTTGTTCAGGAATTTCGGGGGCACGTTGGCAGCCACTGTAGGACACAGCACACGGAGACATCTAGACACCCGCAGAGCCGGAGCCCCCCGCACCCCGGTCCCTGGGAGCTCACACTGCCCTCCTGCGACCTTTCCCAGCTCAGCCACCTCCCCTGGTGTCCCTTCCTCCCCAGGGCAGCCGGGCCCAGTGGCCGAGGGGCTGGGAGTCTGCTGATGAGTGAGAGAGGGTCCCCAGGTAGTGCTGCTACCATGGGGACGGGGAGGCACCCACCGGACACCACAAGGGCAGCAAGCAGGAAGCAGGACAGCCACGGCCTGGCCATCACGCCTGGAGGGACCTAGGGAAAGCAGTGTCAGGAGAGGGCGCGGGGACAGCCCCGTCTTCCAGGCAGACCGCCATCGGCCTGGGGCTGGCCCGGAGCCCACCTACCCCGCCTCTCCGTAGTTCTCCCCAGGGCCCCTACCACCCTCTGTCCGTTTCCGGATGCTTCCAGATAGGGGAAGCCGGGGGTGGGCAGGACAGCCGAACCTGTACTTGACCCAGGCCTCGGTGCCCGCTGAGTTGTCCCGACTCTGTTGCAAGCACACAGAGGTGTGAGCTCGGTATCCTACAACTACAGACGGCTGTTCAGAAACCGAGGCAGGAACCTCGGGGGCATCGTGCCGACGGCGCTGGACTCCCACGTAGTCAACCATGGTTCGAGTTCCAGACCCAGTGGCTTAAAGCTCACACCAGGCATGTGTGTGCCCAAACTCCTGAGAATGGAGGCGGGATTGCAGCGTGGCCATCCCCCACAGGGTGATCTCTTATGTTCTGTCTCTCTGTCTCTCTGCTGAGTACGCTCACCCTACAGCAAAAATCACTCTAAAACCAAGGTAGGGGGCCAGCAGGTGGCATAGTGGCCAAGGCACTGGACTCCCACATGGCTGATTGCGATTCGAGTCCTAGACCCAGCAGCTCAAAAAATCATGCCAAGCATGGATATGTGTGTGTGTGTGTGTGTGTGTGTGTGTGCCCAAAATCCCAAGAAGGGATGCAGTGTGGCCATCCCCCTGGGGGTGATTTCTCCCTTTTCCTCTCTCTGTCTCTCTCTCCAGCAAGCACACAAGCCCTATAGCAAAATAAACGCTTTTTGTTTTGGAGGGGTTTTTGCTATAGGGCGCATGCGCTCACCAGAAAGACAGAGAGAGACAGAGAGACAGAAATCGAGAAATCACCCCCCAGGGGGGATGGCCACGCCGCAATCTCTTCTCCTCCATTCTCCTCTCAGGATCTTGGGCACGCACACACATGCATGCACCCGGCGTGAGTTTAAGCCACCGGGTCCAGGACTCAAACCACGATCGACTACATGAGAGTCCAGCAACATAGTCATCATGCCATCTGCTGGTCCCAGCAAAAAATTTAAATAAATAAAGGAGGGTCCAGCAGGTAGTACGGTGGTTGGGGTACTGGGCTCCCACATGGCCAGGTCCAGGACTCAAACTCCCACGGTTCGAGTCCTGGACCTGGCAGCTTACTTTCTTACTTTCCCTTTCTCTCGCTCTGTCTCTCTCTGGTCAAATTAAAATGCGATAATAGGGACCAGCAGTTAGTGTAATGGCTATGTCGCTGGACTCCCACATAGTCGACCACAGTTCGAGTCCCGGACCCCGTGGCTTAAACTCATACCCGGCGCGTGTGTGTGCGTTCCCAAGATCCCGAGAGAAGAATGGAGGAGAAGGAATTGTGGCGTGGCCATCCCCCCGGAGGGTGATTTCTTGCTTTCTGTCTCTCTGTCTCTCTCTCTGTCTTTCTGGCGAGTGCACGCGCCCTATAGCAAAAACCTCTCCAAAATAAACAATTAAAATAAAATAAAATGTTATAATAACAAAGTTAAATGGCTAAATAATTCTTTAACAAATAGAGAAAGAAAAGAAAGAAAAAAACGGAGCCTGGGGCCAGCCGGTGGTGTGGTGGTTAAGATAACTAGATCCCATGTGGCCAATAGCATGGTTTGAGTCCTGGGCCTGGCAGTTTGAAAAACATGCCAGCATGTTGGTGTGCCCAAGATCCCAACAGAAGGGAGAGGTGGAGAAGGGACTGGAGTATAACCATGCCCTGGGGTGGTGCTTCCTCACTCTCCCTCTCTGTCTCTGTTAAATTTAAAAGAAGAAAAAAGAAAAAAGAAAGAAATAGGCTGAGAGACGGTGAGGTTGTCTGAGGCCACGCAGAGAACCCACGACAAGCCCCGGCTTGGCACCTCTTGGACTCCAGCTCCTTCCGAGCCACCACTAAGGGCGGCAAGTGGGGAAGGCACAGGGCAGATGGCGTAGCTCGCTGCCGCACTGTCCGTGCTTGGCGAAGGCAAGTCCCCTCCTCCTGCATCTCGCAGGGCACCTTCACCGGCGGTCACTTCGCCGCAGGCGCGTGAGAACGGCTCCCATCGCCCCTCGCCCGTCGTCACCCCGGCTGGACAGTGAGCTGAGCAGGGCAGAGCTGCCTTCCTGGTCACCACCTGCTGTGTGACCCTAGCCAGGGCCCTCGGAAAGGGGCTGTGAAAGCTGCTGGCTTGCCAAGGCCCCTGGAGGGGATAGCTGGGAGCGCCCACATCCTGGGTGGCGAGGCCACACAGGCCGGACGGGAAATGCAGAGGGACATAACTGCTCGGGAGGAAGTAAGAGGACCTCGGGCCTCAGCATCGACCACGGGGCTGAGCCACAGCCTCGGCGAGACAGCGATCACGCGTGAATGTGACAGTGCTGGCGGGGTGTTGGCCCTCGCCTGGCGTCGACGCAGGGGTGAGGTGTCCTGAACCTGGAGGTGGGTCGGGTAAATAGCAATTCCACAGCGGGAGAGACCATAGCGGGGACAGAGGCGAGGACAGCGTGGCGATAGGGCTGGGATGAACATGCCGGAAACGTAGGTGAAGGTGGAGGTGGAGACAGAGGTGGAGACGGAGATGAGCTGATGGTTATGGGATGGGGCTGCAGGTGGGAGGGCTGGCGGTGGAGGTGCAGGGGGCGATGGGGCTGTGAGCTGGCCCAGGGGTGCAGACGCAGCTGGGCATCAGGGAAGATGGCAGGTTGCTGGTACCCACTGCAAGGAGCGGTGCCCAGGGACAGTTCCCTGGACGCTCCTGGGGCTCGTCTACCCCCGGTGTCGCCCTGGCGCCATCATCCTGACCCCCCCCCCCCATTGCTCTCCGTTCTCGTCCTTTAGAAGTGAGTCAACCGCCACAGGACGGTGAGTCACTAGGCGTGCAGCCGGCAGGTGAGCAAGGTGGAGGCATCACCTTACAGAGCTTTCAGCCCAGCTCGCAAGACGCAGTCCTGCCCTGGGAGCCCTCCACCCCTCCCTGGTGGACAAGGAGCTGGTGGGACAGGCCGCGTGCTAGGCCGGCCTTTGCACCCATTCCCGCGTAGCCCTCAGCACACTGTGGTCCAGGAGAGGGGCGCGGCCCCGTCAGTGGCGGGTCGGGTTCCTGGGCCAGGTACTCTGTCCTCTCTCGCTCACCTTCCCAGGCTTCTGGGTTCCTCTTCCTGATCTGCTGGATTTTCCCACGGGCCAGGCTGAGGCCCCGGCAGGGGAGGTTGAGGCAGAACAACCTGGACCAGGACCTGCGTCCTCCAGGCCCCGGAGGCCCCACCGACAGCCCCTTCCTACACTCGTCTACACGCCAGTCCTGGAGTTCTCCCAACTCCCCGTTGCATTCTCCCGGGACCTCTGGCCTGACTCAGACCCCCTCTGCGTAGGTGACATGCAGTCTTTGCGCCTGGCTGTCCTCACCACGTCTCTGGAAGGGAGTGATGACTCCCCAGAGTCCTGTGTTCCTAGGGACCTAGGACTCAGGGAGGCTAAGAGGCTGCCCTCTGGGGCAGAGCTGGGAAGCCACCCTGCCTCCCGCTACTGCTCCGTCTCGCTCCTCCTACCTCTCCCTGCGCTGCCTGGGTTGGCCCTGGGTTCCCGTAGGCCTCCCTCTTTGTCATGGACCGTGTTCACAGCCGTGCTCGTTTGATCACGGTGGGACAGCTCTACAGTCTGAGCGCCGTCCTCAGGTCCAGGCTCTTTTTTTTTTTTTTTGAGAGGTTTTTGCTATAGGGCGCGTGAGCTCGCCAGACAGACAGAGACAGACAGAGAGACAGAAAGCGAGAAATCACCCCCCAGAGGGGATGGCCATGCCCCAATCCCTTCTCCTCCATTCTCCTCTCGGGATCTGGGGCACGCACGCACATGTGCCCGGCGTGAGTTTCAAGCCACCGGGTCCAGGACGCGAACCGCGGTCGACTACGTGGGAGTCCAGCGACATAGCCATTACGCTAACTGCTGGTCCCCAGGTCCAGGTTCTTGAGAAAGGTGGACAGCACCTCGCGAGGACAAGGCAGAGCCACCATTGCTGAGCTCCCACTTCGAGGGCACGGTCAGCCCCCGGCTCAGACCTCCCAGGGCTCCCACTGGCTGCGGGACACATTTCCTGCCGCTCTGCTCACAGCCGGGTCCTCGCAGGTCCTGGGCCTCACTTTCTGCACAAGCCGTCCCTCCCCACAAGCCGTCCCTCCCCACCTGTGGCGCGGAGGCTGCGGGACCAGCACCCGGCCTCCCCTTCCTGACTTTCACGCACCCCCTCGCCTCCTGCGTGTGCGAGCTCTCCCCACCCTTTAAGGCCCAGGTCAGGTGCGCAGCCCTGTCCAAGCAGGTAGTGGCCTTCCTCGGGCCCCTGGGTTCATGGTCCCCCTGCCAAGGGCCAGCACGAGGCACTGAAAGGAACATCGTCGTCCTTTGGCTGCGACCGGGGGTCCATTCCCAGCACCCCTTCCCCTGCAGAGCGGCCTCGGACTGAGCGCAGTGAGAGCGGCCCCCAGGCTGTCTGCTCCCGAGCACCGAGCACGGCGCAGCCCCCCCCCCCCCCGGGACCCCGACTCTTGTTCTTTCCCTGCTACCAACGGTGCTTGGGGAAAGGGCAGAGGGCAGAGGGCCAGCGCGGTGCCGTGGGGAGACACTAACGCACGCCGAAGGTCGCAGGTAGCGGGCTGGCTGGGAGGACGCGGTGGCAGCAGAGACCTGCTGACAGTGCTTGCTCTCCTTTCTCTTTTCTTTTCCTTTTTTTTAAGCTTTTGTTATAGGGTGCACACGCTTGCCAGAGAGAGACAGAGAGAGAGAGAAAGAGAGAGAGAGAGAGAGAGAGGAGTGAGAAATCACCCACCCAGGGGTGGCCACGCCACAGTTCCTTTCCCATTCTCTTCTCAGGATCTTGGGCACACACATACATATGCCCAGCGTGTTTTATAAGCCGCAGGTCAACACGGCTGCCTTTTCTCTCAGGGCTCAAACCGCAGTTGGCCATGTGGGCCTACCTGCTTTAACCATCACCACCAGCCAGCCCCAGCTGTGCTTGCTTTTCGGTCTCTCTAAAGAAAGAAACATTTTTCAAAAATTCCTCTTTCAAAAATAAAGGACAGAGAGGGACCAGCAGTTAGCGTAATGGCTATGTTGCTGGACTCCCATGTAGCCAACTGCGGTTCGAGTCCCGGACCCGGTGGCTTAAACTCACGCCAGGCACGTGTGCGTGCGTGCCCAAGATCCCGAGAGGAGAATGGAGGAGAAGGGATTGTGGTGTGGCCACCCCCCGGGGGGTGATTTCTCGCTTTCTGTCTCTCTGATGAGCGCACATGCCCTATAGCAGAAACCTCTCCAAAAATAATAATAAATAAATAAAGGACAGAGAGGGGAGCACTGGGGTGGCCCGGGCCCCGCCCTGGAGAGGGCAGCCCCGGGCGAGCTCTCTGGTACCGCTCCTCCACCGGGAGGGCCGCAGTCGCGGCGTGAGACCCTTCTGGACTCCAAGGCTTTAAGAACTCGGTGTCACCAGGAGTGATCAGGAGTGAGGAGCCCGGGCCTGGCCAGGGCCAGAGAGGGCCAGAGAGGGAGTGCGTCCTCCAGGCTGCCCTGCCCACCCCAGGCCCGGCCCGCACCCTGCCTTCACTCCCTTTCCCTGCTCTGCTCATGCCCGCATCACACCGTGTCATGTCACTGGTGTCACGTCTTGCTCGTACCATATCATGCCTCGTATCAGCGTATCCTCTCACGCCGAGGAGAAGGGGCTCAGAGAGGCCGGGGAGGGATGCCGAGAGCTCGGGCCGCGGGTCGGACGCAGACTGTCCCCAGGCCCAGGTCCGGGCTCCACTCGGCTCTCACCCCAGGGCACTCCAGCCCGGCCAGGGAGCCTCAGGGTGGGACCCGAAGGTCGGGCGCCCCGCCGTGGGGCCCCGTGGGGCCCCTGGGGCCCACCCGTCAGGCTGCTTTGTCCAGAGACAGGCTTGGAGTCCAGGGTGCATTCATCCCCCTCGCGCCCGGCCCTATCCACTCGCTGGGCCTCAGCTTCCCCTGCCGGGAAACGGGGCCAGGGTAAGAACCACAGATGCCCGACATCACAGCCTAGCTCCCTCAGTCGGAGTCCGTGTTCGCACACCCCAACCTTCTGGTGCCCCCCCCCCATGAGCTGCTGCCCCAGGGATGAGGCCTGGCCCACACCATCCGCTGAGCCTCTGCCTCACATCCCAAGGCCAGGGCTGTGCCAGGCCGGTTTGCGGTCAGTCCACTGACACTTCCTTGTTCTGGGCCTGGGCGGGTATGGGGGCGCCTCCACCCAAGGGCTCTCCGGGCTCCCCCCGGCACTGTTTTCATCCCCGCTTTGTGGCTGAGGCCCGGAACGTTAGCATCCCACCCAGAGTGGAGGGAGCCGGGATCGGAGCCGCAGCTGGGCTAGAGCTCAGCTCCCCTCCAGCTCTGGGGCTCCGAGGCTGGCCGCCCCCAGTCCTCAGCAGGGCCCAGAGGCCCTCACTTCGCCCAGGCCACCCGTGCCCTGGAGAACCCTCAGTGGGCCACACTGACGAGGGGAAGCGCGACGGCGGTCCGCCCTGGGAGGCTGGGGCCACTCTCCCTACTTTACAGAAAGACAGGCCCCGCTGGCTGGGGTTCAGCCCCAGGACTCTCCGACCCAGTGTCCAGCCACGCCACCAGTTGTGGGGACCCTAAAGACGCCCAAGCTCGCCCTGGCCCCAATCGCCCCTCCCTACTCCTGCCAGGATACCCCCGTCCCTGCCGCAGCTGAGCCGCACGGTCCCTACCTGTGCCCCACAGGGGCCGCAGAGGCGGTGAATGGGCACAGGTGGCACGTCTGAGCTGCAGGGAGCCGCAGCTGACAGACTTTGGCACCGTCTCCACCTCCTCTAAGCAATCATTAACCTGCCAGAGACCGCGCCTCCTGGAGCAGACAGACTCCTCTGGAGACACTGACCAAAGCCGGAGGGCAGGGAGGCGGGAGGGAAGGGCCGAAGTGACAGGGCTCGCAGTCTCCCAGGACCCGAGGCCAGGCCACAGAACAGGAGCCCAGGAGCCCAGGGGACTAGGGACGCCATCCAAGCGGGAGGGTAGCAGTTGGAGGGCCACTTAGGGGGACCTCTGCTTTTTTTTTTTTTTTTTTTGAGAGGTTTTTGCTATAGGGCGCGTGCGCTCGCCAGACAGAGAGAGACATAGAGACAGAAAGCGAGAGATCACCCCCCCCAGGGGGGATGACCACACCGCAATCCCTTCTCCTCCATTCTCCTCTCAGGATCTTGGGCACGCACGCACACGTGCCTGGCGTGAGTTTTAAGCCACCGGGTCTGGGACGCGAACCACGGTGGACTACGTGGGAGTCCAGCGACATAGCCATTATGCTAACTGCTGGTCCCAGGGGGGACCTCTGTTCTTCAATGACAGGTGACCTGTGGAGGTGAAGGGGACACATCAGGAAGGGAGCCAGCAAAACAGTGTTAGGACAAACACGGGGACTCTGGGACGAGCCCCTGGGAGGTCCACACTGAGGAGTGAGGGTGCCCCTGAGCTGGGGTGATGCACTAGGGCCTGCGGGTATTTCTTCCCACAGAGGCCCCCCCAGGAGCCTCACCCACCCTGCGTTGCTGAACACTGTCCTGATGGGTGGCCTCCCAGCAGGGACTGAGCCCCCAGCTCTTCCCCCACCCACTCCCTGCAGACAGAGCGCGGGGCCTGCACAAGGTCACATTCTCCCGCTTTCTAGCGGGATGGCCTAGGGGTCGCTGCCCCACTCCTTGCCCACTGGGAGCTGGGAGGTAGATGGCGCACGCTCGGTGAGCCCCAGAGACGCCAGAGGTCAGGACGTGCAAACCCCAGGAACCGTATCTCCGGCCCCAGGGAAGTCCTGGGGAAGGCTGTCCACGTGCCTCCCAGAAGCACTGGGACCAGCGCTTCCTGGGCACCTACTGCGTGCTTTGTGTCAGGAGCTCCCAGCTGCCTGCTGTCACCTGGGACAGGTGGACCTGTACCATCAGGCCCATGCCAGGGAGGAGGAGCTGAGGAGGAACTCTGAGTCGGAGCCACCTCTGACCTCGAGGTCAGGCCCTGTCACAGGGCAAGGCAGCAGGGCCAGGTGCTCACCTGCGCCCTCCCCATCACCGCCCGGGGAAGGGCGCGCATCTTCCTCCACCTCTTCCCACCTGCCCACCACCGTGCACCCCAGAAAGCCTTCCCTGTGCCCCCGCAGTGGGCAGTGAGCTCCCAGGTGTGCAGCAGCCCTCCCCTGCCCCTGGTAACAACACCCTCGTTTTCCTTTGGGAACCTTCCCTCACAGCGGGCACGCAGGGGGCCTGGCCGGCCAGAGCGCTGCCCTCCCTGGCCACGGCAATTGCACTGGGCTTGAGCATGGAGCCAGAGCTGGCCCGTAAGAACCAACGAGGAGGTGGTCGTGGTTACTGGCACTGGACCCTACACGGCTGACCGTGGTTCAAGTCCCAGACCTGGTAGCTTACTTTCCCTCTCTCTTTCTCTGTCTCTCTCTGATCAAACTGGAAAATGACAATAATAAAGTTAAATAAAATAACCCTTAAAAAATAAAAAGAACCAAAGGGACTCAAATGAACAGGTGAGAGGAGAATCTCTCTCCTCCCTGCTGGGATGTCCAAGTGTGAAAGTGACTCTGGGCTCCCGAGAGCGGTCCTGTGCTGGCCCGAGGGTGAAGTGGGCCGAGGAGTGTCCGAAGGCTGAGGAAGGCAGAGCTAAGAAGTGGGAAGCTCGGGGCTCCTCGTGACTTCGTATCAACACCCAGATCGGCCATGCCCCAAACTACCGACTACGGGGTCCTTCAGCTACTGAGCAGATATTCCCCTTCCCCTGGTTAGCAGGAACGTTGGTCTCGTCCCTGACTATAATCTGCCCTCAGACAGGAGGTCTCTGCCCCTACAGCTCCCTACCCAATGCTAAGGGGCACAGAGAGGCCAGGGTCTGAACTGGCTGGGCCATCTTCGTACTGAGTTCCCGGAGTCCCTCCTCCTCACTGCAGCTCGGTATCAGATATTTCAAAGAAAACAGTGACCTACTTCATGGGATTCTTGTGAGGATAAAAGAAGATAATCAAGACTCTGCTCCCAGCATGGGGACACCCCCAACTCCCCTGGGCTCCCACAATTTCCCAACTCTCATGTGTGTGTGTGTGTGTGTGTGTAGTGTTTTCTTAGACACGCCTCACTCACAATCCTCCCGCCTCAGCCTCCCTCCTAGCTGGCCCTCAGGTGTGCACCATGGCACCCAGCTCTCAGGGCGGACCGGGAGCTGAACCTCAACCTTCCTAAGCCAAAAGCCCCTGCCTTGTTGTCACCACTGGGCAGCCCTGTCTTCATGGGCAAGGGTCACATCTGATTCACACTCGGCAGACAAGTACCAGGTCGTGCTGTGGCCACGTACTCTGACAGGTGAGTTTGTTCCCAGCCCTCCAGATTTAAACCAGACCATCAAAACACATCAGCCGTGGGACCAGCAGTTAGCGTAATGGCCATGTCGCTGGACTCCCATGTGGCTGACCATGGTTCGAGTCCCAGACATGGCGGCTTAAAGCCCTGCCGGGCACTTGTGCGTCCGTGCCCAAGATCCCAAGAGGAGAATGGAGGAGAAGGGATTGCAGCGTGGCCATCCCCCCTGGGGGGTGATTTCTCGCTTTCTGTCTCTCTGTCTCTCTGTCTTTCTGGCAAGCGCACGCACCCTATAGCAAAAACCTCTCCAAAAAAAAAAAAACCACATCAGCCGTGGCCAGATGCGGCAGTTGTGTCTAAACCCCAGCTGCTCGGGAGACTGAGGCAGCCTGGGCGACACAGCAGGACCCTGTCTCTTAAAATCACACACACATACATGTACACACAGGCACACACACATAACACATGCTACAAGGTCACACACGTATACATGTACATACATGCACATAACACATGCTACAGGGCCACACACATACATGTACACACAGGCACACACGCATAACATATGCTACAAGGCCACATACATGCATGTACATACAGGCACATGCACATAACACATGCTGCAAGACCACACACGTATACATGTACACATAGGCACACACATGCATGTATACACATACACACATACGTGTACACACATGCACAACACACGCTACAAGGCCTGGAGTGGTAGAGTCACCCAGGACGGGGTTGTGCGGGACAGGAGCAGTATGTGCACCCGTGTCTGTCCACTGCACTTGCCCCGCACTTGGCCGTCACAGCTGAGACAGCCTCTCCGGGACAACAGTCTTCAATGTTGGGGGCTTAACTGGAAAGGAGAGGCAGGAGCCCCTGCCCAGACTCCAGACCCAGGCCCCTGCCCCCTCCTCACTCGTGGCTGGGGCCAATGGCTCTGAGCCCCTGCTCCCGCTGCCAGCCGTGGCCTGGCCTGCCCAGACCTGAGCTTTGGATACCTGGATGTGCCAGGTGTGGCCAGATAACGCACGCCCCTCTCAGCGGGCACCCATTCGCCTGCCACAGGGCAGCCTGCGAGCTCCCTGGACTTGAGTGTGATGATTGGGGTCTGAGTAACAGGTCCAGGTCCACGACCAGGCTGGCTCCAGGGAGTGGCAGGCAGCCAGGCACAAAGTGGGACTAAGGGCTAGGACCTGAGTCCCAGCCCCTCCCCATGACTTAGCAGTGTGGGCCTTGGAAAGGTTCATCTCCTCCGGCCTCGACACCCCATCTGCAAGACGGTGACCCGCAGACTCCAGTTCACAGGGTGTGTGAGGACTGACCATGCAATTCATGAAGGCACTTAGCACTGGCCAAGGGACAGGTGGATGTGCGTGAGCTAACAACTTAGGTCCCGCCAGGGCTCCTTCACTGCCACTCTGAAAAAGAGCAGAAAAACCCACTGCCTCGTCTACGTGCGCCCAGCACATGTTCAGAGATGGACCAAGGCGACATCAAGGGCGCTGGGTACCCTGGCCACTTGTACGCAGGGGGCACGGCATTCCTCTAGGCAGACACCATGTGCAGCTGGAGCCCCTCCTAGCCCACTCTAGGGTGTGGCCCGAGGTGACCTGAGGCACCTGGGCAGGGCAGACACCTGCCCTCCGGTCGTGACAATGTGTTCAATCCCTGTCCAACTTCCCAGTCATCGAAGTCACTCTGCAGGGTGCAAAGTCCTTTATTGCTGTTTTATAGCCAAGGGACCAGCCCAGCCACAGCACCTGGTGTCAGAGACTCAGCCTGCGGCCCTGTGGACGCACTCCTCCCCATTCCCAGACCCCTAAGCCCCCTTTGTTCCCGCTAAAGCCCCCTTTCAAGGGCGGTTCTGCCCACAAGTGGAAATTTCAAAAACAAGTCCGCAGCCGCGCCACAGCCTAGCCGGCCCTCCGTAGCAGAGCCATGGGGGCTGCGAAAATCGGGCCTGGTGGACTGGAGCAGCCCTGCTCCGGGCGGAGCTGCCCTGGGAGCCAGGTCTGCAGGGACCAGACCGCCAGGACCCGGCCCCGGCGCGGCACGCCGGGAGTTGTAGTCCTCCTTGGCCTGATGCGCTCAGGCATGGGGTGGGGGGGCGCCCCTTTGCGGCGGGGATCCATGGCCTGGGCAGCTGCTGGGCACTCCCCTGGCCCAAGGCTCGCTCTTGCGATGAGCATAAGGGGGACGTGGGCTGGGGTGGGGACAGCATTAAGCCCTCCCGATGTCTCCGAAGGCCGAGACGCTGGAGTCTTCCGCCCTCCTCCCGAAGGTGTCATCGAAGGTCTCGTCTGCCCACTTTGCGGATGAGAAAAGTGAGACTGCTCTTTGTACATCGAGCCCCACACCCTCCCCAATTCCGAGGCCGAGGGCCCAGGACAACTCCCCGGAGGCGAAGCTTCTTTGAAAGGCCATGGAGTCGCTTATTTTCACTTCACAGACGGGGAGATGGAGGCAGTCCTTACCCAAGGTCACGGAGGCAGTAAGTGGGCAGCTGGGACGCCAGGCCCCGGGCGCTGTGCCCTTGCGCGCCCTTTACTGCCCGACGCCGAGGGGGCGTGACCGAGGCTCTGCACCAGCTGCCACCCCCTTCCTCCGCGCGCGTGGTGCAGTCCAGGCAGTTCCATTCGCGCGGGAGCCGCGTGGGGGGACCCGGAGCTGCGCAGCCGGCGAGGCCCCCGCGCGCGCCCCGGTGGTGAGGTCCGCGGACGCTTCCACTGAGCCGGGCCGGGGGGGTGCCGCGGCAGGCGGCGCGCTGGCCGCAGTCGGACCGGGACCCCGGGCTGCCTTGGGAGCGACGCGCCGGCCGCCGGGTGGGGGTGGAGCCCCGCCGCGGCCCCAGGTAACGCCCGGCCGGGACCCTGCGCCGAGAGCCCCAGGTGCAGGGCCAGCGAGGACGCAGCGAAAGGGCGCCGCGGGCTGGCGGACTAGCGCAGGGGCTCCCGGCGAGGCTTCTGCCTGCGACCGCACCGCCCAGCTCGCTCCCAGGGTCCGGGAGCCGAAGCCGCGCCGCTCCTCGGCCGGTCGGCTAGGTCCAAGTGCCCCAGTTCTGGGGACCCGGGGGAACCACGAGTCCCAGCGTGCCTTGCGCCCCGCGCATGCCCTGATGGCAGTCCTTAGGCGGGGCCCGGCGTCAGCTGGGACCCCGGCGTCCTGGACTGAGACCCGGAGAGGCTCGCGGGGGTCCCAAACATTACCCCGCACCGCAGGTGCCGTTCGTTGGGGAGCCGGAGCCGCCCAGGCCCCCACCTGGAGCGGCTGCGCCCCTGCGCCGTTGTTTTTGCATTCAGGATGTCGGAACGCCGCGGGGTCCACCGAGGGTCTGTGTCTGGGCCGAGGTCACACAGCTCCGTTGCCTAAAGGCTGCTAAGCTCCAGTGGAGCAGGTGCAGGGGCCTGGAAGGGCCAGCACGTCAGGTGGAGGGAAATTACTGGGTTGGGCTGAGCGCCCTGGGTCGGCCAGGTACTGCGCTCCTGCTGCTGCGGCTTTCTCCTCTGAGCGTTGCGGTGAGGATCCCTGCCGCCTTTGCAGACCCTGGAAGTTCCAGGGGTGAGAGCTCTGTGTGTGTGGAGGGGGTTGGGGTGAGTCAGAAAGGGGAGCCCCCGCACACCCAGGAAACTCATGTCCAAATGCAGGTCCGGACGCAGAAGGTCTGGCAGGTATCGCCAGAGCTACGCGCAGTGAGAGCCCCTGTTGACACAGATAAGTACTGTCACTCCTTTTTACACCTGGACAGACAGCCTGGCAGAGGTCAGACCATGTTTGGGTCATGGAGCTGCTAAGAGGCAGGGAGGCTAGCTTCAGAGGCTCTGCATTTAGGAGTAGCCTCGGAGCGGCCCACCGGCACATACCAAGTGTATGTCCATCCCAGTTTTACCGATGGGAGACAGGTGAGCCAGGCCAGGTAACTGTCCTAAGGGGTCAGAGTTGGAGCTACAGACCTGAACCCGTCCCGGAGCACCTCTGCAGATACCTTGTCCTCCCCCATCTGCACACACACAGTGACTTGCTAGGGGGCCAGGCGCTTGGGGTCAAGTGTGTTGGGGTCTGTCCTGAGACCCCACGCACACGTATGAGATTCTGGGCCCAGGTCTGACCCTGCAGAATCTGGGAGACCTGGACCTCCACAGCTCTCCCGGGCTGTGCTACAGGCCCTGGGAGGTACCTTAAGATCTGTGTCCTGCCAGCTCCATCCTGGGATGGGTGCTGGGCCTTGCCTCTTTGGAGGAGAGGTGAGGAGCCATGGGAGAGAGGAGTGGGGTACTTCCCAGCTCTGGAGGAGGGAGGCAGGCAGCCAGCTGTCCAGCTCTCAGCCCAGTGGGAGCCCTGTTTGGACAGAGCCTGGGCAGGAAATGGTGGCCACGCCCTCCTCTTCCTGCCTGGGCCTGCCCTGGTTCCTCCCATTTGCAGGGGAGGTCTGGGGGAGGAAGCTGGAATGTTGCATGAGTGTCTGCACTTGGAAGGGCAGGACTTGAGTCCATGTCCCCCTCCCATCTCGCCCAGTCTGATCCCAGCCACTAGCTCTCAGCTCCTGTGGGCTCCTCCCCCCCCACACACACCTGTGTTTTAATTACCGAGCAGCCACGGAGGACCTTGTGTTGGCATTTGCAGTGCTTGAGCCAACTTAAGGGGCGATTAGAATGTGACCCAGGTCGCCCCTGGACAGCAGTGTGACACTGGGTAAGTCATCATTTCTTGCCTCAGTTTCCTCATCTGTTAAATGGGCAAACACTGGTACCTACTGAGAGCTCTCAGGTCACTGTGAGAAAACGATCAAGATGAGACTTGCTCAAACCAAGCAAGAGACCCCAGGCCCCCCATTTCTTCACAGAACCTCAGAGCAGATGCCCGTGCAGAGGTGAGTCACCCTACCTGCCATTCCTGGAACTTGTGGGGCCACACTTCTGGGTTCTGGGAGAGAAAGTCCCTTCCCCGCGGTGAACCACTGTCCTGTGAGATGGAAATAAACATACCTGCCTGCAGGGGGTGGGGCCCTGATGGGAACAGGGGGCCATGCGGGCCACGCTGGCACATTGGGTTCCAGAGCATAGCAGTTCAAGGAGAGGTCCCGATCTCCGTCTTCTCTTGAGAAATGGGGAAATCTGGCCCCTCCCCACTGGCTCCAGAGTGTTTGTGCCTGCGCCCAGGGAGGTTTTCAGGTTGGGAGGTATGTGTGACTAGCCTCTGGTCCCCGGGAACCCTGAGGACTGTAGGGATTCACTGAGGGCTTCCTGGAGCCAGCATAGCTCTGGGAAGTACATGAGAGAGTCCTGCATGAGAGGAGTGTTGGGCAGGGCCCTTCTGCTCCTGCAGATCAGGGGCAAAACTGAGTCCTTTCCATGGGCAGCCACCAGCAAGGGCGGGCTGGGCGCTGCTAGAAGCAGAGAGGAGCAGTCAGTCACATGGAGTAGCCTTCTGCTGTCACACTGCAGTGTGACCACTGATGGCTGAAGCCAGAGCCAGCCAGTGGGTCGAGAAAGACCCAGAGGGGCAGCCTCAGAGCTGGCCCCAAAGCTGGAGCAGGATCTTGCCAGAGGCAAGTGGGCTAGGAGGACAGAGGAGGGGAGAGAAGGCACTGTCAGAGGTGCAGCCTACAAGTATGGAGCTGGGCTGCGGCCGGAGGTGGCTTTCCCAGGGTGAGAAGTTGTCAGGGCATTCTCACCATGTGGCCTTGGGCAAGTCACTGCCTTTTCGAGCCTCAAGCCCTTGTCTGCCTGTGATGTTTAACTTCAGAGAAGGCTGGACATCAGAGACCCCTGGGGGGTACTGAATGGAGACCCAGCTGTTCTAACAGGACTATGGAAAAAGGTGGCATCCCGTTCAGAGATGGGGTTCAGTGCACGCTGCAGACACCCTAAACAGCGTCCTGGGAGAGGTGAGATGAGAGCAGAGCTTCAAAAGGCAGAAAACAGGATGCAGATGGAGAGAGAGGGCATCCCCAGAAGGCAGTCAGGCCTAAACAAAGAAGTGGTGATCCCAGAAAGTTCAGGAAGGAAGAGGTTCAGTGCAGTCCCCAAGGCCAGCTTACATGCGATTGACAGCAGGGAGCCACCACAGGCCCTGTGCCTGTCACGGCAGGCAGACAGGATAGAGGCCAGTCTTATAAATACAAGCACTTATAAATGGGGTTTTCTAACTGCTTTGACATGGTGGGAAAATAAAGATGGTTGAAAGAAATATAGCAGATGAATAAAGAATTGAAGAGCTGGTTCAAGTCATCTCGTGCGCCCTTACTATCGGGTGCACAATTTAACTGCAGTGAGTAGGGTTTGGCTAGCTAAGTAACCTCTGTAGCAACGTGTGTGGCCCTGCATTCCTGGGCTTGGTCTCCCGCTGTCCAGAGGTCTGCAGACAGTCTGCCAGGTGCACGTTCAGTCATGACGCTGCTGGTCAGCCTTGGGTAAGAATGTCTCTCCAGACATGGGAGCATGATCCTTCTGAAGCATCTCTATTGACTATCTTTACTGAAGAGGGGATGTCTGACTCCAAAGGACCAAAGATTTTATGGCTTAAGACATGCTGTTTTATATAGTTTTCTTTTAGAATTATAAGTTATACTGTCGAGGGTTTTTGAAAGAGAGCAAATGTACAATATTATATATAGTAAAAAGTCTACCTCCTGACCCAGTTCTCCCTGTTTTCCCTGAGGACAGTTGTAAATCAGTTTCCTGTATATCCTTCCAGAAATAGTCCATGGTGGTATATATTCAATTAAAAAGTTGATACATATTGTTACAGCCTGTTCCATCTTGGTTTCAATTTTTAAGTTTGGGATTATGAAATATACCAAAGCAGCATAGAAAATGAGTCCCCTCCCCTCGTCACCCATGTTAACCTTTTGTGCTGGTGCTTGTTTGTTTAAGGCGGTCTCGGAGGTAGCCCCATGCCAGCGCGTCCCTGGCTGCCCCTTTCTGATAGCTGCCGAAGAATCCAGGTACCAATTACATGGTGCACCAACCATTTGTCCTTTAGGCGGGTCCCCTTTTTGGATATCCAGAGTATGCTGGATTTTTTTCCTTATATACTTGAAGTGGGGGTCATACCGCACTTTGTGTGTCTGCTCCAAGAGGCATCCAGACAAAGAACGAGGCTTAGCTTTGGCTTGGGTTCCGGCTTAGTTCCTACTCTACCACACTTCTAGCTGTGTGATCTGGGTGAGTGAAGGCCCTGGTCCTTGCTTTTCTCTTCTATTGTATAAAATGGGCAGTATTGTATAAAGAGGGGTAGAAAATAAAGCATAGAAGCTTCACTGGGTTTGGGAAGCTCTCCACAGACACTAGGCCCTCCTGTACCCCGAGGCAAGCAACTGGAACTCAGGGCCGCAACTACTGTTAAGCCTTAAACCACAGTGTGTTCCCCGCCCCTTTTCCCCCGGCCACGCTGGGGGCGGGGCGGTTAAATGTGTCTGTGGCGTCAGCACGCGCAGGACCAATCCCCGTGCCCGGCAGACGTTAGCTCATTTGCATGAGTCGCCAGCCATTGGCCTGTTGGGCAATCCTGGCCGTCCCAGCTTTTTAAAGACGCCGCGTAGTATAAACAAGGAGATGTGGTGCGGCCTGGCCATGATGTCATCGCGGTGCTGCAGCTTTTGTGGGTGACGTCATCTCCGGGAAGGTTGCCGGCCCAGGGCTGTTAGGGCCATCCTGACCACTGCGACCGGCCTCACAGGCCGCTTCCGCCCCGTCGGAAGTCAGCCCCGTTGCACTTCAGTGTTTCAGGCGGCGCCCGGTCCCCGAGGAGGGGACGATGACACAGTAAGTCCGAGCTGCGGCTTTCCCAGCGGGACCCATTTTTCTAACAGGGAAACAGAGCTTCGGAGGCGCCTATAGTTCCGTAGTTTGCATAACAAGGCCGAGTTGCAGCGGGTGGGTCTTGAGCCCATCCCAGGGTTTTCCCATCTTTGGGTCAGGCCATGTGGCCCCGCCCCTTACTCCTGACTATAGCTGCTGTCTCTTTAAGTGCGATGGTGGGGGCGAGGTTTTAAAAAAAAATTTGTCTTTTAAGATGGCGGCCTACTGGTCACGTGGCTGATTCCGGTGAGGGATTGGCTCTCACGGCCCCCGCGGGGCGGGGCTCCTGGCGCGGGGCGGGACCGCTGCAGGCTTGCCGCCGGCTACTGTTTGCCGAAACCTCCCGGCGCGCCCCCGCGATCCCCCCTCCCGCCCGGTGCGCGACCCCGCCGCTTCTAATGTTGTGAATCAAATGTGGGGTTTGTTACATTCCGCTGCCGCCGCGGACAGTTCTTAAAGGGCCAGCCGGCCGCAGCGCGCAAAGCCAGCTGTGTCCTGCGTCGCCTCCTGCTCCCCGAGGGCCTGGGCCGAGAGACTGACCGCGCGTGGGCCTCCCGAGGCGGACGCCGTCGGGCGGACAACAAAGAGAGAGCGCCCCGGAAGGAGCTGGGCTGCCCCCCGGGCCGGGGGGTGGGGAGGGGAGCATATTGTTCCGCCGGGCGGGGGCCCTTAAAGGGTCCGGGCAAGCCCCCTCTGCCCCGTTGCTCAGCTTGCCAGTCCTCGGTCGGGAACAAAGGAGTCAGCGTGTGGCCGGGCAGCCGAAGGTGAGTCGGAGCCAAGGCCCCCAATTCCGGATCCCCGCACCCCTGAAAGTCCTGGTCTCCTCCCATGGGAATGGAGGCCGAGTATGGCTGGCCCCGCGGGGGTTAATCACGGGCGGTCTAGACTGGGGCGGCGAGACCCCTGAGGTCTGGGCTTCCCTAAGGCCGAGCTGAGTCTCCCCTCTCCCGAGGCTGAGCGCTGCAGTTGGAGAGGAAGGAGCCGCCCCCTCCCCTTGTGGCCGCCACTTCCTTTGTTGTTGCTTTTGTCTCACGCCGAGCACATGGTCTGGGATCCTCGGCTCTTAAAGTCACAGCGCTCCGGCCCCGGCGCCGCAGTGTACCCTCCCGCCCCCGGTGGCCCTCCGAGCGCGCACAAAGGAGTGGGAGGGGACCGGGGGAGTTCCCGCACGGAGGGCGTGCGCGCCTCGCCCTCGGCCCTACCCCTGGGGAGCGGTGGCTGGGGAAGCTACCCGGAGCCCCGGAGCCTCCGCCTGGCCGGTGTCGTGGAGGGGACTGCCCCTCAGGGACACTGGCTCACTCTCTCCCTGACGTGGTCCCTGGTTTTCTTGTTTCTTGCTCCTATGGCTTTATTTGGGCACTCGGAAGGTGAGGTTTCGACCCCCATTTTACAGTTGCAGCAACTGAGGCTCAGGGAAGGGAAGAGAGTACCCTGACCAAGGTCACGGGGACTCGGGTAGGTCCAAGAACTCGCTCCGAGGCTGGTGGACCTGGTGGTCAGGCCCTCGACCGCCTCCCGCACCACATTGGGAGCTCTGCTGGCCCTGGGCCCAGCTTGCCTTTTTGAGGTGGGGTTGGAGCAGGGAAGTGGGAAGGGGCCCTCCTCTCCCAGGCTCTGACTGCTCATCCACGGAAGCCAGTGGCTTCCCGTGAACACACCCCAGGCAAAGTGTGGTGCCTGCTTCCATGGAGGAAGGCACTTCGCTGGAGCTCTGTCTACACTGGCCAGCCTCCTTGAGAACACAGCACAGAAATTTGGGAGGAGGTGCAGAGCAGGGGTGGCCACCTGGCTACCCTTGTGAGTGACCTTGAGCACGCTGCTAGCTCCGCCTCTGGGCCTCACTTGCTCCTGTCCACAGCAGACCTAGTCACAGGGGTCCCAACGAGAACCCCCCTGACCTCCCGACCTCCTGCGTTGCTGGGACTGGAGTTGGGATTAGGGCCACTGGTGCAGGTGGAGAAAGTCAGAGGTCAGGAGCCTGGGCCCCACGGCCAGCCGGGACCAGCTCTTTGCCTTTCTGGCTGTGAGGCCTAGAGCAGGTGACTTCCTCTCAGCCTCAGTTACTGTTGAGTGGGTGTGTCCCCTCTGTGCCACTTCTGAACTTGGTAGGACACAAAGCACCAGGAGTTGGTCTCTGCTGCCTCCTGCAGAGGTTGGAGGGTCACCCCGATTCTGCTCAAGGTTTGGAGATAGAACTCACTGTATCTCATTTTCTTAATTTTTTTTTTTAGTTTGCTAGAGGGTATGTGCACTTGCCAGAGGAAGAGACAGAAAGAGAAGGTACCCCCCATAGGGGATGGTCACACTTCCGTCCCTCCCCTGCCATCTCTTTCTCCTTTCGAGATTTTGGGTACACACGCACACGTGCCCGGTGTGTTCTACAAGCTGCTGGGTCCAGGACTGGAACCACACAGCCAGCCATGTGCCGTCCAGCCGTCTGACCCACCACGCCACCTGCTTGACATGTCTCATTTTCTGCCAGTGGTCACCGAGCGAGTTCAGACCTCACAAATCATGCCCACTGCTTCGATGTAGTTCGTGATGGTGTGGGGACGTACCCTGGGCTGTCCCCATGGTGCGGGTGAGGGAGCCGAGGCCCGGTGAGAGGAAGCAGTGCCAGTATTCAGCCAGGAGTCTGGCCAGAAGTTGAGGGTATCCTGTGTGGGACTGTGTGGCTCGATGCTACCCCTTTGGCACCATCACCCACAGCTGGGGGCCTCCTGCCATCGTCCCTTCCTGAGGATCAGGTGCCTTCGTATGGTGCTGGCCACAGAGTAGATGCCCAGGGCCTGGCCTCTTCAGAGTCAGCACTGTGGGGGCTGCTGGCCTGGCTCTCACTTACTGGTGCACAGTCAGACTGTCTGGTCGTGTGCAGCGCGCTCACGGCTCTGGCCTCAGACCTCACCTCTCCAAGCCCTTGTCTCCTAGGGTTGCTGCAGGGACTCGGGTTTGCACGTGGGAAATTGTAGTCTTACCGGTAGTTCCTCCCCTGCAGAGCGGCGGGTGCCCAGGCTCTGCCATCGGCTAGCGCCGGGATTCCTGCTGGCTGTGCTGGGGTCTGGTGAAGGTCTAAAGTGTTCCTTATTCTCTCACTCCAGAGATCCCGCTCCAGGGAGCTGGGCTGGGCTGGGGTCTGTGCTCTCTGTTATTGGAGGTGGGCTCCGAGTCTCCCTTGGCTCTCGTTTGTCTGGCTGAATTGCCGGCAGGAATTCATGGACACGGGAGTGTGGAGGTGGCCATGTCAGGGGTCATAGGCCGGTCACCTGTGGTGGCCCGCTGCGGGCCTGGGTGTGCGTGCTCCAGGAGGGCCGCCAGACCAGATTGTCCACTTCTCTTTCCTCTGTGAGAGGCCAGATTTTTTTGTAATCTCCCAATTTTTGTTTGCTTGTTTGTGTATTTATTTATCTTGCTTTTTTGCTATAGGACGGGTGCCTGTGCCTGGGGGCAGATGGTGAGAAGCCACCCCCCCCCCCCCGGGGGTGGCCAAGCAGCAGTCCCTTCTCCATTCTCTTGGGATTTTGGGCAAACACATGCACCCCTGGTGTGATTTTTCAAGCCTTCAGGTTCAGGACCGAACAGCGAAGTGGGCTCTGTGGGGTCCAGCACCCTAACCTCCACGCCCTTGCTGGCCTGTAATTCCCAGTGTTTCAGCATGGCACCAACCTCGCTGCCACGCTGGGGGCCTTGGGCTTATGCCATCTGCCACTTCGGGCCTGCCCTGTGCTGGACACAGTGGTCACTGCCCCTCCCTTCCCCTGCCAAGGCCAGTGCCCTTCGGAGGAGGCGTGCGAGTCCTCCCCCGCGTCCTGACTGTGCGGCCCCGCCGGGCTCCGCCTGTAAGCCGGAGCAGGCCCTCCGTGTGCAGCTCCTGCAGCTCCTTGGAGTTGGCCGAGCTTGGCAGGCAGGAGATGGCTCTGGCTGCTCTGGGCTGGGGAGGAGAAAGAGGTGGCTCCATCCCATGCTCACAGGGGTCCACTAGAGCCCTGCCCTGGGGCAGGGTCAGCACGGCTGGCACTGACTGCACTCCAGCTATGCAGGCCTTGCTGGGCTCCAGCGCTTCCCTGCCAGGGCCTCCTCCCGAGGTGTGGGGGTGAACCAGGCCCCCACTCACCCCCGTCTGGATCCCCAGCTCAGACCTGAGGGAGTAGACCCTCCCCAGCCCATTCTTCCTACTCAACTTCCTCTTCAGGTCCGTGCTTCCCTTTTCTCTAAGCAGGCCCCACCTCTCATGCTGGGGGCCGTGGGGGCCCAGAGCAAGGGCCTTGGCTGCCTGCCAGACCTTGCAGTCTGCAGTGACCGGCTTCCTGCAGAGCTGGGGCTGCCCTCGGCAAGGTGCAGGGGGAGAGGCGGACTGCAGCCAGCCCACCCGCGCACTCTGGCGAGTGGCCTTCCTCTCCCCAGCCTCCGTTTTCTCTGTAAGATGGGATGGCAGTGCCTCCCTGGAGTAGTCGGCACCGTGGGAACAGGTGAGGGAGAAGAGGTCGGTCTTGCCTGGGACTGGACGTCCCCAAGGGCAGGAGCCAGGTGGCCTCTTACCTGGCAGTCGCAGGAGAACTGGGCTCCAGGCCCCTGGCTGCCCGGAGGCCAGTTGTAGTCCCTCGCTTGGGACAGAAGGAGGTCCTGGCCCCTGGTAGGGTGAGTGATGTGTCTCCATGTGTCAGTTTCCTTGTCTACTTGCCTCCTAGGGTTGTGAGCCCCGGCCCAGCCCCGCCACCCCCCTGCGCCCCCGATGCGACCATGGGCTCTGGCAGTGACTAGGTGGCCACCGACTGCGCCCGTGGGTCAGCGGCGAGTCTCTGCAGGACTTGGCAGCGCGTCGGGCCAGCTCTGGGGAAGGTAGGAGGACCTCCCAGCCCTGGTGCTGGGCTGTCCGCCTGGCGGGGGCCCTGGGGGCCTGGAGGGCAGGGCAGGGGCCCTGAGCTGTCTGCTCCCCAGTGGGCTAGTACCCCGGCTTCTCTCCCTGCCCTGTGAACAAGCAGCCCCCTCAGCCCTCCCGGGGCCTCCTCTCTGTGGCGCAGCCCCAGTCGCGAGAGCGCCCCAGCCTGCCCGCCTGCCCAGGATGCGCGCTTACCCTCCCAGCAGCCGCCACCCCGACCGCCACACCTCCCCGGAGAGGAGCGCCGCGCCTCGGCTCCTGCCGGCGGGAGCCCCCGAATGCTGCGCCCAGCCACCCAGCAGAGCCCGCTCATGGTTGACCTGCACGAGCAGGTAGGCGGCCGCCCTCCCAGCCTGGCCCAGAGCTCCAGCAGACTTGGTCTGGCTCACACCTGTGAGGGAGGCACTGTCAGTCCTGTGCCCTCCGCAGGTAGCCTGAGGCCCAGAGAGGAGGAGGGCCTTCCCTGGGGCTACACAGCAAAGACTGGCCAAGCTGGGGTGCCCCTCCAGTTGCAGAAGGGTCTTCTCTGCCCTGGGGTAGGGGCCAGTTTGTGCCTAGGTAGGCCTGGCTGGAGAGGGGCAGGAGGCTGGCCAGGCCTGGCAGGGCTTGCTGAGGGTACCTGTACGGCAGGCTCCCTCCCTGCAGTGACCTGGCTTTCCCTCCACCCACAGGTGCACCAGGGACCCGTCCCTCTGTCCTACACGGTCACCACAGTGACGACCCAAGGCTTCCCCTTGCCTACAGGCCAGCACATCCCTGGCTGCAGTGCCCAGCAGCTCCCAGCATGCTCCGTGATGTTCAGCGGGCAGCACTACCCCCTCTGCTGCCTCCCACCCCCGGTGAGCGTGTGTGCCCACCTCCTATCCGAGCCCCCGGCCACGAGCCCCCGGCCCAGGCCCACAGCTCTCCATCCGGCAGGACAGTGCGGCAGGCCCAGGGACCCCCGAGTCAGGCCAGCTGAGCCAAGGCCACAGCCCTCCCCGAAGTACTTTGTGTTCACACATGGGGCGGTGCATCTGGGGCTCGGGAGCTTCCTGCTCCCCAGTACCTGCCTGCCAGGTTGAGGCCACGGGACTGTAGAGGACAGCGTCTGACTCAGGTGCCCTAGGGCAGGAATGGGCTTCCAGGGCTTTCTCGTGCAGAGCTGGGGCTCCTGGGTCCATGTGCAGTGGGGCCCTTTTGCTGGGTGCAAGGGCGGCCACACAGGCCCAGCCCAGAGCCCAGAAGAGCACCTCCCTCAGCAGCTGATCCAGGCGTGCACCCTGCAGCAGCTCCCGGCGCCCTTCCAGGCCTACCCCCACCTCCTCTCCAGTGACCACTACATCCTGCACGCCCCGCCGCCGGCCCCGCCCCCCCAGCCCCCCCCACATGGCGCCTCTCGGGCAGTTTGTGTCGCTGCAGACCCAGCACCCACGGATGGTGAGTCTTGGGGGTGGCCTGGGTGGAGGTGGGCAGCAGGGCAACTGAGGGCACCATGCCACAGACACCGACTGCCTGCGTCTGCCAGCCCCTGCAGCGGCTGGACGGCGACATGGACTTGCGCGGGGACCAGCACCCCCTGGGCAGCTTCGCCTACTCCGCCTCTGCCCCGGGCCCGGCCCTGTCCCCGTCGGCGCCCCTGCACTACCTGCCCCGCGATGCACTGCAGCAGGAGCTGCCCTTTGGCGTGGTGAGTGCCAGCCTCTGCCCAGTCTGCACCAGGGGCCAGAGAGGCGGGCACACAGGGCTGACCCGCACCTGGCCCCTTGCGCAGCCCTACTCCCATGTGATGCCACGGAGACTAAGCGCCCAGAGGTACCGCCTGCAGCAGCCGCTGCCCCCACCACCACCACCCCCACCGCCGCCGTATTACCCCAGCTTCCTGCCCTACTTCCTGTAAGTACCACACGTCGATCCGTGGCCATGGTGCCTGTCCTGGGGCTACCAAGCCACTTGGCATTCCCACCAAGCCAGACACGCACACATACCACACTCACATACTCCCAGGTGGGCTCCCTGCCCCTCCCGCAGCCCCCGGGGTGCCCCGCGTGAACTGGGCAGTGCTCAGCCATGCTTGCATGAAGAGTCGGTGGACTGGGCGCCCCTGCCTCTGCCGACTGACCCAGGGCTTCTGGACTGGTCTGTTCCCCAGCTCCATGCTGCCAGTGTCACCGACAGCGATGGGGCCCACAATCAGCCTGGATCTGGACGTGGACGATGTGGAGATGGAGAACTATGAGGTCTAGTGGAGCCCGAGCTGGGAGGTGGGGTTTGGGAGGCCTCCGGGCCCAGGGGCTGCTGACCTCCCTCCTGCCTGCACACAGGCCCTCCTGAGCCTGGCTGAGCGGCTGGGGGACGCCAAGCCCCGCGGCCTCACCAAAGCCGACATAGAGCAGTTGCCGTCCTACCGCTTTCACCCCGACAGCCATCAGTCAGAGCAGACCCTGTAAGTGCCCCAGCCCGGCCCTGCCCTTCTGAGCTCCGCGGGACTGTGGGGCGCCCCCAGGGACCACTCTGATGGGCCTCCCTCGGCCGCTCTCCCTCCCCAGGTGCGTGGTCTGCTTCAGTGATTTTGAGGCACGGCAGCTGCTCCGAGTCCTACCCTGCAACCACGAGTTCCACACCAAGTGTGTGGACAAGTGGCTCAAGGTAACAGCCCACCCAGCTCCCAGCTGGTGCTCCTGGTGGGGTGGGGAGGCCTAGAGGGCATCCCTCCTCCTCCTTGGCATTGTCTAGAAGTTCTGGCTCCAGGGCTAAGAGCCTGGACGGGGGTGGAGCAGATGGGGGCAGGCCAGAATGAAGCCTGACATGCAGCTGCCCCCCTAGGCTAACCGGACGTGTCCCATCTGCCGGGCTGATGCCTCTGAGGTGCCCAGGGAGGCTGAGTGAGGCCTCACAGCCGCCCCAGAGAACCCTGCCTGAAGCTCTGGAAAAAGGGGAGGGGGGTCCGGGGAGGAAGAGGCTGAGGCCTGCCCCGTCCTTCCCACCTGCATCTCCAGAGCTGGCGCCAGGGTCAGCCCTGTGAGAAGCCCCTGCAATAAGCCCCTGCATTTGCCAATCTCCAAAGACTCTTCCCCGATCTGCCTGCCTGCCTGCCCACTGCGGAGCTGCCTGAGTGTCCCTAGCTCAGTCTCCCTCCTGTTGTCCTCGGGTCCTTCCTTCTGCCAGCACTGGGAGCCCGAGGTCTGTTGCCCTGGTGTGGCTGGTAGAGGCCCCTGGCCCGTCGGTGGGCAGTGGGGATGCCGTCCTGGGTTGTCCGATCTCCTGCGCTGAAACAGTGTCCCTGTGCCCAGGAGGCCCTGCCTGGGGGTGGGCAGGCCATGGCATGAGACCATTTCCTGAACCCCAGGGCTGAGTCTTGTCTGGACCCCAGGCACCCTCGGGCAGCCAGCTCCTTACCGGCTGCTGTGGAGGCGGCCCGGCTCCCTACACGGCATTCCAGCTCGCCCCAGGCTGGAGGGCATCCCAGCCAGGCCTCCTGAGCACATGGGAGCCGGGCCCTGAACTGGGGTCCTTGTGTCCTGAGGGCTGGGCCGCACTGAGGAGTGCGGGCCCCTGAGTTCCTGGTGGTGGCCCCTCCACCAGTGACACAGCCAGACCCATGCCTGATCTTCCCCCCTCCCTGTTTTGCATGAACGTGAAGAGCAGCAGTTTTCGTTTATTCATTTGGCCCAAAATCGCGAGTAGGATTTGGGGGTGAGGCTATTTAAGATGGTTGTTTTTCTTTCGGTTTAATGGGGGTATGGGGACCAACCAGGACCGAGTGCCCGGGGCAGAGAGGGCCCAGCGGTGCCGCCGGGGCTGCATGCCTGCGCACGGCTGGCAGTCGGGCCTGCGCTCAGCTCATAACTGCCATGCACTGTACTGCACACGTCCCTGGAGCCGCCCGGCCGGACGCTTTCCAGGGCACTTCTCCCTCCAGCCAGGGCCGGGCTCCCACCTGCCTGCGCAAGGCTCCTCCCGGAAGGCCCAGGAAGGCCGGGGCGGGAAGGGCTTGGACCCCATCTGCAGAGGGCCTCCCAGCCTGACCCCTGCCCTCCAGAGTCTGGAGCAGGCCCCTGTAGCCCCCTCCCTCCTTCCCCGGCCCCACTCCTTTCTGACCCCAGCTGGGGTTGCTGCCCGGAACGAACTGCGTGTGGGGCGGCACATCCTAGCAGGCAGCCCCTGGCGCCTGCTGCCTCAGGGATGCTCCAACCACCCTCGTTCTCCCGCGGCAGCCCTGGCCCCCGCCTCCCACCCCGGCCTGCCATGGGGCCCATCAGCCTGGTCTCACCCCTTGGAGAACCCAAAGTCTTACTGTATATAACTCCAGGTGACGTTTCTATATTTATAGCAGTGTTGAAAACCCACGTGTTTTACACAGAGAACCACCCTCTCCAGCCCCCCTTCCTCCCACCCCAGCAAACGGTTTTCACAACCCTCCGGTTCCAGGGCAGGCGAAAACAGGCCCGAGATGCATGTCAGCCACAGCAGCGATCCCAACAAGCCGCTGTGGGGTGGGGGTGGGGGGCGCGACATTAGAAATCATCATTAAAGATGTATGAAATAATTCCTTAGGACGTCTGTGACCTGCCAGCCTTGCTGTAGATGCCATGTGACCGGTGACTTCCTGTGGTGGGGGCTTGTTTACTGATTTCCCAACTCCCGGCCTCGGCATGGCAGTGGGCACCTTCCCCAGCCCCGGCTGGGCCCAGCGCCTGCGTTCTGTGTTAGAATGGTTTTATATATATATATACAATTACATATATATATATAAATATATGTAATTTTGGGGGCCCTGTTCCTTGCACATTTTACAGTTACCTCATTTTTCCCATGTATGTATTGAGAAAATGCTAATATATAGAGAAAAAAAATGGTTCTTAAAGCTTAAATGTGTGGTTTTTCCATTCCATTGGATTCACATTGGTTTGTAGCATTTGCCATAACTAGTATGTTGTATTATATATATGTGTATACTGATTGAAATTTTTAACAGATTTGTACTTTTTTTAAAATGAAAGTTGCTAGTTCTGCTTGACCAAGTAGTGCAATCATTATTTTTTTTAATATTGTTGCTGATTTCAGAGGGATATTCACTAATAAATGTATGATGTATACCAAGCACTGCCCGGGCGCCTTCGCTGCCTGTGTTCTTTTGGGGGGATGGGGTGGGAGGCGGGACAGGTGGTTTCTGGGGTGGGGCCTGGGGGTGCCCCCCGATGGGGAGGACTCCGGGATGCCAGGGCAGTGACGGCTGGCGCTGGGCACATGGCAGGGTCCCATCTCGCTGGTCTGCAGTCCAGGTTCTGAGATAGGTTCTGTCGTGACCACTGGGAGGCCCGGGATTTCTGGGGCTGCGGCTCGGCCAGTCGGGCGCCTTGTCTGGGATGCTGGCCGCTGCTGGGCACTAGGACATGACTGACCAGTTTGCGCCACACCCTCCTCACCCTCAGGCCTTGCACACCACGTGGGCTCACACAGGCCCTGTGGGGCTGGAGGGCCGGGAACCCCCAGGGACCAGTTTGGTGACATGGTGTGCCCTCTTGGCGAAGGTGCCTGGCACCCAGGAATGCTGACCGGCCCTCAGCAAGTCAGCGCAGCTGGGCCTGGCACCGGGGCCTGGGCCTGGGGCCACTCGGTACGTCCCTTGGCCTTCGGCTCACCCACGAACTCGGGAACAGGTGCAGCCGAGCAGCCCCCTGCGTGTGTTTTAAACAAAGAACGGACGTAGTGGTTTGTGTAAAAAGGGGAGGCTCTCGAGTTCGTCAAAACTCCACTTGGTGACAAACCCATACCGCCGCTGGCTATGCCGACGTCCGACGCAGACAGCCGAGCTGTGGCCACTCTTCCCACACGGACTCGCAGGGCCACCTGAGGGCTCGCATCCTGTCCCCTGTGCTGCACAGCCTGGGGCTGGGCCCGAGAGAAAGCTGGAAGGTGGAGGAAGTCTTCGACCTCTTCTCTTCCTCTTTCTAATAGAGCGCAGGTGTGTGCACTGGGGTAGGGGCACCCTTCAAAGGGGCGAGGTCACCCACAGTCCTTTTCACTCCGTTCTCCATCCCATCAGGATTATGGGCACACACACACAGCTGTGTGTTTTTTTTTTTTTTTTTTGAGAGGTTTTTGCTACAGGGCGCGTGCGCTCACCAGACAGACAGAGAGAGACAGAGAGATAGAAAGCAGGAAATCACCCCCCAGGGGGGATGGCCACGCCACAATCCCGTCTCCATTCTCCTCTCGGGATCTTGGGCACGCACGCACACGCGCCCGGCGTGAGTTTAAGCCGCCGGGTCCGGGACTCGAACCGCGGTCGACCACGTGGGAGTCCAGCGACATAGCCATTACGCTAACTGCTGGTCCCAGCTGTGTGTTTTTTTAAGCTGCCGGGGCTGAGAGTCGAACCACATCAGCCACGCAGGCTCGAGCTCCCCGCGCACAGCACTCTGGCCCACCTGGCCCGCTGTGGGGCTGGCCCACCTGCTGCTTGTCAGTATTTCAAAAAGAAAAATCGTGAGAGGCCAGCAGGTGGCGTAGTGGTTAAGGCACTGGGCTCTCACATGGCTGACTGTGTTTTGAGTCCTGGACCTGGAGACTTGAAACTCATGCCGTGTGTGTGTGTGTGTGTGTGTGTGTGTGTGTGTGCGCCCAAAATCCCAAGGGAAGGTGCAGTGTGGCCATCTCCCCTGGCCGGCTGATTTCTCCCTCTCTGTCTCTCCAGTGAGTGCACACACCCTAGAGCAAAAATCTCTTTTCTCTTAAAAAGTCATGTGATAGCAATTCGTGCAAAAAATATTTCTGACAAAACTCAACATTGATCTTTAATAAAACTCTGAGCTAACTAGGAATAGAGGATAACTTCCCTATCTTGATAGAGTGTCTACAGAAAAAGAAAAAAACAAACATAAATCGTGGTGAAAGACTAGATGCTTCACCCTGAGACCGGAACAGCGTCTGCTCGCCACCGTTCAGCAGAGTACGGGAAGCCCAGCCGGTGCAATAAGGCAAGAAACGCAAGTGCAGTTAGGCACAGATTGGAAAGGGACACACATGGCTAGCCCCATGGCTAGCTGACAAGATCTATGTAGAAAACTCCAGGAATCTACAAAAACAAACAAAAAAACACAAGAACTAAGTTGAGCAAGTTGTAGATGTGAGGTAAACATACAAAAATTGTGAGGCCAGCCCCGTGGCCGGGGGGGTTAAGGGAACTGGTCCTGCACTGCCGCCATGGTTCAATCCCAGCCCCAGCAGCTTGTAAAACATAACCAGCTACATGTGCGCATGTGCCCAAAATCCTGATAGGATAGAGAAGTGGGGGAGAAGGGTGTGCCACACGACCACACCCCGCTGAGGTGCTTTCTCCCTCGCCCTCTCTCTTTCTCTGTCTCTCGGTCTCTTTGGTAAGTGTACTCCCTGCCAATTGACAAAAAAGAAAAGGAAAACAAAAACAAAAACAGGGCCAGCCAGATTCCACGTGGTTGACTGTGCAGTTCAAGTCCCAGATTCAGTGGCTTGGAAAACATCTGGGCACCTGTGCAGCCATGCCCAAGATCCTGGGAGGAGGGTGGATAAGGAGGGATTGCAGCATGGTCGTCACCCCGGGGGTACTCGCTCACTTTTCTCACTCTCTCCATCTCCCATTGTGGTTCAAGTTCTAGATCCGGTGGCTTGAAACGCAGCCCTGGCATGTGTGCGTGCGTGCCCAAAATCCAGAGAGGAGAATGGACGAGAAGGGACTGCGGCGTGGCCATCCCCCCTGGAGGTGATTTCTCACTTTCTGTCTCTCTGTAGCTCCATCTCTTTTCTCTATAGCAAAAATCTAAAATCTATATTTTTTTCAGTAATGATTTTTATTTCAAATTATTTACCTTTATTATTATTATTATTAGAATTACTTTATTTAACTTTATTTATTTACTTATGTATTTTAATTTTACCAGCGAGGAACAGAGAGAGAGAGAGAGAAAGTGAGAAAGAAAGCCGCCAGGTCCGGGACTCGAACTGTGGTTGGCCATGTGGGAGTCTAGCACCCTTAACCACCATGCCACCTGCCAGCCTCCCTTAACGTTATTACTTAAACTTTTTTTGCTACAGAGTGAGTGTGCTTGCAGGGTCAGAGTGAGAAATCACCCTCCCTGGGGGATAACCACACTGCAATCCCTTCCCCTCCATTCTCCTTTGGGGTCAAGGGCACATGCACACCCCTGGTACGATTTCCAAGCCAGAACTAGGACGCAGAACACGCAGTAGGTCATATGGGACTCGGCACCTTAACTTTCATGCCACCTGATGGTCCCTCTGTTTCTTAAATGCATGGTACTTTTAATTTTGCTATAGGGAGTGAGTACTCACTGGGGAGCGAAGGGGAGGGGAGTAAGACATCACCCCCCAACACACAGGAGGGGTGGCCGTGCCACAATCCCTTCATTTTCCTCGGGGTTTTGGGCACACGTGCACACACACCCAGTATTTGTCAAGCTGGTGTGTCTAGGACTCAAATCACAGTTGGCCACATGGGATGAAGCCACCTTAACCACCATGCCACAGGCTGGTCCCTAACGTATAGTTTTGTAGTTTGTTTTTTTGTTTGTTTGTTTTGTTTTTTACTATTTCTTCCTTTAGTGAGAGAGGCAGAGAGAGAGAGAGAGAGAGAGAGAGAGAGTAAGCAGCAGAAACGAGAGACAGCATCCTCAACGGGGTCTTCATGACACATCCCGACCCAGCCTTAGCCAGGCCTGGATCCCAGGCATTTGTGGGTCTCCTATTTTTTTTTTTTAATAATTATTTATTTACTTTTATTCATTCAGTTTATTTTAATTTGACCAGAGAGAGAGACACACACACAGAGAGAGAGAGAAAGTGAGAAAGCAAGTCACCAGGTCCAGGACTCAAACCATGGTCAGCCACGTAGGAGTGTTCAGTGCCTTGACCACCATGCCACCTGCTGGTCCCCGCACTCCCCCCAGCCTCCTATTTTCAGGAAGGTCTTGGATGCGAACCCAGAACCTTCCCGTGTGAGTCAGCCTTGTTGAGCTACTGCCGTGCCACTGTCCTGCCCCAACAGGATTTTCTCTTTTTTGGCTAGAGGCATATGCTCACGGGAGAAAGATGGAGAGGGAGCAGAGAAAGCACCCCCACGGGGAATAATCACACCATAGTCCCTTCTCCTCCGTTGCTCCCTCTTTTTTATAGGGTTTGGACCTGCGCATATGGCCCGGGACTTGAACTGCCGTCGACCCGGTAGGATCCAAGTGCCTTAACTACCAGGCCATGGAGCTAGAGGACATGTGTGCTCACTGGAGAGGGAGACAGAGAGGGGGGTGAGAAGGCGCCCAGGCGGGGTGGTCACACAGCGACCCCTTCTCCATCTTCCCCTTCTTTGGGGACTTGGGGTATGCATGCCCATACTCGTGCCCAGCTTGTTTTTCAAGCTGAGTCTGAGACTAGCTACGGGGTCGGCCGCGTGGGATCCAGCTGCCTTAACCACACACACTACCGGCTGGCCTCCCGGAATCATCTCAAACCCAAATGTGCTGTATCCCTTCTCCTTAAAGATTTTTTTTCTTTTTTTAGATTTTTGCTATAGGGCACGTGTGCTTGCCAGAGAGACAGAGACAGACAGACAGAAAGCGATAAATCACCCCCCAGGGGGATGGCCACACCACATTTCTCCTCCACGCTCCTTTTGGGATCTTGGGCACGCACGCGCACGGGCCCATGAGTTTAAGCCACCCGGTCCAAACTTAAGCCGCAGGGTCGAACTCAAACCACAGTGGACTACATGGGAGAGGCCAGCGGCGCCATCTGCTGGTCCCTCCTCAATGCTCTTTAGCACCCGCAGGAAAAAGCGTGAATGAACTCCTTAACCCATTTCACATCATCTTACCTCTAACCTGTGAGAGGAGACTTGCTCTGCCAGGTCCCAGTGGGGAACTTTCCCATCCAGAAAGGTCTCGTAAGAGGTCAGTAGCAACAGGAGTCAGGGGTCACAGGTGACCAAGGGCGATGGCCAGTGGGGTGAGTGCTCACTTATGGAAGGCTCGGAGGGTGGAGGGAAGGACAGGCAGGGACTGTCAGGGAGGGCATGCCAAATGCTTCTAGAGATGAAGATCCAAGGGGGCCGGAAGGGGGTCGCTGGTAGGTTCTGGGCATGCAGTGGACGAGTCGGCCCACACCCGCACACCGCTGGCAGGAATAAACTGCTTTTCTAGACTATGATGTGGAGCTAACACAAATACTTTTAAAAATTATTTATTTCATTCCAGTTGGTTTTTTTAAGAGTTATTTTTAAATTTTATTTATTGCCTTTTTTTTTTTTTTTTTTTTTTTTGAAGTTGACCAGAGAGAGACAGTAAGAAAGTCAGAAAGTAAGACACCAGGTCTGGGATTCGAACCACCGTCAGGCATGCGGGAGTCCAGCATTTTTAACCACTATACCATCTGCCGGCCCCAACATAAACACTTTGACTCAGCACCTCCACTTCCAGGTTTTTTTTTTTTTCTATCCTGGGAAAACTAGCATGGACCTGCACATTTAGCTACAGAGATGTTCATCAATCCGCTACTTAGAAAGGCAAAATAAAAGCCTACCTACATAAATATCTCAGGAAGATTTTTTTTTTTTTTTTTTTTTTTTTGCCACAGGGCATGTGTGCTCGCTGGAGGGAGATACAGAGAGAAAGTGAGAAATCACCCCCCAGGGAGGATGACCACGCCACAGTCCCTTCTCCATTCTCCTCTCAGAATTTTGGGCATGTGTGTGCACACATGAACCCAGCATGTTTCAACGCACAGGGTCTAGGACTCAGACCTCACAGTCGGCCTGTGGGATCCAGTCGCCTTAGCCGCCACACCACCTGCTGGCCCCCCGAGAGGATTCCGGTAAATCCACGGCACATCCATTCAGGGACAGGCTGTGTGGCCGTTTAAAAGGACACAGAAGAATATGTGGAGTGATGTATTTATAACGCTACCTCGTTTCTGTAGAAAACGGGCTGGGTGGGGATGCGGCAGTGATGCAACTGGCCCACGTAGGAACGTCCTGGGTTCGTGTCCGTGCAGAGTGCATGCGCTGCCCAGGACCCGGGCTGCTGAGGGCGGTGCACAGCCTTGACACCCTGGGAGTGCCTGTCTCTGTCATGGAAGAAACAAACCTACTTAGAAAGTTCTTACACGTCATAGCAAGGCAGAATTGTATGAGTGTTAATGACGGGATCTGTGGGCAGGGGCCATTATGAGTGCTTTTTGTTCCTTTGTACTTCCTAAGTTTTCCTTCCATGACAAGGAGTCTGACTTTAATCAGGAAATCCTCTCTCTCTCTCTCTCTCTCTCTCTCTCTCTCTCTCACACACACACACACACACACACACACACACACACAGTTTATAAACAGGAGAAGCTTCCACAGAGGAAGAAGTCAGCATAGTAGTTCTCTATGAAGGGGCTGAGAAGATGCACAAGGGAACCTTCGGGGTGCTGGAGTAGTCTGCATCTTGATGTGAGTCTCGGTAGCTAAAACTTCACACTGGGGCCAGCAGGTGGTGTAGTGGTTAAGGAGCTGGACTCCCAGGTGGTAAACCACAGCTCAAGTCCCAGTCAGTGGCTTATGCTGGGCACGTGTGTGTGCCAAAACCCCAAGCAAGGAGTGGACTGTCGTGTGACCATCACTCACCCCTGGGTTTGGTTTTTCTCTCTCTCTCTGGCAAGCACACAAACTATGTGTGTGTGTGTGTGTGTGTGTGTGTGTGTGTGTGTATGTATATGTGTGTGTATGTATGTATGTGTGCATGTATGTATGTATGTGTGTGTATATGTATGTATTGTATGTGTGTATGTATGTGTATGTGTGTATGTATGTGTGTATGTATGTGTGTATGTATATGTGTATGTATGTATATATGTATGTATGTATATGTGTATGTATGCATATGTGTATGTATGCGTATGTGTATGTATGTGTATGCATGTATGTATGCATGTGTATGTATGTATATATGTGTATGTATGTGTATGTATGTGTATGTATGTATATATGTGTATGTATGTGTATGTGTGTGTATGTGTATGTATATGTGTGTGTATGTATGTGTGTGTGTATGTGTGTGTGTGTGTGTGTGTGTATATATATATATATATATATATATATATATATATATATATATATATAAAAGACTTATCAAGCCGTGGATGTAAGAAAGACCTGGGCATTTTGCTGTATGTAAAGTATATCTCATTTTAAAAACTTTTTAAACAATGATGTGTTTTTAAAATTTTTACTATTTTCAAATTTGCTATATGGCACACGCACTCACCAGAGAGATGAGAGAAAATTATAAAGTCCCAGGTCTGGGACGCGAACCATGGTTGGCCATGTCCAACACCTTAATCTGCACCATCTGCCAGCCCCCATATATCTCATTTTTTTTAAAGACATGCAACAATGCAAATAAGAGGAAACATGACGTGACAAGTTTTGAGGTGAGAAAGGGAGATGGTGAAGTTCCCGAAGACTGCAATTTCTCTCAGGCTGTCTAAGAATGGGCTTAGAATGAGGGTGTGGGTGGGCCTGGATGTGAGAAAGGTGGACACTCAGGAACAGCCCTTCGAAAGAAAGGCATGGAAGTCGCCCAGAGACCAATGCCAGGGCACCTCAGTTTGCTCAGACACAAGCTGAGATTCTGCAGATCACAGAGCATGAGAAAAATCAAAGCAGCTTTTGCTTTGGAAATTGTGACAGACAGCACAGAAGAGGGGAATGAAACCAAGAATGTTCTAGAAGGGAGCACTGACACGAGTGGAGAGGGACAGAAAGCCTTCGAGCCAGGCAGAGCAGACAGTGGCAGTTGGGAGAAAAGCTGTAGTCGTAATTAGGGGCTTCTTCAGAGATCAAGGCTGAGTGGTGCCGACGCCTTGTGGGTGAGGCGGGCCAGGCTAAGGAGGCACGCTGGGAGAGGGCGGGGGACAGAGGCGAGCCATCTGGCCTGCGAGGGCGGGCAGCGACATCCTTACGGGTGATGCACACACAGGTCAGAGGTCAGCCACCTGCCCTAGGCAGCCGACAAGTGCCAAAGCCCCTTCCCACCTGGGAGCTGCCCCAGTCCCGCAGGAGCTGCAGGACCAGGACCAGAGGGAACCCACGCGTACAGGGAGGCACCTGGGCTGCTGGTGGTCGGGGTCAGTGCCAACATCTGGAGCCAGGACAGGATAAAGCGGCCCAGCCGAGTGACACTTCAGCACCAGCCTTAGGACCACGCATCCATGCGGCATGAGAAACAAGACATCCTGCTTCCTGGTGCCGAGAATCGTGGGAAAGGAATGGCTTTTCTGCGTAAGGGGCACCTTCAAGGAAAACCAGGTTTCCATTTAACGGGCAAAAGCCTGGCAAGACGGGGAGATGGCGGAGGGCTGCGAGCCCGCAGGCAGGCGGGAGGGGTTGGGGCGCGGGGCTCCACCAGGGTGCCAGCACACACCAGCACGGTGTGACAAGAACACCGAAAACACCGAGCCAGGCACTCTGCCAACGAGCAAGGCCGAACCACCACCCCTCCTTCCCTTACCCACACCTAGGGCGAAGCCTTCATAGTGTGTAAGCTCACTACTGTTCTGAAAACAGGAAGTGTGACTTACCAGTCACCGGGTCAGGCACTGCAACAGCAGCCCACTCTGCCCCCATGGCAACACCACTACAGGTGTAAAAGTCACTTGGCAAAATCAGCCACAGAGGACTTAAAAGCCCGGCGCTCCCGGCAGAGCTGGAGCCCTGCTCACGGTCACCGACGGCAGCCCTGCTGTGTGAAGCTCCCCTCCTGCAATGCCCCTTTCCAGTGGCCTCGGACCTTAGGTAACTGTGCTTTTCTAAGGGACTCACTAGACTGAGCGGGTATTTTAGTTTACTATTTTATTTTTTAAGAATGATTTTTATTGAATTTTATTATTTATTTACTTAAATTTGTCCAGAAAGAGAGATGGGCAGGGGGTGAGAAAGCAAGCCACCAGGTTCAGGACTTGAACCCTGGTCGACTGTGTGGGAGTCCAGCACCCTAACCATGACGCACCTGCTGGCCTTTAGTTTACTCTTAACATGTGCATTAGAAACAGGAAGGCCCGACATCTTTGGGTAAGCACCAGGGCAGATCTGGGTGACAAGGATCTGTCTCCCTGGACAAGCCCTCTACACACACAGGCAGTGAGGAAGGGGGCGCAGCACTGAGCTCAAGGCTCCCTAAGGAAAGGAAAACACCAGCAAAACAGCCTCAGAGGGGAAGCCCGACAGCCAGGGTCTGTTAGGTGCTTCTCCAGCCACTCCTTTGCAAGGATGCAGGTCTGTTTGGACAGGAGAAATGACAAATGTGTTAAGAGAGTATGAAACATTCCTTCACGATGGACCCCACGGGAGAAGGCGAACACTCACGAACGGCCACTGTGCAGCGGGCACTGCCAGTCCTCACTCGCCACCCACACCGACGGCAGGACAAGCCGAAGCTCCCCCGCCTGACCAGGCTGACAAAGACGGAGCCCAGATGTGAACCCAGAGCTGTCTCGCCCTCCTTGATCTGACCCTCCCTTGCTTCTCGGCAATGCAGAGCCCTCTTCCCGCCCCAAGCCCTTTTCTTTCCCACACAGGAAGGTGTCTACCCCATCTCTCCTGGACAGAAAGGCCCGCAGCCTGTTATGCAATTTTTGTTATAAAACATTTAATGTTAACCTACAATACAATGTAAACTTTTATGAAAAAATTGAAAGTACACTAGATTTCTTCAGTAAATGATCACCTAACTATTCAGGTGCCGCAGAAGCGGGGCACTGCACCCTCCGGGGATGGACGTCCCGTTGCTGCGTTCCTCGCAAGTCCTCAAACACCAGCTGTAAGTGGAGCTTGTCCAAGCACTGGTGGATACTGCGCCCGACTGCCTTCTGGAGGTTATCGTGCCGTCTCAGTCATTTCCTCAAACTCTTCCTGGGCCTTGGCACCATTAGCAACTTTTGTAATAACTGCTCAGTTAAAGATTCTAGGTTTTTTAGTTTCTTAGAGAGATATTCTCTCCTGGCCATCTCTTATCCAAATATTGTGGTAGAGGCAAGCAAGGAGGAAGAAATATTTACTGCAGGAAATTCTGCAGAAGTGTAAGAAAAGACTGGAAGGACCCCACCGAGGATGCAAAATGCAGCAGACTCCAATCGGGTGTTGCTGTTCAGGCAGTTCCCATGGTTATTCGGCTACATCTGCTTCAGTCTTGGGCATGCAGAACGAACGTGAAACACATGTTTTTGCCCAGCTGATGACCTGCCACGTGCACACAGCAGCTGTGCTATCCCAGAGGTGATGTGACATTGCGTGCAATCGCCAGCAGATCACGGGCTTCTCCGTTTCCTCCTCTGCAGGTCCCACCAGGCTCCCAGTGGTCCTCAGGAGCCGCGGATTGAACTGGGGCACCACCGACAAACGGCACAGGCTGTCATCACTGAGAAGGCAAGACAATGGCACCCGGGCAGCAATACCAGGGTCTGCAAGGGGACAGGGACTGGGATGCGGAGTGTGCTCCGCGTGAGGCCTCTCTACCCTGCGTTAAGTGGGCAGCTGTCGGAGCGCTGTACTGACAGAAACCCATTCTTAAGCTGCTGGCGTCTGCCCTCCTCCACTGAGGAGTCCCGAGGCAAGGGGCGTAAGTACACACGCAAGAATGAGATGACGCTGGGCTGTTAAACAAATCACAACCTCCCCAAAGAGGTGTAGGCAAAATACTTGACCGCATACCCATCCTCACAGAGGCCCCTAGCCCTCCTGTGTGCTGCAAGGAAACAGCTGTGGGTCCCGGGCAGGGAGGAAGGCTCTGCGGTAAACGGAGACGCCCCTTCGCATGGCCGTCAGTGGAAAGCAGCGTCCACTAAGGGCTGGGTGGAGAACATGGTTAAGCTTGGAGTTCACTCGACACATCTTATGCCGACAGTGAGCTGGCCACTTCTCTCACCTGGCCTTGGGACAGCGGGAGACAAGGTGAAGGACAAGAGTCGGGAACCCAATCTTCCAGAGATGGTGTTCTAGATCCCCGTGCCAAGGCCATTGGGGAATCCAGGCTCTCCAGGTGACATCCACAAGTCGCCTCACATCCTGCCCTGTGAGGGCTGCGGAGAACAGTAACCATGTTACTGTTACCCGAGTGGTCCTTGGGCTTTAATTGTGCAAGCCAGCCTCAGGAGACTACGACTCCAGCAAGCTGTCTGCACCTATCTGAGCCCTGTCCTCACAACACACTAGAAATGACTGCGGCTTCAGCAGGTGGCACCGTCACAAACAGCCTGCACCAGCCCAGCTGCAGAACACTTTGGAATATTGTCAGTGCACACCAGCGAGTGCGAGTACGTGGCCTGACCCACGTACCTGTTACCATAAATCCCACCACAGACTAGACCTCCAGAGGTTAAAAACACCCAATGACTTCGACACAGCAATAGAGGAAGGGGTAAAAACTGCCTGCGCAGGCGCTCCACCAGAAGCTGAGACGCGCCTTCCAGCTGCTCACACGGCTGGGTCTGTCCTGGCTCCCTCTCTTTCAAACACACACCACCACACTGCCGCGGGAGAGGGCAGGAGCGTGCTTCTGCTGGCTGCACCACAGGCCCTGCTAATTCTCTGGAAAGGCACCAACCTTGGCAATTCAAAAAACTCGGGGCTGGGAGAGACCGCAAGCACATGCAGAAGAGGAATGGAGCACTGCTGTCCTCTGGTTCAGACCACAGAACCACCACCTGGCACGGGCCCAGAACACCTGCAGTGCTGTGGGAGTGCGCATCCATACGCCGGTGTGTCTGCACACGTGCAGTCTTTCAGGGCTACAAACCCAGATGCCCTTCCACTGCTCCAAGTGGGATGGATGCAGAGGTGGCCAGAGAGGACAGCAAGAGTTGGACCAGAAGGACGACCTCTCTGGGGACACGAGAGGAGCACTGGCAGAAGTAAGCACAAACCAGCCCAGGGCACCTTTATTACACTACTGTGGGCAAAGGAGCCCATGGGTTTAAGAACTGGCTCTTCATCAAATAAAGTTAAGGGGGGAAAGACACCTATGTCAGCCTCATTCCTTTGGTCATTACAAAGCAACAGAAACAAAAGCTATTCATAGATCGTGGGCAGTTCGAGGAGCATCTCTGCTCTGTGCTTTCTCCTCCCTCTCTGCAGAGCTGGGAGAGCCAGTCCTCGGGAGATGCTGGAGTAGCTGGCTGAGGAAGGTTTTTCACTTTCATTTTCTGTAAAAGAATGAATAAGAACTAGTGGGGACAGCCCTTCCCCAGCTGGGACATGGCTGGCTGGCGGTGAAGAGCCTCCATCGCGGGAAGGTACGTGTGCAGGCCGCAGGTTAGGGCTTGCCGAGGCACGGTTCGTTGCTGACCGTGCGCACACACCTGCGCACGCACACAGACTATGACTCTTGCGGGCAGCGTGGTTTCTGGTCCTTCCGTAGGGTGCAGCAGTCTTTTAAAAAAAATATTGTATTATAATAATAATAATATGAATTTCTCTCTCAATTTTTTGTTTTGTTTTTGTTTTCGTTTTTTCCATTTCTTTTAGGGAATGGGGTAGAAAGGGAGAGGAAGAAAGAATGTCATTCATCTGTTAGGTCCTGAACAAAGAGAACTTCCGTGTGGCTGAGTCCGGCCTCCTGCAGCGTGGGCGGGCTGGGCCACTCCTCTGAGGGGACGCAGGGCAGCACCCGCCTGGGGAAATTGGCTTCGATCTGAAACTTTTCAGGGCTTTCCTTCAAGGAGAATAAGAAGTCATGGATTACCTGCAGAGGTCACATAGAGGAAAAAAAGGGAGTAAGAAAAAGAGACACACGTGATTGCGAAGTCAAACGTCCCCGACATCTGCAGCATAACTCTGGGGTACGAAGCAAACTCTGCATGCTGGAACTGCAGTTCGAAGTCCTTCCATTTCCCAGGGACAGGCTTCCACAAGAAATCACATGACCTTACTCTAGTCCTCCTCTGAACTATTGTGTGATTTTTTTGGGACAATTTATCTGGTATGAAACTAAGACATTTCTACTTAGAAATAATCATAAAGTTACAGAGAAGTGGAAAGAACAGGATGGAAACTTTTTTTTTGAGAGAGATTTTTTGCTATGGGTGTGTGTGTTCACTGGAGAGACAGAGACACAGAAAGTGAGAAATCACTCCCCGGGGGGGTGGCCGCGCCGCGATCCCTTTTCCTCCACTAGCCTCTCAGGATCTTGGGCACGCACGCACACACGCCTGGTGCTAAACTCAAGCCATTGGGTCTCGGACTCAAACTGTGGTCAACTACGTGGGAGTCCAGCCAAGTAACCATTATGCCATCTGGTCCCCAGGATAAAGAATTTCCCTCTGTGAGCTAGCTGAGTAAGCTGTCTGCCTGATGTTCCATCACCCCAGAAAACTAAAGAGGATATGTCTTACAGACAGGGCAGTCTTTAAAATCAGGCCGGGGGGACCAACAGTTAGCATAATGGCTATGTTGCTGGACTCCCATGTAGTCGACTGTGGTTTGTGTCCTGGACCCAGAGGCTTAAACTCACGCCAGGCACATGTGCGTGTGTGCCCAAGATCCTGAGAGGAGAATGGAGGAGAGAAGGGATTGCGGTGTGACCATCCCCCCTGGGGGGTGATTTCTTACTTTCTGTCTCTCTGGCGAGCACATGGGCCCTAAAGCAAAAATCCTCTCTAAAAAAAAAAAAGAAAGAAAAGAAAAAGAAAAAGAAAATCAGGCCAGGGACGAGCACATGACTACCATAATACAATACAATAAGACAGGATAGAATAATATGTACTATGCTATTCAGGCCCCGTTCACGTTGTCAGTTGTCTTTCACAATAAAAGATCAAGTTTCAGGACCAGCAGTGGCATGGTAGTTAAGGAGCCAGACATTCCCACATGGCCGACCACGGTTTGAGTCCTGGACCTGGTGGCTTGCTTTCTCACTTTCCCTCTCTGTCTCTCTCTCTGGTCACATTAAAATAAATGAATAAATAAATTTTTTCAAAAAAGGTCAAGTTTCACACAAAACTACTTAAATCAAACCAAATAAATGGGTTTTATCTATCACATCTCTTAGCCTGGAAGAAATCCTTAGCCTTTTCTTCATCTTCATGGCCTTACCTTTTTCTTTTTTTATGTTTTGGCCACACTTTTTTTTTTTTTTTCTTTTTGAGAGGTTTTTGCTATAGGGCACCTGTGCTCACCAGAAAGACACAAAAAGCGAGAAATCATCCCCCAGGGGGATGGCCACACTGTAATCCCTTCTCCTCCATTCTCTTCTTGGGATCTTGGGCATGCACGCACACACGCCCGGCTTGAGTTTAAGCCACCAGGTCCAGGACTCGAACCGGGGGTCGACCACATGGGAGTCCAGCGACATAGCCATTACACTAATTGCTGGTCCCTGTTCACACTTTTTTTGAGAGAGATTTTTGTTATAGGGCATATTAACTCGTCAGAGGCAGAAAACGAGAAATCACCCCCTGGGGGGATGGCCTCGTTAACAGTCCCTTTTCCTCTATTCTCTTCTCAGAATTTTGAGCACACGTGCACGTGCACCCGGCCTGAATTTTAAGCTGTCAGGTCCAGGACTTGAACCACGGTTGACTACATGGGAGTCCAGTGATGTAACCATTATGCCATCCACTGGTCCCCTTGACTACACATTTTTAAAAGCTTGCCAGAGAGAGAAAGAGAGAGAAGGAAAGTGAGAAATCACCTCTCAGGGGTAATGGCCATGACACAATTCCTTCTCCATTTTCATCTTGGGATTCTGGGCATGCAAACACATGCACCTGACATGATTTTCAAGTCTCCAGAGCCTGGGCTTAAACTGTGGTTGGCCGAGTGGGAGTCCAGCACCTTAATCGCCATGCTACCTCCTGGCAACACCACATCACCATTTTAAAGACTGCTGGTCAGCTATTTCACAGGACTTCTCTCTATCTGTTTGGTGCTTACTACGGGTTTGAGGTGCATCTTTGGAAGGGGCTTCACCAACATGACACTGCGCCCTGCTCCACACACCCTATTCAGGGCAAGGGCACAGCTCCCATTTTTTTGGCTTTTTTTTTTCTTTTTAAGTTTTTGCTATAGGGCAATGCACTCACCAGAGAGAAAGTGAGAAAATGCCCCCCAAGGGGGATGGTCACATCACAATACCGTCTCTTCCAGTCTCCTCTCTTGCACGCACAAGTGCTCAGCATTTTTTTTTTTTGAAAGGTTTTTCCTATACGGCGCGTGCGCTTACCAGAAAGACAGAGAGATAGAAAGCGAGAAATCACTCCCCGGAGGGATGGCCACGCCGCAGTCCCTTCTCCTCCTCCATTCTCCTCTCGGGATCTTGGGCACGCACGCACACGCGCCCGGCCTGAGTTTAAGCCACTGGGTCCAGGACTTGAACCGTGGCCGGCTACATGGGAGTTCAGCAACATAGCCATTACGCTAACTGCTGGTCCCCCCAGCATGGTTTTTTTCTTTTTTTTTTTTTGAGAGGTTTTTGCTATAGGGCGCGTGCACTCGCCAGAAAGATATAGAGAGTGCACTCACCAGAAAGATATATAGAGAGATAGAAAGCGAGAAATCACCCCCCAGGGGGGATGGCCACACCGCAATCCCTTCTCCTCCATTCTCCTCTCGGGATCTTGGGCACGCACCCACACGCGCCCGGCGTGAGTTTAAGCCACTGGAGTCCAGGACTCGAATCACGGTCGACTACGTGGGAATCCAGCGACATAGCCATTATGCCAACTGCTGGTCCCGACCCCCCAGCATGTTTTTAAGCCACCAAGTCTGGGACTCGTCCCGCAGTTGGCCACGTGGGATGCAGCACCTTCACATCCACACCCCGACAGCCCCGGTCCCCTTACTTCTGATGTTCACTTGGATTAAGGTGGAGTCTGCCAGGCCTCTCCTCTGTAAACTATCCTTTGCTGTTTGAAACTGAGGAGTTATCTGTGGGGAGGTACTTTGAAACCATGGAGATACTCTGCTTCTCAAACTTTCATACTTACTCATGGCAGCACAGACTCATGCTTTCCTAGTTCACTGAGCTGGTTACCATGTTACGACCACTATTTCCATGTTTGAACTGTCTCAGATGGAGCTAGCCTCAATGGGTGGCTTCTATGAATCTCTACCGTGGTCATTCTCTGAATAATTCCTTCCTTTCTGGCCCAAGATGCTCCAGGCTGATCTTTTATTCTCCCTGTCCCAGCTCTGGACATCAGCCATCCCTCCATGCAGCACCTGTGCTTCTTGATGAACAACGGTATTGAAAAGCCGGGGTCTAGGTCTTAGGGACAACCACTGCTCCTGGGAAGCTGAGGCGCCTAGGCCTTCTCGGTGAATCGAGCTACAGAGTATACACGCGCACACACACCCCCATGACTTCATTCCGCCTCCCCGTTACACCCCTGCCTTATCAGCCACACACCCCCAACCCTGTCCTGGCTTTGATACCCTACCCTGGGCCACTTGGGCTCTGACGGACCTACACAAGGCTGCCCTGATCAAGATCTGACACTCTCACATGGGCCTCCCCTCCGTGGGGATTGCCTCACCCAGCTCCAGCGCTAACAAGGTCCAGGTGAATTTTCAGTGGGGAGTGAGGTAGTTATTAGGAGAACTCACACTGCTGAAACTTAAAATGTAAGCAAGATTCCTATAAAGCAGGCCACCATCCTCTCCCCATTACTTTTTTTCTTTTTAAAAAAATGCAGTGAGTTGTTATACAGACCCTACACCCCACCCCAGGCTCAGGTGCCATCACCAGAGTCCTGTGTGCAGGGCTGTGAAGCTGGAGCCAGTACACCTGCCCACAGAGACGGCACTGCGTCAGGGCTGGGGCCAAGGCTCTCTCTGGCTGTGACTGCTTGTATGAACAGTGAGGTCTGAATGCAAAAGCAGACAGACCCAGCTCCCAGACACAGGGCAGAGATGGACCGTGCACCGAGAAAACGGGCATCATTTGCTTCTCTCTCACCAGGGTGCTCCCTAACTTCTACCTGCACCAGTGGAGTTGCCCAGGCTCAGGTCTGGCCATCTGTATCTGTATAACCTGAGTGTCTCCAGCTCAGTGCAGGGCGTGCTTTCAGTTTGAAGTTATTAGAGGGCAGGCGATATTTCCACTCTACAGATGGAAAACTGGGGGCCCTAGAGAAGATTCTGTAACATGCTCAACGCTCTCCAGGGAGTAAACGAGGAGCAATGAGTGTGCCAACCCAGCCCAAGTGGCGAGCGCCCTGCTTTCCAATACGGCTTTCTCCTGGTTATTTCTGGTGACCTGGAAATGACAGGATATATTAAGGCTACAAATTTGGAAAGGCAACGGACCAACACTCACCATAAACGGAAACTTTCTTCTGGCTTTAAATACCAACAGCAACAGTTGGGATCTGAGTGCTTACTAAGGGTGAGGTATAGCGCGGAGCACTTTACAGGACTTAACTCTAACAACAATCCTACAGGGAGTGACTATTATTATTATTATTTTTTATAGTTGTTCTTTTTTTCTTTTTAATTATTTTATTTACTATTTTTTTCACATGAATTTTGCCAGAGGAAGAGAGACAGAGAGAGGGAGAGGGAGAAAGCAAGCCACCAAGTTCGGGACTCGAACCGTGGTCAGCCATGTGGGAATTCCAGCACCTTAACCATGCCACCTGCTGGGCCCATTATTATCTGTTTTTGTGTTTTTTTTTTTTTAATAATTATTTTTGTTTTATTTAATCATTCATTTATTTTAATCTGACCAGTGAGAGAGAGAGAGACACACACACACACACACACACACACACACACACGGAAAGTAAGAAAACAAGCCATCAAGTCCAGGACTTGAACTGTGGTCAGCCATGTGGGACTGTCCAGCACTTTAACCACCACGCCAACTGCTGGTCCCCTGAGGGAGGGACTATTATTTTGCCCAAAGTACAGATGAAGAAATTAAGGATTAGAAATGAAGTAAATGGGGAACCAGCAGTTAGCGTAATGGCTATGTCGCTGGACTCCCACGTAGTCGACCGCGGTTCGCATCCCGGACCTGGTGGCTTAAAACTCATGCCGGGTGTGTGTGTGTGCGTGCCCAAGATCCCGAGAGGAGAATGGAGGAGAGGGGATTGTGGCGTGACCATCCCCCCGGGGGGTGATTTCTCGCTTTCTGTCTCTCTGTCTCTCTCTGTCTGTCTGGCGAGCGCACGCGCCCTATAGCGAAAATCTCTCCAAAAACAAAAAAAAAAGAAATGAAGTAAATGGATGTTCTGCAGCCAGTGCAAAAAGAGGACGCTCCAGGGGCCTCCCACTCTCAGACACGCAGTCTTCTGTGGGACTTCTTTACGTGGTACCTTTTTTCCTTAGCAGAGCTCAAACATTAAGATAAAAAGAAATCTTAAATTGCTCTGAGCTGGACACTCTAACTGAAGGAACCTACACCCGTCACTGCACCCCTCCTGGTGTCCATGACGTCATGCCCAGCCCTCTGGTCCTCCCCATTCTCCGGAGCAACAGACACAGCGCACTGCACACGGCGCAGGTGGCCCTTACTGTTAGAGACTGTGAAAAGTGGAATCTTCGCTCTACTCGAGAATCATTGGGTAACTTGAAAATGATCTTGACACTGTCAGGGTCATCAGGGGAAGGCTCAGGGGGCAGGCACTCCAGTTTCCTTTCCTTTTCCTCCTGTAAATTCTGTGGAGACACAAGAAAAGATTAGGCTATGGCTCCAGTAGGGAAACAGAAAACAGGAAATACAGCGTCATGCAGGTTTGCTGTGCAGCGAAAGCTAGTAACTACTACTGGTCGAGTACCTGTCATCCAAAATACCTGGAACCAGAGTGGTTTGGATTTCAGATAGTGCCCAGATTTTGGGTGAGACCCAAGTCAAACACAAAATTCATTTTTTATTTATATACTCCTTATTTTTTTGTTGTTGTTGAGGTTTTTGCTATAGGGCGTGTGCGCTCACCAGAAAGACAGAGACAGAGAGACAGAAAGCGAGAAATCACCCCCCAGGGGGGATGGCCACGCCGCAATCCCTTCTCCATTCTCCTCTTGGGATCTTGGGCATGTACGCACAAGTGCCCAGCATGAGTTTAAGCCACCGGGTCTGGATGCGAACTGTGGTCAACTACATGGGAGTCCAGCGACATAGCCATTTCACCAACTGCCAGTCCCTGGCTTATATACTCCTCAAACACATAGCCTGAAGGTAATTTTATACAATATTTTAAGCAATTTTGTAGATAAAACACAATTTTTGTACACTGAACCATAAGAAAAGAAAGGCACTGGGCCAACCCTGCAGCACAGCTGTTAAGCCTGTGCACAGGGTGCCGGATCCCACCTGGTGGACCGTGATGTAGATCCTGGCCCTGGGGGCTTGAAAGATATGCCAAGTGCGTGTGCATGGCCCCAGAATTCTGACAGGATGGAGAGATGGGAAAGCAGTGCAGTGTGACCGTGTGCATGGCCCCAGAATTCTGACAGGATGGAGAGATGGGAAAGCAGTGCAGTGTGACCGTGCCCCACTGGAGGGATGCCTTCTCTCCTCTCTCGGGAATGTGCATGTCCTCTGGCAACAGGGAAGAGGAAGGAAAAAGAAGGAAAGGAGGGAAGAAGAGAAGAAGCGAAGGGGAGGAGGACAGAAAGAACAAGAAAAGGGGCCGTGCTGGTGCTCGCCAAGTTTGGGGTTACAGCACTTTGGATTTGTGATTTTTGGATTAGGGATGCTCTACCTGTGTAAGATAAACCTTTTGGCAAGAGTAAGAAACAACTTAATAAATGTACAGTTGCATCAACTGTATTACTTGCTGGCTATGTTTAAGTATTTAACTATTTGAGGAAAAAAAGAAAGAGTGGAAAGACTGTCTCCAGGCCAGTGTAACACACCATGGAACGAGGTCCTGAACACGTGCCGACTCAGCCCGCAGTGGGAGAAGGTCCAGAGACTGAAAAGGAGGGACATTCACATCGCCACAACACTGACGCCTTCCGGCGTATTGCTCGCATGCCTGAGAAGAGGCCGACAGGAAACACTGGCAGACTGGGGCCACAGAGAGCAAAGACATAGGCCATTACCCGCCGCCGCCGCTCTTCTGCCAGCTTTCGCTGCTGCACCTCCTCCTCCTTCCGCCGCTTCCGCTCCCGCTCTTCCCGTTTCCTCCTTTCTTTTTCCTGGTCGGCTCTGAGAGAGGCCAAGTAGGCCTCATCCTGCTGCTGTCTCAGCACCTGGGTCTGGTTTCTTTCTTCTCTGTGGACACATCAAACATGTAGACAAAAATCAGGAATCTCACAAAGCTCTGTTTTCTTACTTGAAAGAAACTGGGGGTGGGGTGGTGGCTGTGGGTAACCTTGGCACAAAGACCTTGACTGATATTACCACAAGGGTTTCCAAAAGCAGACCATGGCAGGATCTGAACAAACCATCTCTCTTCTCAGTTTAATTTGGCAGAAAAAGAAATGATAGGTGGTCCTGCCCCTTGTAACTTTTTTTTAAAAGATTTTTTTGCCATAGGGTGCACTACCTGCCAGCCCCCCAATTTTTCCAATTCTAACAAAAGTAACAGACTATCATTGTTAAGAAGTGACCATTAACTTTGTATTTTTTTAAAGAAATATTTAATATCATTTATCATTATCATTTTTTTGGGGGGGGAGAGGTTTTTGCTATAGGGCGCATGCGCTTGCCAGACAGAGACAGAGAGATAGAAAGCGAGAAATCACCCCCCCAGGGGGGATGGCCACGTCGCAATCCCTTCTCCTCCATTCTCCTCTCGGGATCTTGGGTATGCATGCACACGCGCCCGGCGTGATAGCCACCTGGTCCGGGACCCGAACCACGGTCGACTACGTGGGAGTCCAGCGACATAGCCATTACGCTAACTGCTGGTCCCATTATCATTATTTTTAAATTTGCTACAGGGTACATGTGCTCACCAGAGAGAGAGAGGGAAAGTGAGAAAGCAAGCCGCTGGGTACAGGACTTGAATCACCGTAGGCCACATGGGAGTCCAGCACCTTAACTACCCCGCCACCTCCTGCCGGCCTGTTAACTCCACATTTAAAAGTAAACACCTTTTGCTCACTGCATCTTTATACATATCTTTATACATATGCTTTTATAAGATCAAAAGCTACATGTTCATGCACATCCTAGAAGACAAACGTAAAAACGTTATCATTCTATATAGCTCCACTAATCGAACACGACATACTAACACTGTGGTATATTTCCTATTTCCTCTCTTATGAAGATTTGTTTTGTGTTTTGTTTTTTTTTTGAGAGGTCTTTTTTTTTTTTTTTTTTTTTTGCTATAGAGCGTGTACGCTCACTAGAAAGAGACAGACAGAAAGCGAGAAATCACCCCCCAGGGGGATGGCCACACTGCAATCTCTTCTCCTTCATTCTTCTCTCGGGATCTTGGGCACGCACGCACACGAGCCCAGTGTGAGTTTAAGCGACCGGGTGCGGGACTCAAACCACGGTCGACTACATGGGAGTCCAGCGACATAGCTATTACGCCAACTGCTGGTCCCGAAGATTTGTTTTCTTTTAGCAAGAAAAACGATTAGTTAATTAAAGTGACTGAGTAAATAAAACACTATTTTGCACTTTGTTTAAAATCTAAAATAGGAGCCAGCAGGTGGCGTGGTGGTTAAGGTGCTGGACTCTCACTTGGAAGAACACTGTTCAAATCCCAGACCTGGCAGCTTATTTTCTCACTTCCTGCCTCTCTCTCTCCATCTCTCTCTGGTGGGCACATGTGCCCTATAGCAAATTAAAATAATAATAATAAATAAAATTAAATAATTAAAAAAATAATGTTTAATGATGAGAAATGCTGTGATATATTATTGCATAAACAATAGTATTACTCTGGTGTTAGCAGGTGGCATGGTGGTTAAGACACTGGATTCTCACATGGCAGATAGCAGTTCAAGTTTTGGATCTAGCAGCTTGCTTTCTCACTGTTCCTTTCTCTCTCTCTCTCTCTGGTCAAATTAAAATAATAATAATATATAATCTTATATATAAGAAGTCTTTTGAAAAATAGTATTACTCCAATTTTTCGAAAAAAGTATATGTACATGTATATGGGAATGTATGTGTCTATAAAATCAAAAGGAAATATAATGTAATGTTAGAAGTAGCAATGGGGTGCCAGCAGATGGCATAATAGCTATGTCACTGGACTCCAATGTAGTCGACTGCAGTTCAAGTCCCAGACCTGGCTGTTTAAAATTCACGCCAGGCATGTGTACGTGCATGCCCAAAATCCCAAAAAGAGAATGGAGGATTAGGGACTGTGGCATGGCCATCTCCTCTGGGGGCAGATTTTTCTCTTTCTGTCTTTCTTTTTTTGGAGAGGTTTTTGCTATAGGGCGCGTGCGCTCGCCAGACAGACAGAGAGAGACAGAGAGATAGAAAGCAGGAAATCACCCCCCAGGGGGGATGGCCACGCCGCAATCCCTTCTCCTCCATTCTCCTCTCGGGATCTTGGGCATGCACGCACACGTGCCTGGCGTGAGTTTAAGCCGCCGGGTCCGGGACTCGAACCGCGGTCGACTACGTGGGAGTCCAGCGACATAGCCATTACGCTAACTGCTGGTCCCCTCTTTCTGTCTTTCCAGCAAGCTCATGTACCCTATAGCAAAAATCTCTCTTAAAAAAAAAAAAAAATAGTGATAGGATTTTAAGTGATATTTGGTTTCTTCTTTTGCTGATCTATGCTCTTCTGTAATTTCTGTGTGTAACTTATACAACAGGGGGAGAAGCTATAACCATTCCACATTTAAGTTCTATTGTGCTCAGTTATTCTAAACGAACAATACACAAACTTGAACATGGAGCCCTGTCTTTATCTACTTAATGTGATTTTATCTATTTCTTCCATGGGTGGAGAGACAGAGACAATACCCCACAGGGTCTGGCTGCCACAACCTACCTCCAGCTAGCCCCAGAGCACACGCACACCTGTACCCTGGTCAACTCGGGGAGGTCTCTGGGTGTGAACCAGGAACCTTTCCACGTGGGTCAGCCTCAGAGAGCGTCATGCTTTACCACTGCACTGTCCGTCCCAGCCCTGTCTATGCTGTGAATCCTGTCTCCAAGGACAGATGAACTGATACAACATAAACACTTTGACACTAAATGGGCAAGACTCTGAAAGGTACCTCAGACAGGGAAAAGTCAGGATTTGTGGAGCCCTGGGTCAGCCCGTCACAATTACAGTGGGTGTCCTCATTCCAGAAAGGAACTCCCACGTACCTTTCCAGGCGCTCTGACACCAGGTAAGTCTGGTTTGCATCCATGATAAATGTCAGTTGATTAATGAGGTCATCAGGTTGAATGAGGCCTTCAAGCCGTCCCACCACAGTCATCCTGCGATCCTTCAGCATAATCATGGCCAGGAATGGGTAAGTGTTCTCTCGTAAAGCCTGTGAGACTGACAGAAAGACCCCACAGATCAAGGGCAGGACTTGGAATGAAACGGTTCAACACTTGGACTTTCCACAAAGAGCGAGAGAGAACCGCATCAACCCGCGTCAGGAAACAAGACAGGCGTGATTTGCTCTGCGTTTCCTCTGAAGTTTCTTTCCGTGTGGTTACATAGTTGTGTCCCTATCCCTAGGTGCTTGATTAGAATAAGAAGGTTTTCCTGGTGGAAGTGTGGTTGAGAGGATGCTGGGAAGGCTGCAGAGTCCAAGCATAATGTCTAGTTGATGGCAGGAAGAAGAGCTACGATGACCCCCGCCACAGCTGAGTACCGTCTCTCCTCATATGAAGAGTCGAGCCCACAGGGACAGGTTGAGGTCTCTGCCTGACGCTCTTGTCATGAGCTTTACCACCATCCTCCTTCGTCTTTTCTTCTTGCCTAACCTCTGCCTTATCCCCTTTTCCATGTTTTTCATCCACCCTAAAATAGGCTAACATTTCTGTTCCAAACAAGTTTGGAAGAAATGGTCTTCAATTAATCAAGTTTCGACCATCACAGAATTTTGTTTTCCTATGGTAAAGGATAAAAAAACATCCTTAGTCTCCTGTTCACATCCACCCCACTCCCTAGCCATATCAGAATGGCAAAATGCCCGCTACAAGAACTACCAGATATTTAAAAACGATTACGAATCATGACTCTGGGACCAGCAGATGGTGTAATGGTTGTTGTGCCTCTAGACTTCCATGTAGTTCACTGCGGTTCAAGTCTTGGACCCGGCAGCTTAAAACTAACACTGGGCACGTGTGCATCCGTGCCCACACTCCTGAGAATGGAGAAGTGATATGGTGTGGCCATCCCCCAGGAGATGATTTTTCGCTATTTCTCTCTCTGTCTCACCAGTGAGTACATGGGCCCTACAGCAAAAAGTCCTTCCACCCCAAAAAGGCATCAGGACTCTGATTTCGGAACACCGGCTGCATCTTTGGGTCTCAAGATCTGGCACGGCGCTCGCAGACATCAAAGGTTACTGGGCAGAAGCAGCTTCAATATGACTGTATTTTTCTTCATGGAATTCCTTCATATCTTCTAATGCCTTTTAAAAGTACTTATTCCTAATCTCTAGCTGAGAGTTATGGTCAGCAAAGATCCAAACTTTCTGAATCCGTTATTAGTACATGAGGTATTCAAACAACAAAGATACTGAGCAAGAAGCTCTGTTAAATACTGATGAAGAGATTAAGCCACTGGATCCCATGTGGTCAACTACCTGGTTTAAGTCCCAGACCCAGTGGCTTGAAAGACACACCAGGTCCATGTCTGTGTGTGTCCCAAATCACAAGAGAATGAAAGAGAAGGGATTGTGGTGTGGCCAGACTCTCCTGGGGGTAATTTCTCACTTTCCCTCTCTCTCTGGCAAGAGCACACGCCCTATGCCAAAAAACTAAAAGATTAAAGGCAAGATCCCAGCCAGGACTGCGTAGTTTAAGAACTAAAATGGGCTCTGCAATGGTTACTGGATGAGTCTGAGCATCTGACAGACTGGACATTGTTTCGTGACTGACTGACTGGCGTCTCCGAGCCTGCTCCTAAACCCTAAGTGCTGTTAATGTCGCTCCCAGCTCTCGGGACTGCTGAAGAGAACGCCACGGGATCACACAGCAACAGCCCTGGGATGTGTGTGTCGCAGCCCAGTCACGTCATGAATGGCGGGTGTGTCTTTCCACACCGCCCCGGCGTGCTTCAATCTAGATGCAGCAGAAGAACACTACGTACCTCTGTATCCCTCAGGTCTATTTGTAGAGCACGCCCAGAAGAGCATCCTAGTGTTTATTAGAGAAATAACTTCGGGTGCACAGAGGGTGTTGCTGCAGAAAAGGATGAAAAGAACGTGAGGACAATGTGCTCACTATCAACTATCAGAAGAGAGAGAGAAAGATGCCGACCTACTTACCGACAGAACTCGTCAGTGTCTTGGTGATCATCACCGTGAAGATAAACCAAAAGAAAGCGAAGTTCCCGCTTGGCGTCATTCAGTGCCTGTGAGAAATGAAGATCGCTGATCATTATGAAGTCTGTGCCTCAAGCTTCTAGTTAGACTAAGGGCCCTAAAAGACATAACTATGTATTTAGAAAAACAGAGAAATAAAGGGAAAAAGTGAGCAACAAACAAAAAAAATTCCCGGGCGCCTGCCTTCATGTTCATACCCCTGCCATTTTTCTCCCTCTAGGAAGCCCATGCTAATAAGCGTTAATAAAAAGGTTTTAGTGTTGTTAGGCTTTAAGCTGTATCAGGCACATGAGAGTACACAGGCTGACAATTATAGGTCCCAACAAATCATGGAAGACTTAGCTGCTCCAAGCCTAAAGGAACTTTAAAACAGGAGACTCTGACCATGTGAAAAGAAGGTGAGAATTCTGCCGCTTCACAGCTATAAGCACCTTGTCCATAAAACCACTGTGAAGACCAGCTTGACCCCAGGCCACAGACTAGGCAGGAACGAGGGGCTGTGGCGCTCAAAGGCATTCTATAGAACGGGTTAGCACATCTTCAAAGACAAGGCTAGTGTCCGAGACACCTGTGCATGCTTTCACACGTTCGAGCTCCCGAGCGGCCAACAGCGGCCGACCCCCAGGATCACACAGAGGTCTGAGAGAGGGCACCGAACTCCTCTCTGCGTCTCTAGCAGTAAGCACAGTGCCTGGCACAGAGGGTGCTTAACGTGTGCTGAGTGAGGGGAGGGCGGTCGGCAAGGAGACGGTGAACAGAAGCAGAGGTGGGAAAATCGAAGCAGGAAGCGAGGGGATAGCACTTTCGCTTTCTCCAGAAAGACTCAGTCACCCTGGAAGCTGTCAGGCAGAACCTCCCTCTGCCTATGCTCACAGTGTTAGTTCTCTAATTTTCTCTCACTAACTAAAGATACATCTACACTCACAGAACTCTCACTTTCTGTCCTCTAAGAGGAGACAGTCAAAGGTCTATGTGGCTACGTTGAATGAGATATGCCACCATAAGTCTAGGGTCTATGCCCCTCTTCAATTCTGTGAAGGATCAAAGAAGACTTAGGCTTTGCCTTCAAGGGGCTTACAATCTGGTAAAAGTTGTGACATGAACATAAATAACGATAATACTGTATAAGGAAGAATGTGAAACTGTTATAAACTAAAACAAGCTATGGACAAACAAAAGGAAAGACTCCTATTTGAGGTTGCTAGGCAGGCAGGACAGGACACTACAATCAGGAATGGCTGTAAGAGGGGATGACGTGAGCTGGCTGAAGGAGGGGAAAGATCCCAACAAGCTAAAGGTGAGGCAGGCATTCCAGGTGGGCCAGCAAAGCACAGGTGCGGGGTGGGCGTGCAGCGTGTTCAGAGAATGGTGTAGTGGGAACCTAGGGTGTAGTCCAACAAGTTATGCAGAAAAGACCTCAAAAAAAGGATGGGATTGGATCAAGGACAGCCCAGCTAAAAAGCTTTTGCTTTGCCTTGTCTTGCTTGTTTTTTCCTGTAAGCAGTGATGAGCTGTCAGGTTCAGAGGGAAAGAATGACGCGATCAGTGCTGGGCTACGCTTTCCTCTGAGGACAGGATCTACCAGTCAGTTGGCATCTATGTGGTGTGTGGCACTGACCTGGCTGTACGTTCCCTGGTAGAAGACAGGGTGTGCCCTCCCATATTTCTCTTCAAAAGAGTGCATAAATGAAACAATGTCCCCAACGGGGTCAGTGACCCGGCTGCGAGGGTCAGGCCGTATAAAGCGAAGAGCAAACCTGGGGAGGAAGGAATAAATATCACATGAATCCAGCTTACTGTCGTGCACACGGGGTGGGCTAGCGTGCGCAGAGTCCTAATTCTGAGCCAGCGGCATGGCAGGAAAGGGTGGGGATGGCCTGTGAGCGGACCACCAAACTGACAACGAGCAGGCCTCAGACGCTACGAAGCAGCAAGTGTCGTTCCACTGCCTGTGCAGACCGCAGACCACTAAGGTATCAGTTCCACCACTGGCCTAATAAACACTGCGTGTTCTCTGCAGGAAACTTAGGGTTAAAAGGGCTGGAGAAGGGAGACACAGTATCCAGAAAGATGATGGGACACGCTGCCCCAACTCGTCAGAACAGAACAGTGCTGTCCAATACAAGTGTCACCAGCTGCATGTGGCTAGTCTGTGTTTAGATTTATTGACTACAACTAAAATCCCGTTTCTCACCACACCAGCTGCATCCTGCGGCCCGGCAGCCACAGGCAATTCCTGCCTTCCAGACTGAACACTCCACCTCACAGGAAGCCCCGCTGGGAGACTGCTCTAGAACGGGGTCTAAGTGGGGTCTCTTTCTGGATGTCCTACTTGCCTCTCCCCCTTTCTGTTGCTGTCCTGAGAGTTGAACATCTACTTCATACTCCCAAGCTATTCAAATTATGGACAAAAACGTAAAACCTGAATTTGCAGTCCTGGTTTACTTGCTCTTCGAGGAACAAGTACATTTTGCTTGCTGATTTATGAGCTGATGGCAGCCATGGAGGAAGTTATAACGCTGATTCAGAGGACACTGGCAGATGTGGAGCACGGGCGGCTGCTGTGGAGCTAGGGAGGCGCCTGTTCCCTGGCGGCACCGCGGTCTTCCTGAGGAGCCCATCGTGTCCTATCTGCAGGGATCATTTACCTCCCCTCTGGGCCTCCACAGAGGGCAGCAGGTCGAGGCCAATGTGCTCCCTGACATCAAACACATGCTTACCGATACAGCTGTGTTAAAATTAGTAACACATGCCATGCATATTTTCCCAGAGGAAAGCAAACAATATTCATTTACTTGAAAATTTTTCAGCACAGAAAAGGTGACTAACCTATGACACTTTCCTTACCAGATCCCAAGCCAGTTTCTATTCCCTTAACACATCCCCAGGTATGTACAATTCTACTTGGTATTCTGAGTAACCAAATCAAATTTGTTGACACCAACATTCCAGAATTAATTAAAGACGCAAAATGTAAGAAGTTGCATATGTGGGGGCCAGCCAGTGGTGGGATGGTTGGGGTGCTAGATCCCACGTGGTCCACCAGGGTTCGAGTCCCAGACCTGCTAACCTGAAAAAATCATGCTGGGTGCGTGTGCATGTATGCTCAAAATCCTAAGAGGAGAGTGGAGAAGGGATTGAAGCATGGCTATCCTCCCTGAGGGGGGTGATTTCTATTTTTTTTTTTTTTTTTTGAGAGGTTTTTGCTATAGGGCGTGTGTGCTCGCCAGCCAGACAGAGAGAGACAGAGAGACAGAAAGTGAGAAATCACCCCCAGGGGGGATGGCCATGCCACAATCCCTTCCCCTCCATTCTCCCCTCGGGATCTTGGGCACGCATGCACATGCGCCTGGCGTGAGTTTAAGCCACCGGGTCCAGGACTCGAACCGCGGTCGACTACGTGGGAGTCCAGCGACATAGCCATTACGCTAACTACTGGTCCCATTAAGGGGAGTGATTTCTCATTTTCCCTCTTCCTCTCTCTCTCTGGCAAGTATACATACCTTTTAGCAAAAACTAAATCAAAAAGAAGTTGCGTTATGTGGAAAAGTGACTAGAAATCCTTCAGAAGATTGGTATTTTGACTATTTTCTACTAAGTATTCTAGGATTATCTCTTTTAAAAAGACTTTAATTTTTTTATTTGTCACTACACTATATTCCCACAACCCACACCATTTAGGACAACTGGTTAGAAAGATGTCAATTCTCTTCATTAGGATTTTTAAGTTGATCACTTGGCCATCCTTGAATAAAACAGGGATGGCAAGAGTACTTACTGGGCAATTACTTGGTGACCATGAAAAACTTTGTCAAAGCAAGAAAGCCACTGAGCAGCCAGTTTTATAAAACACCAAGAGGCTAAGATAAAAGGTGTTATCTGGTCTTGGTACCTCTGCAGTTGCGGAGCCCTCCCCTCTGTCTCTGTCCCCTGGAGCAGGTCAAAGGCTGTCCCATATTTGGAGGGAAGCCCTGGCAGCCCTGCCCTGAAGGCCCAGATCCCGCTCCTGCTCGGGTGCCTGAGTCACACTGCAGTTCCCCACACGGGTTAGTGAGGCTCTGGATGCCCCAATCTGATGTGCCAGGAAACAGGCCCCACTCAACATTTTCTAGCCTCGGGCCTTGTTGCTTCCAATGGTGAACTTTTAGAAAGATGTGTGAAGGAAGCGAGAAAGGTGAAGGTACGAAGCCAGTGGGCGTACGTATGAGAGTCGCAATGTGAGCAGCCCAGGAGCTGCTGGGGCACAGTGAAATGTAGATGTCTAGAGAGGCAGAACTCCTGTGGGAGAAACCGAGGGCAGAGCACAATCTCAGGGCAAGAGAATCTGTTGGGATTACAGTAGTCAGATGAAGGAGAAGTGGCTCAGGGTAAAGTTCTCAGAAGTGTGGCACTATGAGGCAATGGTTAGAAAGGAAAGGGCATGGAGATTAACCAGGGAATGTACAGGTGACAAACATGGGGGGAGGGGAGACCAATCAATGTAGGGAGATTCCTGCAAACGATAGGCAAGCTAACTTAAAACAATTCTGCTTCCTAACAATGCTGCTATGCTTGAACAATCTAAAATATTTTTATGCTACATTAAAACACAGTTCAGAAAGAACATGCAATCTAATGACAAACTGGCATGTCAAGATTGGTACAGTTTAAACCTTATTCTGGTCTAAGTTTCAGGTCCCAAATCTACCCTTCTGCTACTAAAACAAAAGTACAAAGGTACATACATACCTAAATATATCGAGTATCGTGTAATAGGTAAACCGGAACGGAAGCATTATCAAGTAATAACCCCATCCAAGCAGCCCCTGAAATTCCAAAAATAAAGTTAGAGATCATTCTTTCAGCCTCTAATACTTTACAAAATAGCTACTTCAGATTTTTACATTCTTTTGCATTCTTTCACATGATTTCTCCCTCTAAAACACAGCTCACTTTCCCAAGCCACCTCATCGTCGTTTTTACACCACTGCCTTTGCTCTTTTATTTAATACTGTTATTTTTCTTTTTTCACATAATGTGCGTATTCAATTTGCCTTAATACATTTTCTGCAGCTAAATTAGTTGTCATATTAAACTGCAAATTCACCTCCCCAAATGATATTCACTCTTTTCTTTTGAGATTTATACATAAAAATACAGCATATCAAACCCCCAAGAGCAATAACTGCAGTTATGCCTTGAACATCTGTATAGAGATGATAACTAAATGAACAGTAAGTCCCCACATAGCTCCTGATCTTTTTTTAAAGAATTATTTATTTAATTTTATTTATTGTTCATCTATTTTAGTTTAACCAGAGAGAGACACAGAGAGAGAGGGAAAGTGAGAAAGCAAGCCACCAGGTCTGGGACTCGAACTGCTGATGGCCACGTGGGAGTGTCCAATGCCCTAACCACCACACCACCTGCTGGCCCTAGCTCCTAATCTTAGTAACAATGTTAATTACTAATAATATTGTCACTACTGTTACTAATAATTACTTTTCAAATCGGTCTTGCTCTGTTGCAGTCCTCTTCCTCAGCCTCCTGAGTAGCTGGGAGTACAGGTGGAACCATCACTTTCAGCTTTGTGGGCGGGCTGAGAGCTGACCCTGGGCCTTCCAGTGGCCTCAGCCTACCAAGAAGCAGTATGCTCTTCTGCAACAGGGCCTGTCGTTAATTACTGACCAGCCCACAGTTTGCGAGGTATCTCTGAGACACATCTCACAGTGCTAACCTGAGACCCTTTCGTGTCCATGGTTGGGGGTTCTTAAGCCCCATGACTGACATTAGGGTTCCAAACACTGAGGTGAGCCCAAAGCAAGCTGTGGAAACACTGGGCACGTGACTCCTTGAACCACGCAGTTGCTCTAGGAACCTGTGTTCCTCTACTTTAGAGATACCCCAAAATGACTGCATAGAAGTTCTAAGTAGTTTAAGTATACTGTTTTTAAAAACAAGCACTCTGCCAAAAGGTGTGATGATGGACTGAATTCTGACTGCTACAAGGTTAAGCGGAGTGCCTTCCTAGGATTCAAAATCCAAAGAGTGAGTGTAACCCCAAAGGTAAGAAAAAGGAACTCGAAGAAATTTTTTGAGTTCACTGTTGGAGCCAGCAGGTGGCAGAGTGGTTAAATTAAAGCATGGGACTCCCACATGATCGACCACAGTTTGATTCCCAGATCCAGAGGCTTGAAAATCGAAAAGGGCACGTGTGCACGCCCAGAATCCTGAGGAGAATGGAGAAGGGACTGCAGTGTGGCCATCGCTGCAGGGCATGGTTTCTCACTTTTTCTCTCTCTTTTTCAGTATCTCCAGCAAGCACATGTGCCCTACAGCAAAAATATTTTAAAAAAAAAGAAAGAAAAAGGAGTTCACTGTTCTCAGTACACACACCTGTCTTCCTTAACCAGACTGTGAGAAATTAAATTTAAAATGGGAAGACTGGCTCCTTATTCACCCCTGGATCACCAACAGCAAAATATTAGGTTACCGGGGGTTAAACTCCTGCTGAACTTAAACAGACCACCACTTCGTTATTAGTCTTTCAAAATTACTTTCAAAGATGTGACCAAAGTGCTCACATAGATTCCAAGTACTTCCTGGGAAGAACTTAAAAGTAAATAAACGAGAGCAACAAAGAACTCAGTAAACAGATTCTAACTTAAAGTGTGAGATCTATTAAACATGTAGCAAACATTCTTAGACACATACATAAACCTACTCATGTAATCAAATGAGGCACAGAAAACACTCCAAATAATTGGCAAAGAACAGAAAAATGAGTAGTTTTGTATTAATTCATGAAAGAATCATGGTAAAATGGTATATCTCACTAAATATCTAAATTTACATACAGGCCAGATCTAGCTAACAGGCTTACATTCTGAATATTTCTTTCATTCCTATCACACAGGAATCAAAAAAGTCAAGTGAATGAATTTATAAAATAAAAGAGGAGGACAGTTCCAGCTACAAAATAACTTGCCCGTGGTTGTGGCCTTGACACAACATAGCTGTAGATCCTGTGGTCAGCTGTGTTAACCTGCAGAGGCCGGGAGGGAGGTGGGTTGAAAACACTCGGTACGCCTTCTTGCTCATTCAACCTGTCCTGCACAGCAGCCTGAGAAGAAAACAGCGTAGGAAGAGTTTGGGTGACATTCAGAAACCCTGGAGAAGAGGTGAGGCAACCACTGCTTGATGTTTCAGAACAGAGCGATCATTAATACACCAGGTCACCTGAGGAGTGTATTCAAGGACTTTTTTTCCTTTTATAAGAGACAGAGATGGGTATTTCTGACGGGGTTTCACTGCGTCACACTCCTCCTGCCCCAGGCTTCTTTAGGGCTAGGACAACCGGCACGCACGACTACCCCCAGCATGTTCAGCCAGGAACTGAAACCTGGCCTCCTTCATGCCACCATGGCTGTGCCATTTAAGGACCATTCTGGGAGGCAATGTGGTGTGACAGTTAATGAACTCATACACAGTGGAGAAGGCCAGGAAACCTGCTTGGAAGGTACATTTATGCAGCAAGCACACTGTTTCGTATTCAGATGGTAGGTATTCTGTAGGATGGCTGGGATACAAGGTGCTGCACTGCGCAAACCCAAGAAAAGCCCTCCACAGAGAATACGATGTGGATAGGGCACCCGAGTTGTATAATGGAACAATCCTGGTGGGTCATGTCTGATGGAGAGTCTCAGTAGAGAAACTGAGATGAACCCTAGCTTCACTGCTCAGAAAAGTTGCTCAACTTCTAATTCTGTTTCTTCATATGCAAAACGAGGGAACAACATTTCTTTTTTCTTTTTTTTTTGGAGAGGTTTTCGCTATAGGGCGTATGCGCTTGCCAGAAAGAGAGAGACAGACAGAGAGACAGAAAGCAAGAAATTAACCCCCGGGGGGATGGCCACGCCACAAACCCAGACAGAGAGAGACAGAGAGACAGAAAGTGAGAAATCACCCCCTGGAGGGATGGCCATGCCACAAACCCTTCTCCCGGGATCTTGGGCACGCATGCACACACACCTGGCATGAGTTTAAGCAACCAGGTCCGGGACTCAAACCGTAGTCGACTACATGGGAGTCCAGCGACAGCCAATGATGCCAACTGCTGGTCCCAAGGGGGAACACTATTTCTAAGTTAGTTTGTAAATTTAATGAGATGGCTATACACACAGATCCTAATGCAAGTCGTGGCAGATAGCTGACATTCAATACAGATGAGTGAATGAATGGATTCCCTCCGTAACTCTGCACCTTGAAAAGGGACAGTACTGATGGATTCAGCTCAGGTGAGCCTTCCTGACCAGCAACGCTTCGTGCACAGTCCCACATACCCATGCCAGAAGGGCAATGCACCCTGACTCGGGAAGAGCAATGTGCAAGCTCCACAGATGGAACCCTGCGAGACACGGCCCTCTGTGTCTTTCCCTTTAACTGATTTGTTTTTTGGGAGAGGTTTTTGCTACAGGGTACGCGTGCACATGCACCTGGCCTGAGTTTAAGCCACCAGGTCCAGGACTCGAACCGTGGTCGACTACATAGGAGTCCTGCAACATAGCCATTATGCCAACCGGTGGTCCCCCTTTAACTGATTTTAATTTGTATCTGCTCCCTGTAATACACTGTAACTACAATTTTAACAGTTTTTGGTGAATTTTCCTTTGAACTATCAAACTTGAGGGAGGTTTAAGAAGTGAGGGTGAGCTTTGGGAGGCCCGTGTGCCCTCTAAACTTGATATATGGCTTTAAACTTTGTGGTTGGGCTAATTCCAGGTAGTCTCCTAGTTTCATAATTCTGTTAGGAAAGAATAACCTTTCAACAAATCATGCAAGGGAAACCAAATATCCACATACAAAAATAATCCTTGAACGCCTTTAATCACACTGTACACAAAAATTAACTCAAAATATACAAAAGGCCTAGAGGTAAAAGGTGAAATTATAAAACTCTTAAATAGAAGAAAACAGGGGTATAAATCTTCATGACCTTGAATGAGGCAATGGTATCTTAGCTATGATACCAAAACACAGGAAGCAAAAGAAAAAAAGTAGAACAAGTGGATTTCATTGAAGTGCAAAACTTTCATGCATCAAAGGGCTCTATCAAGAGAGTAAAGACAACTCACAGAATGGAAGAAAATATTTACAAATTACATATCTGATGAGACTCTGGTGTCTGGAATATGTACGCAGAGCTTTTAGGGGTTACGGGGTGGCAGAGTAGCAATGCAACTGAACCCACATGAGAAAGATCTCGGGCTCATATCCCAAGCCCTCCCTGGGCATACTGTGTAACAAGCACGTACCCGTAATCTAGGCCATGCCCGTGGTGTGAAGGCACTACTAGGGATACCTTTCCCTCTGACCCCTAGGTCTGTCGTGTTTTCTGATAGAAGAAATAAACTTGAAGAAAGAAAAAAGAACTCTTAAAATTCAATATCAAAAAGACAATCGGGGACTGGCAGATGGTGTAATGGTTCACGTTGCTAGACTCACACATGGCTGACTACAATTCGAGTTCAAAACCCGGAGGGACAGAGTGAGGAGGGAGGAATGAGAATGCAAGCTTCCAGGTTGGCCACGTGGGAGTCCAGCACCCTTAATTACCATGCCACCTGCTGGCCCCTCAAATTATTAATATAGCTCATGGAGGAGCAGGATAGAGAAATAGTGATAGGAAAGTGATTTGAGTGGCATTTTTATCACATTTCATCTTAGAACTTTTAAAAAGTTCTTTGAACTTTTTGAAACCTCAAATTTTTATGTACTTATGTGTTTTTTTAGTTATTAAAACAGACTAAATTAAAAAAAAACTATAAATATGGCACAACCCATTTGTATGAGAAGGAAATAATGTATAAATTTATAGGGGAACCAGCAGTTAGCGTAATGGCTATGTCGCTGGACTCCCACGTAGTCGACCGCGGTTCGCGTCTCGGACCCGGTGGCTTACAACTCACGCCGGGCGCGTGTGCGTGCGTGCCCAAGATCCCGAGAGGAGAATGGAGGGATTGCGGCGTGGCCATCCCCCCTGGGGGGTGATTTCTCGCTTTCTGCCTCTATGTCTCTCTCTGTCTGTCTGGCGAGCGCACGCGCCCTATAGCGAAAAACCTCTCCAAAAAAAAAAATTTATATAGCCATATATTATAGACTACAATAAACAGAAAAGGCTTAAAAGGATACCACTAAGATATACTGCCAGCTATTCCTGAAGTGGTGGGCTTTTTTTTCTTTATTTTTGGAATGCTCTGCCGGTGTAGGCACACATATGAGTATGGGCATTTTTACAAGTTTTTTAATACATTTATATTTCATATTAAAAAATGGTTAACATTATACCAGATAACTGTGAACCAAAGTTAAATAAATAAAACAGGGGCAGCAATATTAATAGATCAAATGAAAATTCTACGCAAAAAATACAATCTGATGTTAACAGAAGGTATTACTGCAAGAAAGTAGTAACAGTCACGTCTTCATGTGCCAAATACAATAGCGTCAAACTTTATCAAAGTTAGAAAGTAGTCCCCAGAGTAGAATTAGAATATATTAATATCATTTTACTTGCATCATGTACTTTCTTTCCACAGAGTGTACAAAATGTACACATCTGCTTTATGTGTCTATCACTAACATTAGAAAGGTACTGGTATGCTATCTAAATGGACTTACACATACAATAAAGTCTGGAAAGACATATACTTTTAAAATATCAAATGTGCTTATCTCAAGACTATTATCAAAAACTCATTTTCAACTTCACGAACTTTTATGATCTAAATTTTTTAAAAGAATTATTTTAATTTTATGCATTCATTTATTTTAATTTGATGAGAGAGAGAGAGAGAAAGTGAGAGAGCAAGCCACCAGGTCTGAGACTTGAACTGCAGTCAACCATGTGGGAGTGTCCAGCTCTTTAACCACCATGCCACCCGCTGGTCCCCAAGATCTAAATTTTTTACAGACATGAATTGTTTTTTGTAATCAGAAAAAATAAGATAACATGCCTGGGAAACAAAGAAATCTTTATATAACTACATGTAAGCCACTATGATAACAAGCATACCAAACCTTTATCCCACAAAGAACACATTAACTTGATAAACACCACACTGTCAACAGCTGATGATGACACGTAAGCAACGTATAGGAAGCTTTCATTTCATCCATATTTGTTTTAAAAAATTTTGAAACAAGTATTGCCAATTGTTTGATTTTCAGAAACTAGATATCAGGTACATGGTTGTTCTCTTTATATTTTTCTCTAAGTTTGAAATATTTAACTGAAAATATATTTTACAATGTTGACAGAATATTTCAAATGACAAAGAGATCTTAACGGATACCTATAGGAAATTTTAAAAATGAAGATAGAAAAAAAAAAAAAAAACAAACCAAAAAAAACCCAAAACTCAAACTACTAGGAATTCAAAATATGTTCCTAAATAATCTTGAGCTGAAGTAGAAAATGAAAACTATTTTCTCCCCCATTTGCCCAGAGGGTGTGTGCATTTGCCAGAGAGACAGAGAGAGAGGAGAGGGAGAAAGCACCTTCCAAGCAGGGTGTGGTTACACTGCAATCCCTTCTCCATTTTTCTGTTCTGCTTCACATCTGAAGCATGGATGTACTCAAGCTCAGCATGTTTTTCGTTTTTTGGGGGTTTTTTTGAGTTTTTTGCTATAGGGCATGTGTGCTTGCCATAAAGACAGAGCGAGACAGAGAGACAGAAAGTGAGAAATCATCCCCCAGGGAGATGGCCACACCGCAATCCCTTCTCCTCCATTCTCCTCTCATGATCTTGGGCACACCCGCACACACGCCCGGCGTGAGTTTTAAGCCGCTGGGTCCGGGACTCGAACCGCGGTCGACTACATGGGAGTCCAGTGACATAGCCATTACGCTAACTGCTGGTCCTGCAAGACACCAGAAATAGGCTGCAAGCTGCAGTTGGCCACGTGGGCTTCAGCTCCTTAACCACTAGGCCTCGTGGCTGGCACTGGAAAAATATATTTTTTTGACTCTTTATCAAATCAGAGGAAAACAAATAACCTTTTATACCTCTATGTTCCAGTTATGCTGTTCCAAAGTATGGCGACATTGATCCATAGATTCTATGCCAGTCAGATCCTGAAAGAATAAAAACAAAAAGTTACTTGGGGAAAACCAAATGGCACCTATGTAAGTCTTCAATGCTCTCATTAGAAGACTACTAATTAAAATCAACATTCTCCTTTCAAATTCAAGCTAAAAAATTAAAGATTTCTTCAACCTCCAAGTTTAGCAAAATATTACTTAATGTTAAAATATTCTGTTCATAATATTGTAATGTAGTTTAATTATTTACCTGTAAAATGTCATGTCTTGCATTGACTTCTGTCCATTGCTATTGGTATATAACCTAGCTTACAGCATGAACTATGTAAAACTTTTTATTAAGAAGAGTCTACGGGGGCTGGTAGGTGGCATGGTGGTTAAGGCACTGGACTCATCCACCACATGGCTGACAGTAGTTGGAGTCCTAGACCTGGAGACTCGCTTTCTCGCCTCCCCCCAACACCCCGCCCCTACCACGAATCTCTGATCAAATGAAAAGATGGTGGTAATAATAAACAAAATTAAATAAATAATTCCTCCAAAAAAGAGAGTCTGAGGGCCAGCCCTGTGGCAGAGTGGTTAAGGAAGCCAGATCCCACGTGACCAACCATGCTGTTCAAATTTTAGCCCCAACGGTTTAAAAAATGTGCCAAGCCTTCATGAGGGTATGCCCAGAATCCCAAAAGGATAAAGAAATGGAGGAGAAGGGATTGTAGCATGACCAGGCCCCACTGTGTGTGGGAAGATGATATCTCCTCCTCTGTCTGTCTTTGGCAAGCACATTGTTCTTGGCAAATTAAAAAAAAATAAATACAATTTTTAAAAATAGCGGGACTGAAACCAGCAGTTGGCTTAATGGCTATGCTGCTGGACTCCCATGTCGAGTCCTGGACCCGGTGGCTTAAACTCACTCCGGGCGCGTGTGTGCGTGTGCCCAAGATCCCGAGAGGAGAATGGAGGAGAATGGACTGCAGCGTGGCCATCCCCCCAGGTGACTTCTTGCTTTCTGTCTCTCTGTCTGTCTCTCTTTCTGGCGAGCGTATGTGCCCTATAGCAAAAACCTCTCCAAAAAAATGTAAAAAATAGTGGGACCAGCAGGTGGTGTTGCAGTTAAGGTGTGGAACTCTCACATGGCCAACCACGGTTCAAGTCCTAGACCTGATAGCTTGCTTTCTCACTTTCCTTCTCTCTCTCTGTCTCTCTCTGGTGAGCACACGTGCCCTATAACAAATTTAAAATAATAATAATGATGATGATAAATAAAATTAAATAATTAAAAAAAAATAGATGGGGACAGCAGGTGGTGTGGTGGTAAGAGCACTAGACTCCCACATGGCCGACCACAATTTGAGTCTCGGACCTGATGGCGTGCATTCTCACTTTCACTCTCTGTCTGTGGTCAAATTAAAATAATAATGATAATAAATAAAATTAAATAAATAATTCTTTTATTTACTTTAAATTTCTATTTACGAACAAATAGAAAACATAGTCTGTTATATGGCCCAGTCTCAGTGGTGCAGGTGGTGGGGTGCCACTTTACAGTGCTGGAATGACACGGAAGGCCCAGGTTCAGGTCCTGAGTTGATCTGCATATACCAAGAACAAGCTCGTACATGAGTACACCTGTGATCCTGGCTGGCTGTGAGGCTGGGGACTGCAGCATCATGGACCCTGTCTAGGGTATTAAGGGTAGCTCCTCACACTCCTATAAAACAAACTTTTTTTAAAAGAGTGATTTCTGCTATAGTGCACGTGAACTTGCCAGAGAGACAGACAGACACAGAGATCAAGAAATCACCCCCTAGGGGGGATGGCCACGCCACAATCCCTTCTCCTCTATTCTCCTCTCAGGATCTTAGGTGGGCACACACACACACAAGCCCAGCGTGAGTTTAAGCCACCGGGTCCAGGACTCAAACCGCAGTCGACTACATGGGAGCCCAGCGACATAGCCATTACACTCACTGCTGGTCCCTGGGAGTCCAGCACCTTTAACCAACACACCACCTGCCGGCTCTGAAACAAAAATTTTTTTTTACATATTTTATTTAACTTTATATTTATTTATTTTATTTTAAATTTGATCAGAGAGAGAGAGAGAAAGCTGTCAGGTCCAGGACTCAAACCTTGATCAGCCATGTGGGAGTCCAGCATTCTTAACCACCATGCCATCTGCTGGCCCCCCCGAAACAAAATTTTTAAAAAATTGTACTTCAGGTTATTTCTCTACTACATGTATTTTCCAAATACGTACTTCCTACCACTTTGTCCTTGGACCATTCTAAGGTTTCCCTTTTCTCTGACCCGGAGCTCCTTCTCTGACTCTTCTTCCATCCCTCTACACAAGTAGGAATTTCCTGAAGGATGTGTCCTTGATTTTTTTTTTTTAATATTTATTTAATTTTATTTATTCATTCATTTATTTTAATTTGACTAGAGAGAGATACACAGAGAGAGAGGGAAAGTGAGAAAGCAAGCCACCAGGTCTGGTATTTGAACCGCGGTCGGCCATGTGGGAGTATCCAACACCTTAACCACCATGCCACCTGCTGGTCCCGTCCTTGATTTTTAAAAATTATTTAACTTTATTCATTATTGTCATTTTAAAATTTGCTATAGGGCACATGTACCCCCAAAGACAGACAGAGAAAGAGAGAGAGAAAGGCAGGTGGTCCAGTCTGGGCCTTGAACTGTGATCAGCCATGTGGTGGTCCAGGGCCTCAACCACCATCCCACCTGCTGGCCCGTGTCCTTGATTTTTGTCTGCCCTATCTCCTTGGCAATCTCATTTAATGCCCAGCCTTCAATTAGTTTTCTATGTAGATGACTCCTGATTTAACTTCTGGGCCAGTCATCTCTTGATGTTTAGCAGCACATTTCCAATAGTTTATCCGACATCTTCTACTTGTGATGCTGGGGCAGTTCCAACTCACCATTTAAAACTACTGTAGGGGCCAGCAGGTGGCACGGTGGTTTAGGTGCTGGACTCCTACATGGCCAGTGCAGTTTGTGTCCCAAATCTTCCACCTGAAACTCGTGTTGGGTGCATGTGTGGGTGTATCCAAAATCCTGAGAGGAGACTGGAAAAGGGATTTGGGGTGGCTATCCCTCCTAGGGGTGATTTCTTACTTTCTCTCTTTCTCTCTCTCTCTAGTGAATGCATGTGCCCTATAGTGAAAATCTCTCTTAAAGGAAAAAACACTTTAGGGCTGGCAGGTGGCATGGTAAGGCTCTGGACTCCCACATGCCCAATCACGGTTCAAGTTCTGGACCTGGTGGCTTGCTTTCTCACTTTCCCTTTCTCTCTCTCTGGTCAAATTTAAAAATAATAATAATTAGGACCAGAAGATAACATAATAGTTATGTCGCTGGACATAGTCAACTGTGGTTTGAGTCCCCAACCCAGAGGCTTAAAATGCACACAGGACATGTGTGTGTGCATGCCCAAGATCCTGAGAGGAGAAGGGATTGCAGCATGGCCGTCCCCTGGGGAGTGATTTCTTGCTTTCTGTTTCTCTGACTCTCTGACGTGCGTATGCGCCCTATAGCAAAAAAAAAAAAAAAAAAAACTGTTAAAAAATTAATAATAATAATAGTAAAAATAAATAAAAATAAGTAATTCTTTTAAAAAATAAAAATAAAACCACTTTAATTGTTAACATCACCACAATTTTCCAAAATATACTGGCAGAAATAAATCTGGATCCTCAACCTCATTTTTTTCCCCATTAGTGGCACATTCTAACCAACTGAGCTAACTGGCTACATTTTTTTTTTAAAGGGAATACATGTCTATACATGACAGACAGACAGACACAGGGTCTCATCATGCTGTGGTTCCCCTCCCCCAGCCCTCTAACCCCTTTTTTTAAGATCTTGGGTGCCTGTGCATGAGCCTGCTGACCCAAGGATTTGATCCCAGGGAACCGAACCCATAGTTGGCCACGTGGCTACCAGCCTTGCAGGTCACTTGCATTACAGCTGAGCCTCAACCTCATCTTTGAATACTCTATCCCTGGAACCCCACAATTTATCAATGATTAAGTACTGACAGTTAATTTTCTATTTTTCTTAACATCTATAACCATACGTCCATTCCCACACCACAATCCTTAATCAAGGTTCCCTAATGTCCCAAGTAAACTGCCAGTAATTTAATTCCTTTCCCTCCGACTCTTCTTCCAGTTCATTTTTGGTTTGAGTTACTCTTCTGTTCAAACCCTTTCAGTTGACTGGGTGACAAATTCCAAAATCCTTACCATTTAAGTGTTTCTGTAATGTGGCACCACCTGGCTCTCTAGGTTATTGTCTATGTCCCTTCTGGTGTCCAGTATTTAGTAAATCTAACAATCTGTGTATATAGCACATACCCAGAATTTTCAGAGCTAAACTCTAGTCTTCCTTCAAGGTCCAATACAAAGGCCAAATCCATCCATTTCTTCATTCTAACAAATGTCTTCTGCGTGCCTACTCTATATACCACTGACTACGTCCAAGAAAAACAGAGGTGAATAAGATAAAATTTTCTATCCTAAAAAAAAGTCCTCTTAACTGTCAGGCATCGTGGCAAAGAGTCAGATCTCAACCTGATAATAATGTGACAGCATAGACCGGTCTTGCCTTGATTCTGTACCCTGTGACCACGAAAAGGCATGTTTCGAATCTGAATTTAGCTTCCTTTAAGTGCAACATGACGGTTTAATTTGGACTAGATATCCTTCCTAGAACTTTAAATACAAAATAAAACTCAAAACGAAAGTTTTATTCTTTTTTGTTTGTTTTTAAAGGTTTTTGCTATAGGGTGCATGCACTCGCGGGGAGTGTGAGGGGTGAGAAAGTAGAAAATCACAGACACCCACGCCCCAGGGAGGGTGGCCACACCACAATCCCTTCTCCTCCATTCTCCTGTCAGGGTTTTGGGCACACATGCATACACACCTGGTGTCACTTTCAAACCGCCAGGTCTGGGACTCAAATCATGGTTTACCACGTGGGAGCCCAGCACCTTAACCACCGTGCCACCTGCTGGCCCTGAAATCTTCATTCTTCAAGTGTGCAACTGTCTTTGTTTTGTTTTGCTTTGATTCTTTAAATCACACAGTAGTACATACATTTGCTAATAAAATTCATCTTAGAGTTTAAAATACTGTAAGAATTTCAATGTGGAAATCAACAAGCTCCATTAAGAGCTCTAGTGCTCCATAAAAACTCTTGGATCCGCAATATACCGAAATACTTAGCCTAATTTACAAGCAAAACCCTTGTGTAAGGATAAGCTGCAAGCTCAACTGAACAAACCTGCTTTCAATTACTACTAGGAATAACTAACGCTGGACACACCTAGGGCAGGATCACTCATTTAATTATCAACACGTAGTCACCGCCCAGGATTCCAGATACCCAGGAATGGATACAGTCCTGCTCTCATTACACCTGCATACCACAGAGGAAGACTAACCAAGACAAACCTCACACACACACAGAAGATAAACGAGTTCTAGGAGATCCTTCTGGACTGATGCTCAAGGAAGGCTTACCCGAGGAGGCACTTGAGAAAAGATCTCAATGCAGACAGAGCCAGCCATAGGGAAATACGTGAAAAGAACATTCAAGGCAGATGGAAAACAAATGCAAAAGGTCTGAGACAGATGAGTATGTGACACTATGGACTTAGAAAAAACTACGGAATTTTGTAGAACAGAGTGAATCTTAATGTATGTAAATTTAAAAAAATAATTTAGAAAGTCAGAAGATCCCTGGATAGAACACACACTGTGATGAAGAAATCTGAATTGCATTAAAAATATATGGGGTCATCCAGTGGTACGGTGGTTAAGACAGCTGGATTCTACATGGCTGACCGTGTGGTTCCAGTCTCGGACCTGGTGGCTTGAAAAACACATCGAGTGTGTATGTGTACATGCCCAAATCCACAGAGGAGGGAGAAATGGAGAGATCGCAGTGTGATCATCTCACACAGGTAGTGCTTTCTCACTTTTTCTCTCTCTGGGCAACCATACATGCCCTCTGGAAAACGTAAAATTTTAAAAATATATAAACTTTTTCATATTTGTGTATACATATGAGTATGAACCACCTTGCTGAAGGTGTTGGGGAGGGACAGGTGCTGACCCCAGCAACTCTGGGAGTGAATGGAGTCTGTAAGACCAAAGACAAAATGAACTGCAACGCAGCACTGTCCTATAGTTGGTAAAGCTGCTTCCCATGGGAGTACATTATTAATTCGAGAACTGCTGTATCTGTGTATGCATGCCATTATTTGTTTATTAACACATAAATAGATGGTGGATGGTGGGAACCAGATATTTTTTTTCTGTTTAAGTAGGAGGTAACCAAGGGGAGAAGGCTAGAATGATCCATGTGGAATGGTAGTGGATTAAAATGGGAGCATGTATATTAACTTAGGTTTAGCTTAATATAGATAACATAGATGTGGGTAATTACATACAAGATATATATATCCTGTCAGCTGAAAGGAAATACACACAACACTCCAGTAATAAACACTTTTTTTTTCTGTCAACAAATGATTAATTTTATTTATTATTATTAATTTGCTTCAGGGCAAGTACACTCACCAGAAAAAGAGAGAAAGTGAGAAAGCAAGCTGCCAGGTTGGGACTCAGACCATGGCTGGCCATGTGGAGTCCAGAGCTCTAACCAGCACACCACCTGTTGGACCCTTCTCACTTTTGTTTTTTTGAGAGGTTTTTGCCATAGGGCGCGTGCGCTCACCAGCCAGAGAGAGAGAGACAGAGAGACAAAAAGCGAGAAATCACCCCCCAGGGGGGATGGCCATGCCACAATCCCTTCTCCACTCTCCTCTAGGGATCTTGGGCACGCACGCACACGCGCCCAGCGTGGGTTTTAAGCCACCAGGTCTGGGACACGAACCGCGGTCGACCACATGGGAGTCCAGCGACATAGCCATTACTCTAACTGCTGGTCCCTCTTCTTCTTCTTTTTTTTTTTTTAAGAGAGAGATTTTTACTATAGGGCATGTGTGCACCAAAGAGAGAGAGAGAGAGAAAGAGACAGAAAGAAAGAAAGAAATCGCCCCTCAGGGGGATGGCCATGTCATAATTCCTTCTTCTCCATTCTCCTCGCAGGATTTTGGGCATGCATGCACACGTGCCCAGCGTGAGTTTCAAGCTGCCAAGTCCGAGACTTGAACTGTGGTCAACTCTGTGGGAGTCTAGCAACATAAGCATTATGCCATCTGCTGCCCCCCTCACCCCCATCTTGGTTTCTTTTTTTTTTGGAAAGGTTTTTGCTATAGGGCGCGTGCGTTCGCCAGACAGACAGAGACAGACAAAGAGATAGAAGGGATTGCGGCGTGACCATCCCCCCTGGGGGGTGGTTTCTCGCTTTCTGTCTCTATGTCTCTCTCTGTCTGTCTGGCGATCGCACGCGCCCTATAGCGAAAACCTCTCCAAAAAAATAAAAAAAGAGATAGAAAGCGAGAAATCAACCCCCAGGGAGGATGGCCACACCACAATCCCTTCTCCTCCATTCTCCTCTCGGGATCTTGGGCATGCACACACATGCATCCGGCGTGAGTTTAAGTCACTGGGTCCAGGACTCGAACTGCAGTCGACTACATGGGAGTCCAGCGACAGCCGTTATGCTAACTGCTGGTCCCCCATCTTGGTTTCTAATATCATTCTTTTTATAAAAGGAAGCAGAGCCCAAGATCCCGAGAGGAGAATGGAGGAGAAGGGATTGCGGCGTAGCCATCCCCCCTGGGGGGTGATTTCTCGCTTTCTGTCTCTATGTCTCTCTCTGTCTGTCTGGCGAGCGCACGCGCCCTATAGTGAAAACTTCTCCAAAAAAAAAAAAAGGAAGTAGAGCTCCCTGGAGAAATGGCTGTTCCTAGGATTAGAGCAGGAAATTAGAAGACAAGCCTGGAGAATCTTGTAGTATCAGGAAGTAAAGAACTCAAAAGGCAAAACAAAAAATCCACAATCATGGGAGTGTGTCAAGGGAACCCAGGAGTCAACTGAAAGAGATGACAGTGGCTAAAGATAGAACAATGTGAGCAAAGAAATACATTATGTAGTAATGGATGATAACCCAAAGTATAAAATAAACATGATATAAATACATAATTGAATAAATAAAAGAGAGAAAATAGACAAATATCCTGCACAGAAAAATTCCCAATGATTTGTGTCGATAGATGACCTTTAAAGAAGTGGAACATAACTTCTTACTCTCCCGGGGGACTCCACACAATGACGTCTTTCCGAAGAATACAGTGGAGGTGGGGCAGGGGGTGGCTTGACAGTGGGGAGACCTGGCATACTACCTCAGCTCGGGGGTCAAGCCGTCACCGACGACTGATCAAGGCTGACTGTGTGAACCCTTGACACAGTGCAGTGAATGAGCTCTACCTTGTGGCCTTCCTCCCAAAGCCTCTAACCCTAGCTCAAACAGGAGAAAAGATATTAGGGCAATCTCAATGGAAGAACCTTCTAAAGAACTACAAAATACCTGACCATTATGCCTGCAAACCCTCAGGGTCATCAAAAGCAAGGAAAGTCCAAAACACTGTCCCAGCCAGGAGATCCTACAACATGACTACAAAATATAATGAGGTATCCTAAGTGGGATTTTGGGACAGAGAAAGTAGTAAACTTTGCTAAGCCTAAATAAAAGATTCAGATTTTTAGTTCTTAAGTAAAAAAAAACTAAGGAAATCCTTGTAAGTATGAACTTTAGTTTGTAATGATGTATCAATATTCATTCATTAGTTATACAAATGTAAAACTAATGTTAGTTTGTAACAATAGGACAAATGTACAACTAATGTTAGTTTGTAACGATACAAATGTACAACTAATGTTAGTTTGTAATGATGTATCAGTATTCTTCCTTAGTTATGAGAAATGTTACAACTAATGTTACCATGCTATTAAAGTTAGGACCTAATAGGGAACACGAAATGTATACAGCTGCTTTCTGTATTGTCTTCAATTTTCTGTAAAATTAAATCTACTTTAAAGAAAATCAAAAACGGAGCAGGCTCTGAAATATGCCATTGTACTAAATGCATCATGTAAGACTGGGCTGCCTAATCTCAATGTGAGCGGTAAGACTGCTTCTAGTGATCAGTCAAAAAGCCAGTAGCTGGTCAAAAGCCAGTATGCTGAACTTGGTGGCACTCGCTGTCTGAAGACAGTTGCACTCCAAATCCAGACAGGGTTGGTTACCTGGGTTTTCTTTCAGGGTTTGTTTCTTTCTATCTTTCTTTGTATCTTTTAAAACCTAGTATAAGATAGGTAAAGAAAGCTTAAATACTGGATAAAGACAGGGAATGAGGGCAGGGGAACTATGGTCTCAACCAATATTAATACAATTGGTTTACATTTCAGTTTATTTCTTTTCGGTTCCCTGTGCACCAAGAAAACAGTTTAGGGCCTTGATTCAACCACTTTCCATTTTTTTTCTCCACAAGATTACAGAGGAGCTAGTTGATGGCCTTTGCTTCTCCTTTCTAAACTGTAAGCACACTGAGAAGACTGGTTATCTGTGTCTTTTGATCTTTGTAGGACTCTTTTTCTTTTTTCTTTTTTTTTGGAGAATTTTTTCTTCTTGTTACAGGGCACGTGTGCTCGCCAGAAAGAGAGAGCGAGAGCGAGAGAGAGAAAGCGAGAAATCACCTCCCAGCGGGGATGGTCACACCGCAATCCCTTGTCCTCCATTCTCCTCTCAGGATCCTGGGCACGCACACACACACGCCTGGCATGAGTTTAAGCCACTGGGTCCAGGACTTGAACCACGGTCGACTACATGGGAGTCCAGCGACATAGCCATTATGCCATCTTTTTTTTGAGAGGTTCTTGCTATAGGGTGCGTGAGCTCGCCAGCCAGACAGAGACAGAGACAGAGACAGAAAGCAAGAAATCACCCCCCAGGGTGGATGGCCACGCCTCAATCCCTTCTCCTCCATTCTCCTCTCGGGATCTATGAGTTTTCAGCCACCGGGTCCGGGACGCAAACCGTGGTCGACTACATGGGAGTCCAGTGTCATAACCATTACGCTAATTGCTGGTCCCCTGGTCCCATCTTTTTTTTTTTTTTTTAAAGAATTATTTTATTTAACTTTTTATTTATTATTATCATTATTATTTTCCAGTTTGATCAGAGAGAGAGAGAGGAAGTGAGAAAGCAAGCTACCAGGTCCGAGATTTGAACCGTGGTTGGCCATGTGGGAGTCCAGCGCCTTTAACCACCATGCCACTCGCCAGCCCCCCCCCCCCCCATCCCATCTTTGTAGGACTCTTGCTGGTGTTTTGTCTCCAGGCTGGGGAACTACTCTTTTACTTCACCTCCTACATTACTAAGGGACATCCAGTCAAGGTTGGGAGCCTCCTCTGGTTTCTCGTCCCCGTCTCCGTGAGATTCCTCTCACCTAGAGCTGCACTCCTTCGCATACTCTTACTTGTATCAAATACTTCCTCATGGACTCATCATCATAATCAGTTTAATGATTATATAATATTCCAACTGGCTATAATTTATATATATATGCTACAACTGCTTCAAACTTTTCAACATTCAAGTAGTGCTTTGATGACTTCTGTCCATAAAGTTTCTCTGTATTAAGGATTTTTCTCTTGTTATCCATTTAACAATCTAGACTAAGGAGTATGAATACTTTTAAGTTCTTGATACATAGTGCCAAAATGCATCTAAGGACTATTCTCACTTACTTGAGTAGGACTGGTTTCAATGTGAGTCAAAAGCTAATACTGGATTGCTGCAAAAGTCGTGATGCATTTTTGTTTTTCTATGCAAAAATGTGTCATGACTTCCCAGCGACCCAATATATCTCTGGCCAATACTCGTTCCACTTAAGTGCCAACGCGAGTTTTGTAACGCTAGCTGTGAACGCTCCACTAGCGTCACTACCATCTCTTTCCTCAACATCATCTGTCTGGCTATCAGCTCTTCTGAAAGAGCGGTAAAGCAGAAGTAGAAGGAGTGTTAGACTTAACCACCAGTCACAGGTTTCAAGTTCTTTCCAGAGCAATTTGTTTTTTCCTTATAATTTGCTAGATGGTGCACGTACTCGCCAGAGAGACAGAAAGAGAAAGAAGGGAGACAAGAAAGCACACACCCCCCCAGGAGGGTGGCCACTCTACAATTCCTTTTCCTCCATTCTCCTCTCAGGATTTCAGGCATATGTGCACGGCATGTTTTTTTAAGCCACCGGGTCTGGGACTCAAACCATACAGTCATACAGGATCCAGCTACCTTAAACTATCATGCCACTGGCTGGCCCCAGAGTAATTTCTTTAGAAGTCAACAAGTTGTAACGATTTTTTTAAAGGAAACTCTCTTTTGAGGAAAGAACCCATTTCCCTCTGTATTCCCAAGACCTAGTGTAATGCCTTATCATACAATAGGAAATGTTCGAATGAGTAAATGAATCCTACCTCACTCTAATAGTAGATTTTTATTTAATATCTCTAGTTTCTTTTTTTCTAAAGAATTATTTATTTCATTTATTATTATTAGTTTTTTAAAATTTACTATAAGGCACATGTGCTCATCAAAGGGGGAGAGAGAGAAAGAGAGAAAGCCAGACGTCAGGTCCAGGACTCAAACCGTGGTTGTCTGTGTGGGAATCCAGCGCCTTAGCCACCACACCACCTGCTGGCCCAGTCTCTCTAGTTTCTTCTTAAACACTGTTCTCACTAGTACTCACTTATTCCTACTCTGTGTCATGCTAGCTATCATCACTACATTTTCCTTAAGAATCTTCTGAAACAGATTTCCCCATCAAGCACACTATCAGTTAAGAGTATCAAGTCTGTTAAAAGAAATGTATGGAAGCACCTCACACCAGTTCAGGTACACAGTGCTTAGTAAAGGTTACCTGGGGGGGACCAGCAGTTGGCATAATGGCTGTCACTGGACTCTCATGTAGTCAACCGCGGTTCAAGTCCCGGACCCGGTAGCTTAAATAAATAAATTTTAAAAAGAAAATACACCCTTCTTTATTTAAAAAAAAAAAAAAAAAAAAAAAATCTGAATAATGCAATCTCCCCTAAATAGCTTGTTCTTTTTCAAAAATATTACTTTTATTTTTATTGGCATAGGGTGTGTAAGCCTGCCAGAGAAAGAAAGAAACAGAGAAAGAGAAAAAGAGAAAGAGGGAGAGGAAGAAAGCACCTCCCAATGGGTCACGGTCACACTGCAATCCCTTCTCCAGTTCTCCACCTGCTGTGGTTTGGGGCAAGCACGCATAAGTGCCCAGTGTGCTTTTCAAGCCACAGAGGCTGAAATTTTAACAGCTATCAGTGATGTGAGATCCAGCTCCCTCAACCACTAGGCCATGGGGCTAGCCTTGGCTTGCTCTCTAGAAATCTGGTTTATAATCAGATCTACTGAGGGGGTCTGACACCACATTGAACAAAAGAACTGCAACGGGTCTAAAGGCTAACTCTGGTGCCTCGTCCCGCTAACCTCTCAGAGCCACATGACAACATCGAGAACTGCCACCTCGAATCCCCACTAGGCAAGTCCATCCAAATCTGTCCTACTGAGAAATACACCCTGCTCCGTGTTGTTCTTCCTTCGGTCCCCTCAGATACTACTCTAATTCCATGAACTGACCTACCCAGGATTTAGAAGAAAACTGCATTTAGTTACATCAACTTGCAGTAAAGAATAATTGAGTGACAGCACTAGTGGCAGGAGGACAGCACTTACCTTCGGGGGAAAATATACAGAGTCCCTCTCTCCAGTAAAACGCACAGAAAGCCTGGGAGAGTGTGTGAGCTACTCTATGCCCCTCTTCTACTCTGCCTTGGCCTAACTTCCTCCTTTTCCAAGTCAGAAGACAAGAGAACATCAATCACTCTGCACCCAGCCTTTGAAAGGATGTGACCACCTCTTGCTCAAGTAAGATTTAAGAAAGGTTTCTCAAACAACAGACGCTGTGGAGTATTCCAACCAGACACCTCATTCAACTCTTGGGGCAGAGATTAGAGAACTAGGTTGATTCTCGTTCCACATCTTATTGTTTATACTAACAAACACTCCCAGGGGTTGCTGGGAATCTCAGCTGATACCTAACTATCCTCTAAATTTCTATTGGTTTTGCAGCTCTAGCCTGTTGAGGATGCATACTTTAAGTTCTGTTTTCAGACAGTCCCCGAGAGAAACCTGGGAAAAATCAGGGGATCTTTCTTCTCTCCTTCCTACCACACAGATGGCTTTACTATGTTTTATGCAATAGGTTCTCTATTGCATAAATAAATGACTTCTCTGACAGTGGCAGGATAAATGGAATCTGAAGTTCATTCAGAAAGTTAAATGATCGGGACTAGCAGTTAGTGTGGTGGTTAAGGTGCTGGTAGTTCAAGTCCCAGACCCATGGCTTGAAACTCATGCCAGTGCATGTATGCAAGTGTGGGGGTGTGTGCACACGTGCACCCAAAATTCCAAGAGGAGACTGGAGGAAAACCGACTAGAGCGTGGCAATCCCTGCTGGGGGTGATTTGTCACTTTTTGTCTCTCTGTCTCCAGCAAGCACACATGCTCTATAGCAAAAATCTCTCTTTCTAAAAAAAAGTATTAAGTGAAATAAGTGGGTGAGTTCTGTTAGACAGAGGGACAACTAGAGTCTTCAATAAGTCTTCATTCTAATTCTACCACTCATTAGCTTGGTAACTTTAGGGATCTTTCTTAGGTTTAGTTTCCTTATCGGTAATAAATAAAAGTAGTGCTTAATCCCTTGGGCCGTGAAGATTAAGTACACAGTCTTAATACAAGTTAGCTGTTAAGAAACAGGAGGGACACATTAAAAAGACATTTGTCAAGTATTGTGTGATGAGCCTGAACTTGCTTAAAAGGTTGGTAAGTACTATAATCAGATTATTTTCGGGGGATCAAAAAAGGTATCACGGAATAGAAAAGGAAAGGGTCTAAGTAAGGGGACAGTGAAGTACAGTCAGATCAAGAGGTGCAAAGAAACATTTCAAACTATTCTAATCAATGCCGTGCTAATCACCTATTAGAAAAATTATTCTGGAAAAGCAGGAATGCTAAACTGAAGGAGACATGGCCAACCAGTGCCGTGATAGTTGGGGTTGCTGGATCCCACATGGCTGACTGCGCAGTTCCAGATCCAGGTGCATGCATGCCCAAAGTTTCAAGGGGAGGCTGAGAACAGAGGGGACTGCATGTGGCCATCCTCCCTGAGGGGTGATTTCTCACCTTCTCTTTCTCTGTCTCCCTCTCTGGCAAGTATATGCATTCTATAGCTAATTAAAAAAAAAAAAAGAAAAGAAAAGAAAAGAAAAAAGAAAAAGGAACAGGGAGGTAGCATGATTAAAGACCTGGACTCCCACATGGCTGATCACAATTTGAGTCCCAGAGTTGGAGACTTGCTTTCTCTCAATCTCTCTCTCTCTGTCTCTACTCAAATTTAAAAATGGCAATAACAAAAGGAACTAAATAATTCTTAGAGGGACCAGCAGATCGCGTAATGGTTATGTCGCTGGACCCACATAGTTGACCATGGTTCAAGTTGTGAACGTGGCAGCTTAAAACTCGCACTGGGCACATATGTGTGTGTACCCAAAATTCTGAGAGAAGAGTGGAAGAGAAGGGATTGCAGTGTGGCCATCCCCCACCCAGGGTTCATTTCCTGCTTTCTGTCTCTGTCTCTCTGGTGAGCACACAAGATCTATAGCAAAATCTCTCTCTCAAAAAAAGAAGACAGAGACTTTAAATTTGGGGTACAAATAGTTACTGATATAGTCCAGAGGAGAACTGAAGTGTAAATAAAGGTAGCGATACCACTAAAAGGAGGGTAACCAAGAATAGTGATTTTTTTCTTACTTTTACTTTTAATTCTTTGACTCTAATAAGAACTTAAAAACACTTTTTTTTAATCCCCAGATATTCACCACAAAAAGTTCTTCTCTTCTCAATGTATTCCAGGACTGTGAGAAAATTTCAAAATTTCCTTGATGGGGAAGTCCAAAGCTTACATGCCCCTCAAGAATCCACGGTGATTTCTGCTATCTGACTTCTGGAACACACTTGCTAAGGGTGGGTCAAGCACACGCACGTGCAGCTGAAAGCAGCTAACACGAGCCCTTCAGTTCCATTACTTCACTACTTCATGCTTGCTACTCACCTTGAAAAATACATTGGAAAAATGACAACTAAAGTTCTTGAGTATGTAAAATAATCCTAGATGGCTCAAAAGAACTGATAAAAATTAAATAAATCTTTATTGCTACCCATCCTAGAGACATACTTCTGCTTGAATATGTGCAATACGCATAATCCTCCACCCAGAGTTCTTGATTTTATACCACTCTGCAAGTAGAGAAACATTCCTTAAAACATTGAGGAGTATACAAACAAAATCATGGAACCAGCAGATAGCATAATGGTTACGTTGCTGGACTCCCATGTAGTCAACCACAGTTCCAGTCCCTGACCCAGTGGCTTAAAACCCATGGCAGGCGCGTGTGTGTGAGAATGGAAAAGGGACTGTGGCGTGGCCATCCCTCTTGGGGGTGATTTCTCCCTTCCTGTCTGTGTCTCTCTCTGTCTCTCTGGCAAGCACACGTGCCCTACAGCAAAAACTTCTCTCTCTTAAAAAGAAAAAAACCCACTAATGCCCAGCCCAAATCCCCATCTAGAACTGGTTTGATCATAAATATCCATACTTGTCCCATAAAGACATTAAAAAAAAACAAAACACCATGCCAGGTACACATACATGTATGCCCCAAATCCTGAAAGGATGGAGAAATGGAGAGAGAATTGGTGCGTGACTATCCCCCACTCGGGAATGCTTCTTTTCTTTCCTTCCCTCTGTCTCACACATGTACCCTGTGACTAAAAGAAAGAAAGACAGAGAGAGAGAAACCAGCAAATATTACTAAATCAGTATGTCAAAGTTTCCAAGTGGGAAAAAAAAAAAAAAAGTCCAGCAAGCATAATTAGAGCAGTATGTCAAAAAGTTTTCCCATCAGATTTAACTGACGTTGAACAGGAAGATTCAACAACACAAAAGTGTCGATCACACCACCTGAAGTTCAATTACAAATTAAACAGAATTTCAGTTTTAAAAAGTCTTTTTGAAAGAGCAAAGAGCAAGAAAATCTGGAACCCAAAAAAAGTGCAATGGTGGGAGGGGGCAAGTAGGCTTTCAGATTAGCAACAGAACCAATTATGTATAGAAATCTATTATCAATATGGGAATCATTTCAAAGCAACAGGAAAAGATGCTTTATAAAATTATTATTTTTTAAGAGAGATTTTTGCTATAGAGCGTGTGTGCTTGCTGGAGACAGGAAACGTGAAAATCACCCCCCAGGGGAATGGCTACGCTGCAATCCCTTCTTCTCCATTCTCCTGTTGCAGTTTTGGGTACACGCACACAAGCACCAGCGTGAGTTTCAAGCCTCTGGGTCTTAAACCTCATTCGGCCACATGAGAGTCCAGCAACATAACCGTTAAGCCATCAGCTGGTCCTTGTTAATAGTTTTCATTTCTTAGGGCAGTTTTAAGGCAACAGAAAGTACAGAATTCCCATCTAGTCCTTCTCTCTTCCCCCATTATCATCTTGCATTTGGTGGTACCTTTGGTACAACTGCATGTTACTATTATCTAAAGTCCATAGTTTCAAGCTATAACCAGATAATAGAGTATTTTGATACTAAGAAAAGAGATATCGAGCCATAAAAAGACATGAAGGAGGGACCAGCAGTTAGCGTAATGTCTATGTCGCTGGACTCCCACGTAGTCGACCGCGGTTCGTGTCCCGGACCCGGTGGCTTAGAACTCACCCGGGCGCGTGTGCGTGCGTGCCCAAGATCCTGAGAGGAGAAGGGAGGAGAAGGGATTGCGGCGTGGCCATCCCCCCGGGGATTGATTTCCTGCTTTCTGTCTCTCTGTCTCTCTCTGTCTGGTGAGCGCACGCGTCCTATGGCAAAAACCTCTCCAAAAAAAAAAAAAGACATGAGGGAGGGCCAGCCCTGTAGCTTAATGGTTAAGGAAGCCAGAGTCCCACATGGTCAACTACAGTTTGAATCCCAGATCGGCTGGCTTGAAAAACACACCAAGGATGTGTGTGTGTGCTCGCGCGCGCGCGCGCGTGTGTGTATGTGTGTGTGTGTATGCGCCAGAAATCCTGACTGGATGACAAAATGGAGGAGAGTGCATTGCACTATAAGCACGCCCCACTGAGGGACCCTATCTTCCTTTTCCTCTGTTGCTCTCTCAATTTCACCCTCTATTAATTCCCAGAAAAATAAAGAGAAACATAAGAGAGCATGTGTATAATTGAACATCCTAAGGACTGACCTTGTTAGTTTGCTTAAAAAAAATTTTTTTTAAAGAGTCATATATTTTGTTTATTATTATTATTATTTTTTTAAACTTGTTTCAGTTATCAGAGAGAGAGAGAAAGTGAGAAACCAAGCCAACAGGTCCGGGACTTGAACCATGGGTCGGCCATGTGGGAGTCCAACACTCCAACCACAACACCACCCGCTGATCTCAGGACTGCCCTTTTCTGGACAGAGTCCCCCAGAAACTATGAGCGCTAATAAGTTCAGAAAGGGTAGAAGACCAACATTTTTTTTTCTTTTTAAAGATTTTTGCCATAGTGAGCGTGTGCTCGCTGGAGAGACAGAGCCAGGGAGCAAGAAATCATCCCCCGGGGGAATGGCCGCTATTCTTCCTCCTCTTGGGATTTTGGGCACACGCACACATGGCCAACGTGAGTTTTAAGCCATCGTGGACTATGTGGGACTCCCACACAGTCTCAACCGAGACAGAATGTGGGAGTCCAGCAACATAACCATTACGCCAGCCACTGGTCCACTTGGTACATTTCTTAAAAAATAAGAGAATGCTGTAACATATAATAGTGTCCTCATACAGAAGAAGAGATTCAAGTAAGTAACAATTTGCCCAAGATTGCAAAACTCACTAGAAACTAAGTTGAAATGCTAATTCATATTTGCCTAGAATTTCTTTTCTTTCTTATTTTTAAGAGATTTTTGCTATAGGCACATGCGCCCAACAGAGACAGAAAGCGAGAAATCATCCCCCAGGAAGATGGCCATGCAGCAATCCCTTCTCCATTCTCCTCTCAGGATTTTGGGCATACATACACACACACCCAGCACACTGAGTCGAGTCCAAGACTTAAACCATGGTTGACCATGTGGGGGTCCACTGACATAACCATTACGCCATTTGCTGGTCCCTCGCCTGGAATTTCTAAGCTTAGGTTTCCATTCAGTGCCAAATTCCCTGGTAAAAACAAACAAAACAAACCAAAAACCTCCAACATGTCACTATTATTTTTCTTTAACTATAAGAAAAGCACTATGTACTTTTTTCCCCAATTAGGTAACAGTCAGATGAAGCCAAACAGAAGATCTTCAAATGAGTTATAAACCTGATTCTACAGTCCAATTTTTTCTTTTTTGGGGGGGAAAAATATTTTTATTTAATTTTATTTATTATTATCCTTTTTAGATTTGCTATAGGGCATGTGTACTCCCCAGAGAGAGAGAGAGAGAGAGAGAGAGAGAGAGAGAGAAGAAAAGTGAGAAAGCAAGTCACCAGGTCCAGAATTTGAACCGTGGTCAGTCATGTAGGAGCCCAATGCCTTACCCACCATGCCATCTGCTGGCCCTCTTTCTCCCTTTTTAAGAACTTTAGATATATTTATCTACCTGAGAAATTGCTACTGTTTTCTAAAGCATCTGTACCATTTTTATTCCTACCAGTGGTGGTTGAGGCACTGGACTCCCACATGGCCAACCACAGTTCAAGTCCTGGATCTGGCGGCTTGTTTTCTCACTTTCCCTCTCTCTCCCTGTCTTCTCAACACGGCACCTGATGGCCCCTAGTCCAATTCTTTCTATACCTTATGATAGTGGGTATCATACTCCGATTTCCATTTAAAAGGAAAGAAATGTCTTAGTGCCTACATAGACAAAGGGCTGTTTCTCCTGCCCCGGGCCACACACAGCTGCTGTACACCCCCCCTCCCTGTGCATGGCCCCCTTCTCCAGGTGTTCAAACAGCAGCCTAGAGGCAGTGAACCAAGGCACTAGGAGCCTACTACTGGGTCATCAGGAAAGTCATGCCACATTTTTACATAGAAAACACAGAAAAATGTGGCATGACTTTCCAGAGGATCTAACAAACTTGGCAATTTGGAAATTTGGAAAACCAGACTCCAACAGACTCCATCACCCTGAGGGTGATTTCTCGCTTTCTGTCTCTGTCTTTCTGGCGAGCACAAGCGCCCTATAGCAAAAACCTCTCCAAAAAAGAAAAAGAAGAAAAATGATTTGATATCACAGCATTTGCATTCCAGTCAGCTGTGCAGAGATACTTATGCATTAATATGTCATAGAGCGGGGCCAGCAGGTGGCATGCTGGTTAAGGGTGCTGGACTCCCACATGACTGACCACAGTTAAAGTCCTGGATCTGGCGGCTTGCTTTCTCACTTTCTCTCTCGCGCTCTGTCCATCTCTGGTCAAAATAAAATAAGTAAATAAATAAATAAAGTCAAATAAAACAATTTTTTATTAAAAAATATATATATATATATATATATATATATATATATATATATATATGTCAAAGAGCACAGAAGCTAAAAGCCTGGAATGGTTGTGGAAAGACTGACCTAGCTTTAAATCTGATACCACCACTTAACTAGCTGTGTAACCTAAGCATTTTTTAAAAATTTGCTAGAAGGGGGACCAGCAGTTAGTATAATGGTTATATCGCTGGACTCCCACATAGTCGACCGTGGTTCGCATCCCACATCCAGTGGCTTAAAACTCACCGCCAGGCGCGTGTGCGTGCGTGCCCAAGATCCCGAGAGGAGAATGGAGGAGAAGGGATTGTGGTGTGGCCATCCCCCCTGGGGGGTGATTTCTCGCTTTCTGTCTCTATGTCTCTCTCTGTCTGTGTGGAGAGCGCACGCGCCCTATAGCGGGAAAAAAAAAATATATATATATATATTGCTGAGGGACCAGCAGGTGGCATGGTAGTCAACGTGCTGGACCTCCCACATGGCCAATCGGGGTTCAAGTCCTGGACCTGGTAGCTTGTATCACACTTTCCCTCTCTCTCTCTGTGTCTCTGTCTGGTCAAATTTTAAAAATGAATGAATGAATAAATAAAATTAAATAAATAATTCTTAAAAATATATATTGCTGAGGGGCCAGCAGGTGGCATGGTGGTTGAAGGCGCTGGATTTCCACATGGCTGACCATGGTTTGAGTCCTGGACCTGGCAGCTTTCTTTCTCCCTTTCCCTTTCTCTCCCTCTATGGCCAAATTTAATAATAATAATAATAATAATAATAAATAGAATTAAATAAATCATATATATATATATATATATATATATATATATATATCTGAATAAATGAATATTGGGCCAGCAGGTGGTGTGGCGGTTAAGATATCTGGATCCCACACGGCCAACTGTTCAAGTCCCAGACCCAGTGGCTTGAGAAACACAGCACACATGCTTAGGCTCCTGAGAGGAGAATGAAGAGAGGTCATTCCCTCTGGGGGGTGGTTCTCAGTTTCCCCCTCTCTCTCTCCTGCAATCACACATGTCCTACAGCAAAGGAATAATAATGATAATAATTAGCACATTTTATATTAGGAAATAAGTGTGCTACTAACTTGTACCTTTAGTTCCAACCCATGTTAAGTAACAGTGAACAGACGCAATCCTGTCTGGGAGCATTTTAGAGTTTACAAAGCCCTTCCAACAACCATAAGCTCGTGTACCTCCACACCCTCAGGAGGTAGATATTTGGGTTTTTTTGTTTTTTATGGGGGGCAGGTGGGGAGAGGTTTTTGCTATAGGGCCCCTGCACTCGCCAGAAAGAGAGAGCCAGGGAGACAGAAAGCGAGAAACCATCCCCCAGGGGGGATGGCCACACCGCAATCCCTTCTCCGTTCTCCTCTCGGGATCTTGGGCACGCACGCACATGCGCCTGTCCAGAGTTTAAGCCACCGGGTCCGGGACTTGAACTGCAGTCGTCTACATGGGAGTCCAGTGACATAGCTATTACGGCAACTGCTGGCCCCAAGAGGTAGATATTTCTAAGATATGCATTTTAGAGGTACAAATACTGGTAACAAAAGGCCAAGTTTACCCATCCTAGTTGCATTCTCCAACCAGATTCTCCAGCTCAAAGATCCACTGAAAGGCGGCAGACTCCTGCCAGGGACCGCCCTGCCGGAGCACAGCAAGCGCAGGAGGCCCCGAGTAAGTTCCAAGGTGCTAAGGCTAAACCCCGCCAGAGCCCGGGAGAGGACCCACGGTGTGGCTGTCTCCCTGCGCGATGTCCTCGCACCTGCGGGGCGCGGGCCAGGCCTGGGTGCGGGTGCGCCCTCCCCACCAGAGCCCCGGACAGGAGATCGGGCAGCTTGAGGGGGCCCCGTCAACGCCTGCGGTAGTGACAGGGGACGCTGGCAGGCGGTCTCCCAGACCCGGCTGACCCCAGATCTGCGATGGGGCTCGAGCATCGCCGGCAGACCTGGACGCTGGGCGGTGAGGGTCCGACCGGCATCCGGGCTGGGAGGCTGGCTGGGGACCGGCGCCGCTAAGGGGAACCAGGGACGCCGACCCTCCGGGCGGAGAAGCAGGAGGAGGCGGGTCTGGCCTCAGCGACGGCCCGGGGGCCGGGGCATCAGGGCAGTTGGTGTCGCGGGGAGGGGGCCGCCCGCGGCTGCGGAGGGCTCCCGGCCGTCCGAGGGCGGCTCTGCGTTCCGCCAGGGCCGCGCGCCCCACCCCGCCGCGGCGCCCGCTCCGCCGAGCCGTCGCGGCTACCTGAAACTGCAGCAGTTTCTCCGTCTGCTCCTGGGTTAGGTCCCGCTCCTCAGGCGCCGCCATTTTGCCGCCGCCTGTACGCTCCTGACCCGTCCGCACCGTCACCCGCCGGAAGTGACCTCAGGCGCAACCACATCCGGTCTGAACGGCCGGCGGCGCTCAACTGCGTCTGCGCGAGCTGGCCCCGCGCTGCCCGCCCGCCGTCCGCCGCCAGGGGGCGCCACGCTCCGGCCCGCCCGAACGCCGTCGAAAACGATCGAAGCGCAGTCGTTGTAAATCGCCCTTACGGTTTAGGAAACGAACGCTTTTGCGAGAGATTTACGACTCCGGAGTAGATCGTAGAAAGCCGAGAGGGTCCGAAGGTGCTTCGAGAAGCTCCGGAAAGTTCCGAATGGTACTCGGCTGATTTCGGCTGTCCCCGTCTATTGCCGGGTAACCGCCGAAGTTCACGAAGGTCTCAGGAAACGGTGGCGGCCCCCAAATACCAGCCGTTGGGTGTCTGATCCCTGCGCTCACTTTTCCGAAAGCCTCTGACCATCGCTCGGGAGGTTCCGAAAGTCCCCGAATACTGGCGGGGTGTTTCCGACGCCGCCTTCGAACCGGAAGCTATGGGAAGGCTTTGGCCGTTTCGGTGTCACTTGCTGGGATCGTGTGGACCCGGCCTCCGGGCCTGTGACAGTTGGTGGCACCCAGCCTCCGGCGGAGCGTTTGGCCCAGCCCTGCTCTGCGCTTGCCGCCTTGAGTGCTCAGGTCTTTCTACTTACGCCGCGGGCCTCGCCCGCTGGGCCCGAGTCCCGGTGGCTGCAAAGATCCTGGCCTAGGGTCGGGAGGCAGGTCCGAGCGCAGCTGCACCGGGCAGCCGACCTCCTCGGGCACGCCGCTCGGGCGCCGTTTCGCCATGGATTGGACGTGATTCCCGTGAGCCCCTGACATGCCGCCACTGCCTGTTCTGCAGGGAAACTGGCCTTTCCCTTAGGCCGCTTCCTCGGGCACCCCCACCCCTCGATCTCTGCTGTGCTCTGCGCCTCCCGCTCGTCACACTGCCACCTCTCCAGATCTCCTTTCCCATTTCCACTTTTCTCTTGTCCCCCGCGTCCGGAGGTCTGCGTCTGGTGCACTTTCCGGCTCCCGCCTGTGTGACGCCCGGCAGGGCCCTGGGTTTCTGGGCCCTGCTGTCCCGGAGTCCCTGTGACATCCCACACCTGCCCACTTCATGGGGTGGGTCAAGTGAGACGGGAGCTACTTTGGAAGCTGGAGTTCTGTGAAGCGTACATTAAGGAGTGGAAGGACTTGAAATTCGGCTACTTTTTTCGGACCTTTACCAAGCCTTACTCGGTCTGCTTAGGCTTCGTAGCCGTGTGCTGGAGTGCGCGGTTAGCCCTCTAAGGTAAAGCGAAACACGCTGCAACTTCAGGGTGTCACAACGCTCCAAGCTCAGATACTCGTGCAGTCGAACATTGCCAAGAACGTGGGGTGGGAAGAGCAAGGTGAGGGTTGCAGTAGTGGGCTCTGACAGTGTGGCATAACGCTTTCAGGGGCCGCTGTGGTGCAGCGCTAATGATCTGTTCAAGAGGAGCCAATCCCACAAGGCGACCCTGGTTCAAATCCCCACCAGGTTAGTGAAGCACGCTGAGCACCCAGGCAAGTACCTGGGATCCAGGGGGAGAGGACTGGAGGAAGGGAATCACAGTGTGACCAGTCCCACGGAGGGACCTGTCTCTCTCTCTGCCACACTGTGGCAAACTGAACAGTCCCTTCCCTGCCCAGAGGCCATCTCTGCTTCTTGGCTGTAGCTGATGGCTTCCATGTAGGAGTTTCAGAACTTACCATCTTTTTAAAGAACACTACAAAGGGCCAGCAAGTGGCATGGTGGTAAGGGTGCTAGACTGTCACATAGTCGACCACAGTTCAAGTCCTAGACCTGGTTTCTCACTTTCCTTCTCTCTCTCTGTCTCTCTATAATTACAATACCAAGTTAGAAATAATAGTAAAATAAAATTATTATTTAAAAAGTAAAGAAATAAAGAACACCTACATTCTCAGCCCCCCAAAAAAGATACACACGGGGGAGCAGTGGATGATGTGGTGATTAAGAACCTGGATTCTCACATGGTTGACCACGGTTGAAATCCCAGACCTGACAGGTTAAAAATCACACCAGGCGTGTGTACATGTGTGCCCAAAATCCCAAGACGAGACTAGAGGAGAAGGAATTACAGTATGGCCGTCCCCCTGGCATATGGTTTCTTACTTTCTCTGTCTCTTTCTCTCTCTCTCTCTGGCAAGTGCACATGCCCTAATACAAAAACCTAAAAAAAGAAATAAAAAAAAAGATGTAATGTATATAGTAGCTCAAGCTAGTCATAATGTATACATATTTCAAAACACCATGTTGCACGTGAAAAATACATATATAGGAACCAGCAGTTAGTGTAATGGCTATGTCGCTGGACTCCACATAGTCGACTGCGGTTCGCGTCCCAGACCCAGTGGCTTAAAACTCACACCGGGCGCGTGTGTGTGTGTGCCCAAGATCCTGAGAGGAGTACGGAGGAGAAGGGATTTTTGGCATGGCCATCCCCCCTGGGGGGTGATTTCTCGCTTTCTGTCTCTCTGTCTCTCTCTGTCTGGCGAGCGCACGCGCCCTATAGCAAAAACCTCTCAAAAAAAAAAAACATATATACAATTTTTATTTGATAAAAAGTCAGACACCGGGAACCAGCAGTTAGCGTAATGGCTATGTCGCTGGACTCCCACGTAGTCGACCGCGGTTCGCGTCTCGGACCCGGTGGCTTACAACTCACGCCGGGCGCGTGTGCGTGCGTGCCCAAGATCCCGAGAGGAGAATGGAGGAGAAGGGATTGCGGCGTGACCATCCCCCCTGGGGGGTGATTTCTCGCTTTCTGTCTCTATGTCTCTCTCTGTCTGTCTGGCGAGCGCACGCGCCCTATAGCAAAAAACCTCTCCAAAAAAAAATAAATAAATAAGTGAATGAATAAATAAAATTAAATAATTAAAAAAAAAAAAAAAAAAGTCAGACACCTGGGGCCAGGAGGTGGCGTGGTGGTTGAAGGTGCTAGATTTCCACATGGCCGACCACGATTTGAATCCTGGACCTGGCAGCTTGCTTTCTCAGTTTCCCTTTCTCTCTCTCTGTTTCTCTCTGGCCAAATTAAAAAATGCAAATAACAAATGGAATTAAATAAATAAACAATTTTTTTAAAAAAAAGTCATACACCTTAAAAAATAAGTAAAATGTGCTAATTTGGAAAAAAAAAAAAAACCTACAAATTTGAATCTGCATATTTAATCTCCCTACCTAAAAATGATGACAACTGGGACCAGCAGATGGCTTAAAGGTCATGTCGCTGGACTCCCATGTAGTTGACCGCAGTTTGAGTCCTGGACCTGGCAGCCTAAAACTTACACCAGGCCTGTGTGCGTGCATGCGTGCCCAAAATCCTGAGAGGAGAATGGACGAGATGGGATTACAGTGTGGCCACTCCCCTGGGGACAATTTCTCGCTTTCTGTCTGTCTCTCCGGTATGTTCCCTAATAGCAAAAATCTCAAAAAAAAAAAAAAAAAAAAAAAAAAGACAACTAATTGCATTTTTTTTTTCTTTAGGTTTTGCCACAGGGCACATGCATTCACCAGGGAGAGATAATGAGAGGAAAAGCAAGAAATCACCCTCCAGGGAGGATGACCATGCCGCAATCCCTTCTCCATTCTCTTTGCCAGACTTTGGGCATGTACACACACATGCCCAGCGTAATTTTGAAGTCGCTGAATCTGGGACCCCAACTGTGGTCAGCCATGTGGGAGTCCAACACCTTAACCACCACAGCACCTGCTGGCTCCAGCTAATTTAATGGTCAAGAAAATTGTTCTGCCAGTCATTGATACTTGGAAGCACATTTCAGCTTGTAAGCTGCCTGTCTGTACCCTCTGGCCTAGGCAGCATCCTAATGGCCTCTGATTGTCATCACAGTAGACCTTAGAAGACACTTGAGCTTTGTGTGTGTGTGTGTGTGTGTGTGTGTGTGTGTGTCTGTGTGTGTTAAACGTCACCAATTATTGGCTTGCCTTTTCCTTTAAAACTATTTTTCTGAACTTTATTTTGCCTCTCAGAGCAGTGCTGTCCAATCAAATATAATCTAAGTCCTGTGTATAATTTTAAATACTCCTTGGGACTGGCAGGTGGCATGGTGGTTAAGGGTGCTGGACTCACATGGCTGACTGCAGTTTGAGTCCTGGACCTGGTGGCTTGCTTTCTTGCTCTCTCTCTCTCTCTCATTCTATCCCTCTCTGGTCAAATTGAAATAAATAAATGAATGAATAAATAAAGTTAAATAAAATAATTTAAAAAAAATTAAAATACAGGACCAGCAGTTGGCATAATGGCTATGTCACTGGACTCCCATGTAGTTGACTGTAGTTTGAGTCCTGGACACGGTGGCTTAACCTCATGCCAGGCACGTGTACGTGCGTGCCCAAGATCCTGAGAGGAGAATGGAGGAGAAGGGATTATGGCATGGGCATCCCCCCTGGGGGATGATTTCTCACTTTCTGTCTCTCTGTCTCTGTCTTTATGGTGAGCACACATGCCCTATAGCAAAAACCTCTCAAAAAAAAATTTTTTTTAAATACTCCAGTAGCCACATTGAATATATGTAAAATGAATTTTAGCAATGTATTTTATTTAATCCAATATGTCCAAAATTCTATCCTGTCACCTTTTCATACTAAGTCTTTCATTTTGATGTGACTCTTACACTTACAACACTTAGGGGCTTGCACTAGCCACATTTCATGTGGGTTAGCCAACGCCTCATGTGGATAGTGGCAACTGTATTGGACAGTAGTTCTAGAGCATTCTGAAGAGCATCTTTTTAATAGATTATTCTATTTGTTTACAGATTTTAGGAATTCATCCAACAAATATTTACTGAGTGTGTATCCTGAGTTAGGCTCTGGGCAGATGCTAATACAGTAAGCAGGACACATCTGCTGCCCTCTAAGAACACACAGTTTGGGCCGGCAGCTGGCTGGATCCCACGTGGCTGGCTGTGCCGTTTGAGTTCCAGACATGGAGGCTTGAAAATCATGCCAAGCATGTGGGCGTGTGTGCCCCAAATCCAGAGAGGAGAGTGGAGGAAAAGAGACTGTGGTGTGGCCACCTCCACGTAGGGGCATTTCTCACTTCCCTCTCTGTCTCTGTTGAGCACACACACCCTATACTAAACACAAGACAAAAACAACACAACATGGTCTAAGGGAAAAGTAGGGCTGACCTGGCGGCCTTGTGGTTAATGAGCCAGAGCCCACATGGCCGACCGTGGTTGGGATGCTGCTCCCAGTGTCTTGAAAAACTTTGAGTGCAAGTATGTGCACGCCCTCTCATGCATCAAATCCCGGCAGCATGGGAAAAATGGAGAAGAAGCTGGGTCCCATGTGACCAACAGCATGGTTCAAGTCCCCCTCTGGGGGAGCAGGTGCTTTCTCACTTTCTCTCTTTTCTGGCAAGCGCATGCACCCTACAGCAGAACTTTAAAACACGAAAACAAACAAGAAAGGGCAGCAGGTGTCAGGGTGGTTGAGACTCTGGACTCCCACATGGGCAACCATGGTTCAAGTCCTGAACCTGGCAGCTTGCTTTCTCACTCTCCCTTTCTCTCTGTCTCTCTCTGGTCAAAACTGAAGAATACTGGGACCAGCAGGTGGCGTAGTGGTTAAGGCGCTGGACACTCCCACATGGCTGACCAGGGTTCAAATCCTGAATCTGGTGGCTTGCTTTCTCGCTTCCTCTCTCTCTCATTCTCAACGTCTGTCTCTCTCTGGTCAAATTTAAAAAATGAATGAATGAATAAATAAAATAAAATAATTTAAAAAAACCTGAAGAATACTTACAATAAATAAAATTTAAAATAAATCTTTCTAAAGAAAAACAGACAAGAAAACATGCCAGATGTATGCATGTGTGTGCCCCAAATTTTGAAAGGTGGGAGAAATGGAGAAGGGATGTTACCATGCCCACCTGCCCGTCGGGAGGTGCTTTCTCGTTCCTCTCTCTCTACTGAGTGCACACACCCTCTAGCAAGCTGTAAAAGAAAACTGAAATGGATCTCATCACGTCTCTAGGACGTGCGTGCGTGCGTGTGGTAGGTTTTCGAGTCCCACTTAGATGCTTGTAATACACTGGGACAAGGCTGAGAGCTCTCAGGGAACTAGCGAGTATTTCTTTCATCCTAATAAAAGGCCCTGCTGAGGCCTTACCATTTTGCTCCTGATAAAGGGCACGTTCTGCCCTGCTGAGTCATGGAAAACCTAGAACAAGCCCTCAGTCTCTGAGTAGCTGGAACATGAGATCTTTCCTATCGGTTGGGAACAGAGTGTCTTAATTGCTGACCAAAGCAAACTATTGAGATGTCAGCAACTCTGTGTGTGTGTGTATGTGTGTGTCTATGTGTGTGCATACATGTGTATGTATTTATTTTGGTCTCCTGCCCCATCAAATTATTCATTATAGATTAAGTGAAACCAATAGGGATTAATGCGATAACTAGGTTTAGCCAAGAAATAAGAGAAGCAATGAGAAAGGTAATGGTGTACCCATGGGAGACGGGGATCTGGACGCCGTGAAACGAGCGAGGCCGAGAGGCGGTTTTGTTTCATGTAAAGCTCACCGCGCTCTTCAGGGAGACCCGAGCACAAACTCTGGTGTCACTGTAGTTGACTGTGTGGCATTAGCAAGTTAATGAGCTTCTGTAAGCCTCAGTTTTCTCTCAACTGTAAACATACTAAAATTATACCTATTTCACAGGGTTATGCAAGGATTAAACCAGAAAGGATGTGAAAAGTCATATCCTGATCAACCTACCTTGTTAACTTGTTGAAAGGATCAAATGAAATAAATTTAACAAAAGAATTCGAAGTCAGCCAGTAGTTAAGAGGGGTGGATCCCACATGCCCACTGTGCAGTTCAAGTCTCAGACCTGCCAGCTCAGAAAACATGCCAGGTGCGTGTTCACACAGGCCAAGCCCTAAGAGAAGGAGGGATGTGACATGACCATCCCCCACGGAAGGGTGTTTAGCCACGTTTCTTCTCTCTCTCTCACCAATGAGCAAATGTGTCCTTTGGCGAATTTTTTTTTTAAGAATTATTTTAGGGACCAGCAGGGGGCGTGGTGGTTAAGGGCACTGAATCCCCACATGGCTGACTGCAGTTTGAGTCCCAGACCTGGTGGCTTACTTTCTCACTTTCTTTCTCTCGCTTGCTCTGTCCGTCTCAAGTCAAATTAAATAAAAAAATAAAGTTAAATAAAAGAATTTAAAAAAAAAAAAAACTTTCTTTCTTTAATTTGACCAGAGAGGGAGAGAGAGAGAGAGGGAGAGAGAAGGTGAGAAAGCAAACCGCCAGGACCAGCAGTTAGCGTAATGGCTATGTTGCTGGACTTCCATGTAGTCGACCGCGGTTCGATTCCCGGACCCGGTGGCTTAAACTCATGCCGGGCACGTGTGCGGGCGTGCCCAGGATCCCGAGAGGAGAATGGAGGAGAAGGGATTGTAGCGTGGCCATCCCCCATGGGAGGTGATTTCTCACTTTCTGTCTCTCTGGCGAGTGCACGCGCCCTATAGCAGAAAAACCTCTCCAAAAAGAAAAAAGAAAGCAAACCGCCAGGTCTGGGACCTGAACTACGGTCAGCAGTTGGAGATCCAGTGCTCTTAACCACCACGCCACCTGCCGGCCCCTAGTGAATTTTTTTTAAGAAAAGGTCTTGAGCTTGGTGGTGGTGCACAGGTAGTGCTGCCACCTGGGAGGCTGCACGCTGCATGAGAGCCAGGCTGCATTCCGGCCAACCGGAACACCAGGCACAGTTTTGTGGGCCGGTAATCCCGGCTAATTCGGAAGCTGGGACAAAGCTGCAATGGCAAACGCTCAGACATCTCTCTCTCTCTCTCTCTCTCTCTCTCTCTCTCTCTCTCTCGGGGTCAGTGTTCAGTGTAGTGGTTAAGGCACTGGAGTCACACATGATTGACCACAGTTCAAGTCCCGAAGCTTGCAACTTGAAAATTAAGAGAAGGGACCAGCAGATGGCATAGTGGTTAAGGTGCTGGACACTCCCACGTAGTTGACAGTTCAAGTCCTGGATCTGGTGGCTTGTTTTCTCACTTTGCATGTGTGTGCATATGTGTGTGTTTGTGCGTGCACGCGCGTATGTGTGTGTGTCTCTCTAGTCAAATTAAAATAAAATGAATGAATAAATAAAAGTAAATAAAATAATTATTTTTTAAAAAGAAAGGAAATCAAGAGAATGGAGGAGAAGAGATTGAGGTGTGGCCATACCCCCGGTAGTGATTTCTCACTTTCCTTCTCTCTCTCTCTCTCTCCCACAAGCATAGGGGGAAAAAATCATTAGGAGAAAACATCTGCTTCTCTCACCCATCTCTGCATACAATGGAGGAAAGGCAAAGTCCTTGCTAAAACCCTTTACAGAAGTCAGCTCTTATAAATGAGCAGTTAGCTCTGAGGTGGCCTCATTCAGCACTCGCTTGTCACTGTCTCCTAATTTGTTTTCAGGGGGTCCTAGCTTCAGGAATCTCCCCGCCCAGGGCAAGGTCAACGGCAGAACCAGGTGGAAGGTGACAGAGTGGCTTTCAGGGGGTCCTAGCTTCAGGAATCTCCCTGCCCAGGACAAGGTCAACGGCAGAACCAGGTGGAAGGTGACAGAGTGGTGGCATGCAGCTGGTGTCAGGTCCTTTGGCAGCTCCCACCTGTCTCTCACTTGGGTCACTGCAGTCACCTCCTCCCCGGTCCTCCAGATTTTGTGCTTATCCTTCCCCTAGTATAATCTCATCACAGCTGACAAGACTATTTTTTTTTTTTTTGAGAGGTTTTCGCTATAGGGCGCGTGCGCTCGCCAGACAGACAGAGAGAGACAGAGAGACAGAAAGTGAGAAGTCACCCCCCAGAGGGGATGGTCACGCCGCAATCCCTTCTCCATTCTCCTCTCGGGATCTTGGGCACGCACGCACACGCGCCCGGCGTGAGTTGTAAGCCACCGGGTCCAGGACGCGAACCGCAGTCAACTACGTGGGAGTCCAGCGACATAGCCATTACACTAACTGCTGGTTCCCGACAAGACTATTTTTTGAGAGACAGATTTTTGCCATAGGGTGTGTGCACTTGCCAAAGAGACAGAGAGAAAGTGAGAAATCACCCCTCCCGGCGGGGTGGTGACCATGCCACTGTTCCTTCTCCTTTCTCCTCTTGAGATCTGGGTACCCTCACACACCCTGCGAGAGTTTCCGGCTACCAGGTCCGGAACTCGAACCATGGTTGACCATGCGGGAGCCAGTGTCTTAACCACCTGCTGGCGCCAAGAGTCTTTAACTTAAAAAGTAAATTGGGAGGGACTAGTGGGTGGCGTGGTGGTTGGGACGCTGGACACTCTGTGGTCGACCACAGTTGGAGTCCCAGATCTGGTGGCTTTCCCTCTCTCTCTCTCTCGATCTCTCTCTCTCTGTTTCTGTCTGTTAAAATTAAAATAAGTGAATTAATAAATAAAATTAAATAATTCTTTTTTAAAAAAATGTAAATTGGGACTGACAAGTGGCATGGTGGTTAAGGCGCTGGACACTCCCACAATGGCTGACCACAGTTCGAGTACCAGAATGGTGGTTTGCTTTCTCTTTCCTCTCTCTCTGGTCAAATTAAAATGAAGGAATGAATGAATAAATAAAATTAAAGAAATGATTATTTTAAGAGTAAGTACATGAATAAATAAATACAATTTTTAAAAACATAAATCCGATTCTATATGCTCCTACTCGAACCCTCGAATACTCCCTGTGAGAGTAGAGCCCAGGCTCCTAAAACACTTGCTGTGGTCCGGCCCCTCTGGCTCCCGGGCCTCATCTGCGCCAAGTAGGTACTCTTGAGCCTTCGCCTTGTGGTTCCCGTTTATACCTCAGGGACTCTGCATTTGCAGGACCCTCTGCCTGGGACACTCTGCTTGAGTCTTCACAGGACCAGCTCTTCTTGACATGCAGGTCTAAGTGTAAGAACGATGTATTCCACGGAAGACAAAAGACGTGCGTCCTCCGAAGCACTCCTCACTAGATGTCTCGGCTCGGCTACCTGAGTAATGCCCATGGCCGGTCCGACTCCGTGAAGGTTACAGAAACCTAGTCAGCTTGGGCCGCCACTGAGCCCCCTATGCAGGGCAGTGCTGAGCGTGGAGTGTGAGGCCCGTACGCGGCCGGCCAGGTCAATCCTTTGAGGAAGGGCGACGTGACTGTGAGTGGGCTTATGGGAGTAGAGCCGTGGGGACAAGACCTGAGAATGGGACAGGCGCTGTGGGATCCAGGAGGTGGGCTTTACTTGGGCTATCTCAGGGCAGAAGACGTAAGAAAGACCCCCTCAATTTTGGTGATAAGGAGTGGTGGTAATGGGTGACCTTTAAGGCAGATATATTTCATTGCTCTTTCAAAAAAATACTTGTTCATAAAAAAGTACACGAGGCCCACCAGATGGCATGGAGGTTAAGGCAGCTGGATCTCACAGGACTGTGCTGTTCGAGTCCCGGCCCAGTGTGTTCGTGGATGCCCAAAAGGAGAATGGAGAAGGGATTGTGGCGTGGCCATCCGCCCTGGGGGGTGATTTCTCACTTTCTATCTCCCTCTGTCTCTCTGGCAAGCACACAAGCCCTATAGCAAAACTAAAAAAAGGAATAGAAAAAAATGACATGATTTGTGAACTGTGAACAAGTTCAACAACACCTCAGCCAGCAACGTGAGAAGGGAGGAAAGGAGACCTGTTTACAGATGGTGTAAATGACCTATTTGCATTTAAATTGTCCTCATAGCCTTAGACTCTGCTTTGCTGGTTTGGGGGGATATTACCCAGGAAAGAGAGTGGACCCCTGAACTGGGCGCTGCACTGAACGTCTGGAACTGGACTCCTTATGCCAGACGGCCTGGAGGTGGGCATGACTACACTGGCAGGGCAACCCCGGGGCAGTGGGGGGTCAGGAGCCCATGACCCACCGCACCGGCAGAAGGACCACGCCTGGAGCTCAGAGGACCTGCTGTGACATCTCTCGTGCTTCCCTACCCAGGGATAGGGAAGAAAAGAGCAGAAAATAAGCACCTGCAACTACCGCAAGCTGACAAAGGCACAGCTGAAGCCTTAGGCCTTCCTGAAATGAGTCTGGATCTCCCGCGGAAAGCGGTCAGGCCCACCCGAGCGCTGGCCGCGGGCGAGGGCAACCTGGAGCATGAGGCCGGGGTGAGGGCTCCGGCGCCCTGCCGTCTCAGGGCTGGTGCGGCCACGGACAGACCGCAGCGCGTTTCACTGACTCTCCGCCTTCATCTTGACCCAGGAACCCATTAGAGGGAGCTTCTAGAAACGGTTGGACTTGAGCCTTCCCTCCTGGAAGGGGCCAGGGCGGTCGGTCCCACGGCAGTGAAGGAACACGCTGCCTGCGAGAGTACTGACAGTGGACAGGAGCAGTGCCGGCGGGCGACTTCTCCGTTATGCCTTTGATGTCTTACCTAGTTTTTTTGTAATAATTGTTTTATTATTGTGTGTGTGTGTGTGTGTGTGTGTGTGTGTATTTAAATTTGACCAGAGAGAGAGAAGGAAAGTGAGAAAGCAAGCCTGGGACTCAAACCACAGTCGGCCTTATGGGAATCCAGCACTCGTCCAACACAAGACACCCTGGCCTGGACCAGTGCCTCCACAGGCAGAACCTGGAAGTGCTGGGGAGTTGGGGGGCCTCGACCAATAAGAGAAGGGAGCCACCAGCCTCCTGAGAAGTGTCTTGGTGTGGCCTCCCACGTGGCCTCAGCTGCTTAAGACCAGGTGCTCCGGCCGTGCTGCCAGGCTGGGCCTCACGTTCTCACTAATGCCCTTTGATGCTCAAAAGTTTGTAAGTTTGATGAAGTTCCGTTTACCTCTTTTTTTTTCTCTCTTTTGGCTTATGCTTTGGTGTTCACGTCTAGGAATCTATTGCTAAATCCAAAGTCCTAAGACCTCTGTGTGTACCTGCCCTATAGCAAAAAACTAAAAAAGAACTCAAGAAAATGTGTAAAACAAACCAGCGGTTCCTGGGGACTGGAAGAGGCAGGAGGAAAGAGGGAGAGGGATTCAAAGGACACACGGCTCTCCAGGTGCCCACCATGCCGATCGGTACTGTGACACTTTCCCGGGACGCACCTGTGTCCAAATCGATCACTCTGTAGACTTTAAATCTGTGAAGTTTGTTCCATGTCAATTATAACTAAATGAAGGTCCTTAAAAAGTCTGAGTATAGGGACCAGCAGTTAGCGTAATGGCTATGTCACTGGACTCCCATGTAGTCGACCGCAGTTCGAGTCCTGGACCCACTGGCTTAAACTCACGCCGGGCGCATGTGTGTGCATGCCCAAAGATCCCGAGAGGAGAATGGAGGAGAAGGGATTGCGGCATGGCCATCCCCCCTGGGGGGTGATTTCTTGCTTTCTGTCTCTCTCTGTGTTTCTGGTGAGCGCACGTGCCCTATAGCAGAAACCTCTCCAAAAAAAAAAAAAAAATAGTCTGAATTGAGACCCATCAAATATGCACAAATTCAAGAGTGCATTGTGATACCAAAAAGAAAACAACGCAGAAACAAATGGTTTATTAATCACTTTTGGAGACTGCTGGTGCCTCAGTTCCTTTTTCCGAAAGCTGATGGCCTAAGACAAACCATCACACGTTTACCTTACCTTCCTGCCCTGAACTCTACCTCAGGTAACCAAAGAGAAAACAAGTGAAATTCGTGAAATTCTTTTTTTTTTTTTTTTTTTTAAGAATTGTATATTTAATTTAATTTATTATTGTTGTTTTAATTTGCTATAGGTTACCCATGCTCACCAGAGAGAGAGAGAGAGAGAGAGAGAGAGAGAGAGAGAGAGAGGAAAGCGAGAAAGCAAACTGCCAGGTCCAGGACTCAAACCACAGCTGACCACATGGGAGTCCAGCACTCAAACCACTATGCCACCTGCCAGCTCCCTAACTGAAAATCCATAAAGGATTTCCAGCTAATGCGGAAAGATTAAAGGAAGAAGAATCACCATACATTTTCATCCCCTAATAAAGTAATTGACTTAGATAATGGCAAAGCCTGTTACAACCTGAGGTGACCTAGAACTTGAGATGGGTCAGGCTGATTAACATCTAAACCTGCCCATCAATCTGAATGTCACTTAGAGGCAACCAGACAAGATGTGACACCTGATGTAGTGCAATGGGAATTGCCCAGCATCATGTATGGAATATTCTTGTGGGGCCAGCAGGTGGCATGGTGGTTAAGGGTGCTGAACTCCACATGGCTGACCGTGGTTTAAGTCCTGGACCCGGAGGCCTGCTTTCTCATTGTCTCTCACTCACTCACTCTGTTCCTCTCTCGTCAAATTAAAATAAATAAATAAAGTTCAATAAAATAAGTATTTAAAAAAAGATTCTTGCAAAAAGAAGTAATCTGGGTGCTGGCAGGTGGGGTGGTGGTCAGGGTGCTGGACTCGTCCTGGACCTGGTGGCTTGCTTTCTCACTTGTCCTCTCTCTCTCTCTCTCTGGTGAGTGCACATGCCACCTGCTGGCCCCCCTTCTTTTCTTAATTTGCTCCTGGGCACTTACACTTCCCAGAGACAGACAGAGACAGTGAGAACGGAAGAAAGCACCTCGCAGGGGTGCTGACTATGCCTCCACCCCTGCTCCATTCCCCTCTTGGGGTTTGGGCACACGTGCACACGCACATGCACTCCATATGTTTCCTAAACCACCGGGTCCAGGGCTTGAACTGTGCACTGGCCATGTGGGACCCAGCTGCCTCAACCACCACCCCACCTGGCTTGGCCCAAAAGGATATTGTTAAAGCCAGTGAGCTGAGAAACTTCCTGAAATAAAATTTTATCTTTCTTGGGGAGAGAGAACCCAAGAGACCCCAGACCCAGAGAACATTAAAGAAAGGAAGTGGGACCGAAGTCCTCCCCTACCACGGTGACCAGCACCTGCCTGGCATGCAGGGTCCACAGAGACTGCTGGGCGACAGTACCCCAGTGCCCACCACGGAAGGGACAGGCCCCTCCAGAAATGGGGTTGAGGATCTGTCTCACCAGCTTCTACCCCAGAGAAAAGGCAAAGGACAGGAGAACCCACGCCACGGGCCAGCACAAGCCCACGCAGGGGCCGCGTCTACGGAAGGTAAAGACGCTGAGAGTCAGGAGAACGCTGTTGGGCAGATCTTCGCGAAGACAATGTCACCGTCACGCTCGGGCTTCTGGTAGGAGGAAGGACAGAGTGCAGGCACAGGCAGGCCTTCCCACTGGGTGCCCCAGCAGTCTTCATGTGGCCTCAGAGCACCTGGATAGTATCGGCACAGACAGACTTACCAGGAGATTGTGAAACTCCAGACCAAAGCTGCAGGGACACGTCCTCCTCCGCGCCTCCGGGCACCTGGCCGCTCCAGCACCAGCCGGGATGCCCCGAAGGTGCAGGAAACCCAGCAAGCTGTCCCCGACTCTGGAGATTCCTCATTGGCAGGAAACCCTCCCCACCTCTCTGAGACAACATTTCATTCAAAGAAACGCCTCTGTCTGCTGTCAGCAATGTCATTCATGCTCATAGGACAGCCTCTGAGAGGGATAAAGGCTGCTTTTTGTAACCAGTGGCCTTAATCCTCCATGGCTGCATTTATTCTTCCTGAAACATAAAGACTTAGGAGATTTCCACTCTTCTGCTCCACCCGTGAAGGAATAACAGGGGCCAGAACTGCTCTCATGGTAAACGGCTGGATGAAACGTGGCTGAGCGCGTTTTAGACACGGGTTGCAGGCAGCACAGTGCCGCCACCCCGAAAGACCAGAACCGAGCAGGGCGAGCCGCGACTGCCCAGGCTTTCTACCTGAAGAAATCTCTGAACTGCTGAGTAGGAGAAAGGAACCGAAACAGAGCCCAGTGGTCCTACAAGGCAGACGTTTGGGGAGGTCGAAGCAGCTAGGAACTAGAGGTGAGAACTGCAGAGACATCTAGGTAGGGCATATGCATAGGGACGGGGCCAGCAGGTGGCATGGTGGTTAGAGGCACTGAACTCCGACATGGTGACTGTGGTTCGAGTCCAGGACCTGGTGGCTTGCTTTCTCTCTCTCTCTCTCTCTCTCTCTCTCTCTGGTCAAATTCAACAATAATAATAATAATGATAAATATAGTTAAATAAAATAATTCTAAAAGAAAAAGGAAAAGAAATATGCATAGAGATCGTCCCTGAGTCATTAGCCAAACCCTAACCTGTGCATGCATAAGGCAAAATTCTACTGATCTAGGCAAAAATAATTTATGAGGATAAAAAGTTGGTTCTTTAGGAAGGTTGATGATCATTTAGCTAGAGGAACTAAGGAAAAAAAGAGGATATTAAAATTACTAAAATCAGAAATAAAAGTGAGGGACCAGCAGATGACATAATGATTATGTCACTGGACTCCCACATAGTCGACCACGGTTTGAATCCCGGACCTGGTGGCTTAAAACTCATGCTGGGCACATGTGTGTATGTCCCCAAAATCCTGAGAGGAGAATGGAGGGGAAGGGATTGTGGCGTGATCCTCCCCTCTAGGGGAGTGATTTCTTCCTTTCTGTCTCTCTGACTCTCTGGTGAGTGAATGTGCCCTATAGCAAAAAATATTTATTAAAAATAAATAAAAATATAAATATATAAATATATAAAAGTGGGACCAGCAGATGGTGTAATGGTTATGTCACTAGACTCCCACACAATTAACCACAGTTCCGGTCCCAGATCCAGGGGCTTAAACTCACACCGGCATATGTGTATTCATGCCCAAAATCCCTAGAGGAAAATGAACGAGAAGAGATTGTGATGTGGCCATCCTCCTCCCTGGGGGGTGGGGGGGTGGGCGATGATTTCTTGTTTTCTGTCTCCCCGTCTCTCTCTGTCTCTCAGGTGAGTACATGTACCCTATAGCAAAAATCTCTCTTTAAAAAAAAAGATTATCAGAGATTACTGTGAGAACACATATGCTAACCTAGGTGGTAAGTACAAATTCCTGGAAGCACAGAAGTTAACAATACTAAGCCATGGAGAAGTAGAACATCTGAATACAGCTATGACTAGTAAGAAGATTGGGGGTTCAGCAGATGGTGTGGAGGTTCAGTCACTGGACCCCCACGTGACTGATCACAGTTACAGTCTTGGACCCAGTGGCTAGAGATTCACACTGGGTATGTGTGTGTGTGTGTGTGTGTGTGTGTGTGCCCAGGATCCTGGGAAGAGAGTGGAGGAGAAGGGATTGTGGCATGGTTATCCCCCTGGGGGGTGATTTTTCACTTTCCCTCTCACTATCTCTGTTTCTCTCTCTGGCAAGTGCATGTGCCCTAAGGCAAAAACCTCTAAAAAAGAGAGAAAGAGAGAGAGAGAATTGACTCAGTAATTAAAAATCTCCTCACGGGGACCAGCAGATGGCAAAATGGTTATGTCGCTGAATTCCCACATAGTCGTCCATGGTTAGAGTCCCAGACCTAGTGGCTTAAACTCACACCAGGCACGTGTGTATGCGTGCCCAAAATTCCTAGAGGAAAATGGAGAAGAGATTGTGATGTGGCCATCCTCCTCCCTAGGCGGGGGTGTGATTTCTTAATCACCCAGGGCTTAAAACTCACACTGGACATGTGCACGCCCAAAACCCCGAGAGAATGGAAGAGAAGGGGTTGCAGTATGGCCATGCCCCCTGAGGGTGATTTCTGTCTCTCTGTCTCTATCTTTCCAGCAAGTGCATGTGCCCTATAGCAAAAATCTCTCTTAAAAAAAAAAAAAAAAAAAAAAAAAACTCACAAAGAAAAGCCCAAGAAGTTATGGCTACACTGATAAGTCTACAAAACATTTAAAGAAAAACTAACACTAATCTTTCTCAAACTTAAAAAAAAAAATTGAAGAGGAAGGAATATCCCTAATTCATTCTGTGGGGCCAACATTACCCCAACACCAAAGCCAGAGATACTATGAGACAACTACAGATCAACATCTTGTATGGACAGTATGCAAAAATCCTCAACAAAATACTAGCAAACCCAATTCAGCAACATAATAAAAGGATTATGTACTGTGACCAGTGAAATTTATCCCTGGAATGCAAGGATGGTTCTACATACAAAATTGATCAGGGTGATTTACTACATTAACAGAATTAATGGAAAAACACATTATCATTTCTTTTTAAAAATTATTTATTTAATCAAATTAACTTGTTATTTTAATTTGACCAGAGAGAGACAGAGAGAGAAGGAAAGTTAGAAAGCAAGCTACCAAGTCCAGGACTCAAACCATGGTCAGCCACGTGGGAATCTAGCACCTTAACCACCATGGCACCTGCAGCCGCCTCATACATTATCATTGCAATTAATGTAGAAAAAACATTCAGCAAAATTCAATACCCTCCCTTCCTTCCTTTCTTTTTACAGAGGGTGTGTGCTCTTGCCAGAGAGCGAGATAGAGAGATGGAGAATACACACCTCAAAGGGCATGGTCATAGGACAGTTCCTTCTCCATTTCTCCGCCCCTTTGGGATTTGGGGTACACATTCATATGCCCAGCATGTTTTTCGAGGAACTGAGGCTGAGATTTAAACTATGCAGTTGACTATGTGGGACCTGGCTGTCTTAACCATCAGGTCTTTCATAATAAAAACTCAGCAAAATAGGAATAGGAAGTAGCCACGTCAACATAATAAAAGCCACACATGGAAATCCACAGCGAGCATTATACTCACTGGTGGAAGACGGAGCGTTTTTCCTCCGAGATCAGAGACAGGGCACCACTCAACATAGTACAGGGAGTCCCCACCAGGGAAATTAAGTGAGAAAAATAAATAAACAGTATCCACATTGGAAAGGAAGAATGGACGGCATCTCTGTGTGCAGATGGCATGCTCATCTTTTTTATTTTTCTTTTTTGGCTAGAGGTTGGGTGTGCTTACCAGAGTGAAACAGAGAGGGAGAGGAGAAAGCATCCCCGTGGAGAATGGTCAGGTTGCCATCCCTTCTCCTCCATCTCTTGGGTTTGGTCGAGGGCACATGTGCCTGGCATGCTTCTCAAGTGGCTGGGTCCAAGGCTAAACCACGGGGTTAGCATTATGGAATCCAGCTCTCTTAGCCACCAGACCACAGAGCTGGCCCCATGCGTCATATCTTGACTGTGCTGGTTACATTTGTCAAAATGTATGGTATTACACACTTGAGCTGTGCACACTGTATGATTATAAATTTTACCTTAAAAAAGTTGATTTTCTAAAAATACTTAAGAGATATAAACAAGTGCAATGTAGAGACATTGTTTAGACCTGATTCTTTTTTTTTTTTTTGGAGAGGTTTTTGCTATAGGGCGCGTGCACTCACTAGACAGACAGAGAGAGATAGAGAGACAGAAAGCGAGAAATCACCCCCCAGAGGGGATGGCCATGCCACAATCCCTTCTCCTCCATTCTCCTCTCAGGATCTTGGGCGTGCATGCACACGCACCCGGCGTGAGTTTAAGCCACCGGGTCCAGGACTTGAACTGCGGTCGACTACGTGAGAGTCCAGCAACATAGCCATTATGCTAACTGTTAGACCTGATTCTTGTTTTGTTTGTTTGTTTGTTTTAAGAATTATTTATTTTCGGGATCAACAGATGGTGTAATTGCTGTCGCTGGACTCCCATGTAGTTGACTGTGATTTGAGTCCCGGACCTGGTGGCTTAAACTCACACCAGGCATGTGTGCAAGCATGCCCAAGATCCCAAGAGGAGAATGGAGGAGAAGGGATTGAGGTGGGGCTATCCCCCCCAGGGGGTGATTTCTCACTTTCTGTCTCTCTGTCTCTCTCTTTCTGGCAAGCATATGCACCCTATAGCAAAAACCTCTCCAAAAACGAATAATAAAAATAAAATAAGAATTATTTATTTTATCTTGTTATTTATTTTTTTAATTTTTAAACTTTATTTATTTATTTATTTATTTATATTTGACTAGAGAGGTACAGAGCAAGAGAGAGAGAAAGCAAGCCGCCAGTTCCAGGACTCAAACCACGGTTGGCCATGTAGGAGTCTAATGCCAGAACCACCACGCCACCTGCTGGCCACTAGACCCTGATTCTAATAACAACAAAAAAATTGTAAGACAATCATAACACTTTAAATGCTGACTGAATATTTGCTGATATTCATATTGTTAAAAATGTTCATCCCTGATAATTATTTTGTGATTAAATTAAAAGGAAAGAAGAAGCCCTTCTCTTTCAGAGAGGTATTTACGGAAGAATTGATACAACATGTGTAAATCGCTTTACTTATTTAAAGTTTATTTATGTATTTATTCCATAAGAAAGAGAAACAGAGCAGGACATAGTGTCAGAAAGACAGGGTCTGCTTGGGCCGGCTCCGTGGCCTGGTGGTTAAGGAGCCCGAACCCACATGGCCAACTCCATGGCTCAAGTCCCAGACCCAGCGACTTGAGGAATAGGTGCATACATGCCTAACATCCTGAGAGGAGGGAGAGATGGGGAAGGACCCAGTGCGGTCCTTCCCCGTGGGAGTGCTTTCTCACTCTCCCCTCTCTGTCTCTCTCTGGCAAATGCGTAAGCCTTCTGGCAAAATTAAAAAAAAAGAAAGTCACTCAACCAAATGCAATGTGTCGATCTTATTGGATCCTAAGAACAAACACACAACTTAAAAAAGTATTTATGTTACAACTGGGGAAATTTGCATACCGATTAAATAATGGATGACATTAAGGAACTTTTGGGGAAAATTTTATTTATTTATCTTAACAGAGGGTGTGTGCACTCATCAGAGAGAAAGAAAGCGTGTCCCAGCGGGGCATGGTCACACTACAATCCTCTTTCCTCCACTTCTCTGTCCTGTCAGGATTTGGGGCATGTTCACCTATGAGCCTAGCATGTTTTTCCACCTGCCAGCGCTGGGATTCCAATCATGGGTGGCCATGTGGGATCTGCCTCCCTATGCACAGGGCCACTGTGCTACAGAGCCAGCCCTAGAGGGGGTAGAATCCATTCGTTTTTGTTTTCTTTATCTTAAGAGAGCGCGGTCATGTGAGAAGTGAGTGAGACTGGGCAAGAAGAGCACCCTCCCGAGTCTGGTCTGATCTCCTCCCGCCTGTCCTCCAGCCCTGGGGAGCTTGGGCACTCACACATGCCGGACCAGCCTGTTCAAGCTAACCAAGCCAGGGATTTGAACCTTGGTGGCGACGTGGGATCCAGCTCCCCTCGAGCTGTGTGTTACCGCTGTACCACAGTATCAGTCCAGGAGAGGACTTTCCTTTGACGTTATAGTTTCGTGGTTCTATACAAGAGATGAAGTGGCCACACAGTGGCACAGCTACAGAAAGCAATGCTCAGGGCTGGCAGGTGGCATGGTGGTTAAGGTGACTGGATTCCCACACGGCTGACTGAGGTTCGAGTCCTAGACCTGGCAGCTTGCTGTCTCATTTTCCTTCTCTCTGTCTCTCTGTGGTCAACCTCAAAATAAATAAGTAAATAAAAGTAATGACAATAAATTAGAAAAAAAAAAGAAAGGGAGGAAGCAAAGCTCTGTCAGATTAGTCCACGGGGAAGGCTCCCAGTTGGCACCCAAAGCCTTCCCTGTAGATATGTACGAAGCTATTGAGAGGGCGGTCAAGGCTCTCTGGCTCGGGGTGCCGCGTCAGTCACACTGCCACTCCAACGCCAGTGGCTCCTGGCCTGCTCTGCGTCAGAGTAGAGGAATGCGTCTGGGCGAGAATGGTCGCAGGGTCATCTGAGCTGGTAACCTGCACTTGTGCCTACACAAGCTAGCTTGTGTGGGGCTGGGTTCTTCTGCTAACCAAGGTGGGGAGGAGACGAAGCCGCGGGAGCTGTGGGTTTGCATGCAGATGAGGACATGATACTGCCTAAACTGCTGACCGAAGCCTGGGGGATCAGACACATCCCATGGAGAAAACGGGGCGTGCAGCATGTCCACTGGCCCTTCGGCCTTCACAAACCCGGAGTCGATGTTTAGGGCTGACTTATTAAACTAGCTTTCTTCGGGGGAATGAGAGCTGTGAGCCGGCCCTGGGCGTGGGCCAGGCCGTGGAGGGGCTTCTCTTCTTTCCTTTCCACATGAAGCAGGGACTGTCCTTATAATACGGACACCTGCCTGGATGTGTTACTAAGCAGAATGGAAGTCCCTTTGCAGTCTATTTCACTCCCCACGGCCCTGGGGAGCCACCACCCACCACCTTGGGAGCTCTTTCCTTTCTCTCTTCTGGTCCTTAACTTGTAGTCGACCTTCAGCCTCAAACCAGGAAGAGCAAACGGCCTAGGTCTGGGTGGTTCTTCAGGCCTCCCAGTGCCTGAGCTTGGTGGCTGGAGCACCTCGCCCAGAGCGGGCTGGCCCTTTGCCCTCTGGGCTGGGTTTTCCCAGACATGGTCGCCCTGGGGCGTGGCAGAGTGCAGAGGAGGCATGCAGAGACTGCCTAAGGAGACCCGCTGGGGACAGCGCGTTTGCCTGGGTGTGATTCCCACTTAAGGGGGGCTCTAAGCAGGAGGCCCGCCAGGTCATACGGCCCCAGGAGTAGGAGCGGAAGCTTCCTGGAACGAAGAGAAATACACAGGGAAGGGCTAAAGCAACGTGGCCTGGGGGGAAAGGCCGTACCGGCTGAACCGCTGCCAGGAAGCCCTTCCCAGCCTCCCCTTCCTCCTCTGCAGCAGTCTACGTTTCCTATTGTTGGGAACTTTATGATCTGATAATTGGAAAAAAAAACTCATGTTTATCATAAAAAATAATTAGAATAATAATAATAATGATTGGGGGAAACATAGGAAAGATATTGAATGTTGAAGCGGGGAGATTAATGTCTCTGTACTGACTGACATGCATGGCATTCCCTTTTGAAAAAGCAATGTAATACACTGTAAAGTTATATGTAATTCAATGTAATAAAAAAAATAGATAATAAAAAAAAAAAAAAAAAAAAAAAGAGGGGGCTTCCAGAGGAGGTTGCGCTGTCCGCGGCTTAGGTGCAACTTCCGCGGAATGAATCAGGAGCAGGGTCTGCAGCGACCAGCCGCCGGCTCCCCAGGCCCTGCTGCCCGCCCCGTGGCCCCGTGCACCGCGGGGTCCCCATGTCCCGCCCTTGGTCTCCGGGCCCCGTTGTCCTGGACAGGAGCGCTGGCGAGCGAGCCAGGAGCGCTGTCCCGGCCTCCCGACCCCTCGGGCTGCGCGCCGTCCTGCTGCCGCCCTCCAGTGGCCGCTGTGGGGCGACCTCCGGCCGTCCTGCCGGCCCCCTCCCTCGGCCGGTGACATCACCGCATTCCCGTTCCCGGCTCCTCCCGCCGCGGCGCCTGCAGCCGCAGTGACAGGCGAGCCCGGCCGTGGCGGAGAGGAAGTGCGGGGCGCCGCGCCGAGCCTGTCCCCGCCGAGGCCGGCTCCCTCGGGCGGCTCGGGTGACAGTGTCGCGGCGGCCGGGCGCAGCGCGGGGTACGCGCCAGGCAGAGCGGAGCGCGGAGCGGAGGCTTCGGCTGAGACTCGGGGAAAATGGCTGATGACTTCGGCTTCTTCTCGTCGTCGGAGAGCGGGGCCCCCGACGCGGCCGAGGAGGACCCGGCGGCTGCCTTCCTGGCCCAGCAGGAGAGCGAGATCGCAGGCATCGAGAATGACGAAGGCTTCGGGGCACCTGCCGCCAGCCAGGTGGCCCCCACTCAGCCCGGACCCGCCGGTGGGGGTGAGTCAGCGCAGCGCCGGAGCGGGGGTTCGGGGCCTGAGGGAGGGTGGAGAGGGCCTGCTACAGGCCAGCCCGGAACAGCCCCGCCGCTGTGCGCGTCGGGGTCGGGGGTACACGGGGAGCAGTCTTCTGCAGTGGGACCTCTCAGCGGGGGGACCAGCGGAGGCCTCTCCTGGCGCTGTGGACCTGGAGACCCCTGGGCAGGAATCTGTCATGACATTTCACCCCTAGGCCAACTCCACCTCTACCCCAGGCCCAGCCGGACCAGCCCTGAGAGTCTCTCCCGAACCTCGGTGAGCCTGGCTATCCCAGGCTGGCAGTAAGTGAGCTCAGGTGTGGGCGGATCGCGGCCCTCCCGCCGGTCTGGCTTAGGGTTCCACACAGCTTGGAAAGCGGCCGCTGGGCGCAGGAATGCACAGACCCTCCCCAGGGCCACCTGTATTTACCCAGCTAGGCATGGTCCTTCTAGTCTGTCACCTCTTACATGCCGTGGGACCCGTTTCCGAGGTGGCAAAGCAGAAGCACACAGAGGTAGCTATTGCAACGGCTCCCTGCAGGCAGGCCAGGGAGCTGAGCCTGACCACGCTGTCTTCCGCGCTGGCTCTGGCACCTGCTGGCTCCAGGTGGGAGCAGGTGTCAGGTGTCCCTGCCCTTCAGGGCCTTGTGACTGTCTGCTTCGTGGTGTATGGAAGCTGGGTCCGGGATGTGGCTGGGTTCAGGCCTTGGCAATACAAGTTGATGATGACCCTGCTCTGGTTCTGGCTTGAAAAGTATAGATTCTTTAAAAAAAGTTAAAAACAAAAAGATCTCATCTTCATGGGTACATCCAAAACAGATCTTGCTTCCTGTTAATGTTGTTTCAGGGGGGCTTAGGGCCTTTTGGAATAAGACCAAGAGATTCCAGACACAGGGACTTTAAAGGGTGCGTGGGAAAATGCGGTGAAAGTACAAGTTTATCTTGGTGCAAAAAAATGTGAAATCCGTGCGTGGTGTTTTCATTATGTGCCTTTTTCATGACCTTTTTGAAGACCCCCCTTGTGTGTGAGAGACACACTTATATATGAGCGTGTATAATATCTACAGGGCTATGCAGTCAAGTCTGTGTTCACTCGGCCTTCGCCGAGCTACCCTCTGCAATCTGGGGTGCAGAGGTGAAAAGGACAGGCCCCGAGGCTGAGGAGTAAGAGGTTTAAGCAACTCTATCTCCTCAGAGCAAGAACTGTAAGAAATTATTTGTAACATATAGGAACCAAAAGCCCAGAGAGTCTGAGTCTCTTGCCCAGAGTCACACAGTCATGAGTGACAGATCCGGGGTTAATCCCGACTGTACTCACGACTGCCCTTGCTGTCTTTTTTTAATGTTAGAGGTGTGCGTGTAAGTCTGGGCCTGGTCAAGCCGCAGTCCTTTCTCCTCCAACTCTCCGTCCCGCAGGGTCCCGGGCATGCTGGTGTGAAGCCATTGAGGCCAAGGGTTGAATCCTGGCGGTCTGCTGTGCCCAGTCTTTGTGCTCCGGGGGAGTGAGACGCAGCCCTCCACTCCCTTTCAGATGCTGTGGCCTCTCCCTGGAGGTGATGGATGTGGGTGTGGGTGTGAGGGGCAGGGCCTGGTGCTCTCTGCCCAAGCCAGCAGAGGAGGTCTGAGCAGCTGTGCCAGTGAGTCATTCCGCTCTCCCGTGTCCCAGGGACGTCCCAGGAAATGCCGGCCGAGCTCAGGCACCAGCATTCACTTCTCCACACCTCCTCGAGGCCAGCTGTCGGCCAATCAGGCTCAGCTGGGACAGGCCCTGCAGAGGGGAGTCCTTGTCAGAACCTCACGAGAGAGAAGGGCAGGTGCACTCAGGCCGAGGGCAGCCAGAAGCACGAGGGAGCGGAGCCAGGCATGGCCTTCCCAAGGACAGTGGGGTTCCAAGGCCTACAGCCTGATGGGAAGTTCCTTCTCCAGCAGGGGTGGGGCGCAGGTTGGCCCCAACCCAAGGTGACAGGGAGAGAAACAGTGACCTGCCCTCTTTTTCCAGGAAGCTGCCAGGGATACAAACACAGCTCCCTAGGGGTGTCCCAGACTCATGCCTGCTGAAGCTGCCAATGCGCAGCTGCCCCAAAGTGGCGGTCCACCAGCAGGGAGCAGGATGTGGCTCCATGGGTGGCCGGATAGGCTAGAGCCGATGTGGCCCTTCTGGACCTGGGCAGTGCTGAACAGTCTTCGTCCCCTGGCCAGTGATGAGGGCCAGAGCTGGCGGAGTGGAGGGAAGGTGTGTCGGCCTGCTGTGAGCTGTAGAAGCTGGCTCTGGTGCAGCCGCCAATCAACACTTGCGGTCTCAGATGAGGGGTCCTTGGACCAGCGGTCCCTGTGCCGAGCGGCTTGACCACACTCTCAGGTGCCTGGGGGAACAGGAGTCAGACGGAGGCCTGAGCAGAGTCGCATAGAGTCTCCCCGGCTGGGTCTGTTTCCAGCTTGAGCAATGGACGCTTCGTTTCCATTCATCAGCCTTGGGTGGGGCCCGAGGTTCGCACTTCCATGCCTGGCTTTCTGAGCACCAGCCCTGACTCTGACTTGCCTCTGTTCTGGGCGAGCCCATTTCCCCTGCTGGGCCCCAGGAAACTCTCAGGAATGTTCTGGACCCTCTCTGCCCTTGCTCCAAAATGGGTCAGGCATCCGAGGGAAGCAACTCAGGGCTTATCCCTGGGGCGTGTGTCTGCCTCGCCCCTGTCCACACTGCAGCTTGTGTGCACATGGCTCTGACTTGCTGTAGCCCACTCAGCGCTGTGGGGACAGGTACTCCTGGCTCTGTGTGGGAGTGGGCGGATTCCCAAAGAGGCGGCACCCTCATCTCCAGAGGAGCACTGTGGGACTCAGAGCCTGGGCACGGAGACTTTCTGAAGGCCAGGCTGGGCAAGGGGGCAGATGAGGGACCCGAGACGGGCTGGTCAGCCGGAGCAGGTGGTGCGACCTCTCCAGGAGGCCAGGTCACAGGCCGGCATCTCCGAGAGTAGACCCTGGTAGCGCAGGGCCCTGGTGGAGGAGCTGCCCCAAGAGAAGTTGTTTTGCAGAAGGTGCTGTCACTGCAGCCCTGTTGGTCCCACCCTGATTTAGGGACCAGGACATCGATTTGAATAGTGGGGGTGACTGCTGGCATAGCTGGTCAGAATCAATCACTGTTTGACTCTGGAAACAAAGTCAATTATAATTCATATCAACAGGGGATTATTTCCATGCGATTAAGTCTCCTTCCCCTTAGTCCCAGGCCAGAAGCGCTGTCACTGCAGCTCACAGCCCTGTCTGCTGTACAGGATATTTGTCCATCTGTGGTGACCTCATCTGGCCTCTTCCAGTGCTTTGCTCGGAGACATTAAGGTTTCTGAGAGGCCTTGCAAATAACGGGCCCTGGAGAGCAACTCAGCTCCCAGTTAGCCAGCAGTGACGGCTCACCCCGGGTGCACAGCAGCCTTCGGAGCCCACAGGACGCAGAGCCTGGGAAGGGAGGACTCGGCCCTGGCGGGGTCTCAGACTGTTACATAAGCGGGTGCTGTACAGTCTCTGGTATACCTGAGTGCGCCCCTCCATCTGCGGGTGCTATACGGCCTTCTGGTGTACCCCAGAGTGAGCCTGTTCATCCGCGCCTAGGGAAGTCTAGGAAGTAGAGGAGGACTTCCCAGGAGGTGACTGGGCTTCGGAGAAAGAATGGATCTGAAAACACTCTAGAAAGGGACACAGGAGGAAAGGGATGCAGAGTGGGGAACCAGAATAGAATAGGGTTTGGGGGGGTATGGTGGGAAGTGGGTCAGGAAAAATGGGCAGGGCCAGACCGCGAAGGCCCTCCAAGGTTAGACTTGCTCATTGGCCATTCTTTTTCTTTTCCTTCTTTCTTTGTGTGCTCACCAGAGAGAGACAGAAAGAGTGGGAAAATGAGAAATCATCCCACAGGGGCATGGCCGCACCGCAATCCCTTCTCTTCCATTCTCCCTTTGGGGCATGCATGTGTGCCGGGAGTGATTTCAAGCTTAAGGGTCCAAGACTCAAACCGTGCAGTCGGCCATGGGAATCCAGCTGCCTTAACCTCCACGCCACCTGCTGGCTCCATTTGGCGATTATTTATTGAGTGTCCTGTGCCAGGAACTGTTCTAGAAACTGGGGCCCCATCTGTGGGTAAAACAAAGTCCCTACCTTCATGGAATGTCCACTCAAGTGGGGAAAACGGATAATACACACACATAAATACAAAACCAGGCTGCAGTTAGCGCCATAGAGAACACCTGGTAGGGGAGGGGGTTGGCCAAGAGGTGGAGGAGACCTGTGATGGGGGGAGACCTCCCACAGGCAGTGTGTGCACAGCAGCTGAAGGGGTGAGGGAGCGGCCTGTGTGGGAATATTCAGGGGGGCCTTCCAGGCCGAGGGAACAGTGCCTGCAAAGTCCCCAAGGCAGGAGATGCCTCTAGGCCACCGTGGCCCATGAGGTTGACTTCTCTTTGATGTGTCTTCCTTCCCTACATTTTTCATCATAGAGCAGCATAGGAAGGTGTGTATTTTACGAAATGTTAGCCCTGCAGTTAGTTTGGAAGAGGGATGGGAGCAGGGTAACCTGGAGTCCAGGGCCTATGACTGAGCAAACGTCAAGCGTTCATTCATTTATTCTTTCTTTAATACATTTATTCATGCGGGAAGAGTTACTGCACTCTTACCAAATCACAGGCCCCTGCACAGCTCTGAGGAAGGGGGGGGGGTGGCGGCAAAAGAGACACAGACAGGCCTGTCCAGGTGTTCGCTGCTAGCAGGACAGACAGACCAGTGGAGAGATGCAGAAGGCCTGGGCTGGGGCTGGGCACCAGAGAGTAAGCAGAGGGCAGCTTGAGGGTCACAGAAGCCACAGGAATGTGTGACTAATCAGCTGTTGGAGAAAGGGACCAGGAGGGGTTACTGTTGAGAGCAAAATAAAACCCTCCTGGGAGGAGCACTAAGCGAAAACTAGGGCAGGTGCTGCCTGGTGGGAACCGCCATTCCTGCTCTCCCAGGTGGAGCGGTTGCTCAAGGCGGCGCAGGGACAGGCAGGGACGCGTAGGCCCCTGTCGTCCTCACCCCGCCCGGAGCCTGCAGCGCCTCTGCCTAGTCGCCAGGCACAGACAACCAGACCATCCCAGCTGCGGCCGTGGTCAGTTAGTTTCCGGTAGGTGAAGGGCTGCTTCCGGCTGCCGATCTTGGGCAATCACATAACCTCTTTGAGCCTCAGTTTGAGGATCTGTAAAATGGACTCATCACTTTATTCCAGGGCTCTGGTGAGAATCAAACGTGAGCATGGCCGCGAGAGGCTTTGTGAACAGTCAAGGCCTGAGTCCAAGATACCTATCACCTGTCCACCGGGTCTGTGTGGGGAGTGTCAGTGTACCGTGAGCGATGCAGAGGTCGGCTTGGGGTTGGTGTGGGGCCATTCGGCGCTTGCTATGAGCTGAGCAGCGAGTAACGCTCTTTCCTTGTTCTCCCTCTAGCTGGCTCTGAGGACATGGGGACCACAGTCAACGGAGACGTGTTTCAGGTGAGAAAGACTATGTCAGCGCGTGGGGACTGACAGCCCGGGTCTCGGTAGCTATGGCCCCTGCCGTAGGCTTGGGGCTCTGAGGTCTTCTGTTCAGGTCTGCTGCACCGGAGTTGCCCACAGGGAAAGGTTCTGACATATTTTCTTGGCATGGAGGGGCAGGGAATGAGGAGCACGCGGGGCAGGGATGGATGGGAATCACCTGAGCTTACCGTGTCCGGCACTAGAAGGGAGAGGTGAAGTGGCCTGAACTGAGAAACACAGGTCCCCGCACACCAGCGTGTCCCTGGGGAGGTTTAGACAGATGGCCAACACGTATGAAGGCTTCAAGCTGCTCTTTGATCCAAAGATTTCCAGTTCTGGGAATTTTTCCTAAGGAAATAACTGGACAAGGGCTCCCAGATTCTTTGCGGGAATATTTACAATACAGGCCAATGGGAAAAGGCCTGAGCACCAACGTCAGGGGCTGCACAGGTAGCCTGGGAAGCCGTGCTGCTGAAGCGTGGCCAGAGCTCCCGTGTTGGCATGAAAGGTGCCTGCAACACGGGGTGGGAAGAGCAGCTTGCAGGATAATATACAAAGTAGGGGCTGTTTTTATTTTGAAAATGTTTGTACAAAACATCTAAAAGGGGGCCCGGCAGGTGGCGTGGTGGTTAAGGTGCTGGATTCCCACATGGCCAACTATGGTTTGAGTCCTAGATCCGGTGGCTTAAAAATCACACTGGACATGGTTGTGTGTGTGCACAAAATCCCAGGAGGAGAATGTAGGAGAAGGGACTGGGGGGCAGCTTCTCACTTTCCCTCTCACTGTTTTTCTCTTTCTCTGTTGAACACCCTTGCTCTATGGCAAAAACCTTAAAAAAAAAAAAAAAAAACTGAAAGGATGTGCCCTGTTAACAATGGTTAGCTGCGAGGAGAGAGTTGGGTGAGAATTTTAAAGAAGGGCTTTTGTTTTCACTGGATTGTTTTAAAATTCTTTGATCCTAAACCACAAAAACTGCACATGTTGAGGAGGGCTAGTGAGGATACGTCTGGCTAGAGGCTGCTTCTCTCTGCACCGACCTCATCCCTCACCCTCTCACACACAGGTCAGGTTAAGAGTGCATAGATAAGAGGGCGCAGACCTCGAAGGCACCCCAGGACCCACAGATATCAGTTCTGGCCCACACCCCACATGCTAGGGTGCTGACGAACCGCCCGCGAGCCTTAGTTCCCGCTTGGATCAGGATGAAGACCCTCGGTCCCTGAGGCTGCAGGTGCTGGGTCTCGAAAGCCCCGCTGTCTGGGAAGCTCAGGCCTCCCGGGTCCTCTGGGGGCAAGCAATACTTTCTTATGTAAGCGGGATGGGCCGGTACCTTACACAGGGAAACTGGCCAAGTCCTGTTTTTGGAAAATTACTCAACTATCAGCAAGCGAGGGAAGTCGGTCTCTAGGACTTCAGCTGCCGCTGGCTGGTTGGGTCTGAGAGGCCCGGAGAACCCGCAGGCACTTCTGTTCAAGATGTAGGCTGCCCAGGCCCTGGGACGCCCCAAAGGGCTTGACCCGGAGGGTCTCTGTCCTAAAGCCGACCTGGAGCCAGAGATAACCTGGGACAGCAGAAGTGCTGGGAGTACCATGAGTTGGATAATCCTCTTCTGTGGGCTAGAAACCTGAGGCTCTGAGAGGTGTTGGGACTAATGGAAACTGGTCAGTTCTAGAGTTTTCTTGTTTGGTTGATCTGGGACCCCTGCCTTCTCCCTCCTCGCCCCAGCTCTGCTTTGCATTTTGTGGACTTGAGGAACTCTGAGGCTCCTTCTAATTTCAGTGGGAATCAGGAACCATAGTTCTGAAGTCCCTGATAATCACCCCAGCTGCTTTTATTTGTAAATTATTTCCTGTCTGGTTCTAGAATCCATGCCGGCAGGGCAGGGAGCACTCGAAAGCTTGGTGAGCCACTCTGAAGCGCCTTGGCAAAGATCTGGCTCACCTACCCCCTCACCCCTGTCAGTGCACTCTCCCGCCCTGTGGTGTGGGAACTGGCGGCCGTGGCGGCTGGCTGGCTCACAGGTAACAGCCCTGGCAACCTCTCCTTAGAATTGAGCTTAGCGCGGCCTGGCCTGCCTCTGCAGGAGAAGGAAATGCCTTGGCCTGCGCACGCCCAGTGCCTTCAGGGGTCCTGAGCAGAGTTTTCGCGCTCCTTTTCTGACTCTTCCCTGGCAGCCTGTGTGTTACCAGAGGCCCAGGTGCAAACCCGATCCACGGCACAGCCTTGGGATGAGCTGCCCACACCACTTGGCACTGCCGGGGCTGGGACGGAAGGCCCCTGCATGACCCCAGCTCTCTCTCTCCTCCTTTAAGCTACTTAGAGAAAGCAAGAGCTCGGCTCAGCTCAGCTCAGCTGGTCAGTCCCAAAGACAGATATGCCTCGGCCTCCTGGCTGTCCCTGTCCCTGGAGTCATGACACATGCTTGGCTACCGTGGCCTGCAGGAGTGGTCAGGGCAGTGCCTGGCAGAGGGTCCTCAAGAGAGTGGTGCCAGGGGGCTGGACTGAGGTAGGCCCGGCCCTGACCGTCACCTCTGGCCTTCTGGCTCTGGCCGTTCCTGACTGCTTGACTCCCTGGAGCTGGGGAGAGGCTCAGAGCACTCCTCATAGCCACGGGCGAGCCCTCCCGAGCTGCTGGCCTCCCACAGAGACGCTCCTGTGGTTAAAGGACAGCCCCAGCCCCGTTTGGCCCTCCACACTCACCATCAGAGGCAGTAGGGAAATCAGTGCGGGGCAGCCAGAGAAGAGGAGCCAGCGGCTGCTTCTCAGGACCGCCCCGCGTCTGTGCTTTCCCGGGCCATGGCGCCGGCGTGGGCCTGCCCCGTGGCAGCAGTGGTGATGCCATCGCTCGCCGTGCACTCGTGGGCTGCAGGTGTTCCCCAGCAGTTCTCTCACGTGGTCCTCACTGCGCACCTGGGGTGGGCTGTCATCGCTCTTGGGGAACAGGTGTGAAATCCACGCTGCTCAAGGAAGGGACCTGCCAAAGTTCACCATGCAGCGCGTGACGGAGGGGCGCCCAAACCCACTCCCTCCGAGGCTGCTTCCGAGGCTCCCTGTGTCCCCCACTGCTGTGACTGGCCCCTCGTTCTTCCATTGAGACAGCTCACATTCCTGGAGTGTCACATATTTGCTGGGGTGGTGAATACAGAGGCAAATCTGTGGGGCATTTGTCCTCCAAGATCTCATTTCTAGCAGAGAGAGACCCAGAAAGAAGTAGTGGCAGCCACACAGCATGGCAAGGCTGGTACTTGAGGGTAGGAGTGAGAGGTAACAGTGGGGCCAGCTGGTGGTGGTTACGGTGGCCAGATCCCACGTGGTCGACTGCTGTTTGAGTCTTGGACTTGGAAGCTTCGAGAATATTCTGGACACGTGTGTGTGTGTGTGTGTGTGTGTGTGTGCCCAAAATCCCCCCAAAAGGGAGAAATGGAAAAGGGATTGCAGCATGACCATTCCCCATGGGGGGGTGCGTTCTCTCACTCTCTCTGTCGCACACGCGTGTGCACATCCTCTAGTGAATTAGAAAAAGAAAAGGAACTAACACCTGAGATTTCTGTGCCATGCTGGCCAGGGGGAGCTGTGGCCAGGGCGCATTAGTGGTCCTCCTTGCTGGGGGCAGGTGGTGAGGAGGCGGGGCCCGGGCAGCGACAGGCCCCGGGCCGGGCAGGGCCATCTCCTGATGGAGTGCAGGTGCAGTGGAACGCTCTGGGCGGGGCTCCGGGACACAGTGAGGCTGCACCACGCCACTTTCTGCAACCGAGGTCTGACTTCACTTTCTGGCTTTTCCCAGCTAAAGACCTTGGACTGTCACTTAACTGACTTACTGGTTCACATTTATAAGACGGAGATTAGGGGCCCTGCCCTGGGGTGCGCCTACAGGGTGGTTGGGAAAAGTGCTCTGTAGCCCTGGGAATGTCCTGTAAATTCTGGACCCAGCTGCTAGGGGAGCTGAGAGGTAGTACGAGGGGTCTTTTGAGAGACTGGGGCCTGGAGCACAGGGCCCTGGGAGGAGGGGACCCGGGCTCTAATCTTAGGAAAGGCAGCTAAGGGAGACAACGAGCAGGCACACGGATCACGTGACACAGAGGTGACGCTGGTCCCGCCGGCTGCGACATGGCGAGCATGTTCACAGCTGAATTTCAGTCTGAATCCCAGCTCTGCCACTTCCTGGCTGGGGGACCTTGGCACTTTGGAGCTAGAGGTCCCCCACCTGCAAAATGAGGGTAATGAAACCTCCACATTAAGTCATAAAGATCAAAGAAAACCGTCTAATTGCAGCTCACTGGAGTGTTGCAGTTAGGGCAGACTTTATGGAGAAGATGGGCCCTGCAGGTCGCACGTGGACCATCTCCTCCCATTTGCGGTGGGCGCTGTCGGTCACGGTTCCAAAGGCGTCAGCCCCCAGGCCTCGGGTTCTCACAGGCTCTTGGCCTGCAGTGCGCTTTCTGCATCCCCTCCTGCTCCACTCGGAATGGCCGTGGCCAGGTCAGAGTGGCGCTCTTTGTCCCCCATTCAACCTGGTTCGTGTCCTCAGCCGTGGTCCTCTTTATGAGGCCTCCTCCTACCAGGCCCCTGGAAGGTGGACTGTCCTGTGTCCAGGTCCTCAAGCCTGAGTATCCATGAATTCGCTCAGGGAGCCCCGTGTACCCGTGCAGCCAGGCCCCTCTGCTCTGGATGCTCCGTGGGGACAGGCCGGCCAGGGAGCTGACTGACTTGGGGGCTGGGGCAAGGTCCATGGTGAACACGCGAACAAACGAGTCTTGTTGGAGACCAGCGGGTGTGTGTCGGAAAGGAAATGGAGTGACAGCTTGGAGAGGTGGTGACCGTGGCAGGGAGGTCGTCAGAGGCGGGCACTCAGGGAAGGCACCTCTTAGGAGAGCAGAGACAGGAGAGCCCCAGGAAGGCGCAGGCCTGGGTTTAGGAGAGGGTGTTCCAGGAGTGGCCTCGAGGGCACAGACGAGCTTCCAGTCGCGTGGTCAGTGCACGCTGAGCAAGGACAGAAATCAGAGAAGAGGAGACCAGATCACTGGGATTCCCTTCTAATCGTAGAGGAAGCCTTCGGATGTTTTTAAGCGCAACGTGATATAATCCGATTTAGCTGGAAACAGGTCACTCTGGCATTGTGTGGAGAAGGGGCTGCAGGGAGGCCCCAGTGCAGGCCGGAGGTGGCGGGGCTGGAGGCGGGAGGTGAGTAGTGATCGGCTAGGGGCACGTTTTAGAGATTACGCTGACAGGAGTTGCTGATAGGTTGCATGACGGTAGGAAGGAAGGAGAAAGCAGGGACGCAGGGACGGACATGAGGTTGGACCTTGGCAGCAGAGTAGCTTGTAGTGCTGTTTCCAGGGTGGGGAAGATGAGGTGGGGGGCAGCTTGGGGAGTGAGAAATCAAAAGACGTTTGAGACGCCTCATGGACACTCACGTGGGTCAGCGTAGGGCGAGGTCGGTGTGCGCTTGCCAGGGGAGCGGCCACTGGACGGCGGTCAGACAGATGTCCTTGCCTTAGTTTTGGTTTTATTTCAAACCTGTCTGATCTCATGGCAGTAACTTTCTTGGAGTAGGGGAGACAGTCAACCCACAAAGAATTGAGTCCCGTCGGACAAGGGTAAGCGTCGTGGAGAAAACAAAACAGACCATCAGGGTCAACACACGTGCACAAAGGAACTGCTGGCTGCGAGCGGTGGGAAGCTCTGTGGGTTGGGCAGGGGATGCGGGGAAGCTCTCCTCCAGACCTGGGTGGGGAGCTGGGCAGTGATTGGCATCCACTGTGTTCTCCAGGTAAGGGCCCTTGGGAGGCTCGAGGAACTGTGGGCCGGAGCCTCCAAATGGAGTGACTACAGGTGAGGAGTGGGGCAGTGGCCTCTGCCTCACCTGGGCTGGGCCTGGTCCGAGGTGCCAGGCTGCCCTGCCCTGCCCTGCCCGCCGTTGCCGGCTCCCCAGCCGGGAGCTGTGCAGTCTGTGGCTGCCCACAGCCCCTCCAGCCAGCCTTCACCCAGCTCCTCCTCTGAGCCAGGCACGTGCTAGCTCCGGGGAGCTCCACCCTTCCAGCCAGCTTCTGAGCACCTACTATGTGCTGGGGTCAGTGGTGCACAGGGCGCACAACAGACGTCCCGTGGGAAGACGCTTACCCACACAGGCAACATGGCAGCTTCACTGAGGGCTCGAGGGAGGAGGGCCATGGAGGGGGCGAGGAGGGCCGGCTGCAGCCTGCAGATCCAGTCCTTCCTGCCCCGGCAGGGGTAGACTGTGACAGGGCACGGGGAGGGAAGGGTGCGGAAAGTGCTTGGCAGCCTCGGAGGGTGGAGAGTGTCCCATAGCTGGTGACTGTGGAGCTGCAGACTCGTGGGATGGAGTGAGATTTTACCAGCTAGAGAAGGGAGTGGAGACAAGGGGCCAAGTGCCAGCAGACAAGGCGTGGCCTCGAAAGCTCACTGGCTGTGTCAGACAGGAATGCGGAGGCCTGCTCAGTGCCAGGGCGTGGTGGTGCCTGGGCTGGTCCCACAGGGCCCCGGCTTTGGCAGACCGGGGGGTGCCGTCCCCTGCCTGGTGCCAGTCCCCGAGCTTTGGGGCCTCAGCTCTGGCAGACGGCAGGGAGACCAGGCAGAGCTCCTGCCTGGGAGCCAGTGGCCTGGACTCTGGCCCTGGCTTTGCCACGGCCTCATGCCGTGGCCCCTGTCCTTGGTGTCCTCCCGAGGGATGATGCCTAACAACTGGAGAAGCTCTGGCTCCCGTCCCTGAGCCGTCTCAGCACGCCAGGCGCTCTCGTGATGCCTCTCGGCGCTGTCGCGTGGACTCCCCGCAGCAGCTCTCGGGTCTTCTGGCCATTACTGGTGTTTTCGAAGGAGAAAGCAGAGGCCAGGAAGGTGAAGCGGCTGTCAGGCCGTGCATGCCTCCCAGTGTCAGAGGAGGGGCCCGAGCCTACAGTCCGGCTGCAGCGTGCAAGTTCTTCACCACCACAGACGGACAGCCCTGGCCTCCCCGCCTGTCTCGGGGCTGCTTGTCCCTGTTACCAACAGCTACCTGACGACACCTGCTGTGCGCTCGGTTCCGGGGTCACAGCAGTGAACAGACGGGGTCCCTGCCAGCACAATGGAGGGGACAGATGGCGGACAAGGCAGCACACTGGGCAGTGGGGCTTCCTGGCTGCAGGAGCCTTACGAGGGAGCACAGTGACAGCGAGTGGCCGTAGTGACAGGCACGCAGGGTCAGCGTGCCAGGAGGTGATCTCCGTCCTTCACGTTTTGAAGCTAACTTTGTCTTCACATCGACTCCATGGGGTCCTATTACTTGGCCCATTTTACGACAAAGACAGTGACTTGCACGTGTTTTCTCAAGTCTCCTGCTTGTAGGGTGTGAGTGAGTGTGGCTGGGCCTGGGGCGATGATCAGGCACAGAGAGGTTAAGTAAGTTGCCCAGAGTCACACGGGGAGGAGTGAGGCCGGCAGAAAGAGCGAGCGAGCGAAAGGCTCAGATAGAAGTCTCTGCAGACAGCGGGCAGTCTCCCCAGACAGCGGGCAGTCTCCCCAGACAGCGGACGGTCTCCCCAGACAGCGGGCGGTCTCCCCAGACAGCGGGCAGAGTCTCCCCAGACAGCGGACGGTCTCCCCAGACAGCGGGCAGAGTCTCCCCAGACAGCGGACGGTCTCCCCAGACAGCGGACGGTCTCCCCAGACAGCGGGCAGAGTCTCCCCAGACAGCGGACGGTCTCCCCAGACAGCGGACGGTCTCCCCAGACAGCGGGCAGAGTCTCCCCAGACAGCAGACGGTCTCCCCAGACAGCGGGCAGAGTCTCCCCAGACTGCAGGCAGAGTCCCCCCAGACAGCTAATAGTCTCCCCAGATAGTGGACGGTCTCCCCAGACAGCGGGCAGAGTCTCCCCAGACAGCGGGCAGAGTCTCCCCAGACAGCGGGCAGAGTCTCCCCAGACTGCGGGCAGAGTCTCCCCAGACAGCGGGCAGAGTCTCCCCAGACAGCGGACGGTCTCCCCAGACAGCGGGCGGTCTCCCTAGACAGCGGGCGGTCTCCCCAGACAGTGGACGGTCTCCCCAGACTGCAGGCAGAGTCCCCCCCAGACAGCTAATAGTCTCCCCAGATAGTGGACGGTCTCCCCAGACAGCGGGCAGAGTCTCCCCAGACAGCGGGCAGAGTCTCCCCAGACTGCAGGCAGAGTCCCCCCAGACAGCTAATAGTCTCCCCAGATAGTGGACGGTCTCTCCAGACAGCGGGCAGAGTCTCCCCAGACAGTGGGCAGAGTCTCCCCAGACTGCGGGCAGAGTCTCCCCAGACTGCGGACGGTCTCCCCAGACAGCGGGCAGAGTCTCCCCAGACAGCGGGCGGTCTCCCTAGACAGCGGGCGGTCTCCCTAGACAGCGGGCGGTCTCCCCAGACAGTGGACGGTCTCCCCAGACAGCGGGCGGTCTCCCCAGACAGCGGGTGGTCTCCCCAGACAGCGGGCAGAGTCCCCCCAGACTGCGGGCAGAGTCCCCCCAGACAGCGGACGGTCTCCCCAGACAGCAGGGGAGAGCGCTGGGGGCCGCTGAGCTGTCCAGTGTGAGGGGCGCCTTGGCACCTGGCTCCGGGCGTGATGGGCAGGTGCACCGCCGTGTTTGTGTCCTAGGAGGCCAACGGGCCTGCTGACGGCTACGCGGCCATCGCCCAGGCCGACAGGCTGACGCAGGAGCCCGAGAGCATCCGCAAGTGGAGAGAAGAGCAGAGGAAACGGCTGCAAGAGCTGGGTGAGGGCCGGGCGGGCGGGCGGGCCTCGTTCCTCCTCAGGCCTCCAGCGGGTGGCTAGTGGGGTGCGGGGGACAGGGAGCTGGGAGCCCTGGGGTCCACGGGACCCTGCTCTGCCTTACTGTGGATTGGGCGAGGACAAGCCCGGGGTGGCCGTGGCACACTGCCCTTCTGGAAAATGACCAACCGTTCTCGTCGGGGTGTAGATGCCGCCGCTAAGGTGACGGAGCAGGAGTGGCGGGAGAAGGCCAAGAAGGACCTGGAGGAGTGGAACCAGCGCCAGAGTGAGCAGGTGGAGAAGAGCAAGATCAATAACCGGTGAGGGGCCGTGGGGGGGCAGTGGGGGCGTGGGGGGCTGTGGGGACGTGGGGGGCAGTGGGGACGTGGGGGGGCTATGGGAGGCAATGGGGATGTGGGGGGCTGTGGGGACATTGGGGCTGTGGGGGGAGAGGACTATGGGGACATAAGAGCTGTGGGGACCTGAGGCCAGCCAGACTCAGCAAGGGGGCTTTGGTGGCATCTCTAGGATGGGCGACTTGGTGGCTGGAGCAGGGGTGAGAAGCTGCAAGTCTAGGGCTGCTTCCTCAGGGCCTTGGGAGCTGGCCCTCCGTGAGCCCTCGCTGCTGTCCCCGACAGCTGTCGGCCAGCTCGGAGGCCTAGGGCCCTGGGGGCGGGTCAGGCTGGCCGGGGTCAGCAGCCAACAGCCAGGTCAGGGCCAGAGAACACCCGGGCGGCGGAGAGCACGGAGCCAGCCATGTACGCTGTCACCGTAGACGAGCTGAAGGATAAAGGACACCAGCGGTGCCGGGGCCCGGGGCGGCCATGGCCCAGGAGCCAGAGGGCCAGTGACTCTCGCTGTCACACGGCCTGCCTTCGTCCGTGTTGGCTTCAGTCTTGGGCACACCCTGGGGGCCGAGCATGGCTGCAGCAGCCACAGGCCCCTGCCCTGTTCTCTGGGAGAGCCCAGAGCTCCTGCTGAGGCCCTCGGCTGACCCCAAAGCCCGGCAGTGTCGTGTGTCCAGGGCAGGGGCGATTGCAGCCAGGAGGGACACTCTTGTGGACCTGGCCAGGGCAACGTCCCATGACTTAGGTCATGCAGAGGAATCACTTCCAAAGAGTGGGTTGGGGCAGCCCGACCCTGCAGGGGCGATCAGGGTGCTCTTCTTGGGAGGGGGGAGGGGCGGGATGCCGGACAGGCAGAGGAAACAGTCTAGACTGGAAGCTGCCCAGGGGCCGCTGCCTTCTGGGCTGCGCCCTTCAAAGTACAAGGTCCTCCAGGAAGGGGGAGACCCATTCTGGGAAGCCACCTGTGTGTTCGAGAACCGCTGCAGGCCAGGCTCTGGGTCAGCCGCTGACGAACAGACGACCCGGCTCCGGTCCTCAGCTCACGGAGACACGCAGGGCTGAGCTCACGTAGGGCCCTCCACACAAAGGTGTGGGAACTGGGGAGCGCAGCAGCTGGGCTTCGGAGAACAGGTCTTCAGGGCAAGGGGCAGGGGCAGGAGAGGGCATTCCAGGCTTCAGGACAGCCCGGTAGGAAAGGGAGTCCTGTGATGGGAGTCAGGGAGTGGTGGGAAGGCGGGAGCAGGGTTGGCGGAGACACAGGCAGGAGGGGTAGCCTGTTCAGGGCTGAGCTTTAGAAAAAGCCCAGGTCCGGGAGGAGGGCCGCCACTCTCCTCTCCCGTAGGTGCTGAGCCTTCTAGAGCCACTCCGCTCCCCACCTCCCTCCCGCGGAGGTCCTAACACTGTCTCTCTCTCTCTTTAACCCTCTGCCTGCCTGTCCTGCTGCTGTCTGCCCCCACCTAACCCTTCCCTAACCTCCCGCAAGGATCGCTGACAAAGCATTCTACCAGCAGCCAGATGCCGACGTCATCGGCTACGTGTACGTGTGTCCTGTCGGGAGCTGTAGAGGGTGCGGGCCTGCAGAGGGTGCGGGCCCTGCGTGGGGAACTGCAGAGGGTGTGGGCCTGCAGAGGGTGCGGGCCCTGCGTGGGGAGCTGCAGAGTGTGCGGGCCTGCAGAGGGTGCGGGCCCTGCGTGGGGAGCTGCAGAGGGTGTGGGCCTGCAGAGGGTGCGGGCCCTGCGTGGGTCGTTCTCGAGGCTCCTGCCTGCAGGGCAGAAATGTGGCAGGCGGCCAGGCATTGGTCAGCCAGAGGTGATTCCTGGGGCTGGTGCAGGCAGCAACCTGTCAGCCAATCGGAGGCAACGGCTCAGCCAGAGCCCACAGGTGGGGGCAGAGAAGAGAGTGCTGGCCAACCCGAGGGCCCTAACTCCCTTCTGCTGAGGTGCTCAGGGCGGGTGGCCCGAGGGAGTAAAGGGGGCTTTCACTGAACCAAACCCCAGCCCAGGATGCTGGAAGCACAGATAAGAGCGTTGTGTGCCACCCATCACCCACACCCCACGGTCCTCAGGTCTCTGGTCTGGGCTCCGGTCAGTCACACTGTGACTGAGCTCCCCTGGGATGGCAAACAGGGTTCCTCTCACACCAGACTCAGCTCATTGTTGGGGACAGCCTGGAGGGTGGCGTCAAAGATTCTGAAGCCGAAGAAAAAATGTAGTGATGGATGTGTGACGTCTGCCACATGCGTGTGCCAAGGACTTGCTGCTCCTGAGCACCCCCCCCCCAGCCATGCCCTGGCAGGCCTCCCGTGAGGCCAGGCTGACCCCTCTCTCAGGGAACACGGGTCCCACCAGGGCCTTTTTCCTCCTCCTTCCCTCGACTCTCACCCGTCCAGCAAACTGGCGTTTGCCCTGGGCCAGTCTCTGGTCCAGGAGGAATAAGAACATTCTGCACCCAGGCCACTCATGTTCAGGAGCAGGCCCTGGTAGGAGCCCGAGGAAGGATGCAGGGAGCTCCGGGAGCCACCCTCTGCTGGGGGACTCAGGAGTCTTCAGAGATTACAGACCTTAAAATACGAGCAGGAATTTGCTGGTGGGGAGGTAGGGAGAAGGGCATTCCAGTGGGGAGACAAAGCGTTGGACAAAGCGCGGAGCCGGGCCGGGGCTGCAGGGCCGGGGCTGCAGGGCCGGGGCAGGCGCATGGTGGGTGGGAGCTGAGGCTGGGTATGCTGTGTTGGGCCAGTTGCAAAGTGCCTGCTGTACCAGGCTCGGAAGCTCAGACTTGATCCTGAAGGCAGTGGGGACCCTTGGGGGTGTCCAAAAGGGGTGTGGGCATGGTGCCACGGACCACCATCAGGGTTTCCATAGTCCCGGAAATGGAAATGAGCTGGAGGAAATGGCCCAGGGACCACCCAAGAGAGCCTGAAGAGAGGGCAAGTGTGGAAAGGGGCTTTTCAGACTTTCTGGTGCCCACAAATAACAGGAGGGGGGAGGGCGTGAAAATGCCCACCAGATTCAGGACTGGAGAGGCCCGAGGTTCAGCATTTCAAACGAGCTTCATGGACATGCTGGCACCTCCCTGCCCAAGGACCTGTTGTCGTCTAACGATTCCATGCTCAGACTGTGTCCACTACCCTGCATTTGCCACCCTTGTCCCCACTGCCTTTAGTCAGTGGCTTCTGTAACTGACCAAGAGACCACTGGGTTTCATCCTAACCTGATTCCAGCCCCAGGGGAAGGTTCCAGTGCAGTTTTCCCTGTCCCGGCCTGAAAAGGGCCCTGCAGTCCAGTACCGTTGGGCCGAGGGGACCCCACACCCATCCTTTCTCCACCGTGGGGGCTCACGATGCACCTGAAAGCCTCCAGAAGTCTCGCGATAAAGGTCCTGCTGACCTGAGCATCCCTCCGTTTGCCCAGGGCCGTTACCTGAGGATGCGTGCACGGGCATGCAGGCAGGGACGTGCTGGGCATACCGGTTAGTCAGGCGGTCAGTGTCCTGCCTTTACCGGGTAGTCCTTCTAAGGGCCTTCTGGGGTCAGGAGCCCCAGGCGGGAGCTCCCGATGGACAGGTAACAAACACAGCGGGAAGACCTGAGGCCCGAGGCCTGCCCCAGACCTGGATGACAACAGCGAGCGAGCCCTGTGCAGGTCTGGGGGAAGAACGTTCGGGAAGGGGTGGCAGCAAGTGCAAAACCCTGCTGGGCTTTCTCTTAGGCCAAGGCTGTTCCTGGGGGCTGAGGTCAGAGTGCATGGGGCAGGGCGGAGACCCCTGGACACAGTCCCCAGAGCAGGCTGGGCCAGCAGCCGTGCCCCACAGGGGCAGGGCGGCACCTCTGACCGGGGAGGGTGGACCGCGACAACACTCTGCCCTGTCTCCACCTGCAGCGCATCTGAGGAGGCTTTCGTGAAGGAATCCAAGGAGGAGACCCCTGGCACAGAGTGGGAGAAGGTGGCCCAGCTGTGTGACTTCAACCCCAAGAGCAGCAAGCAGTGCAAAGACGTGTCCCGCCTGCGCTCGGTGCTCATGTCCCTGAAGCAGACACCGCTGTCCCGCTAGGTGCCTGCCTAGCATGGCCGCGAAGCACGGGCCAGGCCCAGGCAGAGGAGCGGCCGCTCAGGCCGGGTGGGAACGTCCTCCGGCAGCTGCCACGCACAGCCTCTTCCGTTCCTCCCGTCCCCGAGGCTGGGAAGGGGGATCCGCACCGACTCGCCCTCACAGCCCTGGCCCTGTGGTCCAGCCCCTCACGCCTCTCTCAGTCCACTAGGTTGTGACTGTCCCTCTGATGTATTTTTTTCTTGGCTTAAAGGGTGTGTTGTTAACTCTTTTTACACTTATTTATTATCATTCTCATTTCTCTGGAAGCCACACCTGGTGTCAGGGTTGCTTTGTGCTCAGAACTGCCCCAGCGTGTGGCCTGGAGAGAAGGGGCGAGGTTCCTCGGAAACCTAGGAGCTCTGGGGAGCGGGGCGCAGTCGGGCCTGCCACCTCCTTCCCAGGGAACAGCCTCTCACGGACACTTCTGCAGCCTCATCCTTTCCCAGGTCTGCAGGGCAGGTACTCTGGCCTGGTCACAGAGCCGGGGCACCAGGTGCCCAGGGGGAAGTGCTTGCAGCAGGTGGGGGGACGAGACCAGAGGGTGCCTCTGGTGCCTTCCTCTAGGCCCAGGTGAGGCACTGGTCGGGTAGCCACTGCCAGAGCCCCTTCCTCAGGGTCGGCCGGGACCCCGGGTGTGGAGGGCCCCCTGCTCTACACTGTCTGCCCCTCCTTTGGCTTTGGGATAAGCAGTGACCAGGCCTTGCCCTTCAGCCAAGGCTGCAGACCAGCCTGTTCACCATCACGACCTGCGGTGTTCAGAAAGCACTGTGTGACGGGAACCAGCAGTTAGCGTAATGGCTACGTCGCTGGACTCCCACATAGTCGACTGTGGTTCGCGTCCTGGACCCGGTGACTTAAAACTCACGCTGGGCGCGTGTGCGTGCGTGCCCAAGATCTCGAGAGGAGAATGGAGGAGAAGGGATTGCGGCATGACCGTCCTCCCAGGGGGTGATTTCTAGCTTTCTGTCTCTAATGTCTCTCTCTCTCTGGCGAGCGCACGCGCCCTATAGCGAAAAAATCTCTCGGAAAAAAAAAAAAAATGAAAGAAAGCACTGTGTGATTGCCAGCAACTTTGGTGTCCGAGGGCTGCCAGGACGACCACAGACCGGCTGGCTTCAACAGACCTATCGTCTCACTGTTCCAGGGGCTGACGTCCAGAATCGGGGTGTCGGGAGGGCCGTGTTCCCTCTGAAGGAGCCGGGAAAGGATCTATCCTGGGCCTGACTCCCTGCTTTGGCAGTCCTGGGTATTTCTGGGTTTGCAGACACATAGTTCTAGCCCTACCTCCGTCATCATATGACCGTCTTCAGACTGTCTGCCCTCTGTGTTGGGGCCAAATCTTCCCATTTTATAAGGACATGAGTCATACCAGATTAGGGTCGCCCTAAAGACCTCATTTCACCCCTATAAAGTCTTTATTTCCACAAATGGTCACATGCTAAGGAATTCAGGTTAGTACTTCAACATGTCTTTTCAGGGGTTATCATAATACTAACACAAACACTGGCCATCCTCTTTAAAGGGTGCTGGGAGCCGTGCCCCAGCTGGAGTGGGGGTGCACAGGAAGGCGACACAGGTGAACAGGAATCAGACTGAGACCTCATGCCCCTTAGCATGTTCTCAGCCGGCTACAGCCAGAGTAAAGGGCCAGTAGGTGGCATGGTGGTTATGGCACTGGACTCTTACCACTGGCTGACCATGGTTCAAGTCCTAGACCAGGGGACCAGCAGTTAGCATAATGGCTATGTTGCTGGACTCCCATGTAGCCAACCGCAGTTCAAGTCCCAGACCCGGTGGCTTAAATTCATGCTGGGCGCTTGTGCGTGCGTGCCCAAGATCCCAGACGAGAATGGAGGATAAGGGATTGTGACGTGGCCATCCCCCCGGGGGGTGATTTCTCGCTTTCTATCTCTCTGTCTCTGTCTTTCTCGCTAGTGCACACACCCTATAGCAAAAAACCTCCCCCCCCCCAAAAAAAAAATCAAGTCCTGGACCCGGTAGCTTGAAAATCATGCCAGGTGCCTATGCATGTGTGCCCAAAATCCCAAAAGGAGAATGGAGAAGGGATTGTGGTAGGGCCACCTACTCTCCTATAGGGGGTGATTTGTCACTTTCCTTCTCTCTTGCAAGTGCACAGGCCCTATGGCAAAAATCTTTAAAAAAAAAATCCTTTCCTGGCATGTTGAGGCCAAGGGTCACTAGAATGCTCTGATCTCCATTAACCCCTGCCTTACAGCTGAGACCAGGATAGAGGCAGGAAACTTGGCTGGCCCTCGTCATACACCCTCCCACTCAGAAGTGCAGGTGCAGTGGACTCCAAGACTCAGGAGGCTCATTAAGGGGTGTGTCTGTGTCACTCCAGCTTGAAGCTGGTGTTGAATCAATATTTGAAGAGAGCCGCCCACAGACCTGAATGCCCGTTGAGGCCTTCACATGCACAAGGATCTCCAGGCCACCTCTCTTCCACTGTGTACAAGTTGCTTTGGAGCTATTCTGCTCTTCTCCTGCGCCAGGCTTCTCTGAGCGTCAGTTTCCTGTTCAGTCACACGTGTCAGGATCTGGGAAAGTGAGGACTAGGGACTGGGGTGAGGACTAGATGCACAGTGGAAGGAGACCCCCTGCCTGGCAGGACCATGGTGGGCCTTATCCGAGGAAGGTATTCCTACTGAAAGTTGAAAACTGTTGGCTAGAAGAGGTTTTTTTCTTTTTAAAAGTATTTTCACTTGGTCCACTGAACTAGATTCTGAGGCAGCTGAACATCTCCACTTTTAATAAGTGCCCCAGGTGATTGTTACCAGGGAAGTTTCAAGATCACTAGCCTACATGATTTTTTAAAAAATTCTTGGAGTATGTGTGTTTGCACAAGATGGAGGGAGGGAGAAAGTGAGAGAACGTCCCTTCACAGAGCTGTGTTGCCGCCATCTCTCACCCGTGTGCGAGTGCGAGGGATCCTGGGCACTAACAGAATGTTTCCAAGCCCATCAGGCCAGAACTCCAACCATGGTGGGCATGTGGCTTCCAGCTGCACAATCCAATCTGCTAGCACTGCAGAGAAGCTGGGCCCAGACAACTGCTTTCCTAGGCTACTCCTCTGCTTCCAAGCGGACATCAAAAGCAAGTAGCACCGGGAGAGGTGGAATTCACCAAACTACACGTGGAGGAGAGTTTAATGAGTAGGGAGTGGAGGAGATAGGCATGCAACGACCAAACTGAACTGAATCTGGGTTTTCTGCAAGGATCCGTGGGTTACACAGTAGATCACTTCCTCCCCTGTCCACACAGGGGCCTGTCAGGGAGAGGAGAGAGTAAGTCCAGTGGTCGCTCCTGAGTCTCTGGCTGATCTCCGCGGAGCTGTCAAGGCCCGGCCCACGGCTCAGGCTCGGGACTTCAAGGCAGAGGCAGCTAGCCCCACCAATATGGCCGCGACCGTGAAGCCTTGGGCGGCGATCCGGGTGCGCATCATGAGCTGGGACCGCTGGCTGTGGCCCCGGTGGAAGCAGTAGAGGCCATAGGTGAGGGCAGCCGCTGTGCCCAGGCAGCCTGGGGAGGGACAAGGCAGCTGGGAGCGCTGCAGCCCAGCAGGCCCCTCCCGGCTTCGGCCCTCCCTTCCCTAGGGCCAAGACGTCGGGACAGCTGAGGGCGCTGCTGGTCTAGGAGCAGTCCGCGGCGTTCCAGGGCCCGCCCCCTCCCTGCCTCGCCAACCCCGCCCCCAAACACCCGCTGCCCTGGCTCCAATCAGCTTCACCCCTCACCGCCCCACCCCTCCGTCACATGTCCGGTCCATGCTCATTCCGGTCCTCCTGCGTCCTCGGTCCTCTTTTATTTCATTCCCCCGACTTCACTGCCCTCCCGTCTACAGTTCCCATAGCAGCCACTTACCTAAGGGTACCATTGGGTTCTCGCGGGTCTTACGAAGGAACTTCTCCTTGAAGCCTTCTGGATGGCTGTAGACACTCGGGCTGAAGCCCTCAATGACTGGGGGCCGCGATGGTTCAAAGGGCGCCTCTGGAGTCACAGAGTTAGGAGTCGCCATGACCGGAGCAACCGTGGTAGGAAAAAAAAAAGTCGGGACTCTAGGCTCCGCCCCCTGTTAGGTAATAAAGGGGGCGGGGAAAGGGCTACTCTGGGCGTTGTACGCAGGCGCACACGCTCGTTGCATTCTGGGATTCGTAGTAATCAGCCCGGCAGCACTACGAAAAGACTTCATTTCCCAAAAGCGCCTGCAAACCGTGCGCGCGGCTGCCGGAAGGAGTCTTACACGCGGTGCTGGAAGTGAGGGGCGCCCAGTGAGCTGTTGGTGCCGCGGTCAGCGAGATGCCCAAGGCCAAGGGCAAGACCCGGAGGCAGAAGTTCGGTTACAACGTCAACCGAAAGCGTCTAAACCGGAATGCTCGACGGAAGGCCGCGCCGCGGATAGAGTGGTGAGGAGGCCTGCGTGCGGGAGGCAGGGGGCTTCGGCCGGGAAGGCCGCGAGATGGTGGATCCGCGATCTCTCTCTTCTCCCGCAGCTCTCACATCCGACATGCCTGGGACCACGCTAAATCCGTGCGGCAGAACCTGGCCGACATGGGGCTGGCTATGGACCCCAACAAGGCGGTGCCCCTCCGTAAGAGAAAGGTACCGGCGTGGCAGGCCCGGGCCCTTACCCCTTACTCTCCTCCGCCTCACACTTGCTGGGTTTCAGAACTTGGCCCTGCGCATTACCGCCCTGTCTCCCTTCCCCGGGACGCGATCTCCCCATTGTCAGCCCTCTCAGCCTCCGACCGGTCTTTAGGGGTCCCTTTCCGACCCCCAGCCCCCGCACTTCCCCCGCAGCACACATTTGGACTTGGGCTGGAGCTCACCTTTTCCTCCGCTTGTTTTCCTTGAATCGTACCTGTCTAGGTCCCTTGGCATCTCAATATTTTCCTGAACTTACCTTTTTTTTTTGCCCTTACCTATCCTACCAAGGACTCATCAGAGTTTGGGATCTTTATTTACTGTTTCTTGCTCCTTCCCCCACTCATCCAAACATCCTTGGTCTGAGTCTTCCCCAGGGCTAGTTTTTCCTGAATAAATCTTTCTAGATCACCCTTCACGCAGTAACCTCTTCCCTGCTTTAATTCATAGTATTAGGTATTTCTTTACTTATCTATTCATTGTCTGTGCTTCTTCCCTCCAACATGATCTCTGTGGTGACAAGGACCTTGTGTTTTGTTCTCCACTAACCCCGAGGGTACTTCGGATATGATTAGTGCTCAGTAAAGTTTACCTAATGGTGGGCTTGCTGGGTGAATCTCATTGCCTTTCAGTTTTTTCTTGCCGGAGGAAAATGACAGTACTGTTTCTTGAATAAATATGAAGCCACAGTCCAGCACTGACAGGTGGCTCTTCAGAATGAAGATGTCCGCCCTTTCTCCCTCACTGTAAATGACAAAGCACTTTTTTTTAAAATAAGAATTACTTTATTATCATTATTTTAAATTTGCTATAGGGCACGTGCACTCACCAGAGAGAGAGGAAAGGTTACAAAGCAAGCTGCCAGGGCTGGGACTCACTGTGGCCAGCCATATGTGAGTCCAGCACCTTCACCACTATACCACCTGCTGGCCCCAACAAAGCACTCTCATGTACCTGACATTACTGTTGCACAACCAAGTGAGGAAGGCAAGGACTGTTAAACCCATTTTATAGATAGGCACAGAAAGACCAGAGAAGGACAGAGAGAGAGAGAGCGAGAGAGAAAGTGAGAAAGCAAGCAGCCAGGTCTGGGACGCAAACCACAGTCGGCTATGTGGGAGTCCAGCGCCTTAACCATCATGCCATCTGCCGGCCCTGAATTGCTTATATTTTGGGTGTTGTGGATTCTAGCTGTCAAAGCCTCCTGGGCATTGGTTCTCCTTGTTACCTAGCTCTGCCCGACCTGGGGCAGGGGTTTTGGGGTAGTTGTGTCGGGTAGGCAGAGGCCTCTAGAACTTGCCTTCATCAGGGGTGCTGCCTTTGTCTGCTGGTCTCATCACTTCTGTTCTCTGCAGGTGAAAGCCATGGAGGTGGATGTGCCAGAGAGGCCTAAAGAGCTTGTGCGGAAGCCTTATGTGCTAAACGGTGGGTGTGTGAGCCATGGCCAGCCCTGCCTAGCTGTTTTAAAAGTGAAGCCTAAAAAAAATAAATCAGTGGCTCCAGAGCCTGCATTTCTCTCTCACATGGAGCAGTGAGGTGCATGGGCCTGGCTGGAGGCCCTAGTCCTGGGGTTCAAGGAGAGAGGTTCCCTGGGAGTCTTAAAGCTGGAAGGGTGCCCTGCCCCATGGGTAGGCAGTGTGTCTTCCTCTCTCTCTAGGACCTGGCACGAAGTAGAGCGTTGGGGCCTTCCTTTTACACACACCTGAGACCTGGAAAGAACTGACTTCCCTTTCACAGTTGCCACGCTTTTAAGTGATTGGGTTGTAGGCGGTAGAGCTTGGGATCCAGGGCTGAAGAGAAAGGTTCCCGCCCTGACCCGAGAACCGGGAGGCAAAGGCCACCAGGTGTTGGTGGTGTTGGGGGAGTGTTCAGTGAAGGGTAACTGGACAGCTCTAAGTGTGGGCAAACCTCATTCCCCTTCTCCTGGCTTCTTTCACCCCAGAACTCGAGGCAGAAGCCAGCCTCCCAGAGAAGAAAGGGAACACGCTGTCTCGGGACCTCATCGACTACGTCCGCTACATGGTGGAGAACCATGGGGAGGACTATAAGGTGGGTGGTCGGGCCTGGTGGGGAGAGCCCCGGGCCGGCGGGAAGGCGCCTCAGACGTTCGTGGTGTGATCACCTAGCACCTGTTTCCTGAGACTGAGGGGAAGGAATGGGAGGAAAGAGACTAAGAAACAGATGACTTGACAGCTATTGAGCAGAGAGAGCCTGACCCACCTGTGGGTCCTGCCCCACTCACAGGTGTATTGTTTTGTTTGTACAGGATTTTTTTTTTTTAAGTTTTGCTATAGAGTATGTGTGCTTACCAGAGAGACACAAAGTGAGAAATCAGTCACCCCCTGTGGGGATGGCTACATTGCAATCCCTTCTTCAGTCTCCTCTTGGGATTTTGGGCACGTGTACACACAAGTCTGGTGTGATTTTCAAGCCACTGGGTCCGAGACACAAACCGCTGCCAGTCATGTGGGATCCAGTGGCTCACTTGCAGGGTATTTTTATTTATTTATTTATTTGTAGAGGTTTATGCCTTAGGGTGCGTGCACTTGCTGGAAAGACACAGACAGTGAGAGGGAAAGTGAGAAATCACCCCTCAGGAGGATGGCCATGCCTCAATCCCTTCCCTCTGTTCTCCTTCTGGGATCTTAGGCATGCACGCACACACACACACACACACACACACACACACGGTGTGAGTTTCAAGCCACTGGGTCTGGGACTCGAACTGTAGTTGGCTATGTGGGAGTCTAGCAACATAACCTCTATACCATCTGCTGGCCCCCAGCTGGATATTTTTAAGGAACTTGCACTAGTTGCCATTTTAGTTACGGGAGGATTCTAATAAAGGTTCATATTTTTGGCTTCTTTTGAAAAGGGAAGATCTGGCTACCCCAGGTCTGTGTCCCCGTGGGATGACTTTACTCTGGGTGGAGTATGAGGTCTTTTGTGAGCCAACTCGCTGGACTCTCGGGCCTGCCTTGTCCTGAAGGGCATTTGCACTCACTTTCCCACCCCCAGTTCAGAAGGGCTCCACATAAGCCACGGCTGCTGCTGCTGCTTTTTTTTTTAGAAAAACACAGAATTTTTATTATTCCCATTACAAACAACAGGTCTTGGCAGGACAGGGAGTGCGTTCTGACAGTGGGGAAGAGGCTGTATTTGCCAGCGATGAGTGGGTTCCGCAGGACCACGATGACTGAGTCCCCATGCAGAAACATCTTGTAGATGTAGCGGTCCTTGTTGACTGGCTTGGACTTCTTGCCCTTGCCATTCTTGGGAACCTCAGTCCACATCTCCTTCATGTTCTCCAGCACCACGTCGCAGTGCCTGTCGAAGGCCTTCACTCGGCCCAGGAGTTTCTTGTGGTAGTTGATGAGCTCTTGGGTGGTGGTCTTGACTGACTGCATGAGCATAGAGAGTGGACCCGTGTTAAATTCCTCCTCTTCCCGCTTCTGCAGCTCCTCTGGAGTCATCTCACTCTTGGGCTTGTTGAGGAGGCTCATGGTGGCAACTGCACTCTCAAGTCACTCCCGTCTCCCCGTTGCTTCAGCCTCTCTAAGCCATGGCTTCTGAGGTGGCAGTCTGGATGGGGCAGGAAGGAAGTGGCTTGCCCAGTTCAAACACTAGTAGGACCCGAACCTGCCTGCATAGTCCTCAAGTAGCCTTTCTTCTCTCTTAGGCTATGGCCCGGGATGAGAAGAATTACTATCAAGACACCCCAAAACAAATTCGGAATAAGATCAACGTCTATAAACGTTTCTACCCAGCGCAGTGGCAAGAATTCATGGATTCTTTGCAGAAGAATAAGATGGAGGTTGAGTGAGTGACTGGTTTACACAGGCCCATCTGAGGCCTCTTGGGCCAGCGAAGCCGGAGCCAGGGTTTAACGCGAGGAGACGTGTGTGGCTTCAGATGAGGCTGGCCTCACCCTGTGGGATCAGGTCTCTCTCACGTGTACACACACACTCGCCCCACCGTGGGGAAGGAACCGTGTCTCAGAGGCTCTGGTTGCATTTTTCTGGAGGCTCATGAAAAAGCCAGACCTGCTGTTTTCAGAGTGGGTGGTTTATTCAAATACAGTCTGTACATAATAAAAGGATATTTTGCTTCTCTGATGGCTTTGTCTTTGTTCCTCCCAGCCAAGCCCTGGGCTCTGCCAGGGCGGAGGCCATCTGGTCTGGCAGCCTGTGCGTGCTCACGCCTGTGGGCACAGCCTGTCTCTGCATGCTCTCTGCCCGGCTCCCACACAGCGGTCCACTCACCCTTCTGTGGGAGCTGCTGGGACTGGCTCCCTGGAGCAAGGCAGCCGGGAAGAGCCCTGGCCCCGTTACTGGCTTGGTCCTACAGACACGGAGTGGGCGAGTACGCAGCCTGCAGTTCAGCCCCCTCAGTTTACCTCCAGTATTCCAAATCCAGGCCTTTAGCTGGGCTGTCCCCCCAGCTCAGGTGCCAACTTTAGGAGGGCTTCTCTGTGACAGTCCTCTGCCCTAAGCCATGTGTGTTCCATAATCCCCACCTCCCAGACTGCCTGTAACAGTAACGACTCCTGGGCCCTAACTGCCTCTGACTTGCTTGACATCCCAGCCAGAGCCCGAGAACAGAGACTCTGCCTGGGAACCCAGATGGCCTAGCTGCTGGGGGGACACCTGTGGAGTGGGAGAAGGCTCCCCGTCACCCAGTGTTGGCCCCACCAGCCAGAACTCCCGAGGGGTAGGGGCAGGGTTTGGATACCTCATGAGGTGTGGAGTTAGACCAAAGCTGGTGTCTCCATCCCACCCCGACCCCTACATGTAACGAAGAGCTGGGACTGGGACTTGCTGTGTGACAAGGGGTGACAGGAAGCATTCTGGGACCACCCCCACCGGGACTGCATGCGCTCAGCACGCTGGCCTCCAAGTGAGAATCTGGTCGAAGCCACGTGGGTGTTGGTGTTGGCATTGCCGTGGCCCTCGAGCCACTGATGGTCCTCTTAGGCGGTTTGTCCTTGACAACCCTGTGGGCCTGGGTGCCCGGAGCACGGGCTGAGACAGCGGGGCTCCTTCACTTCCGGAATTTTGGTGGAAATCCTCCCTCGTCCCTTAATGGTTCCATCTTCCAGAAAAAGCTTCCGCAGTGCTAGGGAACCACTTAGAATCTCCCCCTGAGGAGAGGCACAGACAGCAGTGTGGCCTTGGCTTGCGGTCCAGAGTGGCTGTCACTGTCCGAGGATGGACACCACGGTGGGCTTCAGCAGCCGGTTCAAAATGCAGGCTTTCTTCCTACACTAGCGTGAGAACGAAATGTTCTCCAGAGGCAAGCGGACACGTTTTCTGGAGACTGGGTGTTCCATTCAGGCAGAGGGGCGAGTGGTGTCTGCCCTCCACTGGCACTAAGACCGCCGTGGTGCTGTGATGGGCTGACCCACCGCCTCCCCAGATCTTGCGGCTGAGTGCCATGGTGGCACGAGTCAGCCTGCAGTCTGGGTATGAGAGGTGGCTTCCCGAGGTGGGCAGCCGGTCTGAGACGGTCCCAGCAGCCCCAGGAGCCCTCTTGCCCCAACCATCCAAATTTCCACGCTCTGGGCCAGGGCGTCCTCTGAGGGATGGCAACGCTCAGACCATGGAAAACCAGAAGCCGTGGTTTAACTCGAATAGCTCTTGGGAACAATCCCAGTGCAGGTGAGTGCTCCGGGCCCGGGGAAGCAGACAGCAGCTTCCCTTCAGTGTGCGGAGCGGTGCTCGGTGCTCGGTGCGGCCATGGCTGCCTGCTCTGACCCGGCCCTCCTCCAGTGTCAGGACGTGAGAGCTGTCCCGACACAGCCCTGTGCTCCCGAGCTCAGTGAGGTCAGCAGCTGTTGGGCTGGGACAGTGGGGGACACAGTGTCACCAGGTTAGATCAGGGACTTCGCTCTGAAATGAGTATCTCCAGTAACAGGCTAGTTCCCAACAGTGGGTGATTTGGGGTGCTGGGTCCAAGTCCTACTTCGGAGCAGCTGGGTAAGAGCGCCACGGGCCAGGCGGTTGGGTGTTCTGAAGGCGGCCTGGCCTGTTCCCCACCTCGCCCTGCGTAGCCGTGGAAATAGAATGGAGAAGCACGTCTTGGGCCACAGCCCTCGCAGAGGAGTGTGGCTGTCAGCCCCACTCGCAGGCCCCAAGAGCACCTCTATCTTATACAAGTGTCGGGATGGCGCTCGACCTGCAGGGCCACTGGGACCTGAAGTTTCCAGGGTCGCGATACAGCCAGCTCAAACCAGCTCAAGTAGACATAGTGAAACTTTTATTTTTCAAGTTTGCCTCCCCTCGGTGGGGATTTAAAAAGTTCTATTACACAATGATATTCATTAGACAAAGGCAGATCCTAACCGGGGAAAAAGGGTACTTTCAATGTAAATGCTGGCTCCAAAGGTCCCCGTGAAGCCCAGGAGAACCAGGCAGAGTTCACAGACAGGGGAGTAAAATTTCTCACGTCCAGTGACAAATAAAAGATGCCAGCAAACTTCCAAAGGCTACCCTAAAACTGAGATCATTGCTTAAATATTTAACAGAAAAGCAGATAAATCACTTCTTCCTGCAGAAAGGAAACAGCGATTCTGTTCTGAGGCACCGCGTGGCCCCTGAGCGCGGCTGCGAGCCGCTCTCCCCGCGAGCACACTCACCTCCGGACCTCCGGGTGCCTGTTCTGGGGCTGGCACAGCGTGGGACTGAAGCATGCTGGGTAAACGTCAACTGAAATGAAGGCACACGATCATTATCTTCGACCAGAAAGCAAACTGAGTCGGCTAGCTCCTCTACAAACAGAAAGTGTACGTGTGGCTGTCGGCGGCCGGCTGGGACCTGACAGGAGCCTCCTGCCTGCGCCAAGTGTCGGCGAGACTGGCTGACCACTGCGCACGGGAGCATCACGGAGCATGCGCTGGCGACCCTGAGTGCAGCCAGCCTTCCTCTCCCTGGGGGTAGGTGGGCCCAGAGAGGCTGAGTGGTGTGCCCACAGGCACCCTGTCGGCAGTCTGTGTTTCTGTCCTTAGGAATCAAAGATGGAAACACGTTTCGTTTTTCCTCTGGAATCACACGGTGGACATTTCCTTTTGCAGAGGTATTCGTTACCTACCGGAAGGGGTCTGCGTCCCTTCAGCACAGGGCCACGTGGTGGAGTTCAAGCTCATGTGAGTCAGTGTGAAGTATGATGGCAAGGACAGCCCCAAGGCCCGCAGTGTGTGTGGGAAGCTGCAGATTCGTCTCCATGACATCAGGTCACCTCGTCCTCATGATTCCAGCCGTCATCCTCCAAGTTCTGCACGGTCCACAGCAGCCACCTGGGGTTTTGGTAACAGCACCTAGAAACAGAACCTGGAACTCTGGCCTGTTCCTTTTATAAGTGAATAAATAAATAAATAAAATACAGTTCTTTGACCAACGCCCAGTTCTGGATGACAGTCTTCTTCCCAGGGACCAAGGGCTCCTTCCTTCCCCAGACTTGTGTAAACACGAGCGAGGCAGTTAGTGTTGATACAAGAGCAGTGCGTGTCCCCGGGTTAGGGCAACGACCAGCTTTGCTTCCGTCTGGTGAGTGAATGCCGCTTACTCTTTAGACAGGAGAGGCTGGGAGGCCAGGCCTTGGCATGGCAAGCAGGAGTCTTCAGAAGGCTGCTTGCTAGGATCTCCAGGTTCATCCTGGCCCTTTGAATCTCCATGGCTGGGAAATGCACCTCCAGGTTAGGGGGAAAAAACTCAAAAATCACCTCCTTTTAAAAATGATGTCCGTGGGGGCCAGAGGCAGAAGTTGCACAAGGCCACAGACCAGCAGGCAGAACTGGGGTTAGCGTGAAATGCAGGACTGGGAACAAGGCATGAAGTCACCAGGAGGGAACAGTCCAGACTGGGACAGCCGAGGCTCCGGGAATACTCCCCACATTCACTGGTTCTTCAAACCACCACGACCAGCGGGGCGCTGTGCGGGTACAGACGGAGTGAGCCAGGCCCTGTCCTTACTCTCCCACCCTCTGCCTCACTAGGAAGGCTTCTGCATGGCTTTTGGCCTTGCCCAGGCCCTGTCCTCGGGAGGGTCTAAACTCGGTGCTCTCCCTCATCTCTGACTCTTCTGCGTACTCAACTCTTTGCACGGCCTCTCGGTCACTGTGCTAAGAGGTGAGGAAATGCTGCCCCGTGGCTCCTGTACCCGGCCTGGTTGGCAAGGAAGAATTGGAGCGGCTGGACTGTGGTCTCCAGCTGGGCGAGGTCAGGCGTGCTCCGACCTAGGAGAGAAGTTCCAGGAGCAGCTTCCAGATGTGCACGGTGCCGGGTTCTGCAGAGCCAGGGCCTGCGGGGGCAATGCTGGCTCCTAAGAGAAAAACCTCCCGCTGGCTATCCAGGGCCTGCAAGCCCAGCTCCTGCTGCAGCTCCACCACACTCATGGCCTCGCTCAGGTCCTGCGGTAAAGCAGAGATACGTCGGAACACAGCTGACAGCACTGCCCACCCTGATCTTCTGTGGGTAGACTGCCCCTTGCCGCCTAGGGAGCAGCAGGGCCAGAATGCCCAGAAGCAGCCTCTGGACCTCAGGACCCCATGTTCTAAACTCGGTGCTCTCCCTCGTCTCTGACTCTTCTGCGTACTCCCACACCCAGCACGTGACAGGCACCACAGACCAGCCTACTGTCCTCACGGTCCCCACTCAGCGGATGAGAGCCTGGCTCAGGGAGACCACACGTAGCCATGGTGACAGTGATGAGCCCCAGGGCTGGTTCCCAACTTGGGCTGGTTTGCTAAGCAAGCTTTGGACCCTTACAGAAATCCTGGCTCAGTTCTCAGACTCCGCAGTGGAGAGACCTTACAGCAAGGCCACTCCCAGACGAGACCCCTAGAAACTAGCCCGAGGGGAAAAAAGAAGCCACTACACAGCGCCGCTGGGATGGCCTATTTTAATTTCAAACCTCATCCAAGATTAAAATTATTCTTGGAGTGATTCATAGCATGCTGGGACCTACAGGTTCAAATTATGATGCTATAAATTATAATAGTTTGTAAATAGGAAAATGGTGTAATTCATTGTCTAAATGGGCACTTCTGGGGAAGGTGGGTGTCAGTATTTACACCAGAACGGACACAAATGGGGACTGTCTCAGGCAGATTAGGACATGGGGTCTCTGTATAAGTGGCTATCATGGACTTCCTGACCGACAGGGAATCAGAGGTCAAAGACAGAGCGTCTCCCTGAGCCGGCTGGAGTCACGTCCCGCAGCCGGCATTGGTGAGGGCCGCAGGCTTGGGAGGTAGGCCAGGGCTCCGTCTGTGAGGCTGGCATCCATCCTCCAAAACGTTCTGGGGTTTGGGGATCTTAGAATGTTTGCATGCACATGACAAGATAACTTGGGGGCCCAGGACTAAACATGGAACTCCCGTCTCACACACCCACGCCCAGCCCGAAGGAAACGTTGCCGTTTCGGTGCTGCGGTGTTTTAACTGTGACCCCTCACGTGGGGTCAGGTGCAGAGCTTTACACTTGTGTGTCACGCTGGGCCCCGACGAGTTTCAGATTTTGGAGCATTTCGGATTTCACGTTAGGGATGCTCAACCTGCACAGAGAATGGCACCTACATTCTGTGACACTAAGGGTCGCTGGACCCTAGACTGCTCTATGGCTCCAGGACAGGTACAGCGAGGGTTAAGAGCAAGAATCCTGGGCCCAGCCACAGTGGTCCGATGCTGGGAACCGTGTGGGAAGGCTCCGGGCCGGTGTCCCGGTCCACCTGAACATGCCGATGCGCCCCGGCTGTGGGGAGCAGTGTGAAGACCTATTCGGGGGCTTTGTCTATGTCTCCCATGAGAAAAACAAACTAAAAAAAGGAGAGCAGGATCTGAGTTCACGTCTTGGCTTAATATGAGCTCTAACCTGAGTGTCCAGGGACCTGTCAGGGCCTGTGTGGGACCCCACGATGTGAGGGCATGTCCGCCAGGGGCTTGCACCGCCCCTGCACACAGCAACTGTTAGTTATAGTTACTATCTAACTTCTCTTCCGGCTTTGGCTCTGCGATCTAGTCAGGACCAGGGCATGGCTGAGTGGGAGAGGCAGCTTTGGGGCCGACATCCCAGTTCCACTACTCTCCAGGTGTACGACCTTGGGGGGGTGACAACACCTCTCTGAGCTTCAGATCCCTCAGCTGTAAGGGAAGGTGGAACAGCACCCCCCGCAGTGCAGTAAGACACAACGTTCAGAACCATGCTGGGCACGTAGCCGGTGTGGAATTGTTCTCCCCTCTCCAGAGGGCAGCAGATGACCAGGCGGTCATGAGGAGGGAAGACACAGCAGAGATGCAGAAACCGCGCGGATAGAAGAGGCCCGGAGAGCGTCTTGGCTGGTCCCCCAGGCAGGGCTGGGCCCTGAGCCCCCGGGGCACCGCCTGCCCAGGCCTGTGGGCAGAAGGCAGAGCGGCCTGAACTCAGCTCCACAGCCCGTACCTGCTTGTTGGCCACCACGACGACAGGCAGGTCAGGGTCCTTGTCCAGCAGCTTGTGCAGCTCCTGACGGGCCCAGGGCAGCCGCGGCCGGTCGGCAGAGTCCACCACGAACACCAGCACGTCCACCTCGTTCACAAACTCCTTCCAGTAGAAGCGCAGGTTCTGGCTGCCGCCGACTACGGAGAGGCCAGGGCAGCTCAGAGCCTCCCTGCCTGGGCCCTCTAGCCGTGTCCCCAACCCCACCCTCTTCCGGCTCTCCAAGGCACACTAGCTGGGGTAAAGAAAAGGCCACAGGCTCCTGAGCCAATCAGGCCCTGGCTTAGCTCTGGCTTTGACAGCCAGGCCTTCAGGGACCGTCACTACCTCCAAACACAGTCCCTCCTCACTGAACTCCCCTTCAGGTTGCAACAAAACCCAAGGTGCCACAGGCAGCGGGCCTTCCCAAGGCCTGGCCCCTAGCTGCTCCATAAATGGTGCCCATCGGCCTCTCCCCGGGCTGCCCTGCCCCTGCCGTTTCCCAGATTCCCCCGGTCGGCAATGGCTGTGACAGCAGCCAGGAGTCCCAGAGTCTGAAAGTCAGGACCCCTGCCCTGCCACACACGGCCATCCTCCACTCAGCCTCTCCCGCCCAGCCTTGTGATCCACTCTCTTCTCCAGAGATACTGCCCCATTCCCACCAGTGCTCGGCTATCCACGCAGTACCCCACCGGGCCGCCTTCCCGCACAGCCCCATCGCCACGCTGCATCCAAGTGTTGCTGGCTATGCTTTTTTAAAAAAAACCATTTACCTCTGTGTTTATGGATTTGTTTGTCGTGATTTTCAAGTTACCTGGTCCAGGACTCAAACTGTGGTTGACCCTGTGAGAATCCAGGACCTCACCCACCACACTACCTGCTGGCCCTCTGGTTATGCTTCTGACACCTGAGGACTCTATGCTCGGAGGGGTACAGGCACTTACTTACCTCTGGACCCCACCAAAGCCCCCAGCACAATGCTTGGCACAGACCAGGCACTCAGCGAGTGGTAACGGGGTGCTTCCCAGGTGCTGGGACACAGAGGAGAGCGAGGCTGCAGGGCTCCTGCTCTCAGAACTCCCTCCCAACCCAGCTCGGCCATGAGCACAGTGGTAACACAGCAAGCAGGACAGGGGAGGAGGCTGGGCTGGGCTGGGCTGGGGCGGGTCCCACAGTGCGCAGGCTGGGAAGGTCTCTTCATGTGAGTCGAGTCTGGGGTGATGGGAAGGAGCTGACCAGGGGAAGAGGCCAAAGAAAAGAATTACAGGTGGAGGGAGAGTAAGATCAGAGTGCTTGAGAAACTGGAAGACTGGAGTGGCTAGGACGCCACCAGAGTGACAGGAGGCTGGCAGGAGCGGGCCACGGGGCTGGCCATGCCGGAGAGGCCGTGGGCAGGAGTGACATGATCTGACGAGGTTTCTGAAAGACCCACTGCTATCAGAAAGGCTGGCCTGGAAGACAGGCACGAAAGCAGAAGACCAGTGAGGAGGCTGCACCTGCACGGTCGGAAGAGGCCAGTACAGGTGGGAAGTGGGCAGGCAGAGTCCGTGGGAGGACCCGCTGGCCGAGTAGCTAACGGACTGGACCGAGGGGCTGGCGGGGAATCCACCAGTGCGGAACTCGTTCTCACGGTTGTGATTACCCACACAGGGCCGTTCTCGGAGGGGCTCCAGGCCGGGCTTTGCAGACCAGGGAGGACGTGGGAGAGGAAAGCCCAGGACCTGACTGGGAGGTCTGCGTTTGAACCCAGGCCGGGTGACCCTACTGAACTTTGACTGCTACCTGCAGACCCTCATCCGTTCCCTCACCCACAGGGACGAGGGTCCCGTCTGCCAGACGGAAGCCTCAGGGCTGACCTCCCACTTGACCTGTGCCCCTGGCACAAGAAAAGGAGCCAGAGCAAGGAAGGCCTGGAATCCCAGGTGGGTATCTACGTTTGGTTCAACCAGGAAGGAACGACGGCCGGGCCAGGCCAGGCCAGGGCCCTAGACCTGAGGATCGGAGCCCATTCAGGCCGACAGTCAGGCCCTCAGTCTGTTGTCACCACCTAGTCGGCCGTCTGTCCGTCTGAGGCCTTCGGCTGGAAGGCCACCTGCCCCTCCCCGCAGCTGGTGCCAGACTCGGGTGGCTAAGTCCTGCTGCCTCTCAATACCCGCTCCACCACCTTCTCCCCAAACCCCAGAAGTCTGGGACCGAGGGCAGGGAGCTCCAGAGACCCCACCTGGACACTCCCTCGGCAAGCTCTCCTAGGTACTTCCTTGGGGCTGGGCCCTCAGGGCCAGAGATGCAGCAGGCCAGTCTGTGCCAATGGCCTGGTCAGGGACCCAGGCTGGGGTGGCAAACACTGCAGCAGAAGGGGGGCCAGGGGAGTCAGGGAAGGCACAGGGACATACGTCTGAACCCGACCTTGAAGGAAGGGTAGCTAAGTTTCTCCAGGGGAGAAGGGCTTTCCAGACCGAGGGAAGGGTGCAGGCAAAGGGCAGGAGATGAGAGAGGCCAGGAAGTGCCCTCCAGAGATGAGAATCCTACCGATCACAGCAGGCCTAGAGGGCAGGCCTAGAGCCACAGCCCTGCTGCCTGAGGGCCCCACTGAGAAGGTGGGGGGGGGGGGGGTGGGGCCTAGCAGGTGTTGGAGACCTGGGGGAAGGGGAATTTTCATCCCTGAGCTCAGAGAGTGAGCTGGCCTTCTGCGGGGGCCCTGTCCCTCACACACCCTCTCCTTCCACTCCTCTGGGCCCTGTTAGAATGTAGCATCCAAAGCCAGCCAGATGTTGGCCCCACACCTCAGAACTTTCCAACCACCAGGATCATGAGCCAAATAAACCTCTTCTCTAAAATATAAATAACAGGACCAGCAGATGGCGTGACGGTTACATTGCTGGACTCCCACACAGTATACCGCGGTTCAAGTCCCAGACCCGGCGGCTTAAAACACGCTGGGCCTGTGTGCATGTATGCCCAAAATCGCAAGAGGAGAATGGAGGCCAAGGAACTGCAGTGTGGCCATCTCCCCAAGGGGTGATTTCTTGTTTTCTGTCTCTCTGGCAAGTGTATGTACCCTATAGTGAAAATCTTCCTCTAAAAAAGAAGTATAAATCACTAGTCTCTGATATTCTATGACAGCCGCCCAAGGGACTGAACAGCCTGCATTAGAAGACTGGAAAGCTGGGTGGCCTTCCACAAATGGGTCTTAGTTTCCTCAAGAATGTAATGAGGGCAGTAACCATTTCTGGTTTTACGAGTTCCTGGAAAGCGCCGTTATGCAATGCCTGCGGTGCTGGGCTGCAGTCAGCCTCTCAGTGAGGCCAGTGGGCCTGGCAGGGCACCCAGCTGGCGGCCTGATCTCCAAGGACCAGAAGAGCTTGGCGGTGGGTGTCCGGTGCCCGCGTTTCACACGAGGGAGTGGCGAGTGTCCTGAGCAGACCACCGCTTGGGGCCCCCTCCCCAGTAGGAACCCAGGCCTGGTCTGGCAGAGGTGACAGGGAGACGGGGTGGGGTGCGTGCTCACTCTCTAGCAGGTCCACCTCGAAGTCCTTGGTGGGCAGCCGCACGGAGTTGAAGCCCCAGGTGGGGACGTGGCCCTCGAGCGGCGGCTTCCCGGACAGCACGCGCAGGAACGTGCTCTTCCCCACGCCGTCCAGCCCCAGCACCAGCACCTCGCGCTGCTCTAGCTCCTCCAGCGCGGGCTCCTCGTCCTCGTCCTCCGGCTGCGGGGCAGGGGCGGGGCTGCAGTGTGACCCTCCGAGCAAGGGGACGAGGGGACGGAGGGCACCGCCAACCCTCCCCCCATCCCCAGCTCCTGGGACAGGCTCTGGAGTGCTGAGCACCACCTGCGGGGTCCTGAATTCCAGCCCCACTTCCCGGTTTTCCCAAGGACCCTCCCGCCCAGCCCAGCTGCCTTGCAGTCACCAAGCGCCACGTCCCGGGGCCCCACTCGGTGAACCGCGGCCAGGCGGGGCTCCTCCCGGCATCCTCCGGGTGGCGCGCACCGCGCAGGCGCTGGCGGGGGCGCGGCCGGACCCCGCGTGGGCCCTGCGATCGCTCGCGGCCGCGCCTCCATCCCGCGGTGGCGGCCGGAAAGCCCGGGTCCCCGCGGCACCGCGCGGCGGCGATGCACACGCCCAGACGCGCTCGCCCGCGGCCCAGGGCCCGAGCTCCGTGACTGCCCCGCGGACAGCCGCCCGACCCCGCGCTGCAGGTGCTGGCACACCCGCGCGCTCCGGCGCTGTCCCCCGCCCCGCACTCACGTCCCACTCGTCCCACTCGGGGAGGCGGGCGGGCTCGGCGCCCCACCAGGCCTCTCCGCGGTCCCAGCGCCGCTCCCGGCCGTGGCCGAAGTAGGCTTTCCAGAGGATGAAGAGCACCGAGCCGAGCACCGCCGCGGCGCCGCCCAGCGCCAGCACCAAGGGGCCCAGCGGACGGGGCGCCATCGGGCCGGGCGAGGGCGAAGGCGCGGGCTGCACCGGTCCAGCCCGCCTGCCCGCGGAAGATGGCCCCGCTGCGACTGGGCGGGCCGCGCCCACCCACCCAAGCCCGGCCCCACACTACAAGCCCCACAATGCACTGCCGCTGTCGCGACAGGCCGCCTGCGACCTGGCGATGCGGGTAGGGGGCGCGGGTGAGCGCTCAGGAGCCTCCTGCTCCCTCGAGGTGCAGAGAGGAGCTGTGCTGCTGGGGGCGGGAGCCCGAGATATGTGCCACCATCTGCAGATGCGATGGTCAGCTCACGGCGTATCCCTGTTCCCCTTACGACCTCGCAGAAGAGGAGAGGAGGCCCAGGGTCGCACCACAGTGCAGACCTCGGGGAGGAAATTGAAACAGACGCCCGGAATCACAGTGTGGTGGGGTTGAGGCAGGACTAGAACCTTGGTCCCTGACTCCCAGGAATCCTACCCCACCTTTGGATGCCTGCTGGACCCGGGCTTCTGCTGAAGTCAGTATGGTTGGACCCCACCACCTTGTCCTCAGTCACCCCAGTGAGAGCCAAAACTTCAGGTGTGGGGCCAGGAGGAGGGGACAGGAGAAAATGGCCCAGGGAACAGCAGTCCTTTAGCACTGCCCAGACCAGCCCTCTCACCAGCAGGCCATGGGGCTGGCCCTGTTCTCTTTTAACGATAATAATAATAATTAAAAAAATCAGAACAGCTAAAATGCTGCCCCTACCTCCGCATTTAGTCCTTACCTTGGAGTTGAGTATGTTCCGTTCGTTTCATGTATTACTTGTACATCAGTATTTTTGGTTTGCAGTAATTTCCACGAATGGTAACGTACTGGTATCCAGAGGAGAGAGAGCACCCATCAGGGTTCTGACACTGCAGTCTTCCCCTAGGCTCAGCTGGTCCCAGATAATGGGCACAGTCAGGGAGGGTTCCAGACAAACTGGGAACATCAGGGCCAGCAGGTGGCGAAGTGGTAAGGCACTGGATTCCCACATAGCCAACTGCGGTTTGAGTCTTGGATCTGGCAGCTTGAAAATCACTCTGGGCACATGTGCGTGCATGCCCGAAATCCGGGGAGAAGGGATTGCAGTGGCACACATGCCCTATGGCAAAACCCTGAAAAATCCGAAACAAACAAACAACTGGGAACCATCCCACGTGCAACAGCCTCGCAGAGCCTGTTTGCAGCAGTGCCACCATCTGATCCCTGGTTCGGTTTCTATAACCTGACAAGGCGCTTTTGAGATTTACTCAGAGATCTAGCTACCCCTCTACTGCTGCAGAGTATTCTCTTGTGTGACTATCCACAATTTACTTTTTTTTTTTTTTGAGAGGTTTTTGCTATAGGGCATGTGCGCTCGCCAGAAAGAGAGAGACAAAGAGACAGAAAGTGAGAAATCACCCCTCAGGGGGGATGGCCACACCACAGTCCCTTCTCCATTCTCCTCTCATGATCTCGGGCACGCATGCACACGCACCTGGCGTGCGTTTAAGCCACGGGGTCTGGGACTCAAACAGTGGTAGACTACATGGGAGTCTAGCGACATAGCCATTACGCCAGCTGCTGGTCCCCCGCAAATTTACTTTTTGGAAAAGAAGTTCATTTTTATGTATTTCTTCTGAGAGAGAGGACGAACCCCCACAGGGTCTTGGTGCTGCGCTACGTTCCCAGCTCCAGCCTACTCTGGATCATGGACACACAAAGGCCCTGTGTACTTAAGGATGTTTCTGGGTGCAAACTCGGAACCTCCCCGTGTGGGCTAGCCTTGCAGAGTGTTGTGTCTCAGCCTTGCCACCGTCCAGCCCCCACAAATCCTGTCCCTAAAACAGGATCCTGCTGGGAACCAGCAGTTAGTGTAATGGCTATGTCGCTGGACTCCCACGTAGTCGACCGCGGTTCGCGTCACGCCGGGCGCTGTGCGTGCGTGTCCAAGATCCCAAGAGGAGAATGGAGGAGAAGGGATTGCGGCGTGACCATCCCCCTGTGGGGTGATTTCTCGTTTTCTGTCTCTATGTCTCTCTCTGTCTATCTGGTGAGCGCACGCGCCCTATAGCGAAAATTTCTCCAAAAAAAAAAAAAAAAAAACAAAAAAAAACCCAGGATCCTGCTGAGCAGGTGTGGATAGCAGTGACTTTGTGCTGCCACTCCCACGACTGTCCTCCCCTCCCCCTTTCCTGTGGATAATGCTGCTCCAGTTCCAGTCCTGAGACTCCTGAAGAAGCTACTATTTAAATGTCAAAACGTCCTCTTGACCCCTTGGGGCCTTTCAAGCTGGAATTGAGAGCTAGAGCCAGTCTCCTTTTGGCGGAAGCCAGGCTGGAGCGCTGCCAGCTGTCGTTTTCCCCTGCAGGCACTGAGAGAGAATGAAGACAGCGCAGGTGACCAGAGAAAAAATTTGAGCCTCTGGTTTTAGGTGCCCGTGAGTGATGTCATGAGCTAAGCAGAGGACTTGGGTTTCTCTCCTTTCAATTAAATGAGTCCTGGCTAATCACTTTACCTTCACATTTCCCCCTAATTTTTTCAAACCTACAGAAAAAATTTAAGAATAGCTTAATAGGAACCACCAGATGGCGTAATGGTTAGCTGGACTCCCATGTAGTCTACTGTGGTTCGAGTACTAGACCCAGTGGCTTAAAAACTCATGCCCCAGGCATGTGTGCATGGGTGCCCAGGATCCTGAGAGGAGAATGGAGGAGAAGGGACTGCGATGTGGCTATCCCCCCTAGGGGGTGATTTCTTGCTTTCTCTCTCTCTGGGGAGCACACGTGCCCTATAGCAAAAATCTCTTTCTCTCAAAAAAAGAATAGCTTAATGAATAGTTGTAAATCCTCCATCTAGATTCACCAACTACTAATGTTTTGCTTCATTGATTTATCTCTATCTCATAGACAGTAATCTCCCTTAAAAATATATATTTGTTGGGACCAGCAGTTGGCATAATGGCTATGTCGCTGGACTCCCATGTAGTCGGCTGCAGTTCAAGTCCTGGACCCAGTGGCTTAAACTCACGCCGGTGCATGTGCATGTGTGCCCAAGATCCCGAGAGAATGGAGGAGAAGGGATTGCAGCATAGCCAGCCCCCCTCCCACCCCCAGGGATGATTTCTCGCTTTCTGTCTCTCTTTTTCTGTCTTTCTGGCGAGCACAAACGCCCTATAGCAAAATCCTCTCAAATTTTTTTTCATTTATTATTATTTAATTTGCTCTAGGGCATATGTGCTCACCAGAGAGAGACAGAGAGAGAGGGAAAGAGAAAGCAAGCCACCAGGTCTTGGACTCGAACCATGATCAGCCATGCAGGAGTCCAGCACCTTAACCACCACACCATCTGCTGCCCCCAGTAGACTCCTTTTATTGTGGTTTCACCATCTGTGGTTTTTCACTTGTGGTCAACCACAGTCCAAAAGTATTAACTGGAAAATTCCTGAAATAATCAGCTTATACAATTTAAATTGCACACAGTTCTGAGTAGCATGACGAAATGTCGGGCATCATGCTCCGTTCTGCAGGGAATGTGAATCACCCCTTTGTCCTGCGAGTCCACTCTGTGTACATTACCCAGCCATTAGTCATTTAGGAACACTCTCAGCTATCAGATTTTCTCTTTGGGATTTTTGCCATAGGATGCATGTACTCACTGAGACAGAGAGACAGAGACAGAGAGAGAAAGGAAAAGTGAGAAACCCCCGAGGGGGATGGCCACGCTGCAATCTTTTCTCCTCCATTCTCCTCTCAGGATTTTGGACATGCACATACACAAGCCCAGGGTGATTTTTTAAAAAAAGAATTATTTATGTAATTTTATTTATTCATTTGTTTATTTTAATTTGGCGGCGGGGGTGGGGGAGAAAGCAAGCCACCAGATACGGGACTTGAACCCTGGTAGGCCATGTGGGAGTGTCCAGTGCCTCAACCACCACACCACCTGCTGTCCTGCCCAGGGTGATTTTTAAGCCACTGGGTTCATGACTTGAACCACAGAGTTGGCCATGTGGGACCACCATACCCCCTGCCGGCCCTACATTTTTTTTTAAGTTAATTACTTATTCCATGAGTAAGAGAGACAGAGAGCCTGCTCACCAACAGGATCTTTTTTTTTTTTTTTTTTGGAGAGGTTTTTTCGCTATAGGGCGCGTGCGCTCGCCAGACAGACAGAGAGAGACATAGAGACAGAAAGCGAGAAATCACCCCCCAGGGGGGATGGTCACGCCGCAATCCCTTCTCCTCCATTCTCCTCTTGGGATCTTGGGCACGCACGCACACGCGCCCGGCGTGAGTTGTAAGCCACCGGGTCCGAGACGCGAACCGCGTTCGACTACGTGGGAGTCCAGCGACATAGCCATTACGCTAACTGCTGGTTCCCACCAACAGGATCTTGAGGCTGCAACCTAACCTCAGCCTCAGCCTGTCCCGGATCAGAGGCACAGCACACTCAGGAAGTCTCTGAACTGGGCCTAGAACCTTCTTGCCTGGGCTGGGCTTGCAGAGTGTCATGTTTTTATTGCTGTGCTACCATCCAGCCCCCCAAACGCCATTACACTCTGATGCACTGGGGCACGCTGATGAACTGGGGGTTCAATATAGGAAATGTGGGAGCACATGATTCAGCTGTAAGAGTCAAGAACTGTCGTCCTTTTTTTTTTAGAAGTATATATTTAATTTTATTTATTCATTTGTTCATTTTAATTTGACCAGAGAGAGACACAGAGAAAGAGAGAAAATGAGAAAGCAAATCACCAGGTCCGGGACTCAAACCAAGGGAAGTGTTTAGCGCCTTAACCACCATGCCACCTGCTGGCCCCAAGAACTGTGTCTTTCAAGTGTATCCAAACACCAAGCATGTGCCCAATGCGAAGTAAGACACAAGAACGGATTTTCTCCTTAGTCAGCTGTCCCAGGCTGGGTCACGCAGGCCCAGTTCCTTCTGCTCTCTGCCCTGCAGTTGCACCCCTGCAGTTTGAGGCTGTGACAGGAGCCCAGCACCCTGAAGCTCATTTCCTGACAGACATCTTGCCTCCTTACCACTAGGGGGAAGAGTTGCTCAGCTCTTTCTAACCCCCTGCCTGGAATCAATCAGCTCTCAGCTGGTCTCTTGGTCACAGCACCCAGCAGCCACGCTACCAGCCAGGCACTCAGCCTGGGCTTGAATTGCAGCTCGGCCACTTCCTGCTTCCTTTGCCAGGGTTCCTCCAAAACTGTTAGTTTTCTGTTGTCTACAGTGCAATGGACCAGGTGGAGGGGTGGGGATCTACTGTGAGACAGGGCAGGTGGCATGCAGGACAGGGGACTCAACTCCATGAGAAGCTCTTCCTCATTAGGGCTGGGCCCTACACTCGGTTCTCAGACCTCACCAATATAGAGTTTAACTCTGTGACCAATTAACCAATTAAGCTGTAGCCAGTTACGTTGTCTCTGTACTTGGCTTCTGTTGTCTCTAAGTGCTGTCAGGCCACGGGGTTCATAGACGTTCTCTAGACTAGGGCCAGCTGGTGGTGTGGTGGTTACGGCTCTGGACTCCCACACGGCTGACCGCAGTTCGTAGCCCTGGACCAGGTGGCTTGATAAATCATGTTAGGCGTGCACATGTGTATGCCCAAAGTCCCAGGAAGAGAACGGAGGAAGGGGATAAAGTGTGGCCCTCCTGGGAGATGACTTCTCACTTTCTCGGCAAAAACCTTAAGAAAAAAAAGTCCTCTGGACCTGTTTTGGCTCAGAGCTCTCTGGATTCAAAAGTTTTTTGTTTTTCTTTGTTTTCTTTCTTGAAATGAACTCTACTAAATACTTGGTTCAGGAATTTTCCTTTTCAACAGTATATAAGAAAAATCCTGGTAATGCTCATTTTTGAGACCACAAGCATGAAATGCCTAAGGAGATGGGAAAAGATGACTCAGAAAACAAAACTTTTCAAAAATGAGTTTCCTGGTAAGTGGACACTGTAAAACGCAAGCGGATTCCCTGGTCAGCCGCACACAGCCCCCTGCCTGTGGTCTGCCCCCAGATAAGAACCCTCCAGGTTCAGCTCTCAGAGATCACTTTTCCAGCGCTGCTGCCACTCTGGGGAAGAAAGTAGTGTGTGCAGAACCGGAATGAGGCTTGGCTGAGAACCCAAGCTGGAGTCCGAGAAGGGCACAGGAAGGAGGGTGCTGGGGAAGAAGCTGAATCGCAGCAGGATATCCAGCCCAGGAGCCAAGAACGGCGGCCTGACCTCCACCAGCTCACCAGTGCCTAGAATCAATCAGCTCTTAGCTGGGCTCTTGGTCACGGTGCCCAGCAGCCAAACTACCCACCGGAAACTCAGCCTGGGTTTGAATTTCGCCTCTGCCACTTCCTGCTTCGTGGGCTTCTTTCAGCTGTGACTCGTCCCCAGTGTGGATAGGAAGCCTCAGCTCACTTGCAGAGATGTGTAAGGGAGGCTAGGCCCTAGAAGAATTAGCTCCCGAAATGAAAAAAAAAATCACCCATTAAAGGGGAACCCCCACAAGGCTGCCAAGATGAAATGTCTATAGTTAGTCTGTTGTCTGTGGAAAATGGTAATTTTTCTCACATGGCTGCTATCTGCCAAGGTCACGGCATAGCTTCAGACCTTGGTACCACAAAAATCAGAGATACTGTCGTTTTAATCAGAGTCAGTTTCAGGAAGGCTTTAGTTTCATGCATTTGCAGATAAGAACTAAATGAGGGGACACTGCTTTCTGACTCTGAATTTGGTTTCTTCCCCTTCTGACTTGAACATGCGGTGAAAAGGGGCAAGGCATCGGTTCTGCTTCCCCAGAGGTTAAAGACATATGGTATGCACTTGCCAGAGAGACAGGGGAAAAGTGAAATCACCCCTGAGGGGGATGGCCACGCTGCAGTCCCACAAAGTAATACTTTTAACATACAAATAGCCACAATCTATTGAGTTGTTGGAAAAGTCATGACACATTTTTGTGTAGAAAAACATAGAAAAATACGTCATGCAGGGAACCAGCAGTTAGCATAATGGCTATGTCGCTGGACTCCCACGTAGTCGACTGCGGTTCGCGTCCCGGACCCAGTGGCTTAAAACTCACGCCGGGCGCGTGTGCGTGCGTGCCCAAGATCCCGAGAGGAGAATGGAGGAGAAGGGATTGCGGCGTGACCATCCCCCCTGGGGGGTGATTTCTCGCTTTCTGTCTCTATGTCTCTGTCTGTCTGGCGAGCACACGCGCCCTATAGCGAAAAACTTCTCAAAAAAAAAAAAAAAAAGTCATGCAATTTCCGACAACCCCGTAATTGTGTTATATGTAGCTGATTATATATAGAATTTATAAAAATCTTGGGCTGGGGCCAGCAGGTGACATGATGGTTAAGGCACTGGATCCCATGTGGCTGAGTTTGCCATTGGAGTCCTGGACTGGCGGCTTGAGAAACATGCTAGGTGCGTGTGTGCATGTGCCCAAAGTCCCGTGAGGACAAGGGAGGAGAAGGGGTTGCAGCACGGCCAGCCCCCCTGAGGGGTGATTTCTCTCTTTCCAGTAAGTGCATGCACCCTACAGCAAAGTCCAAAAAAAAAAAAAAAAAAAAAAAAAACTGGCCTATGGCCTATAGGTTAAGAAAACCAGATTCCACATGATTGTGGTTTGAATCCCAGCCCTGGTGACTTGAAAAGCACATCGGGCACATGTGCACGCATGCCCTAAATCCCAACAGGGTGAAGAAATGAAGAAGGGATGGTGGCGACCCCCCCTACTGCTTTCTCCCTCTCGCCTTCATTCTGCCTCTCTGGTGAGCATGAGCATCCTCTGCGGTGGGGGAGGGATTATACACACACACACACACAGATTTTCAAACTTAAGTGCCATTTCCAGACCAGAGCATTTGAATGCTGAGTCAGGTGCCCTGGGCTGGAAATGGCACTCAAGTTGGAAATCTAAATGTGAGGGACCAGCAGGTGGCGTGGTGTTAAGGCACTAGACTCCCACATGGCCAGCCACCTTGGAGTCCAGGACCAGGTGGCTTGCTTTCTCAAGCTCTCTCTCTCGATCCCTCTCTTGTGCACACATGTGTGCGAACTCGCACATGTCCTATAGCAAATTTAAAACTACTACTACTGGGACCAGTGGGTGTCGTGGTGGTTAAGGCGCTGGACACTCCCACATGGCCTACCAGGATTTGAGTCCTGAATCTGGTGGCTTGCTTTCTCACTTCTCTCTCTCTCACTCTCACCCTCTGTCTCTCTCTGGTCAAATTAGAAAATCAATGAATGAATAAATAAAGATTAAACTAAATAATTATTTTAAAAAATACTATTACTACTAATAAATAAATTTAAATAAATAATTATTTTAAAACATCGGAATGCCCTCCCCAGATGAGCTTTGAGAACAGCTTTGGACCTGGAGCAGAACCGTGGGTAGATCTTCCTTCCACCTTTTCCCAGTTTCTCAGCGTCGTCCTGTCGCCCCAGTTGGAACCCTCACGAAAAAGGGCCGCCCTCCTCCAGAAGCCGGACTGCTCCTCTCCGAGTTTCCCGTTCCTTGGCAGAAGGGGAATGACGCTGGACCCACACACCCGGGGGAGGCAGGAGCCACTAATTCGAGCCCTGCCTAGCCCAGCTCTGTCCAGAGGGTGCTCCCTGCCCGCTCCGTCGTTTACTGGAAGGACTTCTGTCTCCCTGCCTCAGGGCCACCTCTGTGAAAGGGGAAGAACTGATGACAAGTGCCAGCACGTGTGCCTTTCTGGGCCTCCGGGCCTGGGTCTGAGGAAGCCATGCGCCTTCCCTGAGCCTGTCACGGTCGCATGCACAGAACAGGTGCCGAGGAAGTGGTGGGGAAGGGTGGCTTCTCTTCTCAGGATAGGGGAGTCCACACTCGGACCTGAGGCCTCTTCATTTTCAGGGCACCAAACGGCACGGAGAACCTCCCTCATGGACTACAACTCCCAGCATGCGTCGCGCGCGCGCACACACACACACACACACACACACACACACACACACACACACACACGACCAAGTATCGCGCGACGTGCCGCGTTCTCGCGCTGCTTTATCTCCAGGGCTGCCGGCCCGACCCGCTGCCAGTGTGCCCTGGTTGGTGGTGAGGGCGCCCGTTGTCGCCGCTGCATTCACCATGGCCTGGGTGTGGACCGCGCCGCAGCCTCTCCGGAGTCGTGGGGCCTCCGAGCCTCTTTAGTGCTGGGGTTCGGGCCGCAGGCAGCTCCGCGGCAGCAGGAGAGCAGGTGACTGGACCTCGGGCTGGGCCTCCCTGGGCTCGGTCCTCCGCCCGGGTTCCGAGCCCTGCCACTAGGCCTGGCTGGGGGCCCTCAGGCTTCTCCCCTCGCCCTCCCCTGGCCCAGAGCGCGCCCTCGTCTCGCTCGCTCGCTCGCTCAGCTGGCTGGGGCATCCCTAATGGGCTTCGCCGCCGCACCGGCCGGCCCGGGCCGCACTCCACGTCCTCATCCCTCTCTCCCGAGGCGCCTTGCCCTCCAGTCCCGGAGCCGCGGGCTCGTGCCAGGCCCTAATCTCCTTAGCCGTTCTCAGCCCGGGGGAGCGGGAGAGGGGTGGGCCAGCCCTGGCCGCTCAGATCCCGGGGACTTTGTTTTGAATCACGTGAAGGCGAGGCCGGGATGGTGCGCTCTGGAGGCGGTGGGGCGGGGGCCGGGAAGGGGATGGATCTGAGTCGGGAATATTCTCTGGACCTGGAGTGGCAGGACTTCGTGCGTGTTTGTTTTGCGGTGCTTTTTAGTGAAAAGCTAGTTGCTTTGCTTTCCGAGCTCTGTCAGGATGGAGGAGCAGGGCAGCTAGTTGAGAGGCAAGTAACTTGAGTGTCTTGGGGGCCTCGTTTGAACCCCGTGTACAGTAGGACTTCCCTGCAGATGGGCCGGTATCTGTGACCTTGGGGGATCATTTATCTCCTCCCATGTTTAGTTTCATCCTCTTAAAATTGGAATGAACAGTGCCCTATTTGCAGCATTGTTGCATGGGTTAAAAGACAAGTTTTTTGCTTTTGTTTTTAATAAAACACTGTAAATATTAGTGTTAGCAGTAAAGCGTGAATGTACCTTCTGTGGTGCCCGGCTCCTTGCTATGAGTCGAGAACAGGAATGGAGTAAAGTGCTCCTCAGGGTGTTTTCGGGGGATAGCAGGAGGTAGAAGGGCTGGGCAGACTCTGAAGGCTGGACCAACACTGGCTTTTGCTGTCACCAGAACCTCTGGATGGACCGTTCCTGGGAAGCTTTGCGGATTTGCAGCAGCTGGACAATGCTCCTCATTACCATCTGTCTGTCAGCATAGCGTCACGTCGTTTCCCTGTGGTAAGGTGACTTTCCTCACCACACATGGTGTCTTTGTCATCTCACAGGTCATCTCACAGGTGCGAGGACCCGCCTGGGGCGTGGTGAGACCTTTGACCTTGTCCTTGTGTTCCCCATTGCATCGGTATGTCTGTCACCGGCTGTCACCTGTTGCTGGCTCTTCTATGTTTCACCCTTGTCGTCAAGCCATACGCGTGCCTGCGTGAAGAACAGCATCTGTGCTATTCTTGTGTTCACCATAAGAAAATGTCCTTTGTCATTTTTATTAGGTGGCAGGGCCTCAGCTCGGATTTCTATATAGGAAAAGCACTGGATCCCACTCTTTCCATGGCTTCAAGACAACCAGAAGTGCCTGGTAAACTTAATTCTTTTTGATAAAGTCGTATTTTGGCCACAACATTTTAAGCTAGATAGGAACCATTTTATCTGACTCATATATTAATATGACTCTCTGCCACCAGGCAAGTATTTAAATCCAATAGATTAATATTGTTAAAGTATTATCTTACTGATGATCCAGTCTTAGTATGGACCTAAAACGTTTAAAAAAAAAAAAAAAGGGTAGTTTCTCTTAAGGGTATGGCAGATTTGTTACTTTCCTACAGGTATCAAGTAAAAATTTAGAGTAAGTTGTGTAATTTTTGTATTGTTGAATGTACCAGAGTGATAAAACTCACTCCTTATTTTCAGGAGGGGCTGGGGGTATGGAGATCTGGGCAAGAAGTCACCAGCCTGGTTTAATGGCAGGTTGAACTTAGTCATGAAAATGCTTGCAGCAAGGTTCAATGAGTCCTGAGTTGGTGAAGGCAGTAATTTCTAGGTTACTTAAGCCATTGATTCCTCCTTGAACTGTTTGCGGGTAGGGAAGGTGATTTTTAATTAAATCTGAGTCACTTTATTTCTGATTCTCAGTAAAGTGATTGATAATGCCTATCTCTGAGGATTGTGAAGATTAAACATAAAATCGGTAAAAATGTGAGTTAGAAGTTGTGATGAGTATGCATTTACTCTCCAGAGGTTTTCCTGTTCTCTTGGAAGGAATGTATTCCCTATTAAATATTAGCTGCCTTACTATTTTTAGAAAGGCTATTCAGACGGCGTTGGGAGGAGTCTCTCAGATGTTTTTGAACTGGCTCCCAGACTAGGTGCCTTAGTGGAAGTCCTCTGTGTCCGCAGTGTAGATCTACGTCTAGCCTCTGCGTCAGCAGCGTGTGTTTTAGTCTGTCTTTCGTCGTGGCCGTGATTACCATACGCTTCCTGTAACCATCCTGAGCCTTCGGTGGGGGGCATGGAGTGTGGCATGCAGAGTCGAGCACTGGCTCAGGTCTCTGTTCCAGTCCCCACTGGGTAGCTAGGTTAATGGGACAAGCTGCTTAAGGTCATGCCTCAGTTTCCTGAGCTGGGAAATGGGAAGAATATCTGCTTAATGGAGCTGAGATGAAATGAGGGATGTAAAGTGCCAAGCAAGGAGGAATACTTAATGATTATTATTTGCTTGAATGTGTGTTTTGATTGAGATATAATGCATACACCATAAAATACACCCTTATTTATTTATTTATTTATGAGAGATTTTTGCTGTAGAGCGCTTGTGCTTGCCTGGAGAGACAGAGAGAGAAAGTGAGAAATCACCCCCTGGGGGGATGGCCATACCATAACCCCTTCTCCTCCATTCTCCTCTCAGGATCTTGGGCATGCATGCACATGTGCCAGGTGTGCGTTTAAGCACCCGACCCAGGACTTGAACCACGGTCAACTATGTGGGAGCCCAGCAACGTAACATTTATGCCATCTGCTGGTCCCAAATACACCCATTTAAAGCGAAGAGTTTTAATAATTTTTTTGGTGTGTATTCGCAATTGCAAAATACCTGTTACCCGTAATAATCATACCTCATTCTCTCCCCCCACCCCCCGCACTTGTGGTAACCACTAATTCTCTTTCTATTTTTATGGATTTGTTAGTAATTATTATAATTATTTTTGAAGTAATTATTTATTTAATTTAATTTATTATTATTATTTTTAATTTGACCAGAGAGAGAGAAAAGGAAAGTGAGAAAGCAAGCCTCTTGGTCCAGGACTCAACCATGGTTGGCCATGTGGGAATCCAGCGCCTTAACCACCACGCCACCTGCTGGCCCCTGTTGTTACTGTTTTAATTGCCAGAGAGCACATGTACTTGCTAGAAAAAGAGAAAGGGAGCCCGGAGAGAGGAGAAAGCATTCAAGTGGCGCGGGGTCATGCCACAATCCCGTCTCCTCCATTTCGCTGTCCGTGTGGGATTTGGGGTATGCATGCACACACACCCCATGTGCTTTTCATGCTGGCCATGTGGGACCCAGCCCTCAGTCACTAGGCTAAAGGGTTTGCCGTGATAGTAATTATCATTAATAGCAGTAATGATAACGGTAGCTGTTTGTCCCCTTGTCTGGTGGTTTTGGACTTCCTGCCAGGCAGGTTGATGTCTTAAAGAGTGTAATTATATAATTTTAGCAACAGGAAAGCGTCACCTGGATTGAAGGTAGGCTCTGGAAGTCAGTTCTGATACGAAAGGTTAGCGAACAGAACAAAATGGCCTTTGCACTCGGGTCTGGCACAGCTGAGCATGCCCTTGAAGCAGGGCACCTGCGTCGCTGTGGGGTGGGACGTTCCGGCAGTCAGTGCCAGTGGACGGGAACGGCAGGGTCAGCTGGTGATGTTTGTGAGAGTGGGTGTCAGCAGCTTCTGTCATGGACTCTGGCTGTGCATTAAATCAGGCAGGACCCTGGGAGGCAGAGATGACCTTGTGTGAAGTACTTGTTGGCATGCTGTTTTCTCTGGTGAGGTCAGGATGGGAGAGGATTTGCAGTCAGGTTTTGATCAGACCCCAGCTATCCATTTTCTGTACGAACCTGGACAAATCACTTTCTCTTTAGGCCTTATTTTCCTTATCTAAAAATGGGAACCAGAACGCCACACTGTTGGAGCTAAACCATGGTCTGGTGGTTGAGGCGGCTGGGTCCCACGTGGCCAACTGCAGATTTGAGTTTCGGACCCGGTAGCTTGAGAAACACACCAGGTGTGTGTTGGCACGTGCCCAAAATCCTGAAGGAGAGAGAGCTGGAGGAGAAGGACGGCGTGACCCTTCCCCATGGGGAATGCTTTCTCACTCCCCCCGTCTGTCTCCCTCCGGTAAGCTCACATGCTCTCTGGCAAATTATTATTATTATTATTATTTAAATAATTATTTATTTAATTTTATTTATTCATTAATTAGTTTTATTTTATTTTAATTTAACCAGATTGAGACACACAGAGAGAGAGAGAGCAAGAGAGAGAGAGAGAGAGAGAGAGCGAGCAAGCCACCGGATCTGGGACTCAAACCGTGGTTGGCCATGTGGCAGTGTCTAGTACCTTAACCACCACACCACCAGCTGGTCCCCTCTCTGGCAAATTACTTAAAAAAGAAAAAGAAAGAAAGAAAATCCCAGAACTTCGTATTGTCAGTCACATCATATCCTCAGTCTTACATAACTTGGGAACTTTAGCTTTGCAGTGGGGGTGCTGTCTGTGGCACAAAGATTACAAGCTCTGGAATTAGATAGGTTTAGGTTTTGATTCTAAACCGTACTTGAAGTTGCATGACCTTCTCGGGTAGATTTAAATGGAATTTCAGGTGTCCTAATCTGTTAAAGTGGATTAGGGCTGCTGAGCGGGTTCTGTGGAGACACCGACGTGTGGGCGTGGAGGGAGACCGGTGGGTTAGCTGTTCCAGAGCAAGCCGCCACCCCGTCCCTGTCCCAGCGCTGGGGGCTTTGCTCCCCACAGAGTGCTGGAAAGCCGCCGGCTGTCAGTTGCTGAACTCATCTGACAGGTGTCTCTGTCTTAGCTCTTGAGCCTAGTGGGCCTCTAGGCAAGATGTCCCTGCCCATCGGGATGTGCCGCCGGGCTTTCAGCTATGACGATGCCCTCGAGGACACCGCGCCCATGACTCCTCCTCCTGCGGACATGGGCAGCATCCCCTGGAAGCCGGTGATCCCAGAGCGCAAGTACCAGCACCTCGCCCAGGTACCGGCCCCTGCCGACCGCTCTGGCCAGCCACCATGCCTCTGTCCTGCTCCCACAGGGACAGCAGCGGCCACTCCCTGCACGGACTTCTGTCTCAGCCACAGATGGTGCTTTTTTCTTTTTAATTCAAAACCAGAGTGGCCGTGTCTTCTACCGCACACTCCCGTGCCCCTGCCCTCGTCCCCAGCGTTGAATCCAGTGCCATAGCATGACTGGGTTCTGCATGCTCCAGGTCCTGTCCGCCTCTCTCAGCCCCTTGGTGTGCGAGGTTTTTGTGAGCACTCTCAGTATCCCGGGGTGCTCCGTGCATGCGTGTTTGCAGCACGCGGCTCTGCCTGACAGCCTGTTTACGGGCCCCCGTCCATAGATGGACTCCTCTAAATCTCAGGTCAAACTCCGCTTCGGTGAAGATTTTTCTCCCAGTGAGACTGTCCCCTCTCCCTTTGAGTGGCTCTCCTGTCCCGTGGGCCCCATGAGTGACTGTCACCTTTGTTAGCTGCACGAGGGCAGGGGCCACAGTGTGTCTCAGTGTGTCTCAGTCTGTGGGATCTGTATAACAGAGGACCCAACTCACGTAGGTTTTGAGACATGCCCTGTGACTGGGGAGAGCGGCTCCGGGTACCTGCCGTGCTGCCCCATGCCACTCCTGCCCTTCTCCCACTGCCATCCTCAGAGGGCCGCCTCGCTCAAGGCACAGACCGGACGTCGCCCTCGTGTGCAGTGCGGTTTCCTCCCTTGCAGTATTTGCTGCCATGGGGTCGTGGAAGCCTGTGCTTCCTAATCTCGGGGTTTGTCCCTCTCACCTCGACTCTGCAGCCCCCAAGGACACAAGAAGGGTGTCCTGCAGCCCGAGCCACTGGACAGGTGCAGGGAAGCTGTTGAACCCACAGGGACGGCTTCCCCAGCTTAGAGCTAACGGCAGGGTCTGATGGGAAGTGCACAGGACAGGTCTCCACAGGCGGGCTGTGACTCACAGGGACCGCGGCTTACGACCTGATCCTGAGCTGCAGTGGCTGGCCCCGAGATGGGAACGCTTTATCACGATGCTGCGAGGGTTAAGCTAGAGACGATTTCAGGGCTTGGCTCGCTAGCGGCCTGGGGGGGTTGTGGTAGGCGCTGGCTCCCAGTTTCACCTTCCCTCAGCACAGCCGTGTTCGACCTTCTGTCTCTAATAGGCTCCTGCCTCCCACCGTACTCCAGAGCAGGGTCTCCTGTCCGAGGTGTCTCCGTCATGCTGGGGGTGACGTCCTCGTCACAGTTGCCTACTGAAAGCTGACCCCATCGTTGTTAGAAGGCAGTATGCACCAGTAGGGGAAGGGCTGGGAGAAGGCCCTGCAGCCCTGCTGTGGTCGGGGTCGGGGTTGGCGTGGAGAGCAGGGCTCCTGCTGGCCCTCGGTGGGCAACACGCCCTTTACTTCAGAAAGCTGCTGACTACTGTCAAGACAGAGAGGGGGCTTCCAACGTCCTGCTCTGTCCCAGCTGTGACAGCTGACCACTTGGGACAGCTGCTCTCTCCAAGGAGCAGTCAGCGTGGTGCATCACATGCATTCTTGGAATTGCCCTGGCTACCCAGCCTTACTCTTCCAAGTAAGGAGACAGTCAGGTTGCTGCTGAAAGCCCAAATCTCACTGTAGTGGGGGTACAGCATTTCAGTACTTTCTTCTGGGTCCTTCCTTCTTTTATGTTTGAAGTTTGAGAGTGGGAGAGCGACACTCAACAGGGCTTTAATGCTGTAATTCACCCCGGCCTCAGCCAGGCCAGGAGACCCTGGATCCAGCTGCATCAGTGTTGTGTCACCATCTGGCCCTGTCACTCCTTTCTGACCATCTCACTTCCACTGGGGAGGCAGAGAACAGGATAAACCAGGCCCTCTGCTCCCTGCTGGCTTGTGCACAGTGTTGGGTGCGGATTACAGAGCAGGGGTGCCCCCGCTCCTGGACGCTGCCAATCAGGAGCAAGCAGATTGCTCTGCAGGTTTGAAGAGGGGTTATCTGAACACTGAGGGGCAGTGGTCCTTGGTTAGGCTCAGCGTCAGCAACATTAGCTGCACCCAGGAATTCTTAGGAAGATAAATTCTTGTGCTCAGCCCCACACCAACCTGGATCTACCAGGTCAGAAACTCTGGATGGGGCCCAGCAATCTGACAAACCTTCCAGGTGATTCTGGTGCCTGGCAGAGTTTGAGAACCATTTAGCAGAGGCTCTGAGTAGGTAAGCGGGACCTAGCATAGAGCCTGGTATGGCTGGTGCTTAGCAGTGGCGTTTCTTACGCGTTCTTTGGGCAGAGTGCTCTGGTGTGCTGGACTGACAGACTGGGAAGGTGCAGACCTCAGAGCTTCTGATCCTGGCTTTCCTGCAGGTTCAGGCTCGTCACGTGATGTCTAACCTGCTGCTCTCTTGGACGACACCTGCCTAACTGGCTAGGGGTGACCAACCCTCCTCTTTAAATGTTGGGTCGCCAGGAATGTCCTGACACATTTTTGCATAGAAAAATGCACATGACTTTCCTGATGATCTAATATTTCTTCACTTAACCAGATTAAAGGCGTTTCAGTAACTTTTTCCCCAAAGGAGTATGTAGGCATATGGCCCCCCCCACCCCCCCGCCCTGCTCAATCAGGAGCAAGCAGATTGCTCTGCAGGTTTGAAGAGGGGTTAGGAACGTAAGCTCAAGTGCTTCCTTACGTTTCCTGAACAGGTGGAGGAAGGAGAGGCCAGCGTGTCCTCCTCTGCCATGACCCTGTCATCGGCCGTTGACAGTGTGGACAAGGTCCCGGTGGTGAAGGCTAAAGCTACACATGTCATCATGAATTCTCTAATCACAAGTAAGCACTCTTCGCCTCAAGTGGAGTGAAGCTGGGCGGAGGAGTGTAGGCCGTGTTCGCCCAGCCATGGCGACTCTGCCCAGCACGCACTCGCGCATGCTGATTCGGCCGTTGACGCTCCTCAGTGTCGAAGCTCCGTTCCGGTGGGTGATCTGCCAGACATTAAGCTTCTCGGTTGCTTTAGGTGCATTTCTGCTGCCATGTTGCTCGGTCTCATTTGCCCGTATCTGTCAGGGTGGCCTTGGGCTCTTTCCCCTTTTATACTATGCAGAATACAGGCAGGGTGAGGTGAGGGTCAGGTGGCCAGGGGGCTCAGCGACGGAGGACTGTCGCTGTTACTGTCTCAAGTTCTGTTGGGAAGGGCACTGCACCAAGGCATCTCCCACCGGCCCCGCGTTTTTGTTTGTTAAACAGCTCTAAGTTGGCTCAGCAGGAAAGGCCCGGGTATAGTGACACGAGTGTCTTTCGTCTTCAGGATGAGTGGCCGGTGGTCCTCATGAGCCTGGCCTTAGGAGCTCCCCTTCTTCGTTCTGGAGGGGTGTTCTGTCACCGTTGCTGTGGGCAGTTAACCGTCATCAGATATACAGCTGTTAGCAGAGGGGGCTCTCCCAGTGGAGCGGCACGTGGATATCCTGTGGCAGGCTCAGCTTTGACGCCAAAACCCTTGTCTGTCTTCGGCGGGAGGGCATCAGTGTTGTCTTGGATAGGTCCTGGATAATTCACCAAAGGACCAAAATTCCACATTTTTACTTTGGTTTTCTCTTTTTATTTTTTAGAGAGATTTTTGCTATAGGGTGCATGCTCGCCAAATAGAGATAGAGAAAGTGAGAAATCACCCCCCTGGGGGGGATGGCCACGCTGCAGTCCCTTCTCCATTCTCCTGTTGGGGTCTTGGGCACACACGAACTGACTCTGGCATGAGTTTTAAGCCACTGGGTCTGGGGCTTGAACTGTGGTCAACTATGTGGGAGTCCAACAACATAACCATTATGTTATCTGCCGGTACTTTTTTTTTTTTTTTAAGAGGTTTATGCCATGGGATGTGTGCACTTGCTAGAGAGATAGAGATTGTGAGAGGGCTGAGAAATCAGCCCCCCATGGGGGGGATGGCCATGTTGCAATCCTTTCTCCATTCTCTTCCCAGGATCTTAGGCATGCACACACATGTGCTCTGCGTGATTTTCAACCACTGGGTCTGGTAATTGAACCGCAGTCAGCCATGTGGGAGTCCAGTAACATAACCACCGCACCACCTGCTGACGCTACGTTGGTTTTCTCTTATTCACACATTTGAATCACCAACTTCTACTTGTATTTTCTTAAATGTTCTAGTAGTGTTAGAAAGCTTGGTCTTTGTCCTTTTAGCACAGTGCAACTTTTTTATTAAAAATAGTTTGCCAGGGCCGGCAGGTGATGTGGTGGTTCAAGGCACTGGATTCCCCCATGGTTGACTGCGGTTTGAGTCCCGGACCTGGTGACTTGCTTTCTCACTTTCCCGGATTTCTCTCTCTGGTTAAATTTTTAAAAAGTAATAATAGGGGAACCAGCAGTTAGCGTAATGGCTATGTCGCTGGACTCCCACGTAGTCGACCGCGGTTCGCGTCTCGGACCCGGTGGCTTAAACTCACGCCGGGCGCGTGTGCGTGCGTGCCCAAGATCCCGAGAGGAGAATGGAGGAGAAGGGATTGCGGCGTGGCCATCCCCCCTGGGGGGTGATTTCTCGCTTTCTGTCTCTCTGTCTCTCTCTGTCTGTCCGGCGAGCGCACGCGCCCTATAGCGAAAAACCTCTCCAAAAAAAAAAAAAAAAAAATTTCAAAAAAAAAAAAAAAGTAATAATAATAACAACACAAATGGGATTAAATAAACAAATAATTCTTTAAAAAAAAAGTGTTCCAACAATAGTACAGAACATTATAACACCCTACTGCACTAATGTTGAGATTCTTATTTGGCCCAGTCAAACATAATGCATATTTCATTGTAACTGCAGATAGAGTAGACACACCATTCTATTATTTTCAGTTAATATTGCCATGAGCTTTGATGTTGCTAGTCTTTTTTTTTTTTAAGAATTATTTATTTTATTTATTCATTTATTGTCACTTCTCAAATTTGATCAGAGTGAGACATAGAGGGAGAGAGAGAGAGAGAGGGAAAGTGCAAAAGCAAGCCATTAGGTCCAGGACTTGAACTGTGGTTGGTCATGTGGGAGTGTCCAGTGCCTTAACCACCACGCCACCTGCTGGTCCCTGATGTTGCTAGGCTTAAAGTTTTTTTTTTTTTTTTTTTTTTTTTTTTTTTTTTTTTTAAGGTTTTTACCATAGGGTGTATATACTCGCTGGAGAGAGGCAGAGAGAATGAGAGGGAAAGTGAGAAATCACCTCTTTAGGAGGGATGGCCGTGCCACAGTCCCTTCTCTTCCATTGTCTTCCTGGGATTTTGGGCACACATGCATACGTGCCCATCATGAGTTTCAAGCTGCCAGGTCCAGGACTCAAACTGTGGTTGGCTACGTGGGATCCATCACCTTAACCACCATGCCACCTGCTGGCCTCACTAGTCTTAAATTTTTAAAAACTTAGCTTTAGGGGCTGGCAGGTGGCTTGGTGGTTGAGATGCTGGACTCCCGTGTGGTCGACCACAGTTTGAGTCCCAGACCTAGTGGCTTGCTTTTTCTCATTTTCCCTCTTTCTCTGTGTCTATCCAGTCAAATTTAAAAATAATAATAATAAAAATAATAATAATAAATAAACATGAATAAAGTACTTCTTAAAAAACTTTAGCTTCATTTAAAATCCTGATAGAAGTATACTAAATTCATTAAATTTTTTCTCACTTTTAGATTTTTAGGTAACCACCTGTTTGTTTGTTTGTTTTTGCTTCTATTTCTGATAGAAATACTTCTCTGTGAGAGAACTAAGTCATAAATTGCATCTGCTGTTCAGACTTGGTCCATAGGTTCCACGTTCCTGTTCATAGGGATGTACTCTATATTTTATTTATTTATTTTTTTTTGAGAGGTTTTTGCTATAGGGAGCGTGCACTCACCAGAAAGACAGAGAGAGACAGAGAGACAGAAAGTGAGAAATCACCCCCCAGGGGCATGGCCACGCCGCAATCCCTTCTTCTCCATTCTGTATTTTATATACAGCTTAAACAGATTCAGCTGGCATTCATTCCACCATTTAACCGACTTGCTGACTACGGGATTACCGGGCCAGGATGAGCAGTCGAGTGTGTCCCTGTGTTCTCAGGAGGAGCACTGATCAACGGCCTGGCTGGTTCAGGGCGGGTTCTTTGGACCAATCTCGTTGGTCCTTGGTGTCATTTAGCCTGAGTGATACCTCTTTAGGGGAACTTATTTATTTAAATAAGTTAAATAAATAAACTTATTAAGAAACCTCTCTTAGGAGAACTTATTTATTTAAATTTTTTTTACCATGGAGTGCATGCACTTGTTGCAGAGAGGCAGACAGGAAATGTGAGAAATCACTCCCCGAGGGGAATGACCACGTTGCAGTCCCTTCTCCATTCTCCTCTCAGGATTTTTGGCATGTATACATACGTGCCCAGCGTTATTTTCAAGCTCCCGGGTCTGGGACTCAAACTATGTTCTGCCATGTGGGAGTCCAGCGCCTTAACCGCTGTATCACTGTCTGGCCCCATTAGGGGAACTTTCTATCTGGAGAATCTTTACTGTCTGAATGTCAGCTACCTTCCCCGTGTTGTGTCTCTCCGTGCAAAGGAAACACCACAGTGTACAGAGGAAAGGAGGGAGGAGCGTCTGGCTGAAGGTTGTCATGCTGTCCCTCTAGGACTCTCTGCCGTTGAGCTTGGGCGAGAGAAGGCTCCCTTCCAGGTGGAGAGAATCGGGGAGAACCGCGCGTCTCTGCTGACTTCTCGTTTGTGAGGGGAGAGAGGATTGACGTGATTGTCTCCTCTGTTCCCAGAGCAGACCCAGGAAAGCATTCACCGTTTCGAACAACAGGCCGGGCTGAGAGATGCTGGCTACACACCGCACAAGGGCCTTACCACCGAGGAGACCAAATACCTTCGAGTGGCAGAAGCACTCCACGTAAGCTTGTTTCTCAGAACTTTCAGGAAAGAGGACTTTGATCGCATCATTGAAGTGTGGCCGCGGTTCAGAATCCACAGCCATCTCGGCTGTGGAGCGTGGTGTGAAGGGAGCCAGACACGGGAGCAGCACTCCCGGCTGGCGCTGAGCCTCGTGGCTTCTGCTCGACTGTCGTGGGGCACCTGTTCCCTTCCTTCTGGACAGGAGGGTCAGTGAGATTCTCGGCTTGCATATGTGTGTGAGGACTCTATGAGCCATAAGGCAAATATGGGTTATTGTGAGCCAGTGACTGAGAGAGAGGAGGCTTGGGCCGTCTCTGAAGAGGTAACAGATTAGCTTGGAAGGAACATCATGCTCTGTGTTTGTTTGTTTTTAAGAGAGATTTTTGCTGTAGGGCACGTACTGAGAGACAGAGAGAGACAGAAAGACAGAAAGTGAGAAATTTCCCCCCAGTGGAGACAACCATGCCTTTTCCTCCATTCTTTTCTCAGGATCTTAGGCATGCACGCGCACGTACCTGGCTTGAGTTTTAAGTTGCCAGTCTGGGACTTGAAACACAGTGGACTACATGGGAGTCTAGCGATGCAACTATTTTGCCATCTGGTGGTCCCTCTGTGTTTAATTTTTAATAATAAAATCAGATGTCAAGTCAGAATGTTTTTGCTTTTAGTTCTAAAATTGCAATAATTTTGATAAAGGATCATTTAATGGTGACCAAATATTTGATTGAATAAATTCGTTTCAAATGACTTTCTTCCACTTTAACTGAATAGTGCTTTATGATTTATGAAACATTTGCATTCACTTCATCTTCTTCACGCTAATCCTTTGAGGTAGATACTACCCTCCACATTTTAGGAATGAAGAGCCGGAGGTCCGAAGCCGTGAGTTTAGCAGTCCCAGGTCTGAGCTCAGCAGGTCTCCTGGTGCCCTCGTTCCTGCTGTCTTTTTCTCCATATTCCCTTACAGGGAAGCTGGCTCCTAGAGGGGCTCAGAATGGAGGGCGGAGGAAGCTTGGGACGGGGCACAGCCAGAGCTAAGACGCGCGATTGTCACAGGCAAGGGCGGTCATGGTCTCTTCACTGTCCTGATGGGGCGACAAGGGACTTTGGGCTCTCCCTTTGAGGGAGGAGAGCACTAAGGCAGGAGAGGCTCGTGGTGACCCACCGTATGTGGAAGGAGGGTGACCACATCTGGTGGCCCGTGGGTAGGCATGTAAGGCGTCAGGACTGCATTCTGTAACGAGCATCCCAGGAGATTCTTTTGCAAGTTAATTGAAAAACTGCTTCTGTGGGGGACCAGGGTCGGGCCAGTGAAGGCTCTCAGACAGACAAGTGCTTTGAAAGCACCGCCATGTCCATCTTTGACAGCTGGGACTGTCCCAGGAGAGGGTCCGAATGCCCTGCATGCTCACCTATCACCGTGGGATTGCGTTTGGTTGGTCCATTTTCTGCACCTTGGCCACAGGACATGATGTATCCAGAACTAGCCGTATCGCTAACAGACTGTCCAGCTTATGTGAACCGATAATGTTGAGTGAGAAAACTCAGATGTGAGCATTTGGAAGGCAGTGTGGGCAGAGCAGTGGCATAGGAGACGTGGCGGGCAGGGATGGCGGGGCGCCTTGGTGCAGGACCGAGGAGCTGGTTGCAGCTGTGTTTACAAGGCTGAGGGAACCCCGAGCAGCTGGTTATGAGGAGGGTGAGACTGGGCTGGGCCCACCAAGGAGGCATTTAGATGAAGAGGAGCCCATGCTGGGGTCTTGGCTCTGAGACTGGCAACGGCAGGGGTTGCAGGTGATAGGGCAGGTGGTGAGGAGTCGATGACCTCGTTCAAAGGCCAGGAAGGCCTGCAGTCTGAACCCAGCTTGTCCCCATGCGGGCTCGGTGAGTGGGGGGAGTTACTGCGCGGCTTGGTGTTGGAGATATGCTATCAAGTGAGTATCTCTAAAGCGATGGAATCCCACACAGTGTGGGAAGAACAAGGTGTCCATCCCGGTCCACACATACCCGCGCCTGAAAGCCTACGGTGGAATGTGAACCGGACCGTTTACCCGGACTCTTAGCCATGTTCGATTTGCTCTTATCAGTGAAAAGTCACTCTTCTCCCCCCGAACAGAAATTAAAGCTGCAGAGTGGAGAGGTAACTAGAGCAGAGAAGCAGCCTGCGTCGGCCCAGTCCACCCCCAGCAGCACCCCGCACTCTTCCCCTAAGCACACGCCCAGGTGAGCCCCCTGCCCCGGTCCTGAGCACGAGGGGCTTTTGGGAGCCCCGTGCTGCAGGCGGGCCTGGGTTAAGCCTGTAGTCTGAGGGAGAAGGGCTCGTTCACAGCCCTGCTCTCTGGGTGGGGACACTTCCGAAGCATAGGAAGAGGGTGTATTAGGATGTTCTTCTCCCTCTTTTCCAGAGGCTGGTTCCCCTCTGGTTCTTCCACAGCCTTACCTGGCCCAAATCCTAGCACCATGGATACTGGAAGTGGGGATAAGGACAGAGCCTCATCAGATAAGTGGAGCCTCTTTGGACCACTGTCACTCCAGAAGTCCGATCCAGGTACCGAGGGAGGAGCAGTGTGGCGGCATTTCGCCGTGTTGTGTAGTGGCAGCGGCTACTGATCTGGAAACCGTCTGCTCTCTGGTTTACTCCCGTAGGACGCTTTGCCACCCAGCCCTACCGAGGCGCCCAGAAGCCCTCTCCAATGGAACTGATCCGTGCCCAGGCCACCCGGATGGCAGAGGATCCAGCAACCTTCAAGCCCCCCAAGATGGACATCCCAGTGACAGAAGGGAAGAAACAGCCGCCACGGACCCACAGTCTCAAGCCCCGGGACTTGAATGTGCTCACGCCCACCGGCTTCTAGAGCTCTCTCTATCCCAGGGCCTATGTAGAGGGTGTCTTGCCCCGCACCTCCCCTCACTTTGGCTCTGACATAGGAAAGGTGTATTTTTTAAAAACCTCTTAAACTGAGGCTGGAGCTGGAGACATAATCAGTTTTGGAGAAGCCGTGTAAGCTTGTCCTGCGTGAAGCCATCTTGTACTGCTGTAATGTTAGCCGCGATCGTGTCCACAGTGAGGTGTGAAGGACGTTACCTGTTTTTGTATCATTCACCTTAGACGAGACCTTTGATCATTGTTTACTGGGCAGACAATGCTTGTGGTTTTTCCAAAACAGGGGCCCCTTCACCACCAATGTGACAGACCACGGCAGGGAGGCACTCGCTGCCCGCCTGGGCTGCGGCCCTCAGCTGTGCTCTAGCCTTGTGGGCAGGGGGCCCTGGAGCTCCGAGACCTCCTGCAGTTAGAGCCAGACTTGGCTGGGACCCCGTCCAGGCTGCGCTAGTCTCTGCCTTTGGCCGACCCCGTGGAGCGCTCTGTCCCGCAGCCCGTTCTCCCCGTGGTACCCTCGCTGTGCTGTTGCAGGGCGTCTCCCTTCGAGTGTCAGAACAAACAGTAGTCCTGCATGTCCTTTCCTGCACTCTAACATGAGATAATTAACGCCAGTCTGGTTGGAAACCTCCTAAGGAGAAAATTCAGTCTGCTGATTTGGTGTAGATAAATGGATGCTGAACTTTAAAGCGAAGATGGGAATTAGTTATGCCTTGGGGCTCGTGTGAACCTAGTGTCACCTTGGATTTCCTTATTCAGGTTAGGGACACAGTTTTGGGAGAACATTAGAATTCAAAATTTTCCATATGGAAGTGTTTTTTTTTTTTTTTTTTTACTTGCCAGAGGGCTGGGTGCTTGTCAGAGAGAGGGAGAGACAGAGACAGGGAGAAAGACACCTCCCTGTCCTCCCAGGGCGTAGGATGGAACCCTTTTCCATTTTTCCATCTTCTTAGGATTAACATCCTGTGTGTTTTTCAAGCCACCAGGGTCGGGATTGGAATGGCAGTTGATCCTGTGGGATCGGCCCCTTACCCACCAGGCTCTGGGGCTGGCCCACAACAGCATTTCCAGCCTGCGAGCCTCATCCCTTCCCACAGCACCCACCGTACGCAGGAGGGCGTAGGCAGCTGCTGCTCCCCTCGCGGGGTGTGCAGTCGTCGTCTTGGGCACCGGCTCACATACCTGCCGAGTTTTCGGGTGGTGTCTCGTCTGTAGAAGGAGCTGGGGTCTAACATTACCAGGACAGTTAATTTATTTGTGTCGTCTGTTATAATCTTGTTTGGATAATAAAAATCCTTACTACTTTCTCAAATGTGGTCTTTTTCTTATCTTGTTAACAATAGTTACCACTCTGCCTACCCACAGCCAGGAAACCTAAGCATGGGGAAGGCGGTCTTTTGAAAAACTGTTCCCTTTTTATTGTACCCTTTTAACATCAAGTGTTTTGTGACTCTCTATTCATTTGTTTCTACGCACTTCATCACATTAGATCTTTGGAGACTGGCCACAGAGTCACATGGACAGGCACCATTCAGGCCTGAGAGGGCGCGCGTCCACTGGGGACGCGGTCGGGCCTGAGAGAGGGCGCCCACTGGGGACGCGGTCGGGCCTGAGAGGGCGTCCACTGGGGACGCGGTCGGGCCTGAGAGAGCGCGCATCCACTGGGGACGCGGTCGGGCCTGAGAGAGCGCGCATCCACTGGGGACGCGGTCGGGCCTGAGAGGGCGTCCACTGGGGACGCGGTCGGGCCTGAGAGAGGGCGCCCACTGGGGACGCGGTCGGGCCTGAGAGGGCGTCCACTGGGGACGCGGTCGGGCCTGAGAGAGGGCGTCCACTGGGGACGCGGTCGGGCCTGAGAGAGGGCGTCCACTGGGGACGCGGTCGGGCCTGAGAGAGGGCGCGCATCCACTGGGGACGCGGTCGGGCCTGAGAGAGCGCGCCCACTGGGGACGCGGTCGGGCCTGAGAGGGCGTCCACTGGGGACGCGGTCGGGCCTGAGAGGGCGTCCACTGGGGACGCGGTCGGGCCTGAGAGAGGGCGCGCCCACTGGGGACGCGGTCGGGCCTGAGAGAGGGCGTCCACTGGGGACGCGGTCGGGCCTGAGAGAGGGCGTCCACTGGGGACGCGGTCGGGCCTGAGAGAGGGCGCGCATCCACTGGGGACGCGGTCGGGCCTGAGAGAGCGCGCCCACTGGGGACGCGGTCGGGCCTGAGAGGGCGTCCACTGGGGACGCGGTCGGGCCTGAGAGAGCACGCGTCCACTGGGGACGCGGTCGGGCCTGAGAGGGCGTGCATCCACTGGGGACGCGGTCGGGCCTGAGAGAGGGCGTCCACTGGGGACGCGGTCGGGCCTGAGAGAGGGCGTCCACTGGGGACGCGGTCGGGCCTGAGAGAGGGCGCCCACTGGGGACGCGGTCGGGCCTGAGAGAGGGCGCGCCCACTGGGGACGCGGTCGGGCCTGAGAGGGCCTCTCCTCCAGCTTGTCCGTGCTCTGGATGGCAGCACCGACAGGGTCTGTTCAGCAGATTCTTTTCTCCCATCTTGAATGGAAAGGTTAAACTTGCAGTGCATACAGTATCACCTGTCTCGAAGTATAGATAAATAATTTATTAAAAAATATATACACCTTGTATATTTAAGCCGTATTTGAGAACAGGCTAGGAGAGGACTGGATTATCAAAAAGAAAAAAAAAAAAAAAAAAGGTCTTTTTAAAGTTACAAAGTTGTTAGGATCTACAGATAAATAGGAAAGGCTTGGTCCCGTGAGGGTTAACTGCCGCTCATACTTGCAGGCTGCTGGTACTGGGCTGCCGGGCCAGGAGGTATTCCTGGCCCTGGGTGCTCCAGTCCTGTCACGAGGGCTCTGCGTCGGGGTTCAAGCCCGCGGTGTAGAAGAGCAGGAGCTTCAACAAGTGCACTTTGTCTTGGAGCTGGGGGACCAGAGGTGCCCCCAGCAGCTGGACCAGGCGCCTGCGGAAAGCCTCGATCTGCTTCTCCACGTCCCCCACCGTGATGTCATCTCCTTGCTGGGGCCTGGGCTTAATCCTTTTGATTATTAAATCTTTTCGATCGATCACTGAACTCCGCAAGTGTTCTGCAAGAGAGGAGGTACCAGCTGAACTGCTTTCACTCCTTTATGATTTAGGGTCAGGTGCAGTTTTGGCAGGTAAGATCTCTGGGATACAGGCCAAAGGCCATATGAGGACCTGTGGTAACTCCATTCCAAGTCCTCTGTTCCTGGCCCTGTGGTCCTCAAGTATTACATACTAAAAAAAAAATGTCCCCGGGCCAGCAGGTGGTGTGGTTAAGGTGCTGGACTCCTACACGGCCAACTGCGGTTTGAGTCCCAGATTCACAGCTTGAAACTCAGCTGGGTGTGTGTGCATGCGTGCCCAAAATCCCAAGAGAAGGGACTGCAGTGTGGCCATTCCTCCTGGGGATTGATTTCTCTCTCTCTACCCCGCACACACACCCTATAGCAAAAATCTTTTAAAAAAAAAAGTTGCATTTTAGTTTTCTCCTTTTGTTGGTTTAAACAATGGGTCTATCTTTAACACACTGTATTTCAAATGAATACAACTACTTAAGCTTTCAGGGTCAGGTAGTAGCACAGTGGTGATGTAATTGGACCACGTAAGTGAGCTCTGGTGCCCAAAGCACGCAGTCGCACAGTGCCACCGTGATCCGGGCCAGCTGAGATGGGTGAGTCGGGGCAGGAGGATTTTGCAATGCCTCTTTGCAATGCCTGTCTCGCTCTCTCTTAGAAATGGAGTACAAACTTAAAAAAAACCTTGTGCATTTTTAGTATCTTTATGGAGATTTCTTAGTATGAAAACTAGGGAGAAATACTGAAATTAGTGTGTAGAGACGTGGACCCAGTCGTTGTGGACTGATGGCTGGTGGCTGCAGGAAGACTGAATAAGCCCACAGAAATGCCCACAGCCTGGAGTGAGTGCGATACAGAGTGACATCGGCGGCTGTGAGAACGAGGAAAGCAGGCAGACCTCTGAGCTGTCCTGAAGAGCGAGGAGGAAATAACCAGCAAGGGTCTAAGGGAAAAGCAGTCCAGACAGAAAAACAGCAAGTGCAAATGCCTTCAGGCAGGAAAAATGCACTTTGAGAACCAAGACAAAGTCAGGGTAGTAAAAGGGAGGGCAGTGCTGGTGGGACTGGAAGGCATCACAAGGGAGAGTACGGCCTCTGAGAGCAGAGGCTTCTGGAGGGTTTTAAGTGGGGAAGTATGGGGCCAGCAGGTGGCCAACGGTTACCTTGCTGGGCTCCCACATGGCTGACAATGGTTCGAGTCCTGTACCCAGTGGCCTGAAAATCACATGTGCGTGTGTGCCCAAGATCCAGGAGGATGGAGTAGGGGAGAAGGGATTGTGGTGTGGCCATCCCCCAGGGGGTGATTTCTCACTGTCTTTTCCCTCCCACACACTGTGAGCACACATGCCCTAAGGCAAAACCTCTAAACAAATAGGGTAATGTGATCACTTTGCTACTGGTGGAGAATGGTCTTGGGACAAAAGCTTGTTAGTAGTTTCTTTTTCTTTTTTTCAGGTTTTTGCTATAGGACACTTACCAGAGAAAAGAGAAAGAGATAGAGAGGGAAAGTAAGAAATACTCCCCACCCCTGCCGGTGTGGTTAAAGCGCTGGACTCCCACATGGCTGACCACAGTTCAAGTCCCAGACCTCATGGCTTGCTTTCTCTTTTTTGCCTATGAGTGCATGTGTTCTGTAGCAAATAAGAAATAATAATAATGATAAATAAAATTAAATAAATAGGGACATGCAGGTGGCATGGTGGTTAAAGTACTGGACCTTCTACATGGTTGACTGTGGTTCGAGTCCTGGACCTGATGGCTTGAAACTCATGCCGGGAATATGTGCGTGCATGCTCAAGATCCCAAGAGAATAGAGGAGAAGGGATTGTAGCATGGTCCTCCCCCGGGGAATGATTTTTTTTTTTTTTTTTTGAGAGGTTTATGCTATAGGGCACGTGTGTCTGCCAGAAAGAGACAGACAGAAAGCAAGAAATCACCCCCCCCCAGGGGGTATGGCCACACCGCAATCCCTTCTCCATTTTCCTCTCAGGATCTCGGGCACGCACGCACACGTGCCCGGCCTGAGTTTAAGCCACCAGGTCCAGGACTTGAACCGCTGTCGACTACATGCATAGGGTTATAGTATGGCCTAAGATACTTTAGCTGACTGCATTCTGTTAATTCTGGACCAAAGCTGGAGAGAGCTGTTATTTCATCATCGCTGCGGTGGGACTGTCCGGACCAGAGTGAGCTGATCCTGTCATCTCCCAGCAGAGCTGTCTCCTCAGTAACAGAAGAGCCCCAGGGCCGTCCACCAGGCGCAGTCACTCTAGCCCTCTCTAGCCCTGTGGAACTGATCTCCCAAGCGCTTCTGGTCCGTCCGCTGCCTTGGCCTTTCCCACTGCACTGCCCACACCCATGGCACCACTACCCTGCCCGACCCCCTCTGGCCCTCTGCTGAACAAGTCCCCACTTGTCAGGCAGATGAACCTTTTGCGTGTGCGGATCTGAGCATGCCGCTCCCGTACTTATGGAGCCACTCTGATGGCTGCCCTCCACTCTTGGAACGGAGCTAAGTTCCCTTAGCACAGCCTGAAGCCCTCGTGGGAGCCCGCTGGCCTGTCCCTGTGCTCCGACTCACTAAGAACTTCTCGCCTCAGGGCCTTAGACGTGCTGTTCTTTTTTTTTGAGTATATGTTACAATTACTAGGATTCATAGTTTCAAAATACGAGGTTTTGGATATTCACCAGCATTGGGAAGACTCCACAACAGACAGCAATTTGGAAACTGGCTGACTCTCAGACGAGTCACATGGCTACTGAGGCAGGAGAAAGCTAGAGAATAGAAGCAGGTGAGGGGCTGGAGCAGCCGCTTGTGTGGCTAGACAGAAAACCATGAGGGCAGGGGACTCCCAGTGGAGGATGTCTAGCTAACTAAGCCACCTTGGGTAGAGCCCACTAGTGAGGTAGATCAGTGGGCCCAGCCACACTGGGTAGAGCCAGTGAGGTAGATCAGTGGGCCCAGCCACACTGGGTATAGCTAGTGAGGTAGATCAGTGGGCCCAGCCACCTTGGGTAGAACCCACTAGTGAGGTAGATCAGTGGGCCCAGCCACATTGGGTAGAGCCAGTGAGGTAGATCAGTGGGCCCAGCCACACTGGGTATAGCTAGTGAGGTAGATCAGTGGGCCCAGCCACATTGGGTAGAGCCAGTGAGGTAGATCAGTGGGCCCAGCCACATTGGGTAGAGCCAGTGAGGTAGACCAGTGGGCCCAGCCACACTGGGTATAGCTAGTGAGGTAGATCAGTGGGCCCAGCCACATTGGGTAGAGCCAGTGAGGTAGATCAGTGGGCCCAGCCACATTGGGTAGAGCCAGTGAGGTAGACCAGTGGGCCCAGCCATACTGGGTAGAGTCAGTGAGGTAGATCAGTGGGCCCAGCCACATTGGGTAGAGTCAGTGAGGTAGATCAGTGGGCCCAGCCACATTGGGTAGAGCCAGTGAGGTAGATCAGTGGGCCCAGCCATACTGGGTAGAGTCAGTGAGGTAGATCAGTGGGCCCAGCCACATTGGGTAGAGTTAGTGAGGTAGACCAGTGGGCCCAGCCACATTGGGTAGAGCCAGTGAGGTAGATCAGTGGGCCCAGCCACACTGGGTAGAGCTAGTTAGGTAGATCAGTGGGCCCAGCCACACTGGGTAGAGTTAGTGAGGTAGATCAGTGGGCCCAGCCACATTGGGTAGAGTTAGTGAGGTAGACCAGTGGGCCCAGCCACATTGGGTAGAGCCCGCTAGTGAGGTAGATCAGTGGGCCCAGCCACACTGGGTAGAGCTAGTGAGGTAGATCAGTGGGCCCAGCCACATTGGGTAGAGCCAGTGAGGGAGATCAGTGGGCCCAGCCACACTGAGTAGAGTTAGTGAGGTAGACCAGTGGGCCCAGCCACACTGGGTAGAGCCTGCTAGTGAGGTAGATCAGTGGGCCCAGCCACACTGGGTAGAGCCAGTGAGGTAGATCAGTGGGCCCAGCCACACTGGGTATAGCTAGTGAGGTAGATCAGTGGGCCCAGCCACCTTGGGTAGAACCCACTAATGAGGTAGATCAGTGGGCCCAGCCACATTGGGTAGAGCCAGTGAGGTAGATCAGTGGGCCCAGCCACACTGGGTATAGCTAGTGAGGTAGATCAGTGGGCCCAGCCACATTGGGTAGAGCCAGTGAGGTAGATCAGTGGGCCCAGCCACATTGGGTAGAGCCAGTGAGGTAGACCAGTGGGCCCAGCCACACTGGGTATAGCTAGTGAGGTAGATCAGTGGGCCCAGCCACATTGGGTAGAGCCAGTGAGGTAGATCAGTGGGCCCAGCCACATTGGGTAGAGCCAGTGAGGTAGATCAGTGGGCCCAGCCATACTGGGTAGAGTCAGTGAGGTAGATCAGTGGGCCCAGCCACATTGGGTAGAGTTAGTGAGGTAGACCAGTGGGCCCAGCCACATTGGGTAGAGCCAGTGAGGTAGATCAGTGGGCCCAGCCACACTGGGTAGAGCTAGTTAGGTAGATCAGTGGGCCCAGCCACACTGGGTAGAGTTAGTGAGGTAGATCAGTGGGCCCAGCCACATTGGGTAGAGTTAGTGAGGTAGACCAGTGGGCCCAGCCACATTGGGTAGAGCCCGCTAGTGAGGTAGATCAGTGGGCCCAGCCACACTGGGTAGAGCTAGTGAGGTAGATCAGTGGGCCCAGCCACATTGGGTAGAGCCAGTGAGGGAGATCAGTGGGCCCAGCCACACTGAGTAGAGTTAGTGAGGTAGACCAGTGGGCCCAGCCACACTGGGTAGAGCCTGCTAGTGAGGTAGATCAGTGGGCCCAGCCACACTGGGTAGAGCTAGTGAGGTAGATCAGTGGGCCCAGCCACATTGGGTAGAGCCCGCCAAGTGAGGTAGATCAGTGGGCCCAGCCACATTGGGTAGAGCCAGTGAGATGAGAACAATCAGTGGGCCCAGCCAATGATCAGCTAACATGACTGAGAGTTTTAAAAAATGACAAACTTCGCTGAATAACTGCCGAGGCCTTTTGAGCCGCTGTCTCTGTGCTCAGACCCGCCCCCCTCTCGGGAGTACTCCGCGCCTACTTAATGCACTAGCTTTCCCTTTCGCTGTTGGAGTGTTGTGTTCACTTCTTGTCTGAAGCAGCAAGGACCTGGATAGCATCCCAGGAGCCATCCCACAGCCCTTCAGAACTGGGGCACCGGGCGGGCTCTCTTGGCCAGAGGACTTGAGTTTCCCCAGGGTCCAGCACCCCCTCACCAGGGCTGCTCTACCTGCTGTGGAGAGGTTTGCAAAATGGGGGTTCAGGATATACTCCTCCCCAAGGCCCATACAATAGTAGTTAATGCACAGTCTTTAGAAAATGGAAGGTGGGAAATTCCTTGGACTCTTACCTTCCAATTGCATCTAGTGATTTCATAGAAAAGTCATTCTTGCCAATGTGTTTCCACTGCACATGGATTTTGGTGACAGACCTAGGTTTGAATCCTGGTTTCCCAGCTGTGAAATGGGGATGATACCTTCACAGGGTTACTGGGTGATATAAGTCAGCATATGTGAATTTACCCAGTCTTCTTTCTTTTTTTCTCCACAGAGGTTCCTCTAAATACAGGGTAAGTTTGGGCTCTCTGACTCCCTCCTTCCTCCTCAGCTCTTGGAGTTAGACAACTCAGGCTGATCTCAAAACGCCCTGCACAATCTCCCTCGGACCTCTCAGAGAGGACAGGGACGCACAGGCCCCTCACAGTAGGTGCCTCCTGCCTGCCAGAGGCCCGACCACTTCAGGGTGCCTTTGGGCTGTATTTGTAGGACGATGTTTTCTAACAACCAGTTCTAAAGAATTTTTCTCCTTCTTAACCCCTGGTCTCCAAAGAAGCTGGAGGGTGTTAAGGATGGAACAGCAGTGGAGCAGCTTATTTATTCTTGGCCAAAGAACAACTGTCTGAGGCCCTCTGCTCCTTACGATCACGTGCCCTGCTGTAAACGTGGACCCCGTGCCCACCCTCAGTCAGTGCTGCTCACGACAGGCATATTCCTTGGGAATTAAAACAGAAGTGAACAGGAAGTGTTCAAGGTGAACTTGAAACAAAAACAAGTTGCTTTAATATTAAACTTTCTGTTAGGTCTCCTACAGAGACAGTTACATAAACCTCAGGGAGGCTAAGGACATCTGGAATTTGCCTTTGAGGCTTTGTTCTAAGGACATGCACTTTTTTTTTTTTTTCTTTAAGAGAGAGATTTTTACTATAGGGCACATGCACTCACTAGAGAGACAGAGAGACAGAAAGTAAGAGATCACCTCCGAAGGGAGATGACCACACCGCAATCCCTTCTCCATTCTCCTCCTGGGATTTTGGGCATGCATGCACACACACCTGGTGTAAGTTTCAAACTCCAGGTCTAGGATTCAAACCATGGTCAACCATGTGGGAGTCTACTATGCCACCTGCTGGCTCCATGCACCCTTCTTTAAGAACGTTAAAATACACATAAACTGGGAACAAGCAGTTAGCGTAATGGCTATGTCGCTGGACTCCCACGTCGTCGACCATGGTTTGTGTCCCAGACCCGGTGGCTTAGAACTCACACCGGGCGCGTGTGTGTGCGTGTCCAAGATCCCGAGAGGAGAATGGAGGAGAAGGGATTGCGGCGTGACCATCCCCGCTGGGGGGTGATTTCTCGCTTTCTGTCTCTGTCTCTCTCTGTCTGTCTGGTGAGCGCACACGCCCTATAGCGAAAACCTCTCAAAAAAAAAAAAATACACATAAACTATACAACTACATATTGTGAACTTGACAATGCATGTTTTTAATTTTAGTTACAAGAGTCTGAAACACAGAGGAAACCCTTGTAGCCTATCCTTGGCCAGGCAAGCAGGCAGACAGATTAGACTACCTCCAATAGAATAATTTGTACTTTTTGTTCACACCCATTAATGATCAGTTCTTACCAAGTTACACATCATCACCCTCCTTCTATAAAATAAGAAACCGGGACCAACAGATGGCGTAATGGCTATATCGCTGGACTCCCAAGTAGTCAACCATGGTTCGAGTCCTGGACTCGGTGGCTTAAACTCATGCCAGGCACGTGTGCGTGCTCAAGATCCTGAGAGGAGAATGGAGGAGAAGGGATTGCGGCATAGCCATCCCCCCTGGGAGGTGATTTCTTACTTTCTGTCTCTTTGTCTCTCTGTGTCTTTCTGGCTAGCGCATGCACCCTATAGCAAAAACCTCTAAAAAACAAAATAAATAAAAACAAAGAAAGAAAAGAAAAATTGACGGACATATGTTTAGCTGCCCAACAATAGCATAAGAGGTGAAGCTGGGATTTAAACTCAGACCTTCTGCCTTAAATCCACTGGGAAAAAAAACGTCTGTGCATCAGCTCTCTCAGTTCCAGGCCTGAGCGGCTCTGAGAGCTATCCAATCTTCCCGGGTGCCATCACTGAAGTGAAACCAACCTCAGCGTGAGCACACACATTTCTGTGTGCGCTCCCCTAACTACTGGAGACTAAGCTGCAGACCCTACGTCTCCCACCTCTCAGTACTTCAGTAGGCATTCTTTCTTTCTTTTGTTCTTTTCTTAAGAATTTAAAAATTTTATTTCATTTATTATTATTATTATTTTAATTTTCTATAGGGCACATGCGCTCACCAAAGAGAGCCAGAGAGAGAGGGCAAGTGACAAAGCAAGCTGCGAGGTCTGGGACTCAAACCATGATCAGCCATGTGAGCCCGGTGCCTCAACCACCATGCCACCTGATGGTCCCTCCTTTTTTCATTAAAGAATTATTATTTAGAAATTAATTTTGACCAGGACTTTTTTAAGAATGATATTTCATTTAATTTTATTTATTCATTCATTTAAATTTGACCAGACACACACACACACACACACACACACACACACACACACACAGAAAGAGAGAGGGAGAGAGAGGGAAAGTGAGAAAGCAAGCCACCAGGTCTGGGACTCGAACTGTGGGTGGCCCTAAAGAATTAAACCACAGTCAGCCCTATGTAACCAGCACAGCACCTGCCAGTCCTTAATAAGAATTCCCCAAGATCAGGGCCATTGGGCCCAGCTGTGCGGGTGCAGGTGGTGGAACACTGCTGTGTGAAGCTGGAGCCATGAGGAGGCCTGGGTTTGGACCCTGGTTGACCCAAATATGCAGGGCATGCCTGTGCATACCAGTGATCCCGGCTGCCTGGAGGCAGTGTGGGGAGGCCCTGTTGAGGGTTGCCTCTCTCTCTCTCTCTCTCTCTCTCTCTCACATGAAACATTTTTTAAAAGGAGTTTATTATTAATCCGATACCATTATCTAACCTATTTGAATTTTGCCAATTGTCCCAATAATGTACTTTATAACTTATTTTTTTTGGGTTCAGAATTTAGCCTAGGATCATGTATTGCATTTAATATGCATGTGCTTTAGTTTCTTTTCCTTCATGAGTGAGGAAGAGAGGCAGAGACAGGTACTTCTGACAGGGCCTCGCAGTGGCACACCCCTCCTGGCTCAGCCTCCCAGTTACTGAGGACTGTCGGTACATGCAACATGCCCAGCACATGCAGCTGACCCAGGAGCCAGACCCAGCCTGCCACGTGGCCTCCAGCCTCCTAGGCTGAAGGGCCGGAGGAGCACCATAATCTCTGGGCTGTCTCTTCTTAATCTACATCAGTATCTTGTTCCATCTTTGTCTTTTAGACACTGGAGTTTTGAAAGTACAGGTCAGTTATTTTGTATGAGGTCACTCAATCTGGGTGTGCCCAATGCTCCCCTCAGATTACATCTAGCCCCGAGTTCTCGGCAAGAACATACGGGCAGCGATGAACCCTTTCAGTCCGCCACTCCCCGGACAGTGCGGGCTTGTCCCCTAGGAAGGCACCAGTATCCCCCGGCAGTCTGGTCATCAGCTCTTCAGTTTCTGCGGGGGTCTTGCTAATCCCTGGCTAATGAGATCATTCTCTTTCGATGCAGTCATTCCATCTTCACCCTTGTCAACCCTAGCCTTGTTAGTGCCGCCCGATCTGCTGCTCCAGGGCCTCGCTAGTCACTGGCTTCATCTGTTACATACCTGGCTCTGACAAGCCTCTCTCACAGACTCCAGGATTTGTTGTCTTCTCTCTCTCCTTTTCCTTTAGTTTGCTATAGAGTGTGTACTCATCAGAGGGACAGTGAGAGTGAGAGAGGGCGGGAGAGTGGGGACTAACCCCCAGGGGGTGGCCACACCACAATCCTTTCTCTTCCATTCTCTCGGGATTTTGGGCGTGCATGCATGTACACTGGCATTCTTTTTGAGCTATCAGGTCCAGGACTCAAACCACACAGCTAACCACGTGAATCCAGCCACCTTAATCTCCATGCCACCTGTAGGCCTCGTGGTACATCTTTTGTAAGAGGTACACGGCTGTGGAGAGCAGCTAATTTAAAAACATGTGATTGGGAACCAGCAGTTAGCGTAATGGCTATGTCGCTGGACTCCCACGTAGTCGACTGCGGTTCGCGTCCCGGACCCGGTGGCTTAAAACTCACGCCGGGCGCGTGTGCGTGTGTGCCCAAGATCCCGAGAGGAGAATGGAGGAGAAGGGATTGCGGCGTGACCATCCCCCCTGGGGGGTGATTTCTCGCTTTCTGTCTCTATGTCTCTCTCTGTCTGTCTGGCGAGCGCACGCGCCCTATAGCAAAACAAACAAACAAACAAACATGTGATTAAAACACGTGGCCTGTAGACACATAGAAAAACACGCTTTTGTAATGTATTTTAGCAGGGCTATTGAGAAGCATTTACATACGAAAGCAGTATTTGCCTGTTGCTCATGGTTGTCTTTTTGTTATTGATACCCAATACCCCCAAACTGCCCAGTATTTGGCTAAAGGAAGTTACATGTGTTTATTAAATTGTCTTTCTGAAAAGATTAGAGAAATTATATGGCGCGAGTTATTTTCCTTTAGCCAATACTGGGCAGTTTGGGGGTATTGGGTATCAGTAACAAAAAGACAACCGTTAACAATAGGCAAATACTGCTTTCGTATGTACATGCTTCTCAATAGCCCTGCTAAAATACCTTACAAAAGCACGTTTTTCTATGTGTCTACAGGCCATGTGTTTTAATCACATGTTTTAAAATTAGCTGCTCTCCACACACGGTCACCATGCCCCTGATCTGTACTGCATTTGCACTGTACTGACAGAATCTACCAACAGGCAACAGGCCCAAAAAGAGATGTCAGTGAAAGGCGGGGACAAGAGGCCAGGGTCACTCAGGTCACTGCTGATACTCCCCACATTCCGATGACTGCTTACACACATAGCCTGATAACCGTGAGGACTGCCATACTACCAGCAGAAACAAAGTAAGGTGAATTCTTTTGGGTAGTGACTCCAGGCATGTATTCCTGGTCCCTCACAGTCATAACCGAGGACAACACTCACTTAAGCAAACCAGTTAGAATCTCTTGCGTAACTATTGTTCATCACAGTGTCCTTTCTGATACTGCCCCCACAGCACCTCTCTGTGAATGAAAGCTCCTTACCTCTTAAAACATGTTGGTAACTGGACAACAGAAACTGCAGGTGCTCCACCAGCTCATCCCAAGTCTGCCATTGGGTCTTATTGGACTGTAGAGACAGTAGAAGCAATTGGAAATAAATATCTTCTCCAGACACATTTTCTGTGCAGTTTTCAAGTCACTTTTTTAAAATTTAATTTTATTCATTCATTTATTTTTTTAATTTGACCAGAGACAGACACAGAGAGAGAGAGAGAGAGAGAGAGAGAGAGAGGGACAAAGGAAGCCGCCAGGTCTGGGACTCGAACCGTGGTTAGCCATGTGGGAGTGTCCAGCACCTTAACCCCCATGCTACCTGCTGGTCCCATCAAGTCACTTTTTTTTTTTTTTTTTTTTGAGAGGTTTTCGCTATGGGGTGCCTGCGCTCGTCAGACAGAGAGAGACATAGAGTCAGAAAGCGAGAAATCACCCCCCAGGGGGGATGGTCATGCTGCAATCCCTTCTCCTCCATTCTCCTCTCGGGATCTTGGGCACGCACACACACGCACCCGGCGTGAGTTTTAAGCCACCGGGTCCGGGATGCAAACCGCGGTCGACTACATGGGAGTCCAGCGACATTGCCATTACGCTAACTGCTGGTCCCCAAGTCACTTTTTTTTTTTAAAGAGAGATTTTTGCTATAGGGTGTGTGCATTCACCAGACAGTAGAGAGACAGAAAGCGAGAAATCATCCCCCCGGGGGATGGCCATGCTGCAATCCCTTCTCTTCCAGTCTCCTCTAGGGATCTTGGGCACATAAGCACACGTGCCCAGTGTGAGTTTTAAACCGCCAGTCTGGGACTCAAACTGAGGTCGACTACACAGGAGTCTAGCAATGTAATTCTTATGCCATCTACTGGTCCCAGTTTTCAAGTCACTTTTACATAATGCTCAGGCAGTTGTGTTTCAAGCCATAACCCCATGGGTAATATTAGAGAAATGGTGTTCTTTTTTTTTTAATAGAGATTTTTGCTCTAGGGCATGTGCACTAGTCAGATAGACATTGAGACAAAGCAAGAAATCACCCCCCAGGAGGGATGGCCAAACTGCAATCCCTTCTCCTTCAGTCTCCTCTGGGGACCTTGGGCACGTGCGTGCAGGAGGCCAGTGTGAGTTTTAAGGTGCCCGGTCTGGGACTCGAACTGCAGTTGACTACAAGGGTGTCCAGCAACATAGCCATTACACTATCTACTGTCCCGAGAAATGGGTGTCCTAGGCCTGGGACCGAAGCAGGAAACAGTACCTGACACTTGAGCAGCGACGTGGAATTGTTGAGAAAGTAGAGGGCCTGGGCCAGAGACAAGGGCAGGCGAGTGGGCGTCTCGCAGCTGTGCAGGAAGATGATCTCCAGTACTTTGCAGCGCAGCAGGTGGCTCTCCATGGTGGTGAAGAACATCTCCCTGCAGGGAGAAGGGCGGTGGGGGTTAGCCGTCACAACTGCATGTCAGAGGACACGGTTCAGCTCCTCCTGAGCAGGCTGGTATCCGTCCCGAAAACCAAAACAGAAACAACATCAAAACCAAACCAAAACAGTTAAGAAGGGGTACAATGGAGGCCTGCAGAACCACAAAGCTGTGGACAGGGTGGAAAGGGCTTAGTGGCAAGCTCCGGGTTGCTGAGGCCACCCGGGAATGTCCAGGCTCACTCCCTTGTACATGCCAGGTGTCATGTGTGTGCTAGACCCTGGCTGGTAGGATCGTGGCATGAGAACCTGCTGGAGGTGCCTGCCCCTCTCTCTCTGTCTTCCTTTCTTCCTTTCTTAATAAAGAAACAGACTTAAAAAAAGGAGAGAGAGAGAATTAAGTCATACTGTAACTATGAGGATTAATATGAGAATATTAACTACTTCTAAATGCCTGTAATTGATCAGATACTGTTTGGCACGCTGAGGAATATTAAGGTAAATGAAAGAGGATACTGCTTTAGGAAGCTGATAGCTGAACAGAGGCAAGAGTTATGCAAGAGGAACTTAAAGTGCTGCAGGGATACTTAGAAGAGAGAGCACCTTTGGTCAGGGGACTAGAAATGGCTTCTGATGGAGGAGCCGACCCTGGTGACAAAGACAGCTCAAGGCAGGAGGCATTTCAATGCGGGCAGTTGGGACAACATGAGTAAAGATAAAACGTGAAGAGTACACAGCTAGGGATTGTGGCTTCTTAAATTTCAGAGTCCAGATCGAAGTCTTTTGCCAGCCTACCCTAGTGCAGTTTTTCCAGCAGGTGGGCTGGACAACTTCAGAGGCTCTGAGCGGAGTGACAACCAGACACACAGGGACACCTCTGAACCGCTGGAAGGTTCCGACTGGCGTGGTCTGTGTTGAGCCTGTGAGCCCCAGTGGTTCTAGGAGGCAGACGGCCTGGGACAGAGGAGGAGCCGGTAACATGGAGGAACAGTGAGACTCGCTTAGCCAGCAAGCAGGTTAGCCCCAGTTTTCAGGGTTCTTTCTCCGACAACACCCTGCTTCTTCACAGCTGGGCAACATCAGTAAGACAAGGCAGCCCCCATGCCACTCTGCTCATAAAAATAGTAAGTAGGAAAAGTGTATGTTTTAAGTTTTCCATCAGACACATTAGTCTTCAATAAGTTCGTGGAAAATGTATATTATGAAAAAACTATGTATGAATTTCAATTTTTTTTTTTTTTTTTTGCATCAAAATAAACATGTACTGGGCCAATAGGTGGTGTGGTGGTTTAGGTGGTGGATCCCACATGGCCAGCTATGTGGTGTGAGTTCTAGACTTGAACAAGCCGGATGAGTGTGTGTGTGCGTGCCCAAAATCCCAGGAGGAGAATGGAGGAGAAGGGAGTGCAGCATGGCTATCTCCCCTGGGGGATGATTTCTCACTTTTCCTCTCACTGTCTCTCCTGCAAGCACACACACCCTATGGCAAAAACCTTAAAAAAAAAAGCAGAGTGGGGACCAGCAGATGGCATAATGGTTAACGTTACTGGACTCCCACATAGTCAACAGCAGTTTGAGTCCCGGACCCAGGGGCTTAAAACTCTCACTGGGCGCGTGTGTGTGTGCCCAAGATCTTGAGAGGAGAATGGAGAAGAGACTGCAGCATGGCCATATCCCCCGGGGGGTGATTCCTAGCTTTCTGTCTCTGTCTGTCCAGTGAACACATGCACCCTAAAGCAAAAATTTCTAAAAAAAAAAAAAAAAGAAAGAAAAGAAAAAAGCAGAGGAAAAAATTTTGACTTTTCCTTCTTATTAAAAAAACAACAACCTTTTTTTTAAGAGAGACTTTTGTTATAGGGCGCAAATGCTCACCAAAGAGACAGAGAGGCAGAGAGACTAAGTGACAGGATTAAGCCGAGGAAGTCGGTCACACGTGACCCAGCCCCTTAACCTTTTGGCCCCTAAGTTGTCTCTTCTATCTATCTATATATTTATCTATTTATTAGTAAGTATAAGTATATATATAGATAGAAGAGTATATATTTATATATGTTTATTTATTTAGTTTTACCACCTTGCCGCCTGCTGGCCCCTTACTTACATGTTATTGCCAGAGGGTGTGTGAGCTTGCCATGAGAGAGCACGGTCACGCTGCAGAGACAGAGGGAGGTGAGAATCACCCCAGGGGATGGCCACATGCAATCCCTTCTCCAGTTTCTTCTGGAGATTATGGGCATGCACGCACAGGTGCTCGCATGCTAGGTCTGGGATGAAGTCAGCCATGTGGGATCTGCAGCCTTAACTCCGTGCGACCTGCTGGCCCCAACTGTCTGTTTCATAATGTCTTTTAATTAGGAGTGACCCCTCAGTTTGTGTCTTTGATGACATTGGCTTTTTTGAAAAGCACACAAGTTTTTCACAGAATGTCTCTCATTTGAGATTCCTGATCAGATCAAGGGTAAGCATTTTTGGCAGAGGTACTGAAGAGTGATGTTCTGTCCTTCTCGGTGAATCACAGCAAGAGGTGCATGATGCTCACTTGCCCCATCGCTGCCGTGGACTGTAAAGCTGTTTCTCTCTTTAGCAAATGAGTATCTTGTGGAGCTATCTGGAGCCTGCAAGGATCTTGTGACTACACACTCTCTGGATTTTAAAATTACTGGCTCAAGGAAGGAATGATAGGTCCTAGCCAAAAACCTCTATTCCCTTATTTCCTACTAAGGAAATACTTAGAGAAACTGAATTCTTTATTTTTACTAATAATGTCTAGAGGCTCCACAGACCTAACGCTCTTCATTCTCGGGTCACCGCCCCTTCCTGTAATGTTGGATGCATTTAGTTCAATCGTCCACCGAGCCTTTAGTGGATGAGGGTCAGCACAGAGGACGATTCAACAGCCGAATCCTGAAGGGTAAGTCATCACAGAATTGGATGAGTAGGGATATTTAGGCCTTGAACAAGAAACGATGCCAGGTCGGCAGGTAGTGTGGTGGTTGGGCACTGGACTCCCACACGGCTGACGGCGGTTCGAGTCCGGGACCTGGCGGCTTGCTTCCTTGCTGTCCCTTTCTGTCTCTCACTTTGTCCTTCTATGGTCAAATAAAAGTAAATAAATGAAGTTAAATAAAATGATTCTTTTCAAAAAAAAAAAAAGAAAGAAATTATGCCTTAGTTGGAAATGAGAACAATTAGTTGGCAATCTTTTCCTTTCAAAAGGTCAAGGAGGGCCAGCAGGTGGTGTGGTGACCAAGGGTGCTGGATTCTCACATGGCTAACCACAGTTCAAGACCTGGACCTGGTGACTTGCTTTCTCGCTTTCCCTTACTCTTTCTCTCTCTATCTGGTCAAATTGAAAAATAATAACAAATGGAATTAAATAAACAAACAATTATTTAAAAAAAGAAAAGATCAAAGAAACAGAAACAATCTCTCTATCTCTTTTTCCACTATTTTAGTTACAGTTTGGAATTTTCTCTGTTGAGATTCTGTTCCTAGCAGGTGGGATGGATAGAACAGTTAATTTTAAGAAAAATGACTTTCTAAAATTGTTCTAAATGGACAAACAGAAATGCAGGCTCACCTCTGACTTCTCTCGGGAATGTCCAGCACGAACCCGAACATCATCTCGGCAATTTTATTGGAGCTGCAGGTGGGGGTCCTGTCCACCTCGACAGCGAGGGACAGCATCCGCTGGAGCTGGCACACGGTCCTGTGTGCAGAGCACCGGGCACAGGTAAGCGCAGGCCTGGCAAGCAGCCACCTGTGCGGGGAAGGGGCCCACTGTCTGCTGAGAATAGAGACTCCTGAAGGACCTCGTGATGGACACGCTGGGTCAGGGAGGACAACTGAAACCATCGGCCTGCTTTCACTTAGCAATTTCACCTCTCTGAATCCCTTTTTCCTGATCATATTACCTGAACCTCTCAGGACCTGGGGCTGAGCTGCAGAAGCAAGCAGCTTTATTGTATTTTATTTTAAAGATTTTTGCCATAGGGCATGTGCTCTTGCTGGAGAGAGACAGAGAGGGAAAGTGAGAAATCCTCTGCCCCCAGAAGATGGCCACACCGCAGTCCTTTCACCTCCATTCTCTTGGGACTTGGGCACACATGCATGTCTGGCATATGTCTCAAGCCACCAGTCCCAGGACTCAAACCATGGTGGACCACGTGGGAATCCAATGCCTTAACCACCACACTATCTGCTGTCCCCATAAGCTGCTTTTAAATTAAAAAACAGAACCACACAGGGCTGGCAGGTGGTGTGGTAGTTAATGGCACTAGACTCCCACATGGCTGACTGCAGTTCAAGTCCCAGACTTGGAGGCTTGCTTTCTAAGTTTCCTCTCTCTTGCTTTCACTCTGTCCCTCTCTGGTCCAATTTAAAAATTAAGTAAATAAATAAATAAAAAGTTATAAAACAAAAACTAAAACAGAACCACACAAAATCATGAGCAATATGTAAAATATTTGGCATATATGGTAAATAGTAGTGCATATTATTATTGATAAGATCATAATAAAATTGACTTTCAGGAGGCCCTATTATAATTTCTACTAATACTTACTTCTAACAACTTTATTGATTACTATATGAGATTAGCTTCCATAGAAGGAATAGGGTCTACCTCCCTCTTAGGTCTGTACATGGTGTCTCTATGATAATCCCACTTTAGGAGCTCCCCCAACCTACCCAAACACACGTGTCATTCTTCTAAAACATTCCCCCTTGAGATACAAGCTCGTCTTCTCAAGTAGCTGAAACCCACGGATAGGCCTTAATTGAAATGGGCTTAATTAAAAACTAAATGATCATGCAGCATTGTAAATTCAGGCACGAATGCTGTCTTTGAAATGTCAAGTGTGATTGGCTTTTAACAACACGACTGACGTGGAATATTAGGCTATTTGCATAGGGCAGCCATAGCCCCTAAGATCCTGGGGTCTCTCAAAATGTGCCAAGACCATTCAACCCCATAACGAAAAGCAGCGTGAGTCTCTTTCCAATGCAGCTGGAGGTGATGGGCCCTGTCCTGGACTGAGCCACTGCAGTGAAACTTGCTGGAACCCTCAGTGTGGATCGCTAGTTTCTTGCAGGAAACAGGTCCCTGAGGACTAGCAGCTGCTGGAACACCTACCCACCCTGTCAGGGGACATCTGAAGTGATGAATGGCTGTAACCCTTTATTGTCCCTTGAAGTCCAGGAAAGGGAAGGCAGTGTCCTACAGTGTTTGTTTCCCTTCTGCTTTGTGAATTTATATCCTCTTTTGTGAAGTTCTTTCCATCTAGTGGGAAAGCACCTGCTTTTGAAATTAGAATTTAGCCTTTACACTAAGTTTTTAATAAGAGTCAGCCTATGTTATAAGATCTTGTTACTGTGGGAAAAGCTGGTCATTAAAACTGCAGCCCCAGGGAGGGGAACTTCGTCTGACCGGAACTTACACTTGATTGGCGTTCTTTGTCAGGGTGGGCTGAGAAGAAGGGTTGCTACCGCTGGCCTTCGAGGCCGCTGTTCTTGAAGAGGTCTGGTTCCCACTGGGCTGAGTCAGTCCACTTTCAGTCACTGCTTTGACCAGCCACTTGATAACATCCCTGCAATGGAAAATAGATAAGAAAAGGTGGTATTTCTGTGCTCAAGACTGCAATCTTCACCTAAACTTTCAGGCCTCTAGGTTTCTCCAAAGTCAATAAAGATGGCCCTTAAGCTACTTTCAACATTTAAAATTGCTACATGAAAACATAATAGTCTGCTGAAAACCCACATCTAACTGTAGTAACTAATAGTCTAATGGTGGCCCCATACTTAGTTGCAGTAAGACTATATAGAAAGTTAAGAAAATATCCACATTTCTTTGGGTTATATCATAATTTTTTTTTGGAAAGGTGTTTGCTAAAGGGTGCATGCGCTCACCAGAAAGACAGAGAGAGACAGAGACAGAAAGCAAGAAATCACCCCCCAGGGGGCATGGCCATGCCACAATCCCCTCGCCTCCATTCTCCTCTTGGGATCTTAGGCACCGCATGCACACGCGCCTGGCATTGAGTTTAAGTCACTGGGTCCGGGACTCAAACCGTGGTCGACTACATGAGAGTCCAGCAACATAGCCATTACGCCAAATGCTGGTCCCTGGTTATATTATAATTATTAAAAGGAACCTCTGGGGAACCAGCAGTTAGCGTAATGGCTATGTCGCTGGACTCCCACGTAGTCGACTGCGGTTCACATCCCGGACCCGGTGGCTTAAAACTCACGCCGGGCGCGTGTGCGTGCGTGCCCAAGATCCCGAGAGGAGAATGGAGGAGAAGGGATTGCGGCGTGACCATCCCCCCTGGGGGGTGATTTCTCGTTTTCTGTCTCTATGTCTCTCTCTGTCTGTCTGGCGAGCACATACGCCCTATAGCGAAAAACCTCTCCAAAAAAAAAAAAAAGAAAAGAAAAGAAAAGGTACCTCTGGGGGTGCACCGGAAGTGATCCGTGGGTTGGAGGCTGTCGGGGCTAGGGCGTCAGGAAAGACCTAAAGATTAGATTGTAAGACAAGAAAATAGAAGCCATGTTTTGAAGACCTGTATTACAGGTACTTTGTCAGTTTGTAAGACATAAATCTGAAATAGCTAGCAGGTTTGATTCTTGAAAGATCTCTGAATCGTGTGTAGTTACTTGGGCGAGTGGGTCAGGACCTTGTCATGAGACAGGTGGAAGGAAAAAATCCAGTCACAATATTTTCTTTGGCAACAAATGAGATGTGGAGATCAGGGGAAAATGAAGTCTATCAAATGGGTGATGCCAGTCAAAAGACAACGTGGCACAGAATATCAGTATTCCGGCCAGGTCTCAGAGATGTGGCATATCAGTATGTGAAAAGGGGGTCTCGAATTTATGTGGAAGGCAAAGTAGACTATGGCGAATACACAGATAAAAATAACGTGAGACGGTAGGCAACAACGATCATAGCTGATAACATTATATTTCTGAGTGACCAGACCAAAGAGAAGGTGTAGAATGGATGATTCTCCTTTGGCCGTTGCTTGGTACAGTCTCATTTCCAAATCATGTATAGTCTTTATAATTTCTGAGGAAAAGAATTAAAGTGCTCTTTTTATATAAAAAAAATAATAAAAAAATAAATAAAAGGTACCTCTGGGGTCAAAGAGCTTCTTGACAAAAGCCTTCCTTGATAAGATTGAAAGTTAGACTGGATGGGACCAACAGTCCTTTTTGCCCTTTTAATTTGCTATAGAGCACATGTGCTCACTGGAGAGAGAGAGAGAGAGAGAGAGAGAGAGAGAGAGAGAGAGAGAGAGAGAAATCAACCCCCCCCCCCCCCCCCGCCCCAGAGGGGATGGCCACAGTGAAATCCCCTCTCCTCTCAGGATTTTGGGCACATATGCACATGTGCGTGGTATGTTTTTTAAGCTGCTGAATCTGGGACTCGAACTAGACAGTCAGCCATGTAGGAATCCAGTTGCCTTAACCACCATGCCTCTGACTGGCCCAAGGAACAAATTTTAATTGTCATAACAGAATAAAGAAAGCTGGGGGGCAGGTAGGTGGCATGGTCATTAAGGGCGCTGGGCTCCCACATGGCTGACCGTGGTTCAAGTCTTGGCCCTGGCAGTTTGCTTTCTCACTTCCTCTCCCTCTCTCTTTTTGTCCCTCTCTGATCAAATAAAAGAGAGACAGAGAAAGAAAGAAAAGAAAAGGCAACAAGAGAAAAGAAAACAAAAGGAAGAAGGGAAGGAAGGAAAGAAAGAAAGTTAAATAATCTAAAAATAAGGAAGAAAGAAAAAGAAAAGCACACTGAATCCTGGGTCCAGCAGATGGCATACCAGTTATGTTGCTGGGCTCCCATGTGATTGCCGTGGTTAGAGTCCGGGACACGGTGGCTTAAAATTCACGCTAGGTGCATGTGCACGCATGCCCAAAGTCCCAAGAAGAGAATGGAGAAGGGACTGCGGTGTGGCCATCCCCTGGGGGGTGATTTCTTGCTTTCCGTCACTCTGTCTGTCTGGCAAGTGCACGCTCCTTATAGTAAAAATCCCTCAAAGCAAAAAAAAAAAAAAAAGAAAGAAAACTGAATCCTAAACCAACAGTATTTAATCGTATTCACAATATTTTTTTTTTTGAGAGGTTTTCACTATAGGGCACGTGTGCTCGCCAGACAGAGAGAGACATAGAGACAGAAAGCGAGAAATCACCCCCCAGGGGGGATGGTCACGCTGCAATCCCTTCTCCTCCATTCTCCTCTCGGGATCTTGGGCACGCACGCACATGCGCCTGGCGTGAGTTTTAAGCCACCGGGTCCGGGACGCGAACCGCGGTCGACTACATGGGAGTCCAGCGACATAGCCATTATGCTAACTGCTGGTTCCCACCTATTCACAATATTTTTAAAAAATTCCTACTTAATCCTATGTACAAAACAAAGAAAACAAAAAAGTAAAAACAAACAAATAAAACAAACTTCAGTGAGCTCTAGAAATAGCTACACTAGAATCCTTTGAAGTAAGGATGAAAAGCGTCGATTAAAATAAATACATTGATCTGAAAGCTGGTTAAGAAACTTTTAGACCCCAGGTCTTCCCCAACCATGGAGACTAAGGTTAACTCCGTCAGTGGAAACACAAGCTCTCTCGGACGGGGTACCGGCACAGCTCGGCGGCAAAGGCGCCAGCTATCAGAGGCACCTACTGAACACCTACGTGATGAGCGCCTGATCTGTCACCTTCCCACACCTAGCACCTGGTCTTTACCCCTCAGGTAGGTGACTGGAAGTCTGGAAGCCGAACCAGCCCAAGAGGAAAGACCTAAAGGCATTGACCCAGGGGTTTTCTAAGAAATGGGAAACCCGTTCTACCTACAGGCACGTGTAGAAATGACAAGTCCTCCCATAGCTTCCATCAACTTCTGAGGCTCTCACCTTTAAACAGACTATCAAGATTTACCAGGATCCATGGAAAGCTTCTAACACAAGAGGTCAAAATGACACACATCAGAAAATGAACATGAGCATGCAAATCAAAGAGAGAAAAAGCTGACCGATGCCTAAAACATAACGACGCCTCCTCCTACGTTAGAGGAGATATATAACACTCAGCATCCCATACTCTCTTGTGAAAACTATTGTCAACAAATATATAAGAATATATGAGAATGTAGACACGAGTGGAAGAGTTTCAATGCGATGCTATTCTAATGAGAACAATTTCTAAAAAAGTCAGGGATGTAGTTACGGTAGGAAAACTACAGCTGGAGATCCCTAGCCTAGAATCACGTATTTCCCCGGTATAAGCATGTAAATACTGAACACTATGAAGCGTGCAGAAGCTCTGACCCTGAATCTCCAAAGAAAAGAACGCATGCTTGCTACATATTGTACCTTATTACGACCTACACGATCTACTGTCATTATACGACTTTCAGAAACTGTTAGTGACAAATGAGGTTTGTACTGAGCGCAGAGAGGTAGAAATTAGTAGGAGCTGGGAGAAGCCTTTAACGAGGCAGCCCCGAGATCTCACAAGGTTTTCTGGGCAATACTGAGAGGCCAAAGCAGCCTTGAGGGGAAAAGCCACTGTGCTGGTTTAAGCTATGGTGTCTGTCATGCTGCTGGTGCAGAGGGTTTTTCTAATGATTATCTGAAGTTTTTTTTTTTTTTTTAAAGAATTATTTATTTTATTTTACTTTATTTTATTTATTTTGCCTTAGGGGGTGTGCACTTGCCCAGAAGAGAGACAGGGACAGTGAGAAATCACCTCCTGGGGGGGTGACCGCACCGCAAACCCTTCTCTTCCATGCTCTTCCTGGGACCTTGGACATGCATGTATATGTGCCCCGTGTGATTCTTAAGCCACTGGGTCTGGGACTGGAACCACGGTTGGTCATGTGGGAGTCTAGCAATGTAACCACTATACCATCTGCTGGCCCCATTTATTTTTATTTATTATTATTATTATCTTTTTTTTTTTTTGAGAGTTTTTCTGCTATAGGGTGCATGTGCTCACCAGAAAGACAGAGAGAAACAGAGAGACAGGAAGTGAGAAATCACCCCCCAGGGGGGATGGCCACACCGCAATCCCTACTCCTCCATTCTTCTCTTGGGATCTTGGGCACGCATGCACACGCACCCGGCGTGAGTTTAAGCCACCGGGTCCAGGCCTTGAACCCTGGTCAACTACATGGGAGTCCAGCAACATAGCCATTACGCTAACTGCTGATCCCTATTATTATTTTTTTTAAGAAAGATTTTTGGGTGCATGCGCTCACTGGAGAGACAGAAAGGCGGAAAGCGAGAAATCACCCCCGGAGGAGGTGGCCATGCTACAATCCTTTCCATTCTTCTCTTGGGGTCTTGGGCATGCACACACACACACCCCCAACATGTTTCAAGCTGACAGGCCTGAGACTCAAACTGTGGTCGACTATGTGAGAGTCTAGCAACGTAAGGATTATGCCATCTGCTGGTCCCAATTTTATTTATTATTATTAGTCTTCAATTTGACAAGAGAGTGAGCGAGAGCAAGCTGCCAGTTCCAGGACTTGAACCACATTGGCCATGCAGGAGTCCAGCACCTTAGACATCACGCCACTTGCTAGCCCCGATCACCTGTAGTTTTTTTTTTTTTTAGTTATAGTATTTTTTTTTTTTGGAGACGTTTTTGCTATAGGGCGCAAAAGACAGACAGACAGAGACAGAGAGACAGAAAGCGAGAAATCATCCCCCAGGGGGTATGGCCATGCTGCAATCCCTTCTCCTCCATTCTCCTCTCGGGATCTTGGGCACACACGCACACGTGCCCGGCGTGAGTTTTAAGCCACCGGGTCCGGGACGCGAACCGCGGTCGACTACATGGGAGTCCAGTGACATAGCCATTACGCTAACTGCTGGTCCCAACCTGTAGTTTTTTTTTTTTTGGAGAGGTTTTTTTTTTTTTTTTTTTTTTTTTTTTTTTTTTTTTTTTTTTTTTTCGCTATAGGACGCGTGCACTCGCCTGACAGACAGAGAGAGACATAGAGACAGAAAGTGAGAAATCACCCACCTCCCAGGGGGGATGGTCACGCCGCAATCCCTTCTCCTCCATTCTCCTCTCGGGATCTTGGGCACGCACGCACACGCGCCCGGCGTGAGTTTTAAGCCACCGGGTCCGGGACACGAACCATGGTCGACTACATGGGAGTCCAGCGACATAGCCATTACGCTAACTGCTGGTTCCTGCAACCTGTAGTTTTGATAACTACCCCGGCTGCACTATGACTAGATCATCTCACACCAGCATCCTCTGGTCTTCGTGAGCTGCCTACCTATCCCTCTGCCTCCTGTCATCCCGGGGCTTGGCGGGCTGGTTACCTGACATTGTGGGGCTGCTTGTCACAGGACAGCACGGTGTTTGCAATGGATTGCTGCAGGTGCTGCCGCTGCCTCCTCAGGATCTGCTGGAAGTCATCCTCCAGGGTCTGTACTACGTAACGCAGAAAAAGGACTCGCCCAGGTAGGGTCTGTCCCTGTGGGAGAAAAATGAGAAGACAGGGGTTCTTCTCCATCTCCTGGATGACAGTAAGCATAGGCCGCCATGCGTACTAAACCCAGGAGAAGGCCATGAGTCAAGGGTGTCTATCTTTTTTTTCCCCCAAGTGTGTCTATTTTTAAGAGAAGCTTCTGGGGCAGAGCAGGTGGCCTGGGTCAATATAAAAGAGGACAAACGGGACAACAGCTAAAAGAATTGAACCCTGTAAAGCCTTGAACCATTTTTTTGGTTTCTAGTCATTAAACACAAGTTCGAAAGATCGAGGCATCTGTAGATAATCAGAATTACCTAACAGCTAAGCTGCAATCAGAGCTGTGCTGGAGTCTCTAGGATTAGAGATATTTAAGAGACAGCCTTGTGGGGCCAGCAGATGGTGTAGTGGCACTGGACTCCCACATAGCTGACCACGGTTTGAGTCAGCTTGAAAATCACACTGGGTGTGTGTGCGTGCATGCCCAAGATCCAGGAGGAAAATAGAGACGGGATTGTGACGTGGCCATCCCTCCTGGGGGGATGATTTCTCACTTTTCCTCTCACTGTCTCTGTTTCTCTCTCTGGCGAGTGCACATTCCCTAAAACAAAAACATCTTTAAAAAAAAAAAAATCACGATGTCCCCCGCACCTGCTGAATGTCCCGCTACGTGAGCTGACACATGTCCTATTGTTGAAGCAAGTCTGAGGTGGCCATCCTGTGACAGGTGAAATGGTCCTGACCCAGGAGAGCACAGGCTTTGATGGCATACACCTTATGGGTTTTTATTTTAAGAGGCTTTTGTCATAGGGTGTGTGCACTTTCCAGAGAAAGAGAGACAGAGACAGAAATGGTCAGAGGGAAAGTGAGAAATTACCCCAAGGGGAGGATGGCAATGCTACAATCCCTTTTCCTCCATTCTTCTCCTGGGATTTTGAGCATGCACGTACATGTGCCTGGCGTGATTTTCAAGCCACTGGTCCATGACCTGCTGCCCTAGGTTTTGTTGTTTTGTTTTTTTTTTAAGAGGTTTTTGCTATAGGGCGCGTGCACTCGCCAGACAGACAGAGAGAGACGAGAGACAGAAAGCGAGAAATCACCCCCCAGGGGGGATGGCCATGCCACAATCCCTTCTCCTCCATTCTCCTCTCGGGATCTTGGGCACGCACGCACACGCGCCCGGCATGAGTCTTAAGCCACCAGGTCCAGGACGTGAACCGCGGTCGACTACGTGGGAGTCCAGAGACATAGCCATTACGCTAACTGCTGGTCCCAGGTTTTGTTGTTTTAAACCTAGCTCCATTTCTTATTCAACTCAACTGACCTGAGGTTCCATGTCTTTGGATTTATATGGGGATAAATCTATCCTTATTTATTCTTTTTAGAGAGATTTTTGCTATAGAATGAATGTGCTCGCTGGAGAAATGGGGAGACAGAAAGTGAGTTAAATCACCCCTCCCCCCCAGGGGAGATGGCCACGCCAAAATCCCTTCTTCTCCATTCTCCTCTTGGGATCTTGGGCAGACATGCACACATAGCCGGCATGAGTTTTAAGCCCCCGGGTCTAGGACTCAAACCATGGTTTGAATACGTGGGAGTCTAGGTATGTAACCATTGCTCTATCTCCTGGTCCAACTCTTCCCTTATTAAAGACAGCAGAAGCACCTGTGACGTGGCAGGCAGGCATTTCACAATCTATGGTTCCCCTTTACTGGGAAACAAGTGCTAGGCGCTCAGGGGCTCAAGCTTGGAAACCTCAAAGAACAAGAGGTGGGGGCCAGCAGTTAGCATAATGGCTGTCACTGGACTCCCACGTAGTCGACCGCAGTTCGCGTCCCGGACCCGGTGGCTTAAAACTCACGCCGGGCACGTGTGCGTGCATGCCCAAGATCCCGAGAGGAGAACGGAGGAGAAGGGATTGCGGCGTGACCATCCCCCTGGGGGGTGATTTCTTGCTTTCTGTCTCTATGTCTCTCTCTGTCTGTCTGGCGAGCGCACGCGCCCTATAGCGAAAAACCTCTCCAAAAAAAAAAAAAAAAAGAATGTTATGACAGCCCTATCTTAAGCCTTAATACTGCTCAGATTTGCAGAGAACCTACCCTTTTCAGCTCCTGGCTTTTATATTCTGTAACTTTTATTTTATATTATCAAACTAATAAAGTTCTCTTATGCTCCACATATAAATTGATTCTAAACTTTATTTTATTTTAAAGGTTTATTTATTTATTTAATTCCATTTGTTATTATTATTTTTTAATTTGACCAGTGAAAGACAGAGAGAAGGGGAAAGCGAGAAGGTAAGCTTCCAGGTCTGGGACTCAAACCCATAGTCGGCCATGTGGGAATCCAGCACCTTTAACCACCACACCACCTGCCAGACCCAATTCTAAACTTTATAATGAAATAGTGTTTACAGTATCAGGACTGTGTTAAGATGATTATACTGGAAATTCAGATAGTCTACCAAAATCATTCCTTTCCCATGAAGTTTGTTTTTCCTAGTCTCCTTTTCCCCCACTTCATGCTGTCACTGTAACTTACTTCTTTCAGCTTCCCAAGAATGATATTAAATTTCACAGCATCTTTCCCTCCAATTTTTTTTTGTAATTTTGAAAGCAATTCTATTGGCATACCATACAATTCATCATTTTAAATATACAACACAATGATCTGTAACAAACTGAGTTGTGTAAAAATTACCACAATCTATTTCTAGAACATCTTCATCAGCCTTAGTAGTCTCTCATGCCCTTTCCAATCCCCCCTCATGGTGACCATTCATTTACGTCCTGTCTCTCTTGATTTACCTGGGCAATTCCTGTACATCGAATTATCAGCATGTGATGTCATGTATGTGGTTTCTTTTATTCAATTTAATGGGTTTTTTTGAGGTTTGTCCGTGTTATAACACATATCTATTGCTTGTTTCTTATTTTTATTTCATCACATGGGTACAGTGCGTTTTGTTTATCCATTCACCACTGATGAACATTTGAGCTGTTTCTACTTCTTGGCTGTTATAAATAATGTGGCTATAAACATTCCTGTGAAAGGCTACTTTCTTTGGGCTTTCCAAGTCTTCATTCAAATCTACTACTCTTCCCCTTATTTTCACAGCCATGGGCTTATAACTTTCTTTATTCGTTTGCTATTATTTTATTTATTGGATTTATTAATTATTATTATTGTTATTATTTACTTTGACCAGAGAGAGAGAAAGGGAAAGTGATAAAGGAAGTTTCCAGGTCCAGGACTTGAATTGCAGTTGGCCACATGGGCGTCCAGCACTTTAACCACCAAGTCACTTGCCAGCTCCCATTTGCTATTATTTTGAATGGGATCTGAAGGATACGTGAGTGTATTTAACCTTGCATTATAAGATAGAAATACTGGGGGAACCAGCAGTTAGCGTAATGGCTATGTCGCTGGACTCCCACGTAGTCGACCGCGGTTCGCGTCTCGGACCCGGTGGCTTACAACTCACGCCGGGCGCGTGTGCGTGCGTGCCCAAGATCCCGAGAGGAGAATGGAGGAGAAGGGATTGCGGCGTGACCATCCCCCCTGGGGGGTGATTTCTCGCTTTCTGTCTCTATGTCTCTCTCTGTCTGTCTGGCGAGCGCACGCGCCCTATAGCGAAAAACCTCTCCAAAAAAAAAAAAAAAAAAAAAAAAAAAAAAAAAAGATAGAAATACTGGGGCCAGCAGGTGGCGTGGTGGTCAAGGTGCTGGACATTCCCACATGGTCGACCACGGTTTGAGTCCCGGACCTGGTGGCTTGCTTTCTCACTTTCTCTCTCTCTCTCTCTCTCTCTCTGGTCAAATTAAAAAATAAATGAGTGGATAAATAAATAAATAATTAAAAAAAAAAAAAAAGATAGAAATACTGTTTCAATAAGACGTGTTTGGCAGGAGTGGTATCAGGAGGATAGTGGCCTAGACTTTACTGCTAGATTTGCTATCACTTTTTCTTTATAGTTAAAATTTCCTCTGCAAAAGATATACCCGCATAATTATGTTACCTCTTCTTCCATGACGTAGGTGAGCAGTTTCCAGTCCCACTCCACAGTCTTGGCACTGGCTGGATGTAGCCTGGAAGTCAAGTGGCATCAATTAGCATTCTGGAGAATAGACTGGAAGAAGGGATGGGAGCTGGACGAGGACAGAAAGGTCTACTCTTCTCAATGCTCTTGCCCACCCTTTAGTCAGTCTGGTGAATCTACCAAGCCAATGTGAGGGGAGTAGAGCTTCATTATTTTGTTTGCTATCCGGTAGCCACTCCCCTTTGGGAAGCATTAGTACTCCAACTCTGTGCTGAAGAAACTCACGCTTTACACTCTTCAGTCACCTGGCCTTGCCTGAGAGGACCCCAGGATGAAGCATGTGACTCAGTGAACCAATCATGATATTTTGTCTCAATTCAGAAGACTGACCTAAAGGTATCCGGTCTCACGTGAGGCCAGTTAAATCCTACAAGTCTGTTTTAGAACTCCTGCTTGACTATTAGAGAAATGGACTCTTTCCCACTAGGAATGTCGTAAAAGTCTAAGGCTGAAAGGGCTACCACGTGGCCAGAAATTAGAACCAAAGCAGAGCTGAAAAACTGATCCTGTAACCATTTTTGGACAATGAATCGAATCACATCTTGTTCCTAGGGTTCTAGTAATGTGAGTTATTAAATTCCTTTTCTACCAACTGCTAAGGCCAGTTTAGGTTGGGTTTCCTGCCGCTTGCAATACAGATGGCATTAATATATTAAGTCACCCTCCCCAACGACTAGCTGAATAAAGCTTAGGCAGCAGGAAGCTGTGCCGAGTCTGGGTTCCCTAGATTTGCCACAGCCAACTGTTAAGGTTCCTACTGTTGAATTTTCATGAGAAGCATGTAGGCTTCCTTTAGGACGTCAACTGTCTCAGAGCCACTGAGAAGGATTTTCTGGATGATGTGAGCCACGATTTCTCTGGGTGGGTAATGCTGGGGAGACACGAAGTCCATCAAAAACTGCACAGTTCCTAGAGGAAAATTTTCTTCAATGGTGTTTGTCACCATTCTTAGTCTTCGATGAGGAATGGGTTCTAATTTTTGACCCTTACTCTGTAGAGATAAAAAGAAAGAAATTAGGATGAGTTTCTAGAGTATATAAAAATGAGAAGTCCTGCAGCAAGTTGAAGGCAGTAAATTTTTTCATGTATTTGAAAGAGTTTATAATTCTGGGGCCGGCAGGTGGTGTGGTGCTTAAGGGCTCTGGACTCCCACATGGCTGACTGAGGTCCAAGTTCTAGACCTAGTGGCTTGCTTTCTCACTTTCTCTCTCTCTCTCTCTGCCCCTCTCTGGTCAAATTAAAAATAAATAAATAAAGTTATCATTTTAAGACAAGAGACAGAGGCTGACCCCATAGCTCAATGGTTAAGTGCAATGCATTGGGAACCAGATCCCTCCTGTCTGACCACAGTTCAAGTCCCAGCCTAATCCCAGTGGCTTGAAAAACATGCCAAGCGCAGGTGCTGCAGTCCCCAAATCTTGATTGGGTAAGAAATGAAAGAAACAAGATTGTAGCATGGCCATGCGCCAATTGAGGGTGCTTTATTTCTCTCTCACTCTCTCCTCCTCCCCCCCTCTTGCTTGCTCTCAAATAAATACACATGCCCTCTGGCAATTAAAAAATGTTTTATAAAATATTTTATTTAATGTTATTTATTATTATTATCTTTTAATTCAACCAGAGAGGGACAGAGAGAGAGAGAGAGAGAGAGAGAGAGAGAAAATGAGAAATCAAGTTACCTGTTCTAGGGGCTGGCAGGTGGTTTGGTGGTTAAGGTGGCTGGACTCCCACATGGCTGACAGTGGTTCGAGTCCCAGACCTAGTAGCTTGCTTTCTCACTTTCCTTCTCTCACTCTCTGTCTCTTTCTGGCCAACTTAAATAATAATAACGACAATGAATACAAATAATTCTTTAAAAATGAAGTTACCAGGTCTAGGATTTCAACCGTGATTGGTCATGTGGGAATCCAGCGCCTTAACCACCACACCACCTGCCACCCCCAGTAAATTAAAAATTAAAAAAAAAAAAAAAAGAGACAGGAGGGGGCCAGCAGGTAGCGTGGAGGTTGAGATGCCGGATTCCCACACGGTCGACCATGGTTCAAGTCCTGGACCTGGCGGCTTGCTTTCTCACTTTTCCTCTCTCTCTCTGGTCAAATTAAAAAATGATAATAATAAATGAAATTAAATTAATAATCCTTACAAAAAAGGAGAGAGAGAGAGAAAGAGAGAGAGGAAGGGCAAACAGGTGGTGTGGTGGCTGAGGTGTTGGGCTCCCATGTGGCTGACCATGGCCATGGTCCAAGTCTTGGACCTGGCGGCTTGCTTTCTAGCTTTCTCTCTGTGTGTCTCTCTGATGAGCATGTGTGCCCTAGAACAAATTAAAATAATAATACTTAAAAACAACAACAACAACAACAACAACAGACAGGAAAGTCTTATCTAAAAGACTTTTAAGGACACGAGAACAGGCTTATATAAAATTGGGCCAGCAGATGGCATGTCGGTTAAGGTGCTGGATTTCACATGGCTGACTTCACAGTTCTAGTCTGGGCCTAGCAGTTGTAAAACACTCTAGGCATGTGTGCGCATATACCCAAAATCCCGAGAGGAGAAGTGATTGAGATGTGGCCATCCTCTCTTCGGGGGAGGGGTACTGTCTCACTTTGCCTTTCTCTCCTCTCTAATGAGTACATGCACATGCACCCTATAGCAAAACAATTTTAGATCTATATAGCTATACAGGAAAGAAAATACAAGGCCTACCCCATACCTTAGTGGTTAAGGGAGCCAGATCCCACATGGCCAACCACAATTTGAGTCCCAATTGCAGCTACTTGAAAAACATGCTGGGTGCATGTGTATAGGTGCTCCAAATTCCGACAAGATGGAGAAATGGAGAAGGGACTGTGTGTGACCCACCTCACAGGGAGGTTTTCTCCTTCTCTTGGTCTCTCTGGCGAGTGCACATACCCTCTGGCAATTAATTAATTTTTTAAAAAAAGTACCAAAGGATTAAGAGGTAGCCTAAGTGGATTTTGGGATGGTTATGATGCTTTATCAGCTACTGAAATACAGAAATAAGAGGTTTTTCATTGTTAGAATCCTATCTGTAGTCACTGTCCATTGTACCACTGGCCCTTCTCCTCCATCCTCCCCCTGGGATTTTTGGCAAACACACACATGTACCAGGCATGATATTCTGGCTGCCAGGTCTGGGACTCAAACCACAGGAGGCCATATGGGAATCCAGTGCCTTAACCACTACACCACCTGCTTGCCCTATGTTTTGTTGCTTTTTTTTGAGACGATAAATTTTTTTTCTTTTTGCATCAACATAAACTCATAGTTTAATTCTATTTGACAACAATAAATATTAGGTTGCTTTTCCTCCCCCCAAAATGTGTATAAATACTGAGAGAGAATGTGTGAAACAGTTTTCTATCACCTGGGAAGTAGAATTGTGGGTGATTTTTCCTGTATATGCTTTTTGTTTGTTTGTTTTAAGACATTTTTGCCTTAGGGCACGTGCACTTGCCAGAGAAAGAGAGAAACAGACAGTGAGAAAGTGAGCAATCAGCCCCTGGGGGAATGGCCACACACAATCCCTTCCCCTCCACTCTCTTCCTGGAATCCTGGGCATGCACACACATGTGCCTGGAGTGAGTTTCACGCCACTGGGTCTGGGACTGAACCGTGGTTGGCCCTGTGGGAATCCAGCAACATAATCACTATACCATCTACTGGCCACTGTATATAATTTTTTTACTTTACACTTTTTACTTGACAAACATATATTACATTTATAATTAGAAGGAAAAACATTTAAACATCTGCTTGAGGGACCAGCAGATAGCATAATGGTCATGTTGCTGGACTCCCATATGACTGACAGCTGTTCAAGTCCAGGACCCAGAGGCTTCAAACTCATGCCGGGTGCATGTGCATGTATGCTCAAAATCCTGAGAGAAGAATGGAGGTGAAGAGATTGCGCATGGCCATTCCCTCTGGGGGTTGATTTCTCTCTTTCTGTCTCTCTGTCTCTTGGGTGAGTGCACACACCCCTATAGCAAAAATCTCTCTCTCTAAAAAAAAATCTGCTTGATATGGGTATCTAGTATCAACCATAAACTTTGTGAACACTTATTTTGTCCTGACTTAGTTCTTACCAACCCTAAGAAATAAATACTATATATTTTACTCCTATTTTATAGATAAAGAACCTAGAAATTGAGAGGGTAACATTTGTCATGCAACAAATGGAAGAAGCTGTTTTCCAACACAGATGGCATAACTCCAGGGACATCCTCTTAACCCCTCCTTTTTAAAAAATAAATATAAAATAATACAAATATATGTTACAATTCCAATTATTAAACATTATAAATGCTTATATATAAATATAAAAAACCAATGGAGAAGAAAATATGCCAAATCACTCACAATAATAAATGATGTCTGATAGCACCACGGGTGGTCATTTTTTTAAGAGATATTTTTGCTATAGGGCATGTGCGCTTGCTGCAGAGACAGAGACAGAGAGGCAGAAAGCAAGAAATCACCCCCCAGAGGGGATAGCCATACCACAATCCCTTCTCCACTCTCCTCTAGGGATTTTGGGCACACATGCACACGTGCTTGGTGTGAGTTTTAAGCCACCAGGTCTGGGATTCGAATGATAGTCTACTACTTGGGAATCCAGTGATGTACCATTATGCCATCTGCTGATCCTGATTTTGTGTATTTTAAAAATATTTTATAATAGGTAGTCATTATTATTTTTTTTTAGAGAGAGACTTTTGCTGTAGGATCCGTGCATTTGCAGGAGAGACAGAAAGACAGAAAGCAAGAAATCACCTTCCTGGGGGATGGGTATACTGCAATCCCTTCTCCAGTCTCCTCTCAGGATTTTGGGCATGTACACACATGCACCTGGCTTGAGTTTTAAGCTGCTGGGCCTGGGACTTGAACCACAGTCAACTATGTGGGAGTCCAGTGATGTAACCATTATGCCATATGCCATTCCCTGGTAAGCATTACTTTTTTAAGGAATTATTTATTTATTTATTTTAAAATTCTAGTAGTATTTTAAAACTTACTATAGGGCACGTGTACTCACCAGAGACTGAGAGAGAGAAAGTGAGAAAGCGAGCTGCCAGGTCTGGGACTTGAACCTCGGTCAGCCATGTGGGAATCCAGCCCATTAACCACCACACCATCTGCTGGCCCCTAATAAGCATTATTATTTTTTTATAGCGATCTTTTTTAAAAAAATAATTATTTTATTTAACTTTATTTATTTATATTTATTTTAATTCAACCAGACAGGGATAGAGTGAGAGAGAGAAAGTAAGTCATTAGGTCTGGGACTTGAACTGCAGTCAGCCATGTGAGAGTTCAGTGCCCTTAACCACCACTCTACCTGCCAGCCCCATAAGCGTTATTTTTGAAATCAGAAAATAAGTATTATACTTAAAATAGCTAACTCAACAAAGATCTGACAGCACAAGTTAACAGAGTAAAGCAGTAATAGCTGGAAATGACTTTCCAGAAAATCTTCTGGAGGAGAGACCAGTTAGCTTTCCTTAGATCTCCAATCATTGACTGTGCCAGCAACGATTACTAGCTTTTTTAGTTTTTTTGCCGTAGGGCACATGCACTCTCTGGAGAGACAGAGAGAGGATAGTAAGAAATCCCCCTGTGAGGCAATGGCCATGCTGCAATTCCTCTCAAAATTTTGGGCACACACATGTGCCTGGCGTGATTTTCAAACTGCTGGGTCTGGGGCTTAAACTGTGGTCAACCATCTGAGGAGTCCAGCATCTTAGTCATCATGCCACATATTTACCACAACAGCATACGTTTTGACTCTCTGAACTGCTGTTACGTGTCCCTTAATGATGGGAATACATTCTGAGAAATGTGCTGCTAGGTGATTTCACTATTGTTTGAACATCACAAAATCCATGTACACAAACGGAGACGGGACAGCCTCGAGCACACTTAGGTGTGAGATAGGCCTATATGCATGTCACGGGAGCACTGGCAAAGATGTGGTCTGTCGTCGACCGCGATGTCATTATGTGGAGCACAACTGTACTTAAAGCCAGTCACCTTCAGCCTCATACTCTGAGACCGAGCCACACTTTTTCCTTTACATATCTAGTTTAGTTAACACGGATGAAGCAAGACAAATGGGAAGTACCATTCCCAATAAAAATCTCAAAACTGAATTTCTTTTGTTTCTTTTTTCTTTAAATGGTGTGCATGTGATCACTAGAGAGACAGAGAGACAGAAAGCAAGAAATAGCCTCCCCCCTCCCCCAGGGAAAATGGCCACACCACAATCTCTTCTTTTCCATTCTCCTTTTAGGATTTTGGGCATATACACATATGTGCCTGGTATGAGTTTCAAGCCGCCAGGTCCAGTGCCTTAAACACTACGCCACCTGCTGGCCCCTAAATTTCTTCTGTAAAAGTCAGAGTAATAATTTTGGAGGCACTGAAGTGACAAGAGTATTACTGTATCTGTGACATGGGAGCTATAATGAGGGCATTAGTAAAAGACTGGCATGGCAGCTGAAGACAGAACTTGGGTGAAGACCTGTGATGTGCCAGATACTCTAACAGGTACTCTACGTATATGACTTCATCGAATGCCGGCGAGGTATGTTTCATATCCACTTCACAGCTAGGAAAGCTAAGGCTCAGAAAGGAAGAGTGACTTGCACAGTGCCAGTCTTTAAGGGGGGCTGAAGTCTGAACCAGATCCGGCTCCATACTAAATGATTCCCACAAGTGAGGGGAAGGTACAAATTTCATTTATATTTGGCTTGTTCTCTCATGCAGGGACTTGAGTCCTACCAACTTTACCTTCGGCCTATATAAAAGCCACCTAAGCCCTGGGAAAAGATGGGTTGGCTCACCTCTCTTGTGTCTCTGTCCGGTATCAATGTCTGGAAGAAGAGATGGTGTACTGGTGGGCGTAAGAAGAACTTCAGTCTATGTAGGCATGGTCTGTTATACAGCCCGCTTTGTGGTGTCTGTGCCTGCACCTGGGCAGACACGGAGATGGCAGGCTCTGACGGTGCTATGTCTTTTCTGGTTGGGGTTTTCATGGCAGAGAGCCACGGAACTTTCTCTAAGGAAGTTTCTGACTGTGGAGATGGGGGGCTAGGAGAGCAGCTTGAAGAGGATGAAGCTGACATATCCATAGGAGTTTCATGGTTCTCGGCACCATTCTGGGGACAGGCAAGCCTACCTCGAGGTAAAAGAGGCCAATTTCCAGGTGAGCATGACATGTCTCCTGATGAGCACTGCACGTCTCCAGGTAAATGGAACACATCCGCTGGTAGGTGTGGCACATCACCTGGTGACTGGGGTATATCTCCTGGTGACTGTGGAGCATTGCCTGGTGACTGTGGCATGTGTCCCAGTGACTGGGGCATGTCCTGCAGATGTGCCACATCTTGTAGATATGATGTATTTTGAGGAGGGCCTTGTATATTTTGAGGTAGGCCCAGAGAGTCTTGAGGTGAGCTTGCTGAGTATTGAGGATGCCATGACGGATCTTGAAATGGGCTTGGCATAGTCTGCTGAGGGCATGGCACATTTTGAGGTGGGTCTGGTACATTCTGAGGAGGGCATGCCACATCTTTAGGAACGCATGTTATATGCACACTTTGAGGAGGGCATGGCACACCTTGAGGAGGGCATGGCACACCTTGAGGAAGGAATGGCATATTTTGAGGAGGGCTTGGCATTTGAGGAGGGCATGGCACACCTTGAGGAGGGCATGGCACACCTTGAGGAAGGAATGGCATATTGTGAGGAGGGCTTGGCATATTTTGAGGAGGGCATGGCACACCTTGAGGAGGGCATCGCACATCTTGAGGAGGGCATAGCATATTTTGAGGAAGGCACGGCACACTCTGAGGAAGGTATGGCACACCTTGAGAGGGGCATGGCACACCCTGGGGAGGGTATGGCACATCTTGAGGAGGGCATGACACTTCTTGAGGTGGATGAGGCAAAGCTTGTAATTGGCACTGCATGGTCTGTGATGGGCATGACAAGGCTCGTGGTGGGCAGGAGGAGGCTCGTGGGGGACATGGTGAAGCTCTTAGTGGACATGGCAAAGCTCGTAGCAGGCAAGGCACATCTTGCTGTAAGCATGGCAAGTGTGCCCTTTGATTGCTGCTGCTACCACTGTTGCTTGCTGGGGAGAGGGAGCTGACATCCGAAGACAGCTGTAAGCTTGCCAAGAAGCTGAGGTCACTTCTGAATGTGGCTGAACTACAATCCGGCTCTGCTGGATAAACAGAGTTCCCACTGATAGGTGTAGGGAGTTGGGGACCTTCAAATGAGGCTTCTTCCAGCAGGTCCAAATCCACAGGATCACTGTTAATAATTCTCCGTGTGGCAGGCCAAGAGCTTCTGTCCACCCGTCCTTCTACTGCCTCTTTGCTGGAGAGACTGGGACATGTCTGAAGATTGGTTGGCTCCTTCTGGGAAGGAGTGACATGTTCTAAAGTCAAGTCAAGAGTGGCAATAGGTCTATTTTCTTCTTCAGTACTTGTCAGGTCAATCACACAGACTCCACTGCGATCCTTTGTCCTTGGTCTGGTTTCTCTTGTCAAGTCAATGAAGTCCTGTTGAAGGATTATGAGAAGAAAAGAGATCAAGTAGGTAGCCTCAGCTTTACTTAAGATTTAAGTCTTAGCCTTTAAGCGTGAGCATTATTTTACATTTTTTAAAAAAAGATATTTGCCATAGAATGCGTGTACTTGCTGGAGAGAGAGAGAAGGAAAGTGAGAAACTGCCCCTCAATGGGATGGCCATGCTGCGATCTTCTCTTCTATTCTCCCTTGGGACTTTTGGACATGCATGCACATGTGCCTGGTGTGTTTCTAAAGCCACCAGGTCTAGGACTTGAACCACAGAGTCAGCCATACAAGATTCAGTGCCTTAGCTACCATGCCATTTGCTAGCCCTATCTTACCCTTTACTTCCATTAATAATGTATACATCTTGGGGCCACCAGGTGGCATGATGGTTAAGATGCTGGACTCCCACATGACTGACAACAGTCTGAGTTCCAGACCTGGTTGCTTGCTTTCTCACTTTTCCTTTATCTCTCTTTGTTTCTCTCAAGTCAAATTAATAATAATAACAACAACAAAAAATAACATTAAATAAAATAAATAATTCTTTTAAAAAATAATGTATACATCTTATATACCATGACACTCATGTATTTCTTTTCTTTTCTTTTTATTTTTTTTTAGATGTTTTTGCTATAGGGTATGTGTGCTCACCAGAGAGACAGAAAGTGAGAAATCACATCCCAGACGGGGTGCCACACTGCAGTCCCTTCTCCTCTATTCTCCTCTTGGGATTCTGGGTACGCACACGTGCCTAGCATGAGTTTCAAATCGCTGGGTCCAGGACTTGCATCTTGCATTGTCGTCAACGATGTGGGTGTCCAGTGCCCTAACTACTACGCCACCTGCTAGCCCCTAGTTTCTTTCTTTCAGTAAGCATTTTGCTAATTGTTAAAGTTGTCAATTTATGTATCTTCTTAAATTATCCAAATGTCACATGCACTTAATGGAGCACAGTGGGGAATTTTTCTTCTTAAGGACAGAGGAGGAGGAGTATTAGGGGATATTCTAACCTTTAAGTCACAAAGTCTAAAGCATCCCATACTTGGAAAAGCAAATACACAGTAAAGCCTACAACAAAAGCTAAATAATAAAAGCTAATATAAGAATCTAAATGGTGGGGATCAGCAGGTGGCATGGTGGTTAAAGCTCTGGAAACTCCCACATGGCTGACCACAGTTCGAGTCCTGGACCTGGTGGCTTGCTTTCTCACTTTCCCTGTCTCTCCTCTCTCAGTCTGTCTCTGGCCAAATTAAAATAAGTGAATTAATAAATAGAAATAAATAATTTTAACAAAAGAATCTATATACTAAGAACATGTTGAGTGCATTCACATGGTATCTTTAATTTTCACAACAACCCTATATGGTAGGCATTATTGTCTCCATATACAGACAGGAACCTACAGGGGTTAGGGTATATCTTTATCTATAATCCTTTATGTAAGGATTATACGGCTAAGTGGCAGAGACTGACATTCAAAGCCAGTTCAGTTTCCTTTCCTTGTTAGAACCTAGGAATGTACAAGTTCATTCAATATGTAAAATATATATGGGATATTATACAAAGATTATAAAGCCAACAGTGTAAGTCTGAGCTCTAACCAGATTAATTCATGGAAAACCTCTGATTTCCACTTTTTTTTTTACACATACCAGTCACCTTTTATTGGATGTGAGTTCTCAACTGGGATATGAAAGGACTCAACAAGATCCTTTGTAGGGGTGCTAAGCCAAGGAGATAAAGGTCTGGGGTTCAGTGTCTGATCTCCATGTTGGCCCTCTTCAGTGGTACTTGCGTCGCTGCTCGTGTTTGAGTTCCTTATAAGAAAGGCGGTAGCTGAAGAGTACATAAGCGGCCAGCACCATAGAAACCCCAGCAATACCCCCTTTCTTCACGTTGACGTACTTGTAATACCAGTAGTAACCTCTCTGAAATGCTCCAGCAATGCCTTCAGGGGTAAAATCCCGCATCAGTATCCAGCTTGGCAGCTCCCCAAGTTTGACATCCATGAGTTTCTTTTCCTTCACTGGTACGACTGACACCATCTTGGAGTCCTGGTGTCCGCTGCACCTCCACTCTTGATTCTTAGCAAACTGATTGGCAGTTCACAAAGCCTGATGCCAGCAAAGGGTATGTCATTAACATTTATACCATGAGACTGTAAGACTACTGCTCGACCTTACAGTATCTTCTCACACAGCTGGGTACCACTGCCATTGTATGTGGGCCCTGGGGCTAGTAACGCCACTGCTGCTGCCACAGCTACCACGTTATTTCTCTTTATAGATGTGGTCACCACCGTCAACAGCACCAAAGGGGACACAGGATTCTTGGTGGGTCGAGTGAGAAGTTGGCATGTACTTCATCCTGGAATAGGGATTGCTTGGTGAAATTTAATACCTCATTCCTAAGAAGCAGCCACACAGTATCGCTGCCTTTGGTGACTCTCTATGGTTAGCTGAACTGAACATAAATAGCTGAAAGGCCACTGAGGGTCAGAACTCAACTCCTCTGTGTTACCCAACTACTAATGCAGTATCATCATGTCTCTCCCACTTACAAACCAGTGAAAGTTCCATATGGGCTACGGGATAAGGCCTAAGGTTCCTAAGGTTCTCCATAATAATGGCCTATACTTACCTCTGGCCTCTTCCTCCTCACATGATCAAACCACACGTAACTACTACAAGTCCCCAGACCAGGTGGTAGCGCAGCAGTAATGCAAGTGGAACCACAAAGGTCCTGGGTTCGCATCCCAGGACCTCCCTAGCATCCAGAGTACAACCACGTGGCATCAAGACCCTGAGGGGGTTGCCTGCCTTTCTCTTATAGAAATAAAGACATAAAGAAACTTTAAAAACAAACAAACAAAAACTACTATGGATCCCTAAGATGCCATGCTTTCTCAAGAATCTTTATGTTTGCTTATGTCCTTTCTTCTACCAGGAATGACTACTATCCCTTGGATTGCTTGGACGTGTCTATCAGTGTATGAAATCCTTTCAGATCACATCTATTCCCAGGTTAAATTAACTCCTTCCCGTGTACTGCTAAGAATTTAATGATGCTGAAAATTAAAATGTATTTTTTCATTTTCTAATTTGTCTTCACTAGTATAGAGAAATAACTATGATTATATATACTAATCCTCTGTCCTTGACCTTTGCATACTAGTTTGAAGAAACTTCTTTTATAGATTCCTTAATTTTTCTGTATAAACAATATCATGTTATTGCAAATAAAGAAGTCTAACTCATTCCTTTCAAATCTGTTTTTTTTTTTTTTTTTTTTTTTTTTTTTTTTTTGCCTTATAGCAGGATAGGCACCCAGTGTAACTCTCAATAGATGTGCTGAGAACAGACATTCTTGCCTTGGTTTTGAACTTAGAAGAAAGAATTTCAGACTTTTCATCACTAAGTATTTTTAGCTGTGAGGTTTATGATGCCCTTTATTAGGCTAAGGAGGTTCCCTTGTTTTCCCTCTTTCCTGAGAGTTTTCATTGTAACGTTAAAATAACCTTGCAATCTTAGGAAAACTCCATTTGATTATGACTTACTGTTTTTCCTATGCTGTTGGGCTTCATGTGTCAATATTTTGTTAAGAGTTTTTTTTGCATGTTCAAGGATTTTAGTTTGCAGTGTCCCATTCTTGTAATTTCTATTTCTGGTTTTGTTATATGTATAAGACTGGCCTTGTTTTAAAAATATCTTGAGAACTGTTTCCACTCTTTCTCTTTAGGTTGAGATAGAATGGTACTATGACTTGTAAAGTTTGACAGAATTCATCAGTGAAACTACCTATATCTGAGTTTGCTTGTAGGAAAGTTATAAATTAAAATTACAAATTCAATTTCTTTAATAGACATAGAGCTATTAAAATTTTCCATTCCTGGGACCAGCAGTTAGCATAATGGCTATGTCGCTGGACTCCCACGTAGTCGACCGCGGTTCGCGTCCCGAACCTAGTGGCTTAAAACTCACTCCAGGCGCGTGTGTGTGCATGCCCAAGATCCCGAGAGGAGGATGGAGGAGAAGGGATTGTGGCATGGCCATCCCCCCGGGGGGTGATTTCTCGCTTTCTGTCTCTCTGTCTTTCTCTGTCTGGCAAGTGCACGCACCCTATAGCAAAAACCTCTAAAAAAAACCAAAAAACAAAAAATTTTCCATTCTTTCTTCTGTTATGTGACTTGTGTTTTTCCAGGAATGTTCATTTCATTTATTTATTTTTAAAGAATTATTTTAACTATTTATTTATCCATCTATTTATTCACTTATTTCAATTTGACAGGAGTGAGAGAAAGGGAAAGTGAGAAAGCAAGACGCCAGGTCTGGGACTCGAACCACAGTCACTTTATGGGATTCCAGTGCTCCCAACCACCATGCCATCTGCCGGCTCTCACTTATTTATTTAAAAGCATTATTTTATTTAACTTTATTTATTTTTAATTTGACCAGAGAAGAACAGAGCAAGCAAGCAAGCAAGAGACAAAGTGAGAAAGCAAGTCACCAAGTCCGGGACCCGAACTGTGGTTGCTCATATGGGAGTCCAGGGTCTTTAACCACCATGCCACCTGCTGGCCCTTTATTTATTTTTTTTTAAAGAGGTTTTTGCCTTAGGGTGCGTGCACTCCCTGGAGCAAGAGAGAGACAGAGAGACATAGACAGTGAGAGAAAAAGTGAGAAATTACTCAAGGGGGATTGGCCACACATCAATCCTTTCTCCTCCATTCTCCTCCCAGGATCTTGGGCACGCACACAAAACACGTCCGGTGTGATTTTTAAGCCAGCAGTCTGGGATCCAAACCAAGGTCAACCACGTGGGAGTCCAGCGACACTACCACCATGTCATCTGCTGGCCCTGTCCATTTCATTTAAACTATCAAATTTAGTAGCATTAAATTGCTCTTAACAGTCCCCTATTTTAATTCTATATTCTGTATAGAATTTATTCCCAATTCCCAGTTTTTACCAATATTGGTAACTTGCATTCTCTGTATTTTCTATGCCTGATGAGTCTAGCTAGGATTTTTCTTTTTAACAAATTACTTATTTATTTAATTTTATTTGTTATTATTACTTTTTGATTTGACCAGAGAGAAAAGAAAGGGAAAGTGAAAAAGCAAACCACCAGGTCCTGGACTTGAACTGTGGTCAACTATGTGGAAATCGAGTGCCTTCAACCACCATGCCACCTGGTGGCCCCTGCATTTACTCTTAACATATGATAGATCCCTCTGAGTTTCCAGCAATCCTCCTGTATTTACATGTTTCATTGTGGTATTATTAGAGCCTCCAAATTTCTTCTGCCTGTTTACACGGTTCATTTCTTACTGTGCTTTTCCTCTCAAGGAATGTATGCCTTCGTATTTAAAGTATGAATACATTTCGTATAGATAGCACATAATTTATTCTCACCTTTTTTGTCTAGCCTCGACCTTTTGATTTTAAATATTTATAAGTTTTCAGTCCATCTACACTTAATTACTGGCATGTTTGCTTTTAAATCTACAATCATGCCATCTGTTTTCTATTTGTCCTCTGTTCCTCCTTTTCTTCCTCCCTTTATACTGATCATTGTATTTTTCTGCATAGCTTTTTAATTTGTCTATTAGTTTGGTAACTGTACCTCTTTTTAATTCCTCTACTTTTTAAACTCTCTCTTTATATATTTTTAGTGGTTTCTCCTAGGATTACAGTATGTAAGTTAAACTCACTCCAGTGTATTTAGAAAAACATAATGAATTGGGCCAACAGGTGTTGTGGAGGTTAAGACCCTGGATCCCACATGGCTGACTGCATGATTAGAAGACTCCTGGACCTGGCAGTTTGAAATCATGCTGAGTACGTGTGCATGCATGCCCAAAATCCTGAGAGAATGTATGAGAAGGGACTGCAGTGTGGCTATCTCCCTAGGGAGATAGAGGTTGGATCTCACATGGCTCACTGTGTGATTCAAGTCCTGGACCTAGTGGCTTGAAAAACCTGCTGGCTGTGTGTACGTGTGTGTGCTCAAAATCCAGAGAGGAGAAAAGAGAAGGGACTGTGAAATGGTCACCCCCCAACTCCCAGGGGTGATGGTGCTTTCTTACTTTCTTTGGTGAGTGTACACACCCTACAGGAATTTTTAAATTGTTTTTAAAACAAGGCTCTATTTATTTTTATTCATGCATTCTTTTTTTTTTTTTTTTTTTTGGAGAGGTTTTCACTATAGGGCGCATGCACTCGCCAGACAGACAGAGAGAGACATAGAGACAGAAAGCGAGAAATCACCCCCCAGGGGGGGTGGTCACGCTGCAATCCCTTCTCCTCCATTCTCCTCTCGGGATCTTGGGCACGCATGCACACGCGCCCGGCGTGAGTTTTAAGCCACCGGGTCCAGGACATGAACTGCGGTCGACTACGTGGGAGTCCAGCGATATAGCCATTACGCTAACTGCTGGTTCCCTCATGCATTCATTTTAATTTGACCAAAGAGAGACACAGAGAGAGAAAGAAGGAAAGTGAGAAAGCAAACTGCCAGGTTCGGGACTCGAACAGTGGTCGGCCATGTGGGAGTCCAGCACCTTAACCATCACACCAACTGCTGGCCCAGGAATTTTTAAATTATTATTATTATTTTTTAATGTATGCTCGGTCCATTGGTCATACAGAAGGGAACAGTGACTGAGTACACTCATGTACACGTATAGAGGGTTCACAAGAAACTAGGATAAGGATGCTATCTGTGTACTGTTAAAGGAAGCTGGATCGGGTTAACGGAAAATGGACAACACTCAGGAAAAGACAAGCAGGTAAGAAAGAGGAAGTTAAGAGGATCCAGAGAAGAGGCAACAGGAAAGAGGAACTGTGGATAAAAGGGAAGGTATTGAGTTGCTCTGCAGTATTTTTTCCTCCTTGATCAACAATCTCTCTCTGTGAGGCCTTCAATACGCCTTTCTATATAGATGGTTGCCAGATCTCTCCAGTCTTGACTTTTCTTCAGAGTTCACCTCCTCTGAGCTGGCCTACACTTTCCAGCAGCACTTGAGTCCAGTAGATCCAGGCTGCAATTCCCCGACCCTTAAACCCCTCTTATCAAGCAGGTATCTGCACCATCTCTGCCCCCCAGTCCCTCAGTCAGTCTTTCATCCAAGTACTTACTGCGGACCTACCATGTCCCCTACACTCTGCACAGCACTAGGCTCATCCATTCACTCCCCAAGTCAGGAAACTTCTACCCTGACGATCTCTGGTCTGTACCTCAGCTGTCCAGCTCACTAACTTCTGCACGGAGATGTGCTGAGCACCCCTTTGCTTGAACCATGACAAGTAACACCACTGCTAACTCCGTGTTTTAGCGCACCATCCATTCTATGGTGATCACCAAGCACTGACGCTGTACGTGGGACACGGGTTCATAGTGGAGACTTAGGATTGCAAAGCAGCTGGAAGGGGATTGACTGGGGAGCAGAAGCTGGGAGTCTTGTCTCGAGGCATGGCGTTTTCCTTCAACTGTATCATCTACATACATATCTTGGCTTGATAAAATTCTTTTATTTCTGGGATGTGGCTTGGGAGACAGTCGCAGGTCTTCTGATAGAAAGCTGTCCACCTCCCATCCCTCAGGGAGGTTTTCAACAACCACTTGCTGAATATCACCTTCCACGACCATGGATGCCGTGTTCTCCATTGTATCCCCAGCCCCTGGAAGATCTGGCCCGAAGTGGAGGTTCAATAAATGTCTGCAGAGGATTCTGGAACGGCAGGGGCCATACATATTTTATTCACCCCCTCAGGAAAGATAAAGACGAAGGGCCCTAAGGAAAAGGAAACAGTGCGATCTTGCCCTCCTCCTCCCTCGGGGCTCGGTACGCGGCCAACGCTCGCTAGGCGAAATAAATCGCGGCCCTGCACGACTCCACCGTCGCGCCCGCTCGGAGGCTAGGCCCTGGAGCGCGGCCATCTGGCCGGGCCGCGCCTCCTGCTCCCGGCCTGGGCTCCCGTTACCGCCTGCTCACATCTGTGCCCACCACAAGCCAAACAATTACGCGCTCCCGCGTCCCTGCCTGGAGGTCGGGTCTCGGAGCGGGCCGGCCAGGACCCCCAGCCGCGGCCCAGGCTCGGAGGACGCCCGCGGCCCCCGCCCGGGCCCACCGCCGGCCGCCCGGCCCGGCATCCCCCGCAGCAGGCGCGCAGGGGGCTGTCCATGTGCTCGGCCTCCCGCCGCTCCCAGACGCGGCCGCTCGGACGCAGCGCGGAGCCGGGAGGCCTGGCCGCCCCAGCCCGCCCTGGCCCAACCCTGGCGCGCTCCGCTGGGCAGGCGGCAAGGCGGGAAGGGACTGCAGCTACGAGGCGCCAAGGGGTGGGCGACCCGGACGCCGGGGGACCGGGCCCGGTAGGGTCGCGAAGATGTGCGGCCCGGGCTGACGCGACGCTCCGGCAGCGGCGAAGCTCGCCGGCGGCCGCTCGCTCACTCACCACGGTCCGGCGGGGCAGCGAGCCCGGGGTCCGGGACAGGGCCCGGCGGAGCCTCCGCGCCCGGCCCGAGCGGGACCCCCCGGAGCTCTCGGAGCCGCTATCGTCCGAGATCACTATAAAGTCTTCCATGGCTGCGGGCCCCGGCCGGGCCAACTCGCGGGTGGCCGGCCGCCCAGGCGGTGGTCGCGGCGGCGGCGGCGGCGGCGGCGGCGGCTTCGGTTCCTGTTGCCGAGGCGGCAGCGGCGACGGCGGCAGCAGCTACAAGCCTGGCCATCACCCTGCCGGCCCCGCCCCTTCCAGCCTGGCCCCGCCCCGCCGGCTCGCCCCGCCCCGCCGGCTCGCCCCGCCCCGCCGGCCCGCCCCGCTCACCTCCTGAGCCCCGCCCCGCTCACCTCCCGAGCCCCGCCCCGCCCCCACGCGCCGGCTCGCCCTGCTCACCTCTCAAGTCCCGCCCACCCGCGGCAGCTGCGGCGGGGTCAGGGCCGTGGTCACTGTGCTTGGCGGCGGCATCCGTCCTCCCTTTTCGATAGACAGGGGAAGAAAAAGGGTGGAGGAGAGAGAATGAGACGGCGCCAGCCTGAGCCGGAGTTGGGGGCGAGCGTGCCAGGCGCCGAGGCTGCGGGGGCTCCCCGCCACTGTTTCTGAGGAAAGTATGGACTGAGGCGTGGACCATCCGGCCAGGTCCGGGTGTGAACCTGCATTTCTGACCGACAGGGAAAGGGGCCCCTCGAGTAGGGTCGTTCAGACTCTGGCTGGGTGGAGGGGCCCGGACCTGGTTCTTACTGACCCGGTCGGGGTAGGACACATGGCCTGGCGTCTGGCCCAGGTAGGAGAGAGATCCCACCTGTTATACCTGAGATAGAACTGCACTGTTAGCATAAGTAAGGCCATTTTGTAAAGCACCGCCATTTTGTGACTTATGACATGTAACAGCACCACCCGACCTAATGGCAGGCGCAGGCAGCATACGCTTTAAAACCTCGATAAAGAAACTACACGTGCCCGGGTGGCCTATAAAACCAGTGCCTCCACAGAAACTACTCGGAACTGTCACTTGGCTATTCTGAGCGGCCAGAAGGGATATTTCCTCCGAGAACCGAGCTGAGCCTCCCTGGATCTCAGATTTCCAACTGAGAGACGGAGCTGAGTCCTCCCCTGGTCTCACTCCTTGCCCGAGAACGGAGCGAACGGAGTCCTCCCTCGATCTCTCTCGGATTCCAAACTGTAGATGGAGCCGAGTCCTCCCCGTCTCACTTCCTGCCCGAGGCAGAGCTAATGGAGTCACCATCACCAGCTCCTCGGAACGTCATCTCCGCTCGGCTGGCAGCCGGTAACAACGCTAGTTCCAGCCTGTCTCCTCTGGCCCACCGCCGGCCTGCTTCTCTACGATCGCGCCTAGAGTCCGCTTCCGTGTAGACTCGTGCTCGAGTGACTTGGAAACCGTGTCACTCTCCCCCGCCAGACTACAACGCCTCCCGCCACCGTCAATTTGAATGCTTTGTGAGTTTTCCCCTTGAATAAACCTATGTTAAACGCCCACCTGAGTTGGTCTCTGTGTGCGATCCTCAGACAGGGGAACTTTTACTGTCCCCTGCGACATTCCGAACCATAAGTCGCTACTGAATGTCTCCACCTACCTGGTGAGCTATTTCCTCTGAAGGGTTACTAGTTCCCTCTTGGCGACACCACCTTCAGGTGCTCATGTGCAGGTTTGTCTGTAGGATCAGCCCTTGGAAGTGGAATTATTGGGCCGAAGGTTTGTTTTGCTTTGTTCTTTTTAGAGGCGGGCTCAGAATTTATGATCCTCCTGCTTCAACCTCTGGAGTGGCTGGGACAGACAGGTACATGCCACTGCACATGGCTCCAAGGTTATGTTTTTGTTGTTGTTTTAATAAATGATGCTAAATTACTCTCCTAAGTTATACCAGTTTGCAGTTTCACCAAGAATGTATGTCTCTTAGGAATTTAAGCTACGCGATTTAGGGATTTGTTCATTTGGTAGCATGATCTAAAGCTGAAGAAATGCATAAAGAGAGGCCGTGAGGTAGCGGAGACCAGGCCTGATTAGATGACGAATGAGCAGAAATGGCTCAAATGAAGGAAACAGGCATTTTCCAATGGAGGGAGTAGTAGGTAGCTGGCTGGCTGGTTGGTTATAGGGCAAGAATGTTAAAATCGATATGGGCCTATTATGCAATAATAGATAGGGGATTAACAAAATGCGGTTGTTCAGGCTCCAACAACTTTGCAACAGAGTAATGGAGCCAGAGAAAAATGTGTTTGGCAGGAAGGGGATTGCTCCTAAAGGCAGCTTCTCAGGTGCCGGGATTACCCTGGGGGCGTGGTGAAGCACAGATCACCAGGCCACACATCACAGGTTCTCAGTGAGGCCACAACGTGTCCATGTTCAACAGGCCTGGTGGCGTTGTCGCTGCTAGTCCTGGGTCCTCACTTGGACCATCACTTGTCATGTGTGCTGGGAGTTTACCACACACATGCTCCCGACCTGCTAGTCTGATGGGTGAAATCGTCCTTGTAAAGGCTCGTTCGTTGTCCTCACCTAATTCCATTAAACATTTAGATTAACACCTTGTTTCTTTTCTTTTTCTTTCTTTCTTTCTTTTTTAAGATTTTTTGATATAGGGTGTGTGTGCTCCCTGGAGAGAGACAGAAAGTGGGAAAGTGAGAAATGACCCCTGGGGAGGGGGGGTTGGCCATGCCACAATCCCTTCTCCTCTCAGGATTTTGGGCATGCACGCATACAAGCTGCTGGGTCTAGAACCTGACCTGTAGTCAGCCGTGTTGGAGTCCAGTGCCTTAACCACCAAGCCACCTGCTGCCCCTATCATCCTGTTTCTTTCTTTCCTTTTTGTTAAGAACTATTTTATTTATCTTTATTTATTCATTTTAATTTGACCAGAGAGGGACAGAGTGATAGAGAGAAAGTAAGAAAACAAGCCACCAGGTCTGGGACTTGAACCTCAGTTGGCCATGTGGGTGTCCAGCACCCTTAACCACCATGCACCAGTCTGCACCACACTGTTTCTTGAAACACTGTTTTCTCTAGGCTTTTCTGACTGTTTATCTCTTGCCCGGGTTATCTTCTGCCAGTCCTATTCCTTTTTGTTTTTGAGAAATTTTTGCTCATAGGGCACGTGTGCTCACTGGAGAGACAGTGTTCCCAACAACTACTTTTTAAAGAATTATTTATTTAATTTGGGACCAGGAGATGGAGTACTGGTTACATTGCCAAATTCCCACATAGTCAACTGAGATTTGAGTCCCAACCCTAGTGGCCTAAAACACACTGGGGGGACCTGCAGATGGCGTAATGGCATGTTGCTGGACTCCCGTGTAGTTGACTGTGGTTTGAGTCCTGGACCCGGTGGCTTAAACTCACACTGGGTGCATGTGCGTGTGTCCCCAAGATCCCGAGAGGAGAGTGGGTTGTTACATGGCCATCCCCCTGGAGGGTGATTTCTCGCTTTCTGTCTCTCTGTCTCTCTCTTTCTGGTGAGTGCATGCGCCCTATAGCAAAACCTCTCCAAATAAATAAATAAATAAAACACACACGCCAGGCATGTGTGTATGTGTGCCCAAGATCCCAAGAGGAGAATGGAGGGAAAGGGATTGCGGCGTGGCCATCCCCCCTGTGGGGTCATTTCTCACTTTCTGTCTTTGTCTCTCTGGTGAGTACATGCTCTCTGTAGCAAAAGTCTCTCTTAAAAAAAAAAAAAAGAGTTAATTGTTTAATTTTGTTATTCTCTCTCTCTCTTTTTTTTTAATTCGATCAGAGAGAGAGAGAGGGAAAGTGAGAAAGCAAGCCACAGGTCCATGACCCTGCCCACAGTCAGCCATGTGGAGTCCAGTGCCCTAACCACCACATGGCCTACCTGCCCCAACCTGGCTGTTCTTTCTCTGCTGGTTATTGCTGCTTCAGGGATGGTTCTCCCAGTCCGTTGGGTGTCCAGATGAACTCCCACATGGTCAACAGCAGTTCAAGTCCCGGACCTGGTAGCTTGCTTTCTCACTTTCTCTCTCTCTGGTGGGCGCACCTGCCCTATAGCAAATCTTAAATAAATAAGTAAATAAATAAAATTAAATGAATAATTCTTTAAAAACCAGAAACAAAACAAAAGCAAATCCACTCACCTGCTACTGGACACCTGCATGTCTGTCCCTTTCGGCTATTATAGATAATGCTGCCGGGAAGACTGAGGGTCAGGGACACTGACTCCCTGCTTTCGGTCCTTCTGGGCACACAGGCAGGAGTGGACTTGCTGGGCGATGAGGCAAGTCTGTGTCTGTCTTTTTGAGGAATTGCCAAACTGTGTCCACAGCCACTGCAGCATTTTATGTTCCTACTAGCAATGCACAGGGTTTCCAGTGTCGCCACATCCTTGTCAAAACTGGTTTTCTGGGAACCAGCAGTCAGAGTAATGGCTATGTCACTGGACTCCCATGTAGTCGACCACGGTTCGCGTCCCGGACCCGGTGGCTTAAAACTCACGCCGGGCGCGTGTGCGTGCGTGCCCAAGATCCCTAGAGGAGAGTAGAGGAGAAGGGATTGCAGCTTGGCCATTCCCCCTGGGGGGTGATTTCTCGCTTTCTGTCTCTATGTCTCTCTCTCTCTCTGTCTGGCGAGCGCACGCGTCCTATAGCGAAAGGCCTCTCAAAAAGAAAAAAAGAAAAAGAGAAAAAAATAAAACAAACAAAAAAAACTGGTTTTCTGAAGATGGCATGGTGGTTAAGGCACTGATATCCCGCATTGCTGATCACAGTTCAAGTCCCAGACCTGGCAACTTGCTTTCTCACTTTCCCTTTCTCTCTCTGTCTCTCTTGTCAAATTGAAAAGTAATAACAAAGTGGAATTTGTTAAATAAATAATTATTAAAACAAAACCAAAAAAACTTGTTTTCTGTTTTTTTGAAAATTAGCCATCTAACGAATGTGAAATAATGTCTTGTTGTGGTTTTGATTTGCATTTTCATGTGTTATTTTTCATGTATAACTTTTTTTGAGGAGAGAGGTATTTTATTTATTTTTTTGCTATAGAGAGACAGAAAGCAAGAAATCACCCCCTGGGGGGATAACCACACCGCAGTCCCTTCTCCATTCTCCTCTCAGAATTTTGGGTGTGTATGCACATGCACCTGGTGTGAATTTTAAGCCACTGGGTTCGGAATTGAACCTCGGTCAATTTATGTGGGATTCTAGCTATGTAACCATTACGCCATCTACCGGTCCCTAAAATTTGGGATTTTACGAAGCTTATTTTTATATGTTTTAAAAAATTTATTTAACTTTATTTACTTATTTATTTTAATTTGTGCAGAGAGGGGCAGAGAGAGAGAGAGAGAGGGAAAGTGAGAAAGCAAACGGCCAGGTCTGGGACTCGAATTGCAGTGGGCCATGTGGGAGTCCAGTATCCTTAACCAACATGCCACCTGCTGGCCCCTTAAGAATCTTATTGATGGGAAGCCTGCAGGTGGTGTGGTGGTTAAGGTGCTGGACGCTTTCACATTGGTTGACCATGGTTCAAGTCCTGGAGCTGGTAGCTTGCTTTCTCACTTTCTTTCTCTCTCTCTGTGTCCCTCTCTGGTCAAATTTTTAAAAAAATAATAAATTGAATGAAGGGATTGCACAGTCACCATCCTCCCAGGGGGTGATTTCTTGCTTTCTGTATCTCTCTGTCTCTCTGGCAAAGGCACGTGCCTTATAGCAAAAATCTTAAAAAAAAAAATCCCAAATTTTCTTCTCTATTTGACCACTCAGCCCTCCTGTGAGTACAAATACTAGAGTAGAAAATAATAATAATATTGTACTTTTCAAGTGAATGATAGTATTAGAAATAGCCACAAGCACATCATGATTCCCTTTATGGCCAAGCAGTTTCGACATTGGTTAGATTTCTGTTTCCAATGGTGTAAGTTGGTGTTTCACGTTCGAAGGATCATTTGTCACTACACTAGTCATGTGTTTTCATCGAATGGAGGGAACTAGCGGAAGAATTGAGTCAGCTTCCTTCCAGAGTGCATGGACTCCTGCGCATACAGAGCTCAGAACCTGTGCACACAGCGAGCCATTGCGTGAGAGGGATGGAGGACGCGGCCCGAGGGCCTGAGCTGCACACTGCACAGCTGCTGTCCTTGGGCCTCACACCCGTCCGTCAGCGCGGAGTGCAGTAGGAGATGTAACGTGAGGTGGCTTCGCTTTTACGGGTTGAGTAATAATTGGGTTAGGACACCATTTTGGGCTAAATTGCATTAATGACCACAATGCCAGTCTTAGTTTTACAAGAGTAATCGGGTGACTGCAGAGAACTAGACATTCGAGGACGACGTGGGGCTGTGTTGATCAAGTATTATACAAGGTTGCTTTGAGTTGAGTTAGCAAAGAAGTAAAGTTATTAACATCATTTCCTTTTTTTTATAGAGGTTTTTTATATAGGGCACATGCACTCTCCAGAGAGAGAAAGAGAGACTGAAAGCAAGAAATCATTCCCTGGGGGGATGGCTACACTGCAATCCTTTCTCCTCCACTCTCCCCTAAGGATCTTGGGCACTCATGCACATGCGCCTGGTGTGAGTTTTAAGCTACTGGGTCTGGGACTCGAACCACAGTCAACTATGTGGGAGTCCGGCGACATAACCATTATGCCGCCTGCTGGTCCCCATGACATTTTTTAAAAAAATTATTTTAACTTTATTTATTTTAATTTGACCAGAGAGAGACAGAGTGAGAGAGAGAGACACACACACAGAGAAAGAGAGAGAGAGAGAGAGAGAGAGAGAGAGAAAGAGAGAGACAGCAAGCCGCGGGTTCAGGTTCATTGTTGGCCATGTGGGAGTCCAACACCCTTAACCACCACACCACCTCTGCCATCCCCCCCATAACAACAATTTTTAAAAGCTGTGACAGTTCCCCCTGTATCTTCAATGTATGAGAAAACCTGTCTCCTTATATTTCCTTTAACACTTTTTTATTTTTGTCAATCAGATATGTGCAAAAAGGTATTTGTTGCTAAAATTTTGCTTTTACTTACTTAACAGTTGATGGGGTTGATATCTTGTAATAATGTAAATGGGGACCAGCAGGTGGGATGGTGGTTAGGATGCTAGAATCCATGCGGTCAACCACAGTTCAAGTCCCAGACCTGGTGGTGTGCTTTCTCACTCTCTCTCTCTCTCTCTCTGTCTCTCTGGTGAGCACATGTGTCCTATAGCAAGTTAAAAATAAATAAATAAATAAAAATTTAAACATATTGTTGTGTCCCGGTCGTGAAATTCCCAAAAGACCACCAAAGAGCTGATTCCAATGCAAGCACACAAGGGTCGCTTCTATTCCGGCTTGAGTCAGGACTCTCAGTTGTCACCATCAGCAACGCAGCGGATCGGAGTCGAGAGCCCCGGTGTTAGTTGGGCTGGTTTTTTTATGGCTGCTTAGCGGTGTGGGAGGTCGAGGGGTGCTGAGGAATGCACTCAGGAGGCCATACAGTGGCTGTAGATTACAAGAAGCATAGTTGTCTTTTACTGATTGGTCGTCAGACTGTTAAGTTGGTCAAGAAAGTTACTTCAGGTCTCTGGTATTTTCTTTGCTCTTTTTTTTTTTTTTTTCATTAGTCAGCCCTGGTGGGGTGATGGTCTTATGACCTCCTACGTGATCGGCTCACCTCCTTGAAATGGCGCCGATTCTCAGTAAGGTGGGTTTAACAAAATGGAGTCGCCCTGTAAAAATGGAGTCACTCTGGTCCTTCTATATATATATATATTAAAAAAAGAAAAAATATTAAGTATCCTTTTTGGAAGCTGGCAACTGAAACACGATGTTCCCAAATGAACATAAAGAACATTTTCTAGAATATAATAAGATGGAGACAGGTCCACTCTGTGGCTACATGTAGAACAAGACAGCCACGAAGCCTCTTGGAAACCGTGAAAGTGATCAAACCTCCCGCTCTGACCAGCTTGCCTGCTGCTGCTTCCGTGTCAATGACAATGTTAGCCTTCAGTCCTTCCAGGATGAAAATGAAGATCTAGTCACTGAATTGCCCCAATTTGTTGACAATCCCAATCCACAACTGATCCCCATTTCTTTAGCTGTTCTTAGACTAATTCAGCACAATCCCAGATCCTGTGAGAAGCAGCTTCTTCCAACTTCCTCTTGCTGAGAGCGCTATAGTTTCTCGAGGGTGTTTTCTCTCTTGTTGGCAAGGTAAATTAACCTAATGATTTTTTTTTTTTTTTTAGAGAGACTTTTGCTATAGGGCGTGTGTGCTCACTGGAGAGACAGAAAGAGACAGAAAGATGGAAAGCGAGAAGTCACCCCCCAGGGTGGATGGGCATGCCACAATCCCTTCTCTATTCTCCTCCTGGGATCTTGGGCACACATGCACATGCACCCAGTGTGATTTTCAAGCTACTGGGTCCAGGATCTCAACTGCAGTTGGCCACGTGGGAGTCCAGCTATGTAACCACCATACCACCTGCTGGTCCCTCAGTGCCTTTTCTGTTTTTTTTTTTCTAAGAGAGATTTTTGTTATAGGGTGTGTGTGCTCACTAGAGAGACAGAGAGACAGTGAGAAATCACTCGCTAGGGAGATGGCCACACTGCCATCACTTCCCCTCCATTCTCCTCTTGGGATCTTGGGCATGTATGCACACGCACCTGTCGTGAGTTTTAAGTCACCAGACTTGAACTGGGGTTGACTTTGTGGGAGTCCAGAGACATAACCACTATGCCATCTGATGGTCCTGCTAATGACTTTTTTTTTTTTTAAGAATTATTTTATTTATTTAACTTTATTTATTTATTTATTTTATTTGACCAGAGACAGAGAAAGAGAGGAAAAGTAAGAAAGCAAACCACCAGGTCCGGGACTCAAACCAAGGTCGGCCATGTGGGAGTCCAGAGCCCTCAACCATCACACTACCTGCTGGTCATCCCTCTAATGACTTTTTAAACCTATCTTTTTTTTTTTTTTTAACAACTGTAGATGTGTTCTTGGTGGCCTTTGGTCAGTGGGCTTTAAAACTATCTTTTCAAACTTTATTGTCCATTCGTATTTCTTCTTTTTTGGAACATTTTTATGAATTCAGTGGGTAGTTTTAAAATTTTCATTTTTGCTTGGAAGTTGTTTCTTTTTCTTTTTTCATTTGTTTAACCTTTCCCATTCTTCTCTAGGAGCCCTATGTATTACTTCTTAGTCAGAAGAGGAGAAACGTAAGGATTCCTGTACAAGCTGGATCACTTTAAATCTGATGCATAAGCAAGTTTATTCAGGATTTTGTCAATTCACCGACGAGGCCAGTAGGCAGTGAAGTTGATTGCTGAGCTAAATTAAATTTCTCTATTTGTTCTAGACTCGTCTGGTTCTTTTCTTGGCTGCCAAACTAGTATAGCTGATGTTGATACTTGTGTGTTTGTGTATGTGGTATTGAGGGAGAAAATTGTTAGGGACCAGCAGGTGGCATGGTGGTTAAGGCGCTGGACACTCCCACATGGCCAACCACGGTTTGAGTCCGGACCTGGTGGCTTGCTTTCTCACTTTCCCTCTCTCTCTCTGAGTGTGTGTCTCTCTCTGGTCAAATTAAAATAAAATGAATGAATAAATAAAATAAAATAAATGATTCTTTTAAAAAAGGCAAAAATTGTTACAGTGCAGTTTCGCTGCTCGTCACATACTGCAAGCTCTGAAATAAAAATTCTGCTTTAATTGATTAAAATACTGCTTTAATCGTTATTTTATTACTATGGAATATCACTGTTCGTCTCTTTTAGTGCTTTTCATCTTCAGTTCTTCTGTTTGTTATATTGAAATTGTTGGGACCAGCAGTTAGCGTAATAGCTATGTCGATGGACTCCCATGTAGTTGACCGCAGTTTGCGTCCTGGACCCGGTGGCTTAAAAGTCACACCGGGCTTGTGTACGTGAGTGCCCAAGATCCTGAAAAGAGAATGGAGGAGAAGGGATTGCGGTGTGGCCATTCCCCCTGGGGGGTGATTTCTTGCTTTCTGTCTCTCTGTCTCTCTGTTTGGTGAGTGCACATGCTCTATGGCAAAAATCTCTCAAAAAAAAAATTGTAACATATATAATTCTTTGTTTGATGTGCTGGGAAAATATTTTGATATTTAAACCCATGTGTTTTTACCCAACATGTAATGCTTTCTTCATTTAGATAGCTAGTCTCTGAGTCATCTTTTGCCTTTAGGGAGATTGTCATAATAGAACCAGAATACAAAAGAGGCAAATTCTTGGCTTGCAAGTTTCAAAGCTGCAGCTCAAGTGTGAGACCTTCCGAGCGGTTCCTCGCTCTCCTGGTGAGTTATGTTGTTTGCTAATTCTCTTTTTAGATGTTGCCTTCACCCTTCATGGGGATGGTTGTCTCATTTTTGGTGTTAAGCATTTTCCTCGAGTATTTTGTCCTTGGTTGACTGGTCATCTTAATTTCTGAAGTTCCCTGTTGGCTTGTACGTGAGTGCTGAGTCTGTCTGTAGCTACCTGTTGCCAGTAATTCCAGAGGAATTTAGACTTGCCGATGGGTGTGTTGGTGCCCATTCTCCGGCGACTGGGGGCCACTGCATCATTGCTGGGGCACTGCAGTGCCCGCCTCTGGATCAGGGGCCTCGTCCTCTGCTCACTGCTGCTGCTGCTTTTTCTTCTTCTTCCTTAATTCATGATAGAGTGTGTGTGTGCGTTTGTGTGTGTGTGAAAGAGAAAGCGAGAGTGAGAAAGAATTGCACCCCTAGCAGGGTAGAGTCATGCCCAGACCCCTTTTCCCCAACCCACCAGCTTGTCAGGCTCTTGGGCACGTATGTGTGCACCTAGCCTGATTCCGGTCGACTGAGCCAGGAAGCCATGTGGCTAACCCTAACTCTAACCCTCACCCTAACCCTTTCTCCTTTCCTTCCCTCTCTTTCTCTTTTTCTCTGGTGAGCACATGTGTCCTCTACTTAAAAAAAAATAATATATATATATATGTGTGTGTGTGTGTGTGTGTGTGTGTGTGTGTGTGTATTTCTTTTTTTTTTTTTGAAAGGTTTTTGGTATAGGGCGCGTGTGCTCGCCAGACAGACAGAGAGATAGAAAGCGAGAAATTACCCCCCAGGGGGATGGCCACGCCACAATCCTTTCTCCTCCATTCTCCTCTCAGGATCTTGGGCACACATGCACATGCGCCCGGCGTGAGTTTAAGCCACTGGGTCCGAGACTCAAACCGCAATCGACTATGTGGGAGTCCAGCGACATAGCCATTACGCTAGCTGCTGGTCCCTCCGCGGATGTTTCTTAGAAGACTTTTAGAAGGGCCTTAATCCTGGTCACAAGGGAAGGGCCCTTATGGCCTAATTGTCTCATACAGGCAATTATTGTCACATTGGGCAACACCTGAACTTGGGAAGGGACGCCTTCAAACTGTAAGATGAGCTAATAACCCTTGTAAGCTGCTAAAGTTTAGGGTATTCTGTTGTATAGCAGTAGATAACCATTACAACCTTCTTGTTTTCTTTAAGGTTTTCGCCATAGAGTGTCCGTGCCCGCTTGAGAGGAGAGACACAAAGACAGTGAGGGGGAGAGTGAGAAATCACCCTGCAGGGGGACATCTACGCCACAGAACCTCCTCCATTTGGGGCACACACACATTGTACCCGGCATGCCTTTCAAGCCACTGGGTCTGGACTCCAACCACGCAGTTAGCCATGTGGGTCTCGTACCTTCACCAAAGCTATCTACTGGCTGGACCTTCACGTCTTTATAAAGAATGCTTTGACTTCTCAGCGGCATCTGCTGTTACTCTCCCTCTGAAACATTCTTCTCTCTTTTTCAGAGGTGCTTGCGTTAGGGTGCTTGTGCTCCCCAGAGAGAGAAAGACACAGTGAGGGAGAAAGTAAGAATGATCCCCAGGCGGGATGGCCACACCGCAATCCCTTCTTCAGGGATCCTGGGCATGCATGCACGTGCCTGGTATGATTTTGAAGCCACTGGGTGTGAGGCACTGGGTCTGTCTGAGACTCAAACTGCATTCGGCCATGTGGGAGTCCAGCAACGTAACCACTCTGCCATCTGCTGGTCCCAGCCCTCTTCTCTTCCAATCTAATTTCTCCTCTCCTCTTCTCTTCTCTTCTCTTCTCTTCTCTTCTCTTCTCTTCTCTTCTCTTCTCCTCTCTTCTCCTCTCCTCTCCTCCCCTCCCCTCCCCTCCCCTCCCCTCCCCTCCCCTCCCCTCCCCTCCCCTCCCCTCCCCTCCCCTCCCCTCCCCTCTCCTCTCCTCTTCTTTTCTTTTCTTTTCTTTTCTTTTCTTTTCTTTTCTTTTCTTTTCTTTCTCTTCCTTCCTTCCTCTTTTCTTTCTTTCTTTCTTTCTTTCTTTCTTTCTTTCTTTCTTTCTTTCTTTCTTTCTTTCTTTCTTTCTTTCTTTCTAGAAAGATTTTCATAGGGCATGTGTGCTCTCCAGAGAAACAGAGAGATCGAAAATGAGAAATCACCACCCCAGGGGGAATGGCCACACCGCAATCCCTTCTCCTCCATTCTCCTCCTGGGATTTTAGGCAGGTGTGCACGCACACATACTCAGCTTGAGTTTTAACCTGCCAGGTCCAGGACTTGGACCATAGTCAACTACATGGGAGTCTAGCAATGCAACCATTATGCCATCTGCTGGTCCCCTCAATCGAATGTCTTTCTCGGAGTTCTTAGCCGTGCAGTTGACATGTGAATGTCTTCTCCATTCCAGACCTCTGCTCAGAACGGTTCGCCTCTGTATCAAACTGTCTGTTCAGCGTTATCCTTGAGTATCGCGAAAGCACCTCAGTCTCTCTACTCCAAGAACAAACTACCTTTTCTTCAAAACTCGGTTCTCTGTATTTTCCGTGTCAGTGAATGGCACCACCACCCGTCGGGTTGCTTATTATAGCCATCCACGCACTTCCTCTCCCAAACCACATTTTTAAAAATACAAGTAGACATTATTATTATTTATTTATTTTAATTTCCTGTAGTGTGTGCACTTGCTGGAGGTGGGGGGGGGGGAAGAGAGAGAAAGCACCGCTTAGGCCATGCCACGATCCCTTTCCTTCACTTTCCTCTTGAGATTTTGGGCATGCTCACACATACAGTCGGTCTTTTTCAAGCTGCCAGGCCTGAACTCGATGTTTCTGCTGGCCCTGGGAGATCCAGCCACCTTCACCGCTACACCAGCAGCTGGCCCAGAAGTAAGCATCAAGTGGGAGTCAATTTGTCCTTTTCTGGCTAGTCACGGTTGTGAGTTGGAAATCAGATCAAAGGAAAAAACAAAAACAGGAATTTGGCAGTCACTGAGGAAGTCCTGGCCATTCTGGAATGCTTCGGAGGTCGTAGTTCGGCTTCCGAGATGGTGCAGCAGAAGTTAGGGGTCAGGGTTTTATTGTCTGGCCATTGCCCACTGGTATAGTCAGTCTCTCAGACACATGAACACATGTGAGGGAAATCAGAAGGATCTACAAAAAGCTAGTTGAAGAAATTGAGTAAATTTGGTAAGATCTTATAAGGTCCATACATGAAAAATTAATTGCATAGGAAATCTACAGAGATAGAAAGTGGATGAGTGATTCCAGGAGCTGGTGGAGGAGGGATGGGGCAGTGAGTGCTAATTAGCATGGATTTTCCTTTTGAGGTGATTAAGATGGTCTGGAATTAGTGATGGTTGCACAACTTGTGAATATACTAAAAACCATTGGATTCTTTTTTTAAAAAAATTAATTTATTTCACTTCACTTACTATTATTATTTTGTTTTCTATAGTGCAAATACATTCACCAGAGAGAGACAGACAGACAAAGAAAGAGAGAGAGAAGGAAAGTGAGAAGGCAAGCCACCAGGTCTGGAACTCGAACCATGGTTGGCCATGTGGGAATCTGGTGCCTTAATATCATGCCGTCTGCTGGCCCATGAATTGGATACTTTAAAAGGGTGGATTTTATGTTATGTGAATTATAGCTAAAAAAGTACGAATTGTATTTATTTGCATCAGCAGTAAGCAATTGAAATTGAAAAAAAATTTAAAGTATATTATTTAAAATTGCATCAATAGATATGAATTACTAAGGGATAAATTAACAAAGTATGTGCAAGACCTACACACTAAGAATGCTGAGAGAGAAGTTAAAGACAACTAAAGGGAGAAATATACACAGTTATGAATTTGAACACTCAGTGTTGTCTCTTTTCTCCAAATTGATTTATAGAATCAAGGCAGTTATAACCCCAGTGATGTGATGGTGCTGGGTGATCAGACCCAATCGTGCTGGTTCTTCCCTGGTGCTCATGGATTTAAAGAATGATTTCATTTAACTTTATTTATTTTAATTCGGCCAGAGAGGGACAGAGCGAGAGAGAGAGAAAGAGAGAGAAGGAAAGTGAGAAAGGAAGTCGCCAGGTCCGGGACTCCAACTGCAGTCAACCATGTAGGAGTCCAGCGCCCTTAACCACCATGCCACCTGCTGGCCCTCAGGGCAAGGTTTATTAGGCGAGGAGGAAAAGCTTCCAATGCAGTAGAAGGCAGCCCGAATGGGTTGCCAAAGAGAAGCTGGGCAAGGGAATTTTATCCCAGCAAGGAGAGATATGTGCGTGCATTTCCCTAAGGGTTACAAATCAGGTGATTTACGTCATTTCCCCCCTTTTTGGGAGTATGCTTACAAATCACAAGACTTTAAACATTTAGACCTTAATTAACATTCAGTAGATCTTTGTCTGAGGTCCGTGGCCCATGAAGTTTCTAATTTTTATCACATTTCCCGCAAGTCTAACACAAAGCTTTGTTCTTTGATTTATTTTCCCCTGGTGCTTCTAAAATGTAACCTCATTTAGACTCCCTTATCTTGCAGGTGCAAGCCTATATGTCATGTTCCCATTTCCCAAAAGACAGATTGTGGAGAGTTGTTGCTCAAGGTCCTTGGCCTCTTGCTTTCCAGGCGAAGAGAGACTACACTGTTTGTCTGGAACGTAGCTGTGATGTGGAAAATGTTAGTTCCAGCCGCCATTGTCTCAAACAGGCTGTAAGCAGCTCTGGCAGTAAGCGGTCCTCCTGTGAGCAAGCAGTGAGAGTTCACAGCCGATGTGTAGTGGGAGCAGTGAGTGATTTCTATCAAAAGCTTGGCCAGAGGGACTCTGTTTGGAAGCTGGCTCCGTCTGACGGTTCTGTACCCTAATTATATGTGTGTGTGCCTATCTCCCATCTCACCAGCAGGGTTTTTCTTTTCTTTTCTTTTCTTTTGAGGTTTGGTATAGGGTGTATGTGCTTGTACGCACAAGAGAGATGGAGAGAGGGAAAACAAGAAAGCACCTCTCAGGTGGGATGTCCATGCTATAAACCTTTCTCCTCCATTCTCTTCTTGGGATTTTGGGCACACATGCATATGTGGCAGATGTGTTTTTCAAACCGCTGGGTCTGGGAGTCGAACTGTTCTGTTGGCCATGCGGGATCCAGCCATCCTAACCACCATGCCACTGGCTGCCCCCAGATTCTATTTGTAATAGAAATGGACAAGCTGAGTGGTTGAAAGACAAAGGGCTCTGGTGCCACTACTTACCCCTGCCACTTACTTGCCATGAATAACCTTTGATCAAATTTCTTAGCCTTTTGGGAACCAGCAGTTAGCATAATGGCTATGTCGCTGGACTCCCACGTAGTCGACCGCAGTTCGCGTCCTGGACCCGGTGGCTTAAAACTCACGCCGGGCGCATGTGCGTGCGTGCCCAAGATCCCGAGAAGAGAATGGAGGAGAAGGGATTGCGGGTGACCATCCCCCGTGGGGGGTGATTTCTCGCTTTCTGTCTCTATGTCTCTCTCTGTCTGTTTGGCGAGCGCACGCGCCCTATAGCAAAAACCTCTTCAAAAAAAAAAAATTCTTAGCCTTTTTGTTCTTGATCTATAAAAAGGGAATAAAAATAGTGTCTACTTTTACTGGATTTCTTAGAGGATTAGCTGAAATAATGCATATAAAGTGCTTAGAGAAGAGTTTGGCACATGGTAGGCCTTCAAGTGTTCTGTCATTCTTCATTTTTCTTCCTTGACTAATTTGAGACATGCAGAAACAGCAAAGGGGAGCCTCTGGAGACCCGGGTGGTCTCCCTGAGTCCTTGCCCAGATCTGGCCTACTGCCTGCTTTGCACTTCCCTGTCCTGTGGCACGGGGACGGGGGGGTGGGGGGGGTGATTTCTCGCTTTCTGTCTCTCTGTCTCTCTGTCTTTCTGGTAAGCGTACGCGCCCTAGCAAAAACTTCTCTCAAAAAAAAAAAAAAAGGTTTTTTTTGTCTTCTCTTACCTCTCCCCCATCTGTGGGAACTTGCAGTTTTGGGGAAGGAAGGAAAACTGTTTTCTCTGTTGCGTGGCTGCAAAAATAATTTGTCCCTTACCTGCTAAACTCTAAGAGGTGGTGCCTGTGTTCCCTGAAGAAGACAACTATTCATTTAAGATGTAAGTTTTGTTTTAAAATAGAATAAAAATGTACAAGCAATGAAGACTGCACTTCAATTAGTTTGGCAAGTGTGCACCATCATGTATATGTAAAGCTACTCCATTGGCCCAGAAAACTATAGATTTCATCATCCCAGAAAGTTCCTTCGTGCCTGTTAGTCCGTCCTCAACTTCCCTCCCCCACAGGCAACCGCTGTTCTGATTTTTCCCAAAACTGGTGATGTCAGCTCCTAGATAAGGCAAGTCTGCAGGGCCAATACTCCACGGATGCTTTGAAAAAAGCTGCAAGAGAAACGATCTTTGCTGTCACTGTAAGCCTTCTCCGATTGCTCATTCTGTCCCAGGCACTGAGGAAATTATTTATACCCATCATCTCATTTAGTCCTCATGGAAGTGTTACCAATTTTAATTAATTCCCAAAGATGGGCTCTTTTGCTGCTTGGTGTAGAGGAGTAATTTACAGACCGAAACAGTGCCACGGCACCAGCTTTATTCAATGGCCAAGGAGTGGGGAAGCATGAGACCGGCTTGCAAGTCCCCCTTCCCCATACTTTTTTTAAAAAGTATTTATTTAATTTTATTTATTTATTCATTTATTTTAATTTGACCAGAGAGAGACAGAGAGATAGAGAAAGAGTGAGAAAGCAAGCTGCCAGGTCCAGGACTCGAACCATGGTCAGCCATGTGGTCCAGCACCTTAACCACCACGCCACTTGCTGGTTACCTCCTTCCCCCTTCTTGAGCTGGCAGTTTAAGATATAGTAAGGGAACCAGCAGTTAGCATAATGGCTATGTCGCTGGACTCCCACGTAGTCGACCGCGGTTCGCGTCCCGGACCCGGTGGCTTAAAACTCACGCCAGGCACGTGTGCGTGCGTGCCCAAGATCCCGAGAGGAGAATGGAGGAGAAGGGATTGCGGCGTGGCCATCCCCCCTGGGGGGTGATTTCTCGCTTTCTGTCTCTATGTCTCTGTCTGTCTGGCGAGCGCACGTGCCCTATAGCAAAAAACCTCTCAAAAAGAAAAATAGAAGATATAGTAAGAAGGGTTATGAGGGGAGATAGGGTGGTAGAGGGGAGGAATATTCAGAACTTTCCCTGGGAAAGTGGGGACTTTTGGAATAAAAATCGGCCGCCTTTTCCTCCCTATAATTTCATTTCTGGCCGTAACCATGGAGGTGGCAACTGTCATGGTGCCAGAAAGTGTGTCATCTCGCATGCTGAGATAGCACAATGAGGGTGTACAGAGTTTGAGAAAACTCTCAGGAGAAAACATGGGAGGATACGCCTTTTTATTGATTGGGCAAGATTTCTTAGCTATGATACCACAAACTTGATTTATAAAGAAAAAGTTGATAAATTAGGCCTACTCAAAATTAAAACCATTTTGCTCTGCATAGAACACTGTGAAGTGAATAGAAAGCCAGTCCCCTGTACTGGGAGACAATATTTGCAAATCACACGTAAAGTAAAGCACTTGTGTTTAAAATATACGAAGAGCTGTTGAAACTCAAAACAAACCAAACACATTTTAAAAATGGGCAAAAGATTTGGATGGACTTCACCATAGAGATTATCAGGATGGCAAATAGGCAGCTGAAAACAACGTTGGACATTGTTAGTGATCAAGGAAATGCAAATTAGAGCCATGATCAAATGTCCTCACATGCCCATTAGGGTGGCTGCATTAAGATAGTGACTATGGGGACCGGCAGTTGGGGTAATGGCTGTGTTGCTGGACTCCCATGCAGTTGACCGTGGTTCGAGTCCCAGTCCCGGTGGCTTAAACTCACTCTGGGCATATGTGCGTGTGTGCCCAAGATCCCGAGAGGAGAATGGAGGAGAAGGGATTGCGGTGTGGCCATCCCCCCAGGGGGAGATTTTTCTCTGTCTCTCAGTCTCTCTCTGTCTTTCTGGCGAGTGCACGTACCCTATAGCAAAAACCTCTCCAAAAAAAAAAAAAAAATACTGATTATGAAGTGCTGAGCATACATAGTAACTAGAATGCTCATACATTTCTAGTAGAGATGAAAAATGGTACAGCCACTTCGGAAAACAGCTTGGCAATTTCTTGAATAAGTTAAGCATACATTTACCACATGGTCCAGCAACCCCACTTCTGGGGATGAATCCTAGAGAAGTGAAAGCTGAGAGTCTCTCAAAGGTGTGTGTGTGTTTATGCACGGGGTCTTTGTGATGGAAACTGCATATGATGAAAAAACTACGGATTTCTAAATTTTTCCACCAAAATACACTTGTACATTAATTCCATTTTCTAAGAAATTTTTGAAGTCATCCTATCTATCTTATCCATCATCTACCTATCTAAAATCGATCTCTATCTGATCTATATATTTATAGCAGAATTCCTTGTAATCATCAGGAACTGGAGGTGGGGCTTGGTAGCGGCCTGTGCTAACACAGCTGGACTCACCTGGGTGAGGCCGTGGGTTCGCACCCTCTGAGCGTCTAAGCACGAGCATGCACGGGTCAGTGAGCTGGACTGGCTGAGTCTGGGAGTGGGTCGTTGGAAGTACTGTTTCTTTCTTTGTCTCTTTTGTGGAAGAAATACATGAAAACAAACAAACAAACAAACAACAAGACACTGGAAAGACCACGCCATCTGTTAACAAATTGTAGTTCTACCACACAATGAAATACTATTCAGCAATTAAATGAATAAACTATTCATTTTTACAACATGAGTGAATTTCAGATGCATCATGTTAAGTGAAAGACCCCTGTGTTGGGGTCAATAGGTAGCACGGGGGTTAGGGTACTGGACTTCCACATAACCAACCACGGTTTGAGTCCTGGACCTGGCAGTTTTCTTACTTACTTTCCCTATCTCTCTGTGTGTGTCTCTGGTGAACGCCCATGCCCTATAGAAAAAAAAATTAATAACATTTAAATATATAATTCCTTTTTTTAAAAAAGATCTGTATTGAATGATTTCATAATATTCTAGTCTATTAAATGATATTCTGAAAAGGGAAAAATATAAAAACAGAGACCAATTAGTGACTGAGGAGTTAGGGTTAGTGGTTTAAATACAATAGGCCTGTTATTGGGGCCAGTGGGTGGCACAGAGGTTAAAGTAACTGGATCCCACATGGCCCACTGCACGGTCTGAAACTCAGACGTGGCAGCTTGAACAACCTCTGGGTGCATGTGCATGCTCAAAATCCCAAGAGGAAAATGGAGGAGAAGGGATTGCAGCATGACCATCCCCCTTTGGGGTTGATTTCGTACTTTCCCTTGCTCTCTTTCTCTTGCAAGTTAATAATAAATAAATTAAATAATTCTTTAAAAATGTTTACCCATGAGAAAAGCAGATTTTACTTATTTGGAATGAAAAGACTGTAAGAAAATAATATCTGCCTCTCTGGGTCGCCATTGGCATTCAGTACGATAGGAGGGGGTAACTGACAAGTAGCTGCACTTGTTTATCCAGGGAGCATCGAAGTTCTGAGCAGAGGCGCTCGGGAGCAGCCCATGTTAGATCCTGCTCTGCCATCTACTGGTTCATGACCATTCTGTGCATCAGCATTTCCTTAAAATGGAGTAAAGATTTTTACCTATCTGTGGGATTTTTAAGCAGATTAAATGAGTTAATATTGGTGAGAAATGAATGAATGTTCACTGTTACTGTTAACGTCATTCATTGTTTTTTCTACACCGATTTCTGTAGGAGACGACCTGGAGCCGTGTAGTGTGAGTCCCTGACCGCCACGTGTAGGCTCCTGAAAGGCCTCCGCTGCCATTCGCCTGTGATGATGGATGGCAGCTATGAGAACAGTCAGGAAACAGGAACTGTGGAGCTGTTTGGGGTTCCTAATGACTCCAGAAATGAGGCAGTACGGAGAGCTGGCCCCAGCAGAGGCCTTCCTTTTATAAAGAGGTTTTGGTCTGATATCTGGAGTTGGTGAGCAACCTCTGTGTTTGTAAATGGACTGCCTGACCGTCATTTCTGCGCCTTCCCGTGTCCCTGCCCACCTCGCTCCCTCCTCCCCTCCGCTACGTGAGAATGGTGGCTTAAGGTCAACGCAGGCCAATTGGCCGGCTGCCGCGTCAGGTGCTGGGTGGGCTTCTGAAATGTTACCCCGAGGGTTTGAGAGACTGCTTTGGTTAGTGCCCAGAGGCCCTGGCTCCTGTGCTTTCATAGCTTGTAAGAAGCCCGGGTGGCCCCATTGGCTTTGGAGAATCTTCCCATCCCCTGGAAATTCATGAGCATGAAGGTTCAGGCTGCAGGTAGTGTGGGCCCAAACCTGTGCTCCGGGGTGCATGGGCTTGGCTGGTCTTCTACGGCTCAGATGCATCAAAATTCAGTTTAGTGGGCAAAGAAAGGTAGAGATGTAGGTAGAGTTTTTATAGTTGAAAATATATACATAGGGGCCAGCAGACTGTGTGGTTCTTAAGGCAGCTGGATTTCCACATGGCTGATTGCGGTTTGAGCCCTGAACCCAGTGGTTTGAAATTCATGCTGGGTGTGTGTGTGTGTGTGTGTGTGTGTGTGCCCCAAATCACAGGAGAATGGAGGAGAAGGGATTGCAGTGTGGCCATCCCCCTGGAGGGTGATTTATCATTTTCTGTCTCTCTGTCTCTCTGTGAGCGCATATGCCCTATAGCAAAAATCTCTCTAAAACAAAACAAAACAAACTCTTTTTTTAAAAAAATTATCTTATTTAACTTTATTTATTTACTTATTTATTTTAATTTGACCACTAAGGGACTGAGTGAGAGAGAGAGAGAGAGAGAGAGAGAGAAGGAAAGTGAGAAAGCAAGCCACCAGGTCTGGGACTTGAACTATGGTTGGCCATGTAGGAGTCCAGCATCCTCAACCACCACGCCGGCCCCTCAAAACAAACTCTTAAAAAAAAAAAAAGGAGGGGGGCCTGAGTCTCAACATCCCTGTCTGCAAAATGGGAGTGACGGGCCACGTTGCTGGGTTGAATCAAGGCTGAAGCATGCCACAAGGGCCCAGGCAAGCTCTGGCAGGCGGCACTGCAGTTCGGAGTGGTCTGAACTGTGACGTCACTGGACTGTCACCTGACCAGCTCCAGGGCAGCTGTCCACAGACAGGCAGAAAGAGCCAAACTGCCTTTGGCTCAAATCCTAAACCCTCCACTTCTGAGCTCCATTTTCCTCCTCCATGAAATGAAGATCGTCGTCCCTGTCTCCCAGAGTTGGGAGAGGTAACACGGTGATAAACAGGTAGGCCTGGCACACGGCGGTCTGTCCCAGTGATGTGTTCTGAGCGCAGCTGTTCCTCCAGAGCGTGCCAGGAGCCCAGGCGCGGCTGGAACTGACAGACCACGCGCTCTGAACCAGACCGTCCTGTGGGTACAGGGTGCGTTCGGCTGGCAGCCAGAGGCCCCGGGAAGGCCCTGTGCAGCCAGGCCCTTTTCTTCCTTCCAGCTTGGGTGGTACAGCCTCGCGGAGGTCCACGGTCCACTTTTAACCACCCCTGGGCTGCGCTGTGGTTTCCAGCACGAGGCCGTCAGCCAGGCAGTGAGCGTCTCTGTGTGTTGCCCTTCTCCCCGCCGTTGGCAGAGAGCTGGGGCCAGCTCTGCACTGGGACGGGGTGTAAGTAAACACACGTTTCTCCTCCTGTGGCCTTATCTTAGATTGGGCAACCTCAAGTGAGGGAACCGGGGAATGCTGGGAAAGCACCTCAGGAATCAGACATTTAATCAAGTCTACTCTTTTATTATTATTTTTTTTAAAGTTTGCTTTAGGGCTTTAAGTGTGCTCCCAGGAGAGAGACAGAGAGAGGGAAAGAAAGAGAGAAAGAGCACCCCTACTTGGAGATGCCCCCTCCAGGGGGATAGCCACATCATAGTCCCTTCTCCTCCACTCTCGGGATTTGGGCAAGAATACACATGCACCTGGCATGTTTTTCTTTTTTCATTTTTTCAATTAAAAAATTTTTAGGAGAGATTTTTGCTATAGGGTGTGTACACTAGCTGGAGAGACAGAGGGAGAGACAGAAAGCGAGAAATCACCCCCAGGGGCATGGCCATGCTGTGATCCCTCCTCCATTGTCCTTTCGGGGTTTTGGGCACGTACGCATGCCCAGCGTGAGTTTTAAGCTGTTGGGCAGTTCAGCCACGTGGAATCTAGCTGCCTTATCCACCACACCACCCAGCTGGCCTTCATTTATTTATTTATTTTTTATTATTATTTTTTTTTATATAGGGTGCATGTGCTCATGGGAGAGAGACAGAGGGAGAGGGGAAGTGAAAAATCTCTCCCGGAGGGGGGTAGGGGGGAAGTGGCCATGCTACAATCCCTTGTCCTCCATTCTCCTGCCAGGACTTGGAACATGAGCACACACATGCGCCTGGTGCGATTTTGAAGTTCCCAGGTCCAGGACTCGAACCAATGAGTAGGTCACATGGGATTCAGCTGCCTTCTTCCATATTCTCTCAACTTTTTGTATGGTCGTTCTTCTTTTGTCTTGAGAGATTTTTGCTATAGGGTGCGTGCACTTGCCAGAGAGACAGATACTCAGAAATCACCCCCAGGGAGATAGATGACCACGCCCCAATCCCTTCTCCCCCATTCTCCTTTCGGGATGTAGGGTATGCACGCACATGTGCCTGGCATGAATTTTAAGCTGCCAGGTCCTGGACTTGAATTGCAATAGACTATGTGGAGTCCAGCGATGTACTCATTACACCATCTGCTGGACCCCGGTCATTCTTTTTAATTTTATTCATTCTAATGTTTTTTTTTTAAATGTTATTTTTAAAGATTTATTTAATTAATTTATTTTTATTATTTTTTACATGAGTTTTCCCAGAGAAAAACAGAGAGAGAGAGTAGGAGAATGAGAAAGCAAGCCGCCAGGTCTGGGACTAGAACTGTGGTTGGTCATGTGGGAATTCCAGTGCCTTAACTACCACACCACTCGCTGGCCCCCATTTTAATATGTTGGGTTTTAATTTGTTGTTTCCCTAATGACAGGTGATGTGAGTATCTTTTTTTTTTTTAATATTGTATGAGGGCATGAGCACTTGCCAGAGACAGAAAGAGAGTAGGAGAGTGAGGAAGCCCCGGCCACGAGGCGCGGTCACGCGCAGGCCTCCTCCCCACCCGCCCCTCTTCAGTGTTTCATGCACACGTGCCCAGTGCTTTTCTCGAGCCACCAGGCTGGGACTCAGCCACGCAGTGAGCCATGCGGAATCCAGCTGCCTCAACCGCCACGCTGTGGGCTGGCCCTGCGGGGTATCCTTTTTTATTTTTAAAAACATTTATTTATTTTATTTTGTTTATTATTGTCATTGCTTTAAGATTTGCTGTATGGCATGTGCATTCACCAGAGAGAGACAGAGAGAACAAATGAGAAAGCAAGCCACCAGGTCCGGCACTCGAACCGCGGTCTAGTATGTAGGAGTCCAGGACGTGGCCTACGCCATCTGCTGGCCCCAGATCTCGTTTTTAATACCATTCTTCAGTAAAAGGATCCAGTGCTCTTTGGAGAAGTGACTGATTGTAGGTCTGAGGCGGATGCGATGAGCCTGGGGTGTTTTGTAGTCCAGAAAGTGAGGAAGAGCAGTTAAACTGCCTAGAAAAAGCTTGATCCTGGGCCAGTTGGTGGGTGCGGTGATTAAGGCAGGCGGGCCGCATGTGTCTGGCTGTGCAGTTTGAGTCCTAGGCCCAGTGGCTTGAAAAACACACTTGCTGCATGTGTGTGTGTGCCCCCCAAAGTGCGGCTTAACTGCATCCCAGAACAAAGTTTCAGGCCAAGGCTGGAAGTGGGATTCGGCCACCTTAACCCCCGTGCCACTGGCGGGCTCTAGGTCGTTATCGTTTACTGCCAGGTGCTCGATAGCCACTACCTCGAAAACCGTTGTTTCGTGTATCATTTTCTGGCTTTCTGATTTGTCAGACGGGGTGTAAACCCATTCCCTGTCCCTCCATCGTGCTGGAAGCTCAAGTGCCATTGCCTTCTATTACTTTTCTTTCGAAACCCACAGTGGACAAAACCTTCTGTAGCAACGACCAGCAGCTAGAGTATGTCCTCGCCTTGTGATTACTTTGCTTCTCAAAGTGAATCTGAGGTGTCAGGTCATCCCCAGTTTACAGATAGGGGGACAGAACCTGGGAGAGGTGAAGGAGCTTTCCAAAGGGACATGCTCTATAAAGGCAGAGTCAGGATTAAGCCCTCACGGGCCCCGTGTGTTCGGTGCTGTCCTTGCAGGTCTGAGGGGTGGAGACAGCCACACCAAGTAAGTGCTGATATGTCGTTATTGTTTTATCACCAGAGGGCATGCGTGCTTGCCAGAGAGGGGCAGAGAGACGGAAAGGGAGAGGGAGAAAGTACCCCCAATAATGCATGGTCTCGCCACAGTCCCTTCTCCATCTTTCCATCCTGTTGGGATGCCAGGCATGCACACACGTGCCTGGTATGTCTTCCAAGCTGCCATAGCTGGGATTCAAACTGCGACTACCCACGTGGGATCTGGGCTCCCTTAACCACTAGGCTATGTGGCTAGCTTGGCTTCATTTTTATTTTTAAAAGTTTTTCTTGTTTTTTGGGTGGGGAACAGGGATAAATAGATGGCTCTAAGAGAACTATTCCCCTTTTGGGCTGACAGAGGACCCTGCAGGCTGGGAGAAAGACGGCGGTAGCCGTCCGATGGGGTTTGGCCCCGCTTGTGAGTTAGAGCAGTTCTCATAAAGATCGGGTGGGCAAGCATCGTCGGGTCCTGGGGAAAGGCATTCAGCTCTCTGGTGCAGGGCAGCTCGGGCCGTGAAAGCTTTTGTGGAAGCAGTGGTAAATGGGAGAGCCAGCCTCGCGACCTGCTGGCGGATTTGTGCACACGTCTCCCTAACCTGCCTGACAGCACAAAGAACGCTGTCATTTCACCTTGGGGAAGATCCAGCCTGGAGTCACTTCACTGGAGGAGCAGACGGCTTCTGAAAGGCAGCACCTCGCGTCCGTTCATGAGAAAGAAGAAGACAGGAGAAACGCAGCCCAAGTTGGTGGGGAACAGGACAGAGACGGTACGAGGGAGGTTACAGGCCGAGACTTCCCTGAGATTGCTGGTGCTGTCTGGAGGAGGGTGAGCCCGTCCAGCAGAGCTTTTCATAAACCGAGCATCGTTGCTTCAGAACGAATCACCCAATGACCAGTCACAGGCACGGCCTAGGTCTGCCATGCGCACCAGTCACAGGCACGGCCGAGGTCTGCCGTGCGCACCAGTCACAGGCACGGCCTAGGTCTGCCATGCGCACGTTCTTGATCACGGGAGGAAGTGCATTGAAGCTGCAGAGCAGTCCACCGGGCTCACAGGACGGTAGCACGGAAGCGAGGACTAGGGGCCGTGAGACATGCTGGGCACCGCACCGTCAGCATCGGCCGGACAGCGGCATCTCAGGCGCTCGCTGCTCTTTTTGAGGGTGAACGGTGCCAGCAGCTTGCTGCTGCCAGGATCCTCGAGAAAATGTACCAGGACAGGATCGTCGGAGGAACTCAGCTCCAAGAATCTGCCGCCATGCTGATGCCTCTCCCAGAAGCAACCACGGCTGATGGCTCTAGCATCTTGGACAGAGTCGGTATTGAACACAACTTGTTGTCTGCAAGCAAATTGCAAATTATATATGATATCTGTCACCGCTGGAGAACTCGGAGCGCTTTTAGAGATCCCTGTAGCTAAGGTGGAAAACGTAACATCTCAAATGATGACAGAGGGATGTGTGAACGGACCCACTGACCGGATCAGTGGAATAGTTCATCTGGGAATGCGAGAAGCGCTGCCAGCCTGGGACGAGCAGACCCAATCACAATAACCTTTTGGAAAAAATCAGGTGGACGGCACCAGAATGGACAGCACAGCCATGGAAGCCCAGCTGGCCCAGTGAGTCCTGGTGGAACCTCTGAGCCCGCGACATCTTTTTCTGTGTCGTGCAGATTAATGCCACTCTCTCCAAAGCATTTGCATCATGACCTTATACATTCCAATCCCTTTATGCTGGATCCATTTAAAGAAAACGTTATTAGAGCTGGAAGCGTGAGCATTTAAACCATGTAGTTCCCACATATTCAGGGTCTCTGTGTACTAAGCCAGCTGAGATGTTTGAAAGCTTTTTCTTGAAAAGGAGTAGGTGAGATGTCTGTGGCTAAAAAGTTGGGATTCGTGATTACTTTGCAGCCATTAAAACTTAAGTGCTTTGTGCCTCTCTGAGTGTGGCTATTCTAATAAATGGAGAAATGGGCTAAAAAAATAATAAAGAGAGAGAACTGTTTCTGGGGTCACAGGGCTATGACCCTGGGAGCTTGGAGAGGGTCAAGGTTCTCACTCCTGTGCCCCCAGCCCAGCCTGCTTCAGAGGAGAAGGGAGGGTGTCTTCTGCCTGCTGCATCCCACCGGACAGGAGACTGGGGTTTTTGCCAGAGCTGAGCTGTGGAGTTGGGAGTCTCTGAAACCCCTGACACCCGTGGGATAATAAGGTGTGACTGGTCACTTGGTGCAGTGAGGAGACGGGAGGGCCGCGGAGCACGGAGAGCTGGAGCCTGGAGGGAGGAAGCGGGGGCAGCGCGTGGCAGGGTCTGGGGTGCTAGTAGGCGCACGTGGCTCCCTACCACCTGGTTTGTGAGGTTAACCCTGCTCCTCCCCCTTCTGAGAGAGAAAGGTGGGGAAATAAATTCTGAAGCCATGAAGAGCTTAGAATTAGGGAGACAGCTTACAGGGTGGGCAGCGTGGACGACTGGCGGGTGGGGGAGGCAGTCCCAGCTCTGAGAAATGGGGTGTGGGATGTTACAAGGGGGGCACTGGCGGGTAACACCAGAGCACAGGTGTTCCCTGGGAAGATGATGTGGTCCTTTCCTTGAGGCTTTGACCTGTTTCTAGATAATTTTATTAGAGTGAGCTTCTTTTTAGACTGTTTTTAAAAATATTTATTTAGTTTTATTTATTATTATTTGTTTTTAATTTTCTATAGAACATGTGTGCTCACCAGAGAGAGACAGAGTGGTGGGGAGTGCAAAAGCAAGCTACTAGGTCCAGGATTTGAACTGTAGTCGACCTTGTGGGAGTCCAGTGCCTTAACCACCATGCCATCTGCTGTCCCCAAGCCTCACCTCTTAATACCATAGTTAGATTAAGTTTCTACCCTTTTCATGCCCACACAATGGTAACCAAATCTCAACACATGAATTTTTGGATGACACATCAAACCACAGCAGATGCCAAATACGTGCCTGTATACATTCTGCATGGTAATTACCATCGAGCGGACTGTAGTGTTCTGCCTACTCAGATAGTAACTCTCCTTCCCATGGGAACTTTGAGTTTCAATCTGTAAACTGTCCCAATGTTTAAATGTTGGTATTTAATTAAAAAAAATATGAGCCAAATATTGCAAGTCTTTTTTTTTCGTTTGAGACTTTTTGCTATAGGGCACATGTGCTTGCCAAAGAGACAGAGAGAGACAGAGACTGAAAACAAGAAATCACCCCCAGGGGGATGGCCACACTGCAGTTCCTTCTCCTTTCTCCTCTCTGGGTTTTGGGCATGCATGCATGTGTACCTGGTTGGTCCAGGACTCAAACCATGGTTGGCTATGTAGGAGTCCAGCGCCTTAACACTATGACACCTGCTGGTTCACAAACAGTGCAGTTCTTGACTTGGTCCTAGAGCCCTTACAGAGCCAGGCTCTGTGCTAGACCAGCCAGAGACAGAGGTGAGTGGGCCGGGCCTTCCCTGGAGGCTGCAGCTGCGGAGAGAAGCCTCTTCTACATGGGAAAGTGGGACTGTAATAGGATTTGCCGAGACAGGATTTGCCCCACATTATCCTTGAACTCCTTAGGCCCAGACCTGCGGAGGCTTTTTGTGGCTGAAATTGAAACAGTCAAGCAATTTGCAGCGTGCGGAGGGAACGTCTTGGGAGACGTTTCTAGGGCTTTACATTTCCTGAGGGCTTTCGCTATCTCACTCGATTCATTCTATTAAATGAGCAGTAATCTCATTTTCCTGTTGGGGTGACTAAGGCACATAGAAAATTGTCAGAGAGTCAGGCAAGCGGGGACGCAGGAGGGGACAAGGTGGGGCTCAGACCTTGAGTCTGTTTCCCACTTTGCCACGGATAGAGAAGGGGCAATTGGGAGAACTCAGAGCAGTGGAAGGGCTCCCCGAAAGACACGTATCCAAGAAGCTCAAGAAAGCTACTCAAGAGTGTCCATGAGTTCCCCGAAGTCACCTGCAAAATGTTTTATGGTTACACTCCTGTCCATTTCTCAGGGTAAAGGCATAAAACTCCCAGCGGATTCTCAAGCGGCACTTTGAAGCTGAGATCTGACTCCAAAGCCTGTACTCTGAGTTCCTCTCTACCTGAGCCAGTCTAGGAGAATGTTCTGTAAGTCAGACCCACGCCAATTCCAGGTCTGCATCCCGAAGGAAGGATATGCATGACAAATGGCTTGGGTTTCTATTGCTGTGCAACAAATCATCCTAAAATTAAGTGGCTTATAACAATTTGGTGTTATGGTCTCCCTGAGGAGTTTTGGAAAGACTAGGTTGGATAATTTTCATTAAAAAACAAAAAAAAGATTTGGAGGACATGTGTGGTGCATGCACGTGATAGAGCAAGAGAGAAAGAGAAGCACCCCTGGCGGGTCCACCACGCCGTGGTCCCCGTTCCCAGCCCCGCAGCTCTTCAGGGTTCTGGGTGTGGGCATGTGTGCTGGGTGTTTTTCAAGCTGACCGGGGAGCGGAACCTGTGGCCGCCATGTGGCTTCCAGCCTTGTAGGCACTTGTGCCATCACTGTGCCACAGCGGCTGGACCTGGTGCGGCTTTTCACATGCTCTCATTCAGACTAGCTATCCTGGAGGACAGTGATGGGGTTGACCAGCTGGGAGCTGGCCCAGGGTCTCCTCCAGCAGTGCCGGCCCCTTGTGGCCTGCGTGCCTGAGCTGGCTTAGACAGAACAGAGAGCGAGAGCTTTTTACTGCCCTGCTGCTGTAGTACCTACTGCCCGAATGTCAACAGCGAAGTTCACTGCATGCCAAAAAACTCAGAATTGTGAAGTAAATTAATTTTAGTATTAAAAAAATAATTATTTTATTTAACTATTTATGTATTTTGACCAGAGAGGGACAGATTGAGAGAGAGAAAGAGAGAGTAGGAAAGTGAGAAGGCAAGCCAGAAGGTCTGGAAACTGAACCATGTTTGGCCATGTGGGAGTACACTGCCCTTAACCACCATGCCTCATGCTGGCCCCATAAAATAAATTTATTTTATTTTAGAGAGAGATTTTTGCTATAGGACATAGACCACATTTCAATTCTCTCGGGATTTTTATTTTCAAGCCATCAGGTCTGGGACTCGAACCATTAGTTAAACATATGGGAGTCTAGGCCCGTAACCACTGTGCTACTCCCGAGCACCGTGTAAAATAATTTGAAGTGGGCGGTGACGCCGTTAAAGGGCAAAGGCGGCGCGCGCTGCTTGCCGGGATTTGTAGTCCGTCCGGCGGTCACAGCGCGGCTGCGCGCGCGCTCCCTGGCGCATGCGTGCGGCGGCGGCGCCAGGACTGACCGCCTGTACCCCGCGCGGCCCGCGTAGCTCGAGGGCGCGGCATGGCGGTTCCCACGGCCGCCTTGGGGCCTTCGGCGCTGGGCCCGAGCGGCCCCGGCTCCATGGCGCCCTGGTACTCAGTGAGCAGCGGCCCGTCGCGCTACGTGCTTGGGATGCAGGAGCTGTTCCGGGGCCACAGCAAGACGCGCGAGTTCCCGGCGCACAGCGCCAAGGTGCACTCGGTGGCCTGGAGCTGCGACGGCCGTCGCCTGGCCTCGGGGTCCTTCGACAAGACGGCCAGCGTCTTCCTGCTGGAGAAGGACCGGCTGGTGAGCTGCCAGGCCTAGCCAGGCCTGGGAGAGGCGGCGCTGAAGCGCGGCGTGGTGGTGAGGGAGAGGGGAGAGGGTGGACGGCGGGCGGGCAGGGGGACCGGGCCGGGGCGGGCCTGAGTCAGCGGTGACGGTGGGCGGCGGAGGGAGAGAGGCGGGAGCGCGAGGCGTGCTGGACGGAGTGGTGAGGGGTGTGGTCGCAAGGGGAAGGTGGGACGGGGTGAGGAGGAGTGAGAAGAGGTGGGACGGGGTGAGGAGGGGTGAGGAGAGGTGGGACGGGGTGAGGAGGGGTGAGGAGAGGTGGGACGGGGTGAGGAGGGGTGAGGAGAGGTGGGACACGGTGGGACGGGGTGAGGAGGGGTGAGGAGAGGAGGGACGGGGTGAGGAGGGGTGAGGAGAGGTGGGACATGGTGGGACGGGGTGAGGCGGGCGTCTGCAGCGGGAACCGGCGGGTGGCGGTGGCCCCCCGTGAAGTGATGGGGCGTTGGTGGTGGAGTATGGTGGCAAAGGGAGAGGAGGACGGAAAGAGGGCACTGGTGTGGGAGGTCGGAACAGTTCGGGATGACTGGGGAGGAAAGAGGGGATATTGGAGAGAGCTTTGGAGAAAGGATTGGGAAGGACCGGAATCTTTTTAGTTTTTCCGATCATTTTTTCTCCCAGGATACTGTGTTTGGATAAGGTTAAATTACATGTGGAGGCAGGTACATCTGTGTGAAGTGACTTCTGGATTCTGTTCTTCAGGTCAAAGAAAACAATTATCGGGGACATGGGGATAGCGTGGACCAGCTCTGTTGGCATCCAAGTAACCCTGACCTCTTTGTCACAGCCTCTGGAGATAAAACCATCCGTATCTGGGACGTGAGGACTACAAAATGCATTGCCACTGTGAACACCAAGGGTACTGTTCAGAAGGGGCAGTGGGGAAGATAAACTATTCATATTCAACAGCCATTGGCGGATCTCTTCTCTGTCTGGTGCTCTGCTGGGTACAGGACATTCCGAGCTGAACGTCACCCTTCCCTGCAGAGAGACATACTCAAAAATAATATAACATGACAGGGTTCATCTTGCAGAGGAGATGTCTACAGGGTCGATACCCAAAATAGAAATGTATATATTTGCCTGGAGAGAAGGGGAAACAAGGAAGACCTTACAAAGGAATTTAGTGGTTACGGTGCAGAGTGTGAGGAGGGGGCAGTTCTAGGAGGGAAGAGCATGTGCAAAGGCATGGAAAATTTGAGAAATTTAAAGTGGCTGAAACTTGCTTGTCTTGGTGGTATGGGAGAAAGATGACCAGAAAGTTCAACAGTACATTTATAGGCTTTGTTCTTATGAAGTGTTGTCCTATAAGTCTCGAGACCATTTATCATAATTGGCTCTAAGATGTCATTGACTGTAAGTTGCACCAATAACTTATGTGCCATTAGAAAGAAAGTTGGTAGATAACCATGACGCACCAAAAATTTGAGATGTATCCTGATACTTTTATTTTTGTAAGATTTTTTGTCATAGGACCTGTGCGCTTGCCAGAGAGAGACAAGGAGATAAAGTGGGAAATCACTCCTCAAGAAGGACGGCCATGCTGCAATCCCTTCTCCATTTTCCTGTTGGGATTTTGGGCATGCATTCACACACATCTTACATGAGCTGTCGGATCCAGGACTTGAACCACAACAGTTGGCCCTGTGGGATTCTGCTGCCTTGACCTCCACGCCACCTATTGGCTCTATTGAGTCAATTTTTTTAAATAAAAGACTTGTTTATTTATTATTCTTTTTTTCACATGAGTTTTGCTAGAAAGAGAGGGAGAGAGCGCGAGAGCGTACACGTAAGCAAGCCACCAGGCCTGGGACTCAAACTGTCGTTGGCCATGTGGGAATCCCAGTGCCTTCACCACCATGGCACCTGCTGGCCTCTCTCGGCCCCTCCCATTGAGTCAATTTTAAGAAGAATCTTGAATAAACAAAAGTATAGCTGGTATGTGAATAGGACAAATTGTGAAGGTATCACGTGAAAGACTGGAGTTTGAGGAATGCTGGTGTAAGAGACTTAGGGGCTTTACAGTGGAATCTGGGTTTAAATCTTGACTCTGATGCTTTAACACTGGCTTATATCAATAGGTGAGTGTGCTGGAGTCATAGGTGATTCATAAGTGGTAGTTTCCTTTCATTGACTAAGACTTTAGTGAATGAAGTGCTGAAGATAGCTCTGGTCTTCATTCTCAGATAGCAAAGTAGATTTACGGAGGATTACGGGCAGACAGATGACCTTGCTGATTGTCTCTGGGTTCCCAGGGGAGAACATTAACATCTGCTGGAGTCCTGATGGGCAGACCATTGCTGTAGGCAACAAGGATGACGTGGTAACCTTCATTGATGCCAAGACCCACCGCTCCAAAGCAGAGGAGCAGTTCAAGTTTGAGGTCAACGAAATCTCCTGGAACAATGACAATAACATGTTCTTCCTGACAAATGGCAATGGTTGCATCAACATCCTCAGGTGAGAGTTCTAGCTCGGGGGACTGTCACGTTTGTGCCGGGTTCTGTGGTGGATGCAGAGGTGCCTTAGATCCCGAAGGAGCGTAAAGGTAAGTAGTAATAAAGAACCTTAACCTCCTTTGAGCACCCTCGAGCCAGATACTTTATATTTTACTGAATCCTCATAGAAATTCCAGGGGGTTGATAGGATACTTCCCATTTGACAGATGGGGACCTGAGAGACCAGAGAGGTTAAGTCACTAGTCAGCTAGAGGCGTTAGAACTGGGTGCACCTTGAATTGTGACTAATTGTACCCTTGAAGTTTCAGCTCTAATACAGCTCTCCCTTCAGTGAAGCCACGCCCCCCCACCCTGTAGGTTAGAAATAGGTTAGAGCTTGTTTCATGTCCTTCCTGTTGCAAGCCCTTCTCATTTTGTATCGTGATCACGTTTGTTTACCTGCCTGTCTTTTGCTAGATTGAATTCCATGATGGTGGTCACTGTGGTTGCCTTGTTTACCGTTGACTCCTAACACCTAGTCCAGTATCTGCTACACACTAGTAGGCTCTCACTAAATAGTCTCTACATAATCAAAATTGTGGCACTGGAAGTCAGGTCTTTCTGATCCCATTCTTTCCGCCGTCGAGGAAGAACAGTGTAAGGCAGTGAGATGAGTCTGCTAGAGAGGCTAGGAGTTTGCTCTGGAACCCCGAGGAAAGAGCCTGTCTTTATTGACTTTGGGAGCCGAAGGAAACTGCTATTGAGGTTGATCTTGAGAAACAATGAAAACCAAAAGGGAACCACACAATTAACAAAATAGGTATGAGTGAGCATGGCTTACTTGGAAAGTAGTTAGGTCAGGGATGCTGGAGAGTGGTGATGGGTAAGATATGAGAAGAGAAGCCATGATAAAGATAAAGTTGAAATATAATTTGGGACCAGATTATAAGAGGCCTTAGATTTTATCCTTAGAAACTGAGAATTTATTTTGTGGTTAGTGTTGATTCTGTATCTTTAAAATCACTTTCTATTATAAAACACTGATTTTAAAAACCATGTAAAACAAGTGTATAGCTTAATGAGCTATTAATGCTTAGCATCTATGTAACCCCACCCAGGCTGAAAATTAGTACTTTCCAGTACCCCAGAAGTCCACCTGTGTTTTTATGTTTGTTTATTTTTTGAGAGATTTTTGCTATAGGGCATGTGCGCTTGCCAGAAAGCCAGAGAGACAGCGAGGCAGAAAGCTAGAAATCACCCCCCAGGGGGAATGGCCACACCACAATCCCTTCTCCATTCTCCTCTAGGGATCTTAGGCACACACACACACATGCCCTGCATGAGTTTAAGCCACCGGGTCCGTGACTCGAACCATGGTCGATTACACATGGGAGTCCAGCGACATAGCCATTGCATCATCTGCTGCTCCCCACCTGTGTTTTGTCTTAATCACAAATCTCTCCCTCAAAAGTACACACTATCTTGACTTGCACAGTGTTTCTTTGTAGTGTTGTCTACAAAGCAGAGTATCTCTAGATACTCTTGTTTTCCTCATTTAAGAAAAATGACGTCTTTTCATTTGTTAAACTACAGGGTCTCCCTGCATCCCTTTGTTTTCATTGTAATTTAGCTGTTTAAAAACAGACTATTAACCTGGAGATTTTCCTAGTTAATATTTCGCTGATTATATATGGCATATTTGTCTAATTATTTAAATTTTATCAGAGGGTGGGTCTGCTCACCAGAGAGAGGGAGAGAGGGAAAGTGAGAAAATACCCCGTAGGGGGGATGGCCACACTGTAATCCCATCTCCTCCACTCTCCTCTTGGGATTTTGGGCATGCATGTACATGTACCTGGTGTGTTTTTCAATCTGCTGGGTCTGGAATTTGAACTGTGTTAGAAATTTTAAAATAAAAAGTTGGGAACCAGTAGACGGCATAATGGTTACGTCACATATGTGTGTGTGTGTGTGTGTGTTTGTGTGTATGTATTATGTATGTTCCTAAGTCACTTTCCTTCTGATCTGCCTGTTTCGTTCCTAACTCTTTGCTTCCTCACTGCCTGTCAGCAACAGTCAGAACACAAACTTGTCTTAAGGAGAGAAATCACTTACACCGCAGTCGGCCATGTGGAATCTAGCTGCCTCAACCACCGTGGGTGGCTGGACTCCCATGTAGTCAACTGTGGTTTGAGTCCTGGACCCAGTGGCTTAAACTCATGCCAGGCACGTGTGCGTGTGTGCCTAAGATCCTGAGAGGAGAATGGAGGAGAAGGGATTGCAGCATGGCCATCCTCTCTGGGGGGTGATTTCTCATTTTCTGTCTCTCTCTGTCTTTCTGGCGAGTGCGCGTGCCCTATAGCAAAAACCTCTCCAAAAAAAAAAAGGTACTGTATGTTGTCAGAGTATACAGGTGTTGCATATTATACATTCCCTTTTAAGCATATTTAGTTTTTATAAGAAATTGTATATTTAATGTTTGTTGCTGCTCTTGTGCTCATGTCTCTGGTCATTTTAATTGTCCAAGGTTACTTTATAGTTAAGATTCTTCAGAAAGGGTCTATGAGAGTGAGACCCCCCCCCCCCCCCCCCCATAGGGAATGGACTCATCACAGTCTCTTCTCCATTTCTTCCTCCTTTTGGGATTTTGGGAAGGCATGCATATCTGCCTGGCATGTTCTTCAAGCTATTGTTTCCGAGACTCAAGCTGCACTGTTAGCCATGTGAAACCCAGCTGCCTTAACCATCGTGCCGCTGGGCGGCCCCCTCTTTCAGTGTGCAGTGTGAAGTCTTATTTCAGGAAAGTTTTCTCAAATTAATGTTGGGTATTATTCTGTTGTCAGTATTATTCTTCAGTGTTTCCTTTTATTGTCTTAGTCCTCTTCTGCAGTCTGAGTCTGTTTCATCTCATTTCTCAGCTACCCAGAGCTGAAGCCTGTGCAGTCTATCAATGCTCACCCTTCCAACTGCATCTGCATCAAGTTCGACCCCACGGGGAAGTACTTTGCTACGGGAAGTGCAGATGCGCTGGTCAGCCTCTGGGACGTAGACGAGTTAGTTTGTGTCCGTTGCTTTTCCAGGTAAGTGACTCTACCAGCACTTTCCTTGTTGGGCAGATTAATTTTATTTCATCCTGGGTGAAATTGTATACTCCTCTTCTTGGGTAATCCTAATGTCTCCTCTGTCCTCCTCATGTTATAGGCTGGATTGGCCCGTGAGGACGCTCAGTTTCAGCCATGATGGGAAAATGTTGGCGTCAGCATCAGAAGATCATTTTATTGACATAGCTGAAGTAGAGACAGGTAACTTACGGAGAATCTCCTGTCTTTGATCCTTGCCCATCAGGACTCTTGGCATGTGTTTTCATCTCTGAACATGACTATTCAGTCAGCGGTGTAAGTGATTTCTCTCCTTAAGACAAGTTTGTGTTATGACTGTCACTGACAGGCAGTGAGGAAGCAAAGAGTTAGGAACGAAACAGGCAGATCAGAAGGAAAGGGATTTAGGAACATACATACATACATACACATATGTGACGTAACTATTATGCCATCTACTGGTTCCTAACTTTTTATTTTAAAATTTTTAATATAATTTGCTATAGGGTGTTTGTGCTTGCCAGAAAGAGAGGGAGAGGGAGGAAGCACCCCCTCATGAGGCATGGTCATGCCACAGCCCCTTCTCCATTCTCTTCTTGGGATTTTGGACACATGCACATGTGCCTGGTGTGTGTCTCAAGTGTCTGGGTCTGGGATGTGAACCACACGATTGGCCATGTGGGATCCAGCTGCCTTAACTTTATGTCACCTGCTGGCTCTAAATACAGCTTTCTCAAGTATTTTATTTTGCTTATATATAATATTGAGACTGTTTTTTTTAATTTAAAGAATTATAAAAGATTTGCTTTAAAAACAACAAAACACAAATTGGAAATAACAAAATGGGAGGAGAGAGGCCAGCCAGATGGCCTAATGGTTACGTTGCTGGATTGTAGTTGAACACAATTTGAGTCCCAGATCTGGCGTCTTAGAACTCATACTGGGCGTGTGCGTGCATGCCCAAGATCCCAAGAGGAGAATGGAGGAGAAGGGATTGAGGTGTGGCCATCACCCCCATCCCCCCGGGGTTGATTTCTCACTTTCCGTCTCTCTGTCTCCAGGGAATGTACTTACCCTATAGCAAAAATCTCGCTTAAAATAAAAAAGAATTTTCATTTTCCGTAAGTCTCCTCAGGCTTATTCTTTTCTTTATTCATGATAGAGCACATGCATGCACACATGGAGGGAGAAGGATGTGCACCCTGCGCAGAGTCTGGTGGGGCCGTGATCCTCTTCCTCCAGTTCTCCAGCCTGGTGGATCCTGCGTGCTTGCGTGCATTCCTGCTGTGTTTCAGGCCGACTGGCCCACGTATTCCAGCCGAGGTCACTGTGTGAGAGCCGGCCTCTCTTGATCAGTGCATTTCCATCGTGTGTGGAGCCACCCCACAGCTTTATTACCAGAGGGTACATGTGCTCGCCAGAGAAAGTATCCCCATTGGGATGTAGTCACACTGCAATCCTCTTTCCCCATTTCTCCATCCTGTCAGATCATGGGGTATGCACACACGTGTGCCTGGCATGTTTTTCAAGCTGTTAGGGCCAAGATTTGAACTGTGGTCAGCTCTGTAGGATCAGGCTCCCTGTGCGTAGTGCTTAATCACTGCTGTGGGGCCAGCCAAGTTTATTTTTTAAACATACCTTTATTGTTTTTTGGACATATGTGATTCTTATAGTTAAAGAATTCAAAGTATATAGAAACTTCCCAGGAGAAAATTAAGAACCTGAAGTTGTAGTATTTAAAGAATGCCTCTGTGATAACACTGTGGTGAGACTGTCCCGCTGTCCAGCGGTGCTGAGCCTTACGCAGCCCTGTATCCACGGCGTGTGGCACTTTCCTGCTACTCTGATGCGCTTGTCCCTCCAGCAGTAGGTTGCACTTCCTTCCCATGGCAGTGTTCCAGAGCTCTTTTTTGTCACTTAAAAAAAATTATGCCAGAGGTGTGTGTACTTACCAGAGACGGACAGAGAAATAGAGCGAGAAGGAGAAAGCACTCTCTATGGGGCGTGGTCACTCCACAATCCCTTCTCCATTTCTTCATCTTGTTGGGATTTGGGTCATGTGTGCATGTGTGCCCATGATGTTACTTAAGCTATCAGGTCCAGGACTTGAACTGCTGGTCAGCCTTGTGGGATTCATCTGGGTGCCTTTACTAGTAGGCTATGAACTGGCCCTTATTCAGTCACCTTTTTTTTGGTGTTGTATTGTTTTTTAATTTGCCAGAGGGTGCATGTACGAGAGAGAGAGAGAGAGAAAGCTTACTCTAGTAGGAATGGTCACATCATAATCCCTTCTCCATTTCTTTCTCCTTTCAGGATTTGGGGCATGCATGCACATGTGTTTCCTCAGCCGCTGGGTTGGGACTTGAATCGTGTAGTCAGCCATGTGGGACTCAGCTGCTTTCACTTTCATGCCATAAGATGGCCCCTACTTAGTCACTTGTAAGGGTTGTTTAGAATTCCATTGAGGGGGCCGGCAGGTGGTGTGGTGGTTAAAGGTGCTGGATTCCCACGTGGCTAACCATGGTTCGAGTCCTGGACCTGATGGCTTGCTTTCTCACTTTGTCTCTCTCTCTTTCTCTGTCTCTCTCTGATCAAACTGGATAATAATAATAAATAAAGTTAAATAATTCTTTAAAATAAAAGAATTTCGTTGAATATATCAAGAGTATACTTTACCACCCAACTATTAGGTGGCTTTTAATTTTTGTGCTATTATAAATAATGATATGATGAGTATCCATTGTGTACTTAATTTTATGTGTGTGATCATCCTTTTGGGTAAACCATTCAAGTTGGATTGCTGAGTCAAAGGTGTTCATATTTTGCAGAGGACTGCACCCCCTGCAGAAAGGTTATTTCGGTGTCTGCTTTTAGCTAGCAGTGCATGGATGTGTGTGTTTTCTGATGCCATCTTTGTGCAAGCTCCTTGTCTTGGCCTACCTTATGTAATGCATATAACATATGATTTAATACATGCAGCCTTTCAGGAATATATTAGGTGTGGCTACGTTGCTTTTTCTCAACAGTTGGACAGAATATTTTTAACATATTTTTTCACTTTCTCTGTAATTCAGTTAAAAACTAAAACTTATTATCATAGTAAAACATAATTTTTTTAAGCATTGTTTTATGCATAAAGGAGAAGCCATCTAAGTTTTCCTCTTGGGGTGGGATAATTAAATCATTGACATTTTTCTCCTGTGCCAAGAGGAAGAACTGGCTGTTGTGTGCTGAATGACAGATCTGCAGAGCAGTTTACTGAATGGGCAAAGCAAGAGGCTGGTCTCTGTGTGACGTGTTCCTGTTTGGTAAAAAGACCAAAGCTAAATTTGTATAATTTTTTTAAGAATTAATTAACTTTATTTATTTATTTTTGATTTGACCAGAGAGGGATAAAGTAAGAGAGAAAGTGAGAATGCGAAAAAGCAAGTTGCCAGGTCCAGGACTCAAACTGCAGTCGGCCATGTGGGGGTCCAGAGCCCTTAACCGCCACACCACCTGCTGGCCCCTCAAAGCTAAATTTGTAGGAAAACTTCTGGAAGAATTTTTTCTTTTCCTTTTTCTTTTCCCCCCCCGGAGAGGTTTTTGCTATAGGGCGCGTGTGCTCCAGAGAAAGACAGAGACAGAGAGACAGAAATCACCCTTCTCCAGGGGGGATGGCCACGCCGCAATCCCTTCTCCAGTCTTCTCTTGGGATCTTGGGCACACATGTACATGTACCTGGCATGAATTTAAGCCACTAGGTCCGGGACTCGAACCGCGGTCGACTACATGGGAGTCCAGTGACATAGCCATTACGCCAACTGCTAGTCCCATTGGAAGAATTTTTGTAAGACTTAGAAGATCAGGCGAAGGCTATGCTATGTTGAAAAGGATAGGGCCGGTCTGGTTGTGTGATGGTTGAGGTCGGTGTGTCCCACATGGCCGACTCTTCACTTGAGTCTTGGAGCCAGCGGCTAGAAAAACATGGTGAGTGCATGTGTGTGCAAGCCTAGTATCCCAAGAGGAGAGTGGAGAAGGGATTGCAGTGTGGTCATTCCCCCTGGGAGTGCTTTGTCACTTTCTGTCTCTTCAGTGAGCGCACATGACTTATAGCAAATTAAAAAAAAATAGGTAAGTTACTTAAATTGTTAATTTAATTTTTAAGTATTATTGAAATCCATTAAACAAAAATCTCAGCTCCTTAGTCACCCTGGACACTGAAGGAGTCCACAGTTCATGTGCGGGGCTACCACGCTGGCCAGTGTGGAGTGGGTTTTTCCGTCACAGCTTCTGTCACACAGCGCTGCTCTGTACCCTTGCACTTACTGGGCTGTGTGCATTAAGCATGTCTTCGCTCGTTAATTTGTAAATTAACCACGTGCGCACGATAGAATATTCAGATAGAATATTTATAAATATTTGCACATATAAAGAAGAAACTGGCAGTTACCTATAGGTCCATAATTTAGAAGTCAGCATTGCCGATATGCTAGTGTACAGTGACACGCCGCAGGACAGTGTTTCAGCCAGCGATGGAGTGCGTGATGGTGCTTCCGCGGGGAGCACCGGGCTGTGCCATGTTCCTAGGTCTGCCGTAGGCTATATGCCTTCTGTGTTTTATTTAAGTACAGTATTGACACGACAGGATCTGTGCCTAATGACAGTCTTTAGAAAATACCCCTGTTGTTGGGACTAGCAGATGGTGTAATGGTTATGTCACTGGACTCCCATGTAGTTGACTATGGTTTGAGTCCTAGACTTTGTAACTTAAAACTCACGCCAAGCTCATGTGTATGCCTGCCTAAAATCCCGAGAGGAGAATGGAGGAGAAGGGATTGCAGTGTGACCTTCCTCCCAGGGGGTTATTTCTCATTTTCTATCTCTCTGTCTGGTCAGTGCACACACCCTATAGCAAAAATCACTCTTTAAAAAAAAAAAAAGAAAATTGTGGCCAGCAGATGGCGTAATGGCTGTCGCTGGATTCCCATGTAGCTGACCGCAGTTCGAGTCCCAGACCTAGCAGCTTAAACTCATGCCGGGTGCATGTGTGTGCGTGCCCAAGATCCCAAGAGGAGAATGGAGGAGAAGGGATCGCGGCGTGGCCATCCTCCCTGCGGGGTGATTTCTCACTTTCTGTCTCTCCGTCTTTGTCTGTCTGGTGAGCACACGTGCCCTATAGCAAAAACCTCTCCAAAAATAAAAAAGAGAAAAGAAAAAGAAAATATCCCTGTTGTTAAATGATACATGACTGTTTTTCCTTCCAGTTCTTTCCCTTCCATATATGTCTTTTTTAATGTTATTGTATCTGTTAGATACAGTTTTGTGTCCTGCATATTTTCAGTGGTTAAATTTAAAACAAAGTAAGAATTTGAATTTTTTTTTTCCTGATAGCATATATAACAGAACTTCATTAAAAAAAAATATTTTTTTAAGGTTTTTGCTTGCCAGAGAGAGAGTGAGAGACAGTGAGCGGGAAGGTGAGTAGGTCATCCCCAGTGGGGATAGTCACGCCACCATCCCTTCTTCTGCATTCTCCTCTTGGGACTTTGGGCATGCTTGCACATGCACCCGGTATGATTTTCAAGCCTCCAGATCTGGGACTCAAACTGTGGTTGGCTGTGTGAGAGTCCAGTGCCTTAATCACCATGCCACCTGCTGGCCCCAACAAAACCTCATTTTAATGCAGTCCAGTTACTTCAAATTTTCAGATAGACCATACATATTGCATCAGTCTATTTAAGCTTTAAACAGGCTGGAATAGTAACATCAGTCTCTCAGTCAGTACCGTGTGTATCATTGAGAGGTTACATGTTACTTTCCAGTACAGTGTTGAGATGTTGACGTTTACAGAGCTATGCAGTTCTCTTATACACACACATGTATACACACACAAACGTTTATATCTTAATAGCTTTGCTGACACATAATTCTCATACTATACAGTTCACCAGTTTGAACTATACATTTCAATGTGTTCTGCAGTTTTACATGTGTGCCGTAGTGTAGGCATATTACTACATTAATCATAACCCTTAAGGTTGTAAAAAAAAAAGCAGAACTGAAAGAAAAGGAGCTTTGGTAAAACCATATACAATTTCAGCAAGTAGGAGAAAGAAAAGTTAGAAATATTTGTAAGGCACTATGTTTTAGTAGAAAGATCTGTGACTTGGGACCAGCAGATGGCATAATGGTTATGTCGCTGGACTCCCACATAGTCAAGTCCCGGACCCAGCAGCTTAAAATTCACTCTGTATGCATGTGTGTGCATGCCCAAAATCCTGAGAGAATGGAGGAGGAGGGATTGTGGCGTGGCCATCCCTCCGGGGGGGTGATTTCTCACTTTCTGTCTCTGTCTCTCTGGCGAGCACACGTGCCTGATAGCTAAAAAATCTCTTAAAAAAAAAAAGAGAAAGATCTATGACTTTGGAAACAGACTGACTTCTTATGCTAACTCTGCTGTTATTTCGAGGCATGGCTTTGTTAAGTCAGCTGTTTCTTTCTAAAGTGGGGTTATTGTTGGCGTTTTGTAAAGTCCGACCCGTCTGATCCTTGCTGGTGCTTGGCGATGGTAGCTTCTGGTATTGTTTCCAAGGGGCGTAACGGGCACCTCAGCTCACCTGCCTGCGTTCAGGTCCTCCTTTGCTACCTGCTGGCTTGTTTGCTCATGCTCTGCCTCTGTGCTCGCTGTAAACGAGGTTCCGCCTGTCTCGTAGGATTAAGTGAGTTAATGTAGGTGAGTACTTGATGAATACTAACCCTTATTAATGTATTGATTGGTTTCTCTATATTGATTTCTATAGGAGACAAGCTATGGGAGGTGCAGTGTGAGTCCCCGACCTTCACCGTGGCCTGGCACCCCAAAAGGCCTCTGCTGGCATTTGCCTGTGATGACAAAGATGGCAAATATGACAGCAGTCGGGAAGCTGGAACCGTGAAGCTGTTTGGGCTTCCTAATGATTCCTGAAAGGAGGACGCAGGGTGGGGAGGCCCCAGTGGAGGGCTTCCTGCGTACAGTTAGGTTGGTCTGTTGTCTTGGAGTTGGTGGGCACCCTAAATATTTGTAAATTGGTATAAATTATGAAAGGTTTGTTAGGCTGCCCATTCCATTTCCATTTCTGTTTTTTGTGTTAGCTGTTTTTGTTCTTTCTGCTATAGTATAAGTTAGCTAATGATAGGAATAATGACCCCGGCATCCCTTGTCCTCTGGGGGCCCCCGTCTTCCTAAACCGGTGAGATATGGTGGACTTTGTTGAGCCTCATACTGCTTAGACAGTACTTACTTTGGAGGGAGGGGTAGGGAAGGGGAGGAATGGAGGTTTTTTAATAATTATAAAGGAAATATTTATAATTTCGAGAGTTGAGCATTTAATAAAACTTTTTTTAAAGTATGGTGTTTCTAAAATTATGGTAAATATTACTAGGGTTTATATTATTGCAAAAAGATGATGTGACAGTTTTTATGTTTTAAAATCTCAAAAATGGAGTTTAAATGTTGTAACTCTACTGTGCAGTGTGCTAACCAGAACTCCCCATGAGGGAGGGACAGGCCTGAAGTGCTTGGGCTCCGGCAGTCCCGAACCCTGACCACTCCGTGTTAGGAGCGTGTGTGCGTGCGCGGCCTCATTCCACAAAGCACTTGTAGACAAGTTCTGGATGACACCGAGAATGTAATGAATTGTAAAGAAGAAACACACAATCAAACACTGTTGGTTCTAACAGACACTTTCAGTTATTGGCGTCCCCGGGTGTCTGGCCCTGCAGTAAATACCCATCAGCGGTCCCTGCTCTCGCAGCAGCCCTGTGAAGTGGTTGGACCACCACGGGGAGGTTAAGTAACTCTGTTCCTGGAGTGACTGTTCAGATCTAGGTTTGCTTAAAGGCCCATGAGCCTCCTGTTGCAGTGGGCTGCTCTGTTCTTTTTTTTTTTTTCTTTTTTTTGAGAGGATTTGCTATGGGGCGTGTGCACTCACCAGAAAGACAGACAGAGACAGAGAGACAGAAAGCGAGAAATCACCCCGGGGGGATGGCCATGCTGCAGTCCCTTCTCCTCCGTTCTCCTCTGGAGATCTTGGGCATGCACACGCACCCAACGTGAGTTTAAGCCACCAGGTCCAGGATTTGAACCACAGTTGACTACATGAGAGTCCAGTGACATAACCATTATGCTAACTGCTGGTCCCTGGCTGCTCTGTTCTTCAAGCAGTGCCATGTTCATTTCCCAGAAGAGTAAACTGGCTCTGAGTTGACTGTGGGCCCAGGCTGAAGTTTTCCCTGGAGTCCAGACTTCATGCTCATTAGTGTTTTCAGCCCCCCAAAACAGCCTGTTTCCACCCCCCCCCGAAGGATGGGCTTCTCAGTTGCAGGCCAGTCTGCACCTCGTTATGTCGGAAAGTCAGTGTTCATGTCACCGGGAGTAAATGTGGATGCACTGCTCTGTTGTTGTTTAGAGGTAATTTGTCATTCCTGTGGTTGCTGCTGTTTATATTTCCTCCTTAGCACTGGAACAAGATGCTAAGAGTTTGATCTAGATCTTAATATTGATTGATGGTCTCCTCTTCCACATGAATTATTTTTCTCCCCTGGGTTTGAGTAAAGTAGTGATACACATTACCCATCTGTCAACAGGTTTTTTTCTCTCTTTTAATTAGTGGGATACTTTTAGCATCAGGACAGCACGTCTGGGAGGAAAGCTCTCTAGCTCGGCAGGCTCTGCAGACTCAGGGTCTGATGCACCACCTCTGCGCTTGGCTTTGAAGTTCTAGAGGAGCTCAAAGTCAAGTCTGTCCTGGGGAAATGACAGACTGTGTCCCAGACCTGAGCCCCTGTGGATTGGGTGAGTTTTCTGGTTTCGTAGAGCTAATGGTTTAGTAGAAGGGCTGCTACATTCAGGGTCACACCTGGCCGTTTTTTGTGGCCAGTCCAGGCATTTGAATAGTTGAACTCCACACACTAGCAAGCCAGAAGTGAGTGGTGAGGTCAGCGTGAGCTAGACTTGACTTGGCAGGAAAAGTCTGGGTTTTGCTGTACCGATGAGCCATGGTCTGAAATTCACGGTCAGGCTGAGAAACCAGTTAGGATTATAGTACCGTCTCTTGCTAAGATCCTGATGTCTCTGACATGAGTCCAGGGTAGGATCAGCCATGCCGGTGTTAAACTTTGTGAGCTGTACATGTGGGTTGTACGCCCTAGTCCTGAATGGTGGGTATAAGGCTGTGCAGCTGGGTCCTTGGGGTTGGGGGCTAGAGCAGAGTTCTGGCTAGAGGCAGGTACGTCCAAGAAACAAGCTAAGCCCAAAGCAAGTTAACCCCAGCAGGAGACTGAGGTGTGGACTGGCAGGGAGGAGTCAGGAAGAAGCAGCCCTGGGAGGTGCCAGAGGAGTGAGAGAGAGAGAGAGAACGTGTGTGTGTGTGTGTGTGTGTGTGTGTGTGTGTGTGTGAGGAGCTGGTTGAAGTGCGATGGGACGTGTGGGTGGTTCTTTTTAGCAAGGTAGATATGCCCCTGAGCCCTTTCCTATTTAAGATATATTCTCCTTACTAAGGCCTTGAGTCACAAAAGGGACCATGAAATGCATGTCTACTCACTTTGGAAAAAAACCGAGACAGATCGCTAAAAAGTAAGCCCTGTCTTCAAGAAGGGAGTAGCGATCATATATACAGTGCATTGCAAACTCAGAAATGCATACATGTAGGGAGGGTGTCTTTCTCACCCTGGTGCATTGAAAATACCACTGGTTTCCTAGTCGGGCAGAACCAGATTCCAGTCCTGGCTCTGGCAGTGATTATCTGGACCCGTTTTCTCCATCCAGTAAGTGGGGTAGTTAATGCCCTTCTCAGCAGCTTGATAGTCCACGTGAGTTGGAGTCTGTGTGGTGTCTAGCATAGCAGGTGTACACGGAGGTACTTAGGAAGCCCCCCTACCCTGCTCCGTGCTCGAAGTGGAGCTCCAAAGGAGAGCGCCAGGAATGGCTGCAGAGATGGGCAGTCAGTCCGTCAACCCTGGCTCCAAGTGCTGCAGCTGGCTGAGCCCGTTGCCCATTCCAGGATAGGTGCTGGGAAGGACACGAGGCAGGTTCAGAAGAGAAATACTCGATCTGCCTTCTGCTCACAGCCACACCCACGACGGATCGGCGCGTGCGAGTGAGTGGAGTGTAACTCAGGTGCGAACCAACGGGCAGAATGAGGGTGAGGAGGGCAGAGTTTTCATTCGCTGAGGCTTCTGGGAAAGGACAGAGAGGAGGTAGCTCAGTGCCAGTGCTGACTGTGGCAGACGTGAATGTGGGGAGAGGACCCGAGAGAAGGGGTGCTGCAGCTAGGAGCAAGGCCTGAGTGATGGCAGCGTCCTGGGGTGTGGAGAGAGTATGAATGGCATTGGAGGGAAATGGGGAGATGTCAGGCTTTGGATGATTTCAGTCTGCTCTGATGGGTGATGTGATCTGGTAGGTGGAGAGGAGACACACACCTGGGTTCACATCCTCTTTTGCCACCCTTAGCCAAGGCGCCAAATTTTCCATCTCCATGGATCTCAGTTTGCTTATCTTTATAATGTACATAATAGCAGTATACCTTTTTAAAAAAAATTATTCATTTTATTTATTAATTACTAAATTTGACCAGAGAGAGAAAGAGAGGGAATGAGAAAGCAAGCTACCAGGTCTAGGACTTGAACCATGCTTGGCCATGTGGGAGTCCGGCACTCCAACCACCATGCCTCCTGCTAGCCCCAGCAGGATACCTTTGAGGGTGAGTGGTTGTCCTGGGAAATACCTGGGTGTTGGCTATAGCAGCCATTACTGTGAGGCGGTGGTAGCACGTGTGTGTACTTTCAAAGCCTTCCTGTCTTAGGAAGGAGCTTGCACTATCTCATGGGCTCACCACGTTTTGTGCAAAAGGGAGAGGTTGTAAACAGTCTAGTTAAAGGGAGTGGGATGGGGTGAGATTTGGAGATACTAATATTTAACACTTATTTTTTAGTGTCCATTTATAGAGCTAAGGCCTTTGGTTAATTTCTGGGGACACTAAATTGAACTATTCAGTCAGCGATTACAAATTTTCTGTAGTTTACATGTTTAAAATGGTTGCCGACACAAAACCATAAGTTATTGAAATTTAAGATAACCAGCATCTCAGTCTGTGGTCACTTTGGAGAAGCAGGCCTGAGTGTGAACAGGTGTCCCCCAACCAGCTGTGTCCCAGGAACAGTCACTGATACAGCTTGCCATGCTGGAGTGCTGTCAGGGACCCCGGGACCGTGGATCTTCCAAAACCAAGTTGGAAACATTTTCCCTTTCCTGATAAGGTTACTAAAATGCAGGTCAAGGGGGCCAGCAGGTGGCGTGGTGGGTAAGGCGCTGGACTCTCACATGGCTGATGTGGTATGAGTCCTGGATCCAGCGGCTTGAGAGTCATACCAGGCACACGTGTGTGCATGCCTAGAGTCCTGAGAGGAGAGGGGAGAAGGAATTGCAGCACGGCCATCCCCCCAGGGATGATTTCTCTTGTTCCCTCTGTTTCTGGTGAGCACACATACCTATGACAAAAACAAAACACTTAAAAGAAAAGATGCAGGTCAGGGGACCGTGCAGATGAGGAAAGGATCTGGTAAAACATCTCAGCGTGTCTTCGAGGACTGAAAGGAGGGTGGGACATGGGCTGATTTGTAGCTAGCTGGTCATCACCTGTCCCCAGTGGGGGTCAGAGTCGACCTGAAGTGTGTCTCTGAAGTGAGAACTCACTGTTGAGACAGGTCGACGAAGACCAGACCTGTGATTGTGGATGCTCACGGTGGACTGGGATTTCTCCAGGATGGCCGCTGCCGAGCTTCATTCAGCACAGAGGGCCTCTCTGGTAGGCCTTGAGTAAGGGAATGCGGAGAGGGGTAACTAAGACCATGCCCTCACACCCACCTTTGCTGTGGAAACTGGGCCGGGGAGTTTAGGGAACTTACTCAGATCCAACGGTCTATGCGGTGCCAGCCCTGTTAAGACCGAGGCATCTTTTTGCCCGCCATTTCTGCCATCCTGCTGTGGCCACTTAGGGTAACAATCAGGTTTCTCGCCTGGACCCAGCTGGCCACTGTCGAGATAGATGGAATCCCAGCTCCAGGTGAACACATTCCCAGCCCAGGTGCACACACCCCCAGCCAAGGTGCACACATCCCCAGCCCAGGTGCACACATCCCCAGCCCAGGTGCACACATCCCCAGCCCAGGTGCACACACCCCCAGCCAAGGTGCACACACCCCCAGCCAAGGTGCACACATCCCCAGCCCAGGTGCACACATCCCCAGCCCAGGTGTACACATCCCCAGCCAAGGTGCACACACCCCCAGCCAAGGTGCACACATCCCCAGCCCAGGTGTACACATCCCCAGCCCAGGTGCACACATCCCCAGCCCAGGTGTACACATCCCCAGCCCAGGTGCACACATCCCCAGCCCAGGTGTACACATCCCCAGCCCAGGTGCACACATCCCCAGCCAAAGTGCACACACCCCCAGCCCAGGTGTACACATCCCCAGCCCAGGTGCACACATCCCCAGCCCAGGTGTACACATCTCCAGCCCAGGTGCACACATCCCCAGCCCAGGTGTACACATCCCCAGCCCAGGTGCACACATCCCCAGCCAAGGTGCACACACCCCCAGCCCAGGTGTACACATCCCCAGCCCAGGTGCACACATCCCCAGCCAGCTGTAGCCCCTTTGAAGCCCTTTAAAAGCCCTGCTTGCTTTGTGGGATGGGTTGGCTTTGGGGCCATGGCAGGAGACGGAGTATGATGGCCTGCAGAGTGAGCCCGGGTTTGAAGATGTGGGGCCTTGGGGTCATTATCCACCTGATCCTTCTTGCATGTGAATTTACCTCGTAATAAACTATTACGAGTTTCCTCATTCCTGGTTTTCACCTCACTGATCCTACTGGAACTATTAGCAAGCCAACCAGGAGGCCAAAGATGGGGCAGATGCGAGGTGGGCTGGCTGCGGACACAGCAGTGGACAGCGCCATCAGTAGCAGATACCCAGTTAGCTGCCGAGCGAAGGCCTACGGTCAGGAAGCCTGGGGGCTGCACAAGCCGGCAGTCAGGAGGCCCCAGTAAGTGCCGACCAGGCTGGAGGTCAGTGGGGGTGGGCCTGGCCGGCCAGCCGCTTCCTTGAGAGGATACCTGGCCAGGTTCTTTGGAAATGCACCTGGTGGTTTTTATTGAGGCAGTAGGGAGAGGAGTGGACAGAGGAAAGCCAGCAGACTGCAGCTCCGCAGGCCCCATCGTGGGCTGGTGAATGAGCATGGGAGGGACCAGCAGTTGGCGTAATGGCTATGTCGCTGGACTCCCATGTAGTCGACCGCGGTTCGCGTCCTGGACCCGGTGGCTTGAAGCTCACGCCGGGCGCGTGTGCATGCGTGCCCAAGATCCCCAGAGAACGGAGGAGAAGGGATTGCGGTGTGGCCATCCCCCCTGGGAGGTGATTTCTCGCTTTCTGTCTGGCGAGCGCACGCGCCCTATGACAAAAACCTCTAAAAAAAAAAAAAAAAAAAAAAGAATGAGCATGGGAATTAAAGCCAGCGAAACCCAGAGAGAACCAGTTCTTGCCTTAGGAAAAAAAAAGGTGTCCTTGCCATCCATTAACCTAATTCGGAGCTTTTATCCAAAAAGATGAAACAACTAGGGCAGCATATGTAGGGACTGGCTTACGAAGTAGCTGAGATGCAGGGGTGACTTCTGCTCCTGGTAAGCGTCACTGTCCTATCTCAGGAAAACTGGCATTCCAGGCACCGGATCTGCCGCTAGGAAATCGAAATCGGATAGAATTAAAGGGACAAGGAGAAAGATAGGAAGCAGAGAGGCAGTGGAACTTTGAAAGTCCCTGCAAACAGTGTTGGCAGGATTCGAGTCTAGTCTGGATCCCCAAAGAAAGTGACAGGCAGCCCAGCTCCTGTGCTCCTAACTTCATGGCTGCGCCTTGAGATGAGCGGCTTCCTCTGTCGGCTCCAGGGCAGGAGTCAGTGCCATGCCGAGCACCTCTCCTCAGAAAGAAGCTGGTGGGGAGCACACCTAACCTCGGGCTAGGGATCAGACAGCGTTGCCCTCTGGCTGGTGCATGAGGCGATGAGGCCACGTGTAGGTTTGACTGCGTTCTAGTTCTGACCCTGACGGACACCAGGGAAAGTGCATTAGCCCCACACCTTAATACACGCTGGGCGGGATATCTTCAAATTTGGATGTAACAATTAAAAGTGAGCACATTCGCCTTAAGAGTGATAAGACTCGTTTTGGTGGGTCACGTTAAGTGAAATCCTTTTCATTTGCGGACCCAGAAGGATTGTGAATGTGAAACAGTGCGATGAGTTAACACGTGATGATTTATATCCTCTTTCTCAAACAGCAGACATGCCGGGGGCAGTTGTAGACAATGTTTCCTGCATCCCTCCCAGAGCGAGTCACAGGCCTTTCGATTCTGGAGATACTGGGGCCCCTTAGTCCCCCTGACCCATTGATGTATTAGTAAGAGGGGAAGCAGGTGGGTTGGGTAGCTGCACCGGGATGCTGTCGGAACTAGGACTTTTGAAAGGCTGTAGCCTGTGAATCAGATGCCAGCCCTGTGTAGAAGGGCTTAGCCGGGGCTTGTGGCATGAGCACAGTGAGAGATGCACCCTGGTGCGTTCAGTTACACTCTGGCAAGGACGGGAGTACAGTGCTCGGAACAGCAGGGTTCGGAGGGACACAGATCACAGGAGGTAGACGGCGTAAGGGCAGCACCGCTGTCCTCTGGGGCACTGCTTAGATGCCGCGCGACTCCCCAGCTCTTGGCTGATCCAACAGAGTGGCCCCTTAAAGGCACTGCCGTGTTCTCTTACCCAGGTGGCCACATTGCCTTTCCTCGCCAAAGTTAAAAGGGACAGTGTTAGATGCTGTCTGGGCTCCTCTAATGATTGGACCAGGGAAGGAGACGCTTGAGTGGGCGTTGGGATGGCAGCTTCCCAAGGTTGGGTAGGGTATTATTTGCTCTAGAGGGTGAGACGTGTCCCAGTCTGCTGACTTGGTCTTGATCCTGCTGAAGTATGGGCTCGATTACGTCACTGTACTCCCCGCACCTATGTCCCTGGCAGTGTGTGTGATAGGTCCCTCCAGCTCAACCCCTAAACCGGCACTGTGTCTAAGTGGAGGGAGGAGAAGAAACAAAACGGTCACTCAGGGCCCGCAGATGGTGTACTGGTTGCACGGCTGGACGACCACATAGTTGACTGGTTTAAGTCCTGGACCTGGTGGCTTAAAGCTCATACCAGGCATGTGTGTGCGTGCCCAAAATCCCAAGAGGAGAACGGAGGAGAAAGGATTGTGGAGTGGCCATCCCCCCAGGTGATTGCTCACTTTCTGTCTCTCTGAGTGCATGTGCCCTATAGCAAAAATCTCCCTCCCCCCCTAAAAAAAAAACCCCAAAAAACAAACAAACCACAGTCTCGCCTTGGACAGAGAAACCTTCCCCCACCTGGGCTCACTAAGCAGCTGCTTTGTCGGTCACAGGTTTGTTTCTTAGCATCTGCTGGCTGCCATGTGCCTGCCCTGAGTCACCTCTGTCCACCGTGGTTCTGACAGCTAAGGATCGGGCACAGGTTGGTGGCTCTCAGGAAGGCAAGTGCCTATAGACCCATCCATTGCCTCGGAGGGGCTGAGGAACATGGAGCTGTAGCCATGGGGGGTACCACGTCCCAGATCCATCTATTGCCTCGGAGGGGCTGAGGAACATGGAGCTGTAGCCATGGGGAGTACCAGGTCCCAGATCCATCCATTGCCTCGGAGGGGCTGAGGAACATGGAGCTGTAGCCATGGGGGGGTACCACGTCCCAGATCCATCTATTGCCTCGGAGGGGCTGAGGAACATGGAGCTGTAGCCATGGGGAGTACCAGGTCCCAGACCCATCCATTGCCTCGGAGGGGCTGAGGAACGTGGAGCTGTAGCCATGGGGAGTACCGGGTCCCAGACCCATCCATTGCCTCGGAGGGGCTGAGGAACGTGGAGCTGTAGCCATGGGAGAATACCACGTCCCTGGTGCGGTCAGGAGGACAAAGCCCCTCTTGTGATCTGGCCTTAGGAAGCTCTTGGAAGATGGGTGCGTGGATTGGATGGCCACAGAGATGTCAGGGTCGACACGCTGTGTGGCTGAGCGGCCCTGTCCCTTCCCTTTCCTTCCCTTCTTTTTTCTTTTCTCTCCTCTCCTCTCCTCTTCCCTCCTTCCCTTCCTTCCTTCCATGTCTCCTCGACAGGTCTGAAACTTGAGCCGCTGTCAACCCTGTGGGAATCAAGTGCCTTAACCATGCCACCGGCTGGCCCTGTAGCCCTGTTTCTTTCTGTCCCAGGAACCCACAGTCTGGCGTGGCGTGGGGGTGGAAGCAGCACACAGCAACAGGTTTCCTTTCAGTAAAGGTTTTTTTTTTTTAGGTTTTTATCATAGGGGGTGTGCGTTTGTGGGAGAGATAGACAGGGAATATAAGAAATAGAAATAACTCCTAGGGGGATGGCCACACCGCTGTCCTTTCTCCTTTATTCTCTCGGGATTCGGGGCATGCATGTACACGCATTTGGTGTCAAGCCACCGGGTCTGGGACTTGAACCACAGTCTCTCATATGGTAACCCAGCACCTTAACCACTATGCCACCTGCTGGCCCCAGCCCTGTTTATTTTTTTTTTTAAAGAATTATTTTATTAAACTTTATTTCAATTTAACCAGAGAGGGAAGGGGAGAGAGAGAGAGAGAGAGAGAGAGAGAGAGAGAGAAAGCCACCAGGTCTGGAACTCAAACTGAGGTCCGCCATGTGGGAGTCCACTGCCCTTAACCACCACACCACCTGCTGGCCCCACAGCCCTGTTTCTTAAAGACTGACCACACCATGTTTGCCCTCCACATCTCACATCTGCGCTGTGGCCACTGAAGGTGACAAGCTGTTGCCCTCCCCGGCCCAGCTGGCTGCTGTTCAGGTGCAGGACTCGAACCATGGTCAGCCATGTGGGTGTCCAGCGCCTTAACCACCACACCATCTGCCGGCCACAAAGCCTTTTGAAATCCTTTTAAAGTCCTGGCCTGCTTCGGGGTGGGTGGCTTCCAGGCAGCGGCAGGGACAGAGCATGGGCAGAGTGGGCGTGGGGTTGAAGCTGCAGCGCCTCGGGTCACCATCCACGACCCGCTGCGTGCCACGGCTCCTGTGTCGTGCTTTACTGGGGTCGTCTCGTTCGTGTTGTTTTGGTCCCACTGATCCTACCCTGGGCGAAGAGGTCATTCATCCAGCCAGTCACTTAACCCTACCCTGTGCCAAGCCCGAGTGGAACATCGAGGGTACGTGTGTGGAGATCATCTCATCTCCGCCTCAGGAACCCACACCTGGAAGGGCACGGAGGTGCACACGGCCACAGGCTTCATGAGAGGGCAAGTCGGGCCACATCGCTGTCGCTTAGAACACTTGCTCGACTGGGCTCTGACACAACTCCATACAGGGTTTAATAAGAGCTTAATATCAGAAGATAACTCATAAACGGGAGGGCTGGCGGGGATTGAGTCTCGCCCGTGTGCAGCTTGCAGACTCCGCTTTACGCTCTCCCCCAGTGAGCTGGAACCTGTCAGAGGCGCTGAGCGACGGGGCCAGACGGGGACACTGCGGATGCTTGGGGTTCAGCCTTTCTGATCTAGCAGAGGGCACGGGCACTGCAGAAGCCAGGCCAAGTGGGGATCGCCCCGTGGGGCACGCTGCAATCCCTTCTGTTTACCTCTGCTCTTGGGATTTTGAGAGCCGGGCATACGTCAGGCATTTTTCAAGCCTGGACTTGAACTGCCCATGGGCCACGTGGGATCCAGCTGTCTTAGCCACCAGGCTGTGGGCTGACTCTTATCCTTCCTGTTTCCAAGAACGGGGCCCAGTCCCCTGAGAGGAAGTCGCAGTGTTCAGTGTGAGTGGCTGGAGGTGTCTCGGTTAGAGGGGCCGAGTGACTGCCCCAGGTAAGGCTGGAACTCAAGCAGAAACCCCTGCCAGGGCTAGTGAGGGGTGGCTGTGGCAGCGCTGGCATCGGTTTGCTTCCCTGACTCAGTGTCCCTGGCTTCTCGCTGCAGTTTCCTGAAATCCCATCTTCCAGTCTGTTCTTCGGCTTTTAGGTTTTCATTCAGGAGCCCTCATTTGAGGGGTCCCGGAACTTTGCTGCAGCCTCCTTTTGCCATACTCCATCTCTTCTCACCCACTTGAATTTTGCTGAACATTTCTTACTCTCAGAAGCTACGGTGTGTTGGCCTGTCTGGTGGCTGCCTCCCCAGCACAACTGTGTGGCATATCCCTCTCTGTGAAGTGCCAGTCCCTGACACAGCAGCGTCGCCATGTGGGACCTTGGCGAGGTGACGGGATGGCGGAGGCTGCTACCCGGAGGTGGTCCTGAGAAGAGGAGCTCAGCCGCTGCTCGCATGTGCGCTCTCCCCCGTGTCATCCCTTCTGCCACGTCATGGTGCGGCCCCGGATCTTGGACGTCCTAGCCCCCAGACCACGAGCCACGTTCATCCCTGTCCATGAATTTCCTGGCCCGCTCTTGTGATGGCAGCAGCACGTGGACCGAGCCCAGTCGCTCTTACAGGCGTGCACGGGAGAAGAGCCACTGATCTGAGCAGAAAGCTGGCCACGCTCGGTGCTTGCTTTGGTGGGGGCCGAGGAAGGAAACAGAAAGGCTCAGTGTTGGGGGGGTCAGGTATTATAACCCCTAACTCAGTGTCTGAGCAGGGTCTGAGCATGCTTAGTGAGGTTCATTTCCTTACTCAAATGACAACCGTCAGGCAGGAGAGCAGCCTCAGTCCCCGCAGCTCCAAAGTCCAGGTCGTTTCCACTTGGGCAGTGTGACTCGACCCTGGCCATACCCTTGCACTACCACCACCTGGTGTTCAGACCCCAGCCCGACCTAGCCCTACAGGGAAGTCTAACATTCAGTTCATCTGGGGACCACTGTCCTAGGCGCTGTGTCCTAGGTCGTAGGAAGGCAGTATCCTTGCAGAAATGGCCTAGGAGTTCCTCGGAGGTGGGGAATGCTTGGAGGCATTGGGGTTTGTCTTAGAGGTGGGAGGGACCAGCAGTTAGCGTAATGGCTATGTCGCTGGACTCCCATGTAGCCGACCATGGTTTGAGTCCCGGACCTGGTGACTTAAACTCACGCCGGGCGCGTGTGCATGCGTGCCCAAGATCCTGAGAGGAGAATGGAGGAGAAGGGATTGCGGCGTGGCCATCCTCCCTGGGGGGTGATTTCTCGCTTTCTGTCTCTCTGTCTTTGTCTTTCTGGTGAGCGCACCACCTTATAGCAAAAACCTCTCAAAACAACAACAGCAGCAACAACAACAACAACAACAACAACAAAAAACAGAGTAGGAGTGTGCAGGCAGCCCTTGGAGGAGGTTTAGGGGTCAAAATAGGCAAAGCCTGGGGGGTGCAGACCACCCCGGTCTGGTAGACAAGGGGCCAGGGCTGTGTGGGGGGCAGTGGTGAGGATGGGCTTTCCTCTAGAGGGCCTGTGTGGAGACTCGTGTCTCCTGTGTGGAGACCTGGTCTGCCTTGTCTGTCACGGTCTAGTCCATCTCTTCTGGGTGAGGTTATTAGGATGCTCTCGGGGCTTTGGCCTCACCAGCCTCTGCCCCACCATTAAGGTCACAGATGAGGTCAGAACTGGGATTTGCCCATGAGGGCTTTTGGGTGATATCAGCTGGATATTGTCTTGGTCACCCCAGTAAACCAGACCGGTACTGGGGAGCCCGTGCCTGCTGGGACATCAGAGCCACAGACGTGGGGCCCGGCCCGGGTTCCTGACCCGTTTGGTCCCATTTGGCTCAGAAGTTCTTGGACCATAGTGCCACACGGTCCCAGGCTCTTCTCATAGCCTTGTGCTGCTTGCTGGCCACATGCACACGGGCATGTCTGTCACCTTGCAGAGCTTCAGGGTCCCCATCCTGGGCAGTAGGATTTTTCTACAGGCAAGGAACAAGTATCACCCTGAGCACTCAGGTCTGGGGCGCGCACGCAGCAGGAGTCGTTCCATCAGTTACGCTCTGCCAGCCCTGGCTTCCGGGGACTTCAGGGTGGGATGGCAGGTGGGCCAGAGAAGCAGGTTGGGGCCAGCTGTGGGGAGAAGGGAGCTGGCTCCATAGCTTGCCAGTGGGGTTTCCAGGGCTTCAGGAAGCGGAGTTTTTGCACGACCACCTGGAGGAGAGCATGCCTCAGTGTAGTGTAGATCTTTTCAAGCTAGGGCACACTGAGGCCCCTGGGGGCTCTTAAGGCACCTGTTAATCCCTCCCTAACCTGGCGCCAGGGTCCGAGTCTGAATTTCTGACGGATTCCCCGGGGGGTGCTGCTGTGTCAGGTGCATGGTCTCCTGCAAGTAGCTGGCCATGTGGCCTTGGCATCTCACCTGCGTGAGCCTCAGTTTCCTCCTCGGTAAATGCGGATACCCATGTCCAGGAATGCTGTAAGAGTTCCGTGAGGTCACGTGTGCAGCACTGAGCACAGTTCTGCTGTCCGCATTCAGGTCATTTACTATTTTTTTTTCTTATTTCGGAGAGGTTTTTTTTTGCTATAGGGTGTGTACGCTCGCCAGAAAGACAGAGAGAGACAGAGAGACAAAAAGCAAGAAGTCACCCCCCAGGGGGGATGGCCACGCCGCAATCCCTTCTCTTCCATTCTCCTCTTGGGATCTTGGGCACGCACGCACACGTGCCCAGCATGAGTTTAAGCCACCGGGTCCAGGACTCGAACCGTGATTGACTACGTGGGAGGCCAGCGACAGCCATTACGCTGGTCCCAATTATTTACTATGTTTTGAGTACCAGTGAGGAGACCGTTGTAGACCTCTGTGGGAGAGGTCGAAGGGGCTGAACCAGCCAGTGGCCGAGGGAGGGAGAGAAGATGTGGTTTCACAGCGGCCCATAGCCCTGTGATTCTCCCTAGTTAGAGAACACCATTGCCTCCTTCCTGCAGGTGGAATTGGTTAAAACCGGCCTGCTGGTCCCTGTGTGGCCATTAGAGGGCAGTGGAGCCAAGGCTGAGGATGGACCATGTGCCCTGTAATTGGGGCGGGTCCATGGGTTCAGCCTTTATTCCCCGTTCTGAATCCTAATTGTGTATTTGCATTGGACTGTTCCTCCCTCCTGGCTGTGTACTGATGACATAAAAAACACTCCACACTGCAGGGTAACCTCTGAGCTCCCGTTCCACCTTGAGGATTAGCCTTGGCTCACAGTTTCTGGCAGCTGTGTTTATTTCTCCAGGGCACAAGTGGCTGTAGAGCCTGGGGGCCTGCTCCCTCAGCTCTGCCGAGGGCAAGGGGAACTACATTTGTCTTTCTGCCAGTTCAAACCTTAGGGCTGGATTTATCTTGTAACCCCCTCCCCCTGCTACCCCAGCCCTTGCCTGTACCCTTTGATCTTGTGGGTGGAGAAATAAAGGGATCTCCAAATCTCTGATCCATTTTAAAGGTGGAAGCAGAGCTTTCCAGGGACCTGGTAAACATTGCTGGTGGAATCATTCCAGAGACGTGAGGGGTGTGATGAGGGAGAGAAAAAGCTGAGAGCGTGCTTGCCTTTGTGTACCCGTGTCAGGCGCTGTTGTCTTTAACCAGTACTAATGATAGGAGGTACCAGTGAGAGCAGCCGTCATGTGCTGACTGCGTGGGGCGGGCCAGGTACTGTGCTCAGTGATTTTCACAAAGTGACTCTTGCCCTAATGACTGTCCGTGAGGTTTATTCATCTTGAAGAAACTGGATTAGGACCACTGAAGACCTTCTGCCCAGACTTCACCCTCCTGCCCCCAGATCTAGCCAGGACAAGCCCGTCACCGATCATCTACATCTGAGTTCTGAGTGGCCCGTTTCTCGTGACATGCCAGCTCACTGTGCAGTTTTCATTTTTTGCTTTAAAATTTTTTTCTTTCTGCCTTTTTAAATTGTTTTTGTCTTCTCCCCCTCCCCCCCCCACCTTTTTTTGGATTGTTTTCTTTTCCTTTTTACCTTTCTCACTTTTCTGCTCAGCCTCCACACACTGAGCTTCTAGACAGGTCTAGGTGTACAGTAGCCAAATATCTGAATACTTTTAGGGTCATATTAATCCTCAATTTTCATTGAATCTGCTGTACAAAGGGAGAGAAATGGTAGTGTTTAGATATTGCAGGTCACCTCCTCCTGCAGTCTCTGAATGCTCAAATTTAACTCCCAAAACTAGGAAAAAACATATAATCCATCAGATGACCAGAAACCACCACAGAGGCACAAGAAATATGAAAAACTAAGAAAATATCTATCCCCTAAGGGAAAAGGATAATTCCTCACCTTCCACAGACAATATAAGGGAACTCGTGGAAATGTCAGATAAAGAATTTATTTATAGTGACAAAGCTAACAGAGTTGCAAGAGAAGAGAGACAACGGACTCCAGAAGATGCAGGAGAAAAGAGACAAGTTCCAGGAGGTGAGGAAGTTCTTGCACGATCTGAAAGAGGAAATACACATCATAAAAAAGAATCAAACAGAATAGTTGGAGATGAAGGCTGTAATACAGGAAATCTAAACCTCCCTTGAAAATATTAAAAGCAGATTAGATCATGCAGAGGATCGAATCTTAGATATAGAAGACAGAACCACTGACCTAGAGAAATTCACCAAAAAGACAGAAAATAACCCCCCAAAATGAGAATAACATACGAGCAATACCAGATACCATTAGATGCCTAAACATCCAGACCATTGGTATCCCAGAAGGTGAAGAAACTAGTAAGGGCATTGATAATCTATTCCATGAAATCCTGGAAGAAAACTTTCCAAACCTACAGAGGCACTCAAATATCCAGACCTAAGAAATACGAAGGACTTCACATAGAATCAACCCAAGAAGATTTTCACCAAGGGACATCATAGCCAGATTGACCAAAACCACAGACAGAGACAAGATACTAAAACTGGCAAGAGATAAATGTCAAGTTATTTTCAAAGGATATCCTATTAGACTAACATCGAACTTCTCATTGGAAACAATGCAAGCAAGGAAAGAATGAGAAAATATATTCAAAGTGTTAAGTGAAAAACAATTTCAACTAAGAATACTATACCCAGCAAGATTATCCTTCAGATGGGAAAAAAAGACAAAAACATCCTCATGTAAAGAAAACCTGAAAGAATTTACCAACACCAGCTCTCTGAGAAGTACTGAAAAGTGCTATACCAGGAGAACTAAAGTTGGACACACAGAAATAAAAGTACAAAAAATAACCAAGAAAATGGCCAGCCTAATGGTAGGGACAAGTCCGAGGTTGAATGTTAACTTCCAGAGTTTAAGTGGAAAGATCAGACCACAGTAACACTGAGGAATGAATAGAAGAGAGATTAATTACATGAGGCTGAACTGGTGAAATAGAATTTTATGACTTTTGACTAAAACATTACTGATTTTCTTTTATGCTTTGTTTTCTATAGTTAAGGATTTTTGTCTTCTCTTGAACTGTTGATAGTTTCATCTGCTTGTTATTTGAACTGAATCCTAACCTTTTTCCTGGCTTTAAGTCTTAAGCAAATTTCTCTTAACATTTTTTGAGTTTGATCTATTACTGCCTGGCACTTAGTAATACCTCAGTAAATGATAGCTGTTATTATCAGCATTATTTTTAGCCATTATGCCATATTCGCCTCTGTGCCTTGGCCATATTAGGGGTTGGCAAATGTTTATTGAAGGAAATGATCCCTTGGATTCAGAAACCTTTTCTGAGCTCTGGAGAGTGCCAGGTGCTGGTTGATCCAACGTGAATCACTTTCCTCAGGACTGATGGGTGAGGTCAGTATGGGTGCTAATTACTGTAGACGCAGAAACTGTCCATGGAAGGCCAGCGAGAGTGCATGGACCGGTGGGACCTGTGGGCCCCTTTCAGAGGGGCGGCTTTCGAATTAGGCCTTGAAAGATGAGCGGAAGAGAAGAAGGATGGGCTTCTCTTGGCCTAGTGTACCTTTGACTTTATGAAGGAGCCTTGAGTCAAGTTGGGTTTTTATCCATTTAACAAATACTCAGCCCGCATGGCCGGAGTCAGGCACTGAGACGTAGTGGGGCTTTGTCCTAGTCCCTGCCCTCGAGTGCCCTGTGTCTAAAGGAACAACAGCCAAGGAACCAAGTGATGATGATTCAGGGTGATGAGGGGAGCAGTATTGACTCCGAGGCTTAAGTGCATTTGAGAGACACTTAAAGCCAGACTGGTTTAAGCAGAAAGGAAATTCACTGGCTTACGTACCCGGAAAATATTGGTATTTAGGCGTGACTGGATCCAGGTTCTCAAAACAAGCCCTCTTGTCCTCTCCAGAAGCCATCGATCTCTGGTCCTGCTCTCCCTGTGCTGGCTGCACTCCTCGTCAGGCTCGCCCTTCGTGGGGTACGGGCGCCAGCAGCTTCTGGCTTCTGCGTTAGGAACTGCTGCAGAGAGCGGGTGCCTCGTTCCCAGTCGTTTCCTCCGGCATCTTGCGATTGAGTCTCCTTGAACACCTTTGGTGACGTGTATTCGTTATGGTTGGGAGGATCACCACCTGCCACCTTCTCTCAGTGGAGGGGAGCACCGCTCATCTCAGCTCGCCCAGGTCACATGGACCGAGGCGGTGATTCGGGCACAGGGGCAGGTGCAATGGAGATTTTGGCAAAACCTACCAATGTCCACTGCAGCTACCATGTGGGAGCAGAGGGATTCACCAATGAAGTGCCGCGGCTTGGGACCCCCGTTCCCAGGGTGGAATCTCAGTTTCACCACGCACAGGTTGTGTGACCATGGCCAAGTCACTGTGCCTGTCAGCCTGAGTCTCAGCGTCCCCGTCTGCAAAATGGGAGTGACGGGCCACGTTGCTGGGTTGAATCAAGGCTGAAGCATGCCACAAAGGGCCCAGGCAAGCTCTGGCAGGCGGCACTGCAGTTCGGAGTCTGAACTGTGACGTCACTGGACTGTCACCTGACCAGCTCCAGGGCAGCTGTCCACAGACAGGCAGAAAGAGCCAAACTGCCTTTGGCTCAAATCCTAAACCCTCCACTTCTGAGCTCCATTTTCCTCCTCCATGAAATGAAGATCGTCGTCCCTGTCTCCCAGAGTTGGGAGAGGTAACACGGTGATAAACAGGTAGGCCTGGCACACGGTGGTCTGCCCCAGTGATGTGTTCTGAGCACAGCTGTTCCTCCAGAGCGTGCCAGGAGCCCAGGCGCGGCTGGAACCGACAGACCACGCGCTCTGAACCAGACCGTCCTGTGGGTACAGGGTGCGTTCGGCCGGCAGCCAGAGGCCCCGGGAAGGCCCTGTGCAGCCAGGCCCTTTTCTTCCTTCCAGCTTGGGTGGTACAGCCTCGCGGAGGTCCACGGTCCACTTTTAACCACCCCTGGGCTGCGCTGTGGTTTCCAGCACGAGGCCATCAGCCAGGCAGTGAGCGTCTCCATGTGTTGGCCTTCTCCCCGCCGTTGGCAGAGAGCTGGGGCCAGCTCTGCACTGGGACGGGGTGTAAGTAAACACGCGTTTCTCAAAGGTGGTCCCTCCTCCTGTGGCCTTATCTTAGATTGGGCAACCTCAAGTGAGGGAACGAGGGAATGCCGGGAAAACACCTCAGGAATCGTTAAATCCAGCCTACTCCTTTTCTGGAGGAGAACATTGAAGATATGGCTAAGTTGCTTGTGTCCATATAGACGACTTCAGGCACAGAGCGAAAAAAAGCAAAAAATCAAATTTTATGACTCTGAGTCCAAAATTGGTGCCACAGTAACTTGGTGCTTTAGCCGTTCACGCCCTCCAGCAGCACGCATTGGGCATCTGTGAGTCACCCTGTCTGGGCGCAGCGCAGGTGGAGTGGGTTACCAGTCTCTGCCCTGAACGTGCTTCTGAGCGCCGGGGCTCGCCCATCCCTTCGTGCGTGCTTGTTCCGTCCAGGCCCTCGCCCGTCGTCTCCCTCCAGGTTTCATTTACCTGATGACCTCACCATTTGTCCATCTGTTCATCTGTCTTCTCTCTCTCCTTTTAGGAGTTCATCTATTTCTTTCTTTTGATCATATTCTTTTATTTGATATTTTGTAATTGCCAGAGGGCACACGTGATGTTTCTCTTTCTCCCCCTGCTGGGGTGTGGTCACTCCATGATCCTTTGCCTCCATCTTTCCATCCTGTCAGGACTTTAGGTGCACACATCCAGCATGTTTTACAAGCTTCTGGGGTCTGGATTCGAACTACGGTTGACCATGTGGGATTTGGCTCTCCATATGCAGGACCTGACTGGTGCACTATGCACGATGGTTGACTAAGTAGAAGTCCACCTATGTAACCACTATGCCATCTGCTGATGCCTAGCCTGATAAATTTTGATGCATGAGGGGACTTCAGAAAGTTTGGAAAAATGAAATTAAAGTATGAGTTTATTTGGGTGCAACATATTTTTTTTTTTTTGGAGAGGTTTTTGCTATAGGGCGCGTGCGCTCGCCAGAAAGACAGAGAGAGACAGAGAGATAGAAAGTGAGAAATCACCCCCCAGGGGGGATGGCCACACCGCAATCCCTTCTCCTCCATTCTCCTCTTGGGATCTTGGGCACGCACGCACACGCACCCGGCGTGAGTTTAAGCCACCGGGTCTGGGACTTGAACCGCGGTTGACTACATGGGAGTCCAGTGACATAGCCATTACGCTAACTGCTGGCCCCATATTACCATGTCTTTAAGTTCAGTAGCATTGTCTTCTGCAATGACTAGTGTGGGGTAAATCTATCCAGAATGATTTTTATCTCAAATTATAGTTTTTTTCCTTTTAAAAGAATTATTTAACTTTATTTGTTATAACTTGACCAGAGAAGGACATTGTTTGTGTGGTGTGTGTGTGTGTGTGTGTGTGTGTGAGAGAGAGAGAGAGAGAGAGAGCAAGAAAGCAAACTGCTAGGTCTGGGACTTGAACTGCGGTCAGGCATGTAGGAGTCCAGTGCCCTTAACCACCATGCCACCTGCCAGCCCCTCAAATTGTAGTTTTAATCTCTAAAAAGTCATTTGGGTCTTTAAAAATATATCTAACATGTGTCTAGTTAACTATTTGAAAATGCATATTAAAATATAACTTTAAGGTCCTTCATTTGCTAATTCCTTTTTTAAGAGATTTTTGCTATAGGGTGCGTGTGCTCAACCAGAGAGACAGAAAGGGAGAAATCACCTTCCGGGGCGGGGGGCGGGGGGGGATGGCCACACCACCATCTCCTCTCTTCTCAGGATTTTGGGTACACATGCACACAACGTGTTTCAAGCTGCCAGGTCCGAGACTTGAACTGCGGTTGACCCTGAGGGAGCCCAGCGCCTTAACCACTGTGCCATCTGCTGGCCTCTTTTATGCTAATTCTAACAACTATGTTAGTTCTAGGTTGGGTGTGATTTTTTTTGCTTCTCATTATGGGTTATATTTTCCTGCTTTAAAAAATGCCTATAAATGTCGTATTGGATGCCAAACATTCTGAGTTTTACCTTGTTGGTTGCTCTATTTTTGTATACCTAACATATTACTGAGCTTTGTTTTGAAAAGCAGCTAAATTACTTGAAAACAATTTATTTTCATATCTTGCTTTGAAGATACTTCGTGCAGGACCAGAGCCGTCTACAGTGTAGTTAAGTATTCCTCGCTGCAGAGGCAAGACTGGGTGTTTTCCGAATGCCTTGGATGAGGCTCTACCTGGGACTGGGAGGAATAGGCACTCTTCCCACCATGGGCAGGAGCTGCTCCCTCCCGTCCTCCGGATGCTGCTTTCTCTCTTCTCTCTCTGTGTAGCTCTCTGCTCTCCAGTCTCCTGCCCTGCACCCCTGACACCTCAGTCTCTCCAGTGCTCTCTCCTCTCCTGCCCTGCTCCCTCCCGACACCTCAGTCTCTCCAGTGCCCTCCTAAACGCAAGCTGCTCAGCAGCCTCTGCCTGCCCTGCCCCCTGCCCCCTGCCCCCTGCCCACAGCCCGGACTCTGCCTGGGCAATGAGGTAGGAAGCTGGAGGGCTCGCTTCGTTTTCTGTCTCAAAGGGATTATTATCTTTCATTGCCTGATACCTACTGGCTTGAAAATCATTTCTTAATTTTTTCTTTTGGGTTTTTGGTTGTGTCAGGTGGCATGGTAAATTCATTTCCTGTTATTCCACCTTGCTGGGATCAGTGACTGTTGCCTTTGGTAATATTTTTCTTTCAAAACCCACCTTAGTAGAAATCTTTCTCTGTAACAATGAGCAGCCTGCCATATGTGTCCTTTGGTCCTGTGATTGCTTTTCAAAGCAAACCTGTGAGGTGTGTGTCATGCCATCCCTATGTTACAGACGGGGAGCGGCCTGGGAGAGCTGAAGGGACTTATCCAAGGTCAGCCTTACAAGGCAGAGCCAGGATGAGGCCCATGTCCTCATGTTTACAGTTCCCAGCAGGGAGAACAGAGCCACATGAAGAGTGCTAAAATTATTTTTGGGGGAGGGCACTCGGTAGGTTCAGAGAATAGTATCTTCAGGGTGGTAGGGTAATGGTCTTGGAAGTTTGGGGGGATCCTGGGCTCTCTGTGAGTGATGCTGACCTCGACCCAGTTCAGAGGAGTGTCTTTCCTCTAAATAATCCTGATAGGAGAGCTGGGCTTTCAGCTAGAGCTGTGGTCCTCGGGTTTGGAACATGGCCTGGCTGCATGGGCATTTGTGGGACGTGAATGAGAGGGGGCTAACGTGGATTGGTTGCTCTGGAGTGATGGGGAAGGTATGGAGAGGCAGATGGGAGTCCGCAAGGCCAGAGGGTGGGCTTGCAGGAGCTGTCGGTGGGGTCATGGCGCCAGCGCTGGGTAGGTCCAGCTAGCTCCTACTGTCTTCTGACTTGTACGATTATCTTTATCCCTACTTCCAGTCCCCCGTCTCTAAGCGAGAAAGGTGGGGGAATGAAATAATGAAGCCGTGAGTAGGTGAGGTGTGAGGGAGACAGCTTGCCAGGGTGGGCAGTGCAGATGACTGGCGGGTGGGGAGGGAGGTGGTTAGAGGCAAATGTGCAGATCTGAGCTGGGAGGGTGAGTGGGGGGTACTCAGCCTGGGAGTGCGGCGTTGCAGGTGGGAGCACTGATGGCTAACACCCGAGGAGCAGGTGTTCCTTGGGAAGGGGGTGATGTGGTCTTTTTCTGGCTGTGGGGTGGCTTTGAAATGTTTGAGAATTTATTTTTAGTGATATTTCCTTTTGACTGTGTTTTAAAAAGTGTAGAATGGACTGAGATATAATAGTTTCCATTAATTAGTGCAGAACAGAGTGCAACCTAACAGCTTCCGTTTATAACGTATCGCTGTACGCTCGGAAGCCATTTCCCATGCATCAACCATTGTGTATCTGGTTATTCTACAAGGTAAGTATTGTCGCTCATTCCATCTAGAGGTGAGGAATCTGAGTCTCAATTAGTTATGGAGAGATGTTCACGGGAGCCAGAACCTGCTTAAGTCTCACTCAGTGGGTTCCCCCCTGCCCAGGGCCTGCTCTTCTGTATGGCAGATTTGAAGCTGGGGTGGGAGTGGGGACTTGGGAAAGGAAACAAGATAGTAAAGACATACTGGATCCCAGAGAGGAAAGGAGACGTCATTGTACATTCTCATAGTCCTGTTTGGCTAATACCGTTGAGAGGACTCCTATTATCCAGTCTACCCAAGAGCAGTCCTTTGGCCTCAGAGAGACAGGAGCTGCCTACCTAGCACCCATCCTCTGCCTAGGGGCTGGATGTGGCCCCAGCTTGCCAGTCGTCATATTCCATCACCTTGGTCTCAGTAATTGCTCCAGGCATGAGTGTGAGACAAGCCAGGCCAATCACAGCCTTTCTTGGGACCTTTTTTTTTTTTTTTTTTTCAACTGGCGCTCACAACGCTGTTTATCCCCTTAACAAAGGGTAGCATAATGTCCCAGATCATCAGATACTCTCCATCTTGTTGAGACACTGATTCAAAAGAATTAGATAACCCAATTGAAACAAACGAAAGATGAGTTTCTTCATTTCCCTTCCCAAAGCCCCATTTTCCATGTAGAGAGCTGTGTAATTCAGGAAGCAGTGGCTCTCTTCAACCCTTTGAATGTGGAGGGGACTGCTTTCCTGACCACTAGCACACTCCATTCCTCACTGTAGAAACTGCCAAAAGGGGCAGTACCAAGGCTGGTCCAATTGAGTGGACGGAAGGCTCTCTGAATACAGTGTCTGCTCTCTGAGGGATGAGCTCTAGGAAGCATGTGGCCGTCCAGTGAGCATTCACCCTGGAATCAGCAAGTCAGCGGGGGAAAGGCGAGCAAAGGCCAGGTGTAGCTAGTGGGTCAGTTCTTCCTGGGGCCCATCCCGCTCTGGACCCCCCCCATATGTGGGAGTCCTAAGTCTCTGGGCTTTAAGAGACAATCACAGACTTCTTGGCTGACTATTCTTTATGCTATTTGAGTCCTGGTTCTAGTAAACTCAGAAGCCACCTCCATGGAGTCTTCTCTGATCACTGTTTTGTTTTAGAACTATAATACTTTTTTTTTTTTTTTTTTAAGAGAGACTTTTTGCTATAGGGCACATGTACTCACTGGAGAGACAGAGACAGAGAGAAGGTGAGAAATCACCCCCAGGGAGATGCAATCCCTTTTCCTTCATTCTCCTCTCAGGATTTTGGGCATGCATGCACACACGCCTCGTGTGAGTTTTAAGCTGCTGGGTGGGAAATTCAAACTGTGGTCGACTACGTGGGAGTCCAGCAATATAACCATTATACCATCTGCTGGTCCCAAACTATAATACTTTTTATTTTTTTAGAGAGGTTTTTGCTATAGGGTGCGTGCACTCGCCAGAAAGACAGAGATGGAGAGACAGAAATCAAGAAATCACCCTGCGGGGGGGATGGCCACGCTGTAATCCCTTCACTTCCATTCTCCTCTTGGGATGTTGGACATGCATATACCCACGCCCCATGTGTTTTACACCTCTAGGTCTGGGACTCCACCATGGCCGACTATGTGAGAGTCCAGTGATGTAACCAATACTCCATCTGTTGACCCCTAATACTTCTAATTGTGCTTTTTTCATTAAAAAATATTTTAAAAGCCATTATTGAGCTATATTATTAGACTGTTTAATGGAAACTTAAAAACATACAGAAGTAAACAGAGTACTCTAAGGCCTGCATTCTCAATCAGGGTTGAGAGGGAGTCAGTGGAGGCAGATATTGGTTGTTGGGAAGTGGGTAGAGTAAATTTCAGATCTTATGATGGTGTGCGGTTCTTTAAAGGCCCATAGTACATAAACAGATACACAACATATCCTTGGTATAGCAATTTCAGAGAGGGGGTGTGTGTGATTAGAAAAAAAGGTCTAAAAAGTTTCTTTGGGGGATGATAATGAAGAAATATGTTGAGAAACACTGTATAATGAGTCCCTTGAATCTATTATTCAGCTTTCATAGTCATCAACTCAGACAGTTTTGTTTCAATTATACCCCTGCCCACTTCCCCTCCTCCAATTATGTTGAAGCAAATCTCAGACAACACATAATTTTATTCACAAGTATTTCTGTATGAATCTCTAAATGACCCTTTTTAAAAAGGTATCCACCATCATCCCACCCAAAAAATTAAAAAATACTTTCTTATTATTGTGAAATCCCACGCTAGTGTTCAAGTTTCTACTTGGTTTCTGAATCAGATCCAAATCTGTATCATTGCCATTTGTTAATAGGTCTCTTAAGTCTATTTATCATAAGGTTCCCCTTGGTTCTCTTTTTTTCTTGAAATTTACTTGTTGAAGACACTGGGTGATCTGCCTATAGAGGTTCCCACTGTGTGGATTCTGTGGATTGTATTCTTCTAGCATTATTTAACAGATACCTCTGCACTTTCATTTGTTAATCAGCTTTCTTGAGGTACAGTTGATACACAGTAAGCTGCACATATTGAAGTATACAGTTTTGCAAGCTTTAACATATATATATACACACACACACACACACACACACACACTCATTAAACCAACCACAGCCAATACCGTGAGTGTGTCTGTTGGTGTATCCTCTTGACTCTAGTGACTCCTTAATGGTATTACCCCTTCTCTCCACCCCAGAAAGCATTGTTCTGATTTGTGTCACTATAACTTAGCTTGCTTGCCTAGAGTATTAGATAAATAGAACAGTATTTAATATTATTATTTATCTAATAAAGTTGGATTTTTTTAAATAAGCATAATTATTGTGAAATTAACCCATACTATTTCTTGTACAAATACTTTATTCCTTTTTATTTCTAAATAGTATTCCATCAGATGGCTATACCATAATTTGTTTCTTGATGGCCTTTTGATAGCCATTTGGATTGTTTCCAGTTTTTGGCTATTACAAACAAATTTGCACATTTGTACACAAGTCTTTTTCTCTTGGGTAAACATCTGGGAGTATAATGGCTGGATCATATAGTAAGCGCATATTTAATCTTGCCACCATGAGAGTTTCGGTTTCCTCTACCCTTATCAATACTCGTTATGGTCAGTCTTTTAAATGAAAGCCATTCTAATATGTGTGTATTGAGGTGTGTGTGGTACAATTCAAGCTCCTTTGAATTTCCATTTGAATTTTAGAATTATCTTGCCATTTTGTACAAAAAACTTTCTGATATTTTGATTGGGATCATATTGAATATAAGGATCATTGAGGAGAATTAACATGTTAAAAAATCATCCCCAGTGGGGATGGCCACACTATATTCATTTGTCTACTCTCTTGAGATTTTTAGCACCCATGTACATGTTCCAGGTGTGTTTCTCAAGCTGCCAGGTGTGGGACTCGAACACAGAGTAAGTCATGTAGGATCCAGCACTCTAACCACGATGCCATCTGCTGGCCCTCTTCAGGTACTTTTATATCACTTAATATATAGTGAAAGAAGCTCACAATAATGTCTTTCCATTACATCCTTCCTGTTCTTTCTACTATTATGCATCTTTTGCTTATGTTTTTCTTTAAAGAATTATTTTATTTAACTTTATTTATTTATTGTTTTTTAATTTGACCAGAGATGAACAGAGCAAGAGAGTGGGGGAGGAGGGGAGTGAGAAAGCAAGTCACCAGGTCTGGGACTCAAACTGTGGTTAGCCCTTAACCACCATGCTACTTGCTAGCCCCATGATTTTTTTTAAGAGAATTTTTTTTTTTTTAAATAGGGTGCATGCATTCACCAGAGAGACAGACAGAAAGCAAGAAATCACCCCCGCCAGGGGGTGATGGCCACCCCGCAATCCCTTCTCTTCCATTCTCCTCTCATTGGGCATGCACACGTGTGCGCCTGGCATGAGTTCCAAGCCTTTTGGTCTGGTACTCAAACCGTGGTCAACTATGTGGGAGTCCAGTGATGTAACCATTATGCCATCTGCTGGTCCGTTTTTCATGTGTTTTGAAATTCTCAATATATTATTCTTTTTATGTAAATAGTTATCTTTTTTTTTTTTTTTTTTTTTTTGGAGAGGTTTTTGCTATAGGGCGTGTGCGCTCACCAGACAGAGAGAGAGAGACAGAGACAGAAAGCGAGAAATCACCCCCCAGGGGGGATGGTCACGCCGCAATCCCTTCTCCTCCATTCTCCTCTCGGGATCTTGGGCACGCACGCACATGCACCCGGCATGAGTTTTAAGCCACTGGGTCTGAGATGTGAACCGCGGTCGACTACGTGGGAGTCCAGCGACATAGCCATTATGCTAACTGCTGGTTCCCTAAATAGTTATCTTTTAAGGAGTTTCAAAACATAAGAAAACTTATATATTTGCTTATATAGTTAAGACTTTCAGTGTTCTTCATCCTTTGTGTAGATCTGGTATGTTTTCCTCTGCCCGAGAGGCTTGCTTTAATGTTTCTTGTAGTGTGGATCTGCTGGTGATGAATTTCTTCAGCTTTTGTCTGTCTTCACCTTTATTCTTGAAGAATATTTTTACTAGGTTTTGGACTTTGATGTTGACAGGTTTCTTTTCTTTCTGTGGTTTTATGATGTTGCTCCATTCTCTTCTCAATATTATTTCTGACAAGAAATCTGTGCCAACCTTGTCTTTGTTCCTCTGTACGTGACATGCCTTTTTTACTCCGGCTGCCTTTAAGATGTTCTCTTGTTAACTGGTTTTGATAAATTCGATTATTATGTGTAATTTTTTCTTTTTCTATGTAATCTAGTATGGTTTCTATTTCTATATTTTCAAGTTCACTGCTCTTTTACAATGCCTTATCTGTTCTTAATCTTTTTTTTTAAAGAGATTTTTGCTATAGGGTGTGTGTGCTCTCCAGAGAGACAGAGAAAGAAATAAAAAGTGAGAAATCACTCCCCCCCCCCAGGGGGAATGGCCACACCACAACCCTTCTTCTCCATTCTCCTCTCGGTATTTTGGGCACACACCCACACTCACCAGCATGAATTTCAAGCTTCTGGGTCTGGGACTTGAACTGTGGTTGGCCATGTGGGAGTCCAGTGATGTAACCATTACATCATCTGCTCATCCCTCTGTTCTTATCCAATGCATTTTTCATCTCAAATACTATAGTTTTTGTCTCCAGAACTTTGATTTAGTCATTCCTTTTTATCATCTGTATTAGCTATATACTGCCGTGTAACAAAGTACTCCCAAATCATAGCTCGATACAGTGAACTTGTTGTCTCACAGTTCCTGAGTGTTAAGAATTTGAGAGTAGCTTAGCTCCATTGTTCTGGTTCAGGGTCTCGTGAGGTTGGAATAAACCTGTCAGTTGAAGCTATGGTTATCTTAAGACCTGTTCAGGGGCTGATGCCGGGAAGCCTCAGGTTTCTCTTCATTGCTATAGCCATAGGTTGCTTAAGCATTCACAGTATGGCAGGTGCCTTCACTAAAAGCAAGATCTAGCATACAAGAGGGTGCTCAGGGTAGAGGCTGCAATATTTTATAGCCTAATCTTGTCAGGGACATCCCACCACTTGTGCATGTAGTATTAGACATGTAGGCAATCCTTATATAATGTAGGAAACACTACATATGGTCTGGAGGTGGGTGGGGATTATTGCAGTCCATTTTGAAAGATGGTCACATCATTTAATGTATGGTCCATCTTCAAATTTCTCCAATGACCTTAATTTTTTTTTTAAATTGGGATTCATTGTATTTGATTGTGGCATAGTCTTTCTGTAACTGATTTCTTTCTTTCTTTCTTTCTTTCTTACTTTCTTTTTTTTTTTTTTTTTTTTTAGGTTTTTGCCATAGGTCATATGCACTTGCTGGAGAAAGACAGACACAGTGAGAGGGAAAGTGAGAAATCACCCTCTTGGGGGAATAGCCACACCGCAACCCCCTCTTCTCCATTTGCCTCCTGGGATCCTGGGCATGAATGCACACACACCCAGTATGATCCTCAAGCTGCCAGGTCTGGGGCTCGAACTGTGGTTGGCCATGTAGGATCCGGTGCCATAACACTACACCACTCCTGGCCCCTAACAGTGACTTTTTGAAGAGACCAGCTTGTGGAATAGTCATTAGTCTAAGCTTATTGCTTGTTTCCTTCCTTGCCTTGTTCCCCTAACCCCCGTGTTTCCTATAGACTGGACGTTTTAGTCTAAAGGCCTGTTAGAGTCAAGTGGAACGTTGTGGGGAAAAGACATAGCTGGAGCTTTGTACTTCACAGGGAGGCACGTGTCAGGAGGTCCTGCTGTTACTGATGCTTTGGCCATTCGATCCCAACTGCTGCTGCCTTAAAAAATATATATATCCTATCTTCCTTTGTGAGAATGAGAGAGACTGAGACAAGCACCCTCAACAGGCTCTAACTCTGCAGGCCCCATAACAGCCCTTCAGCCAGCCAGGAGGATCACAGTTACGTGTGTACTGAGTGTGAACCTGGGAGCCATAGCCTCGTCTTTCTTATGGCTTCTGGCATTGCAGAGCATTGTGCTACCACTATGCCATTGAGCTGGGCCTCCAGATGCTGCTGCTGCTTTTTAAATTTATAAATTAAAATAGATTTTTTTTTGTGATGGTGTAGGCACCAAAAAAGAAAGAGTAGCATCCTTAATGAGGCCTTTCCCCAGCACCTCAGAGTCTTGGGCGGCCGTGCCTGGGCCCAGCAGGTTTTCACCTGTGGTCATCATGTGTCTCTCAGGACTGCAGTCCAGCACGCTAGTGACTATGCCCTCAAGGTGGGGCCTCCGTGGTGCTTCCTAAATTCATCCAGCCAGTCCACTTGCTTTCGCACATCTTCACATTTCTTTCAGAGGCTCTCAGTGCCTTGATTCCTGAGCCTTTCTGAAAAATTACAGTGCTAATTGGCCAGCTTCTGGGCTCTCCCTCCAATGGCTAACTTTCCGCTTCCTCTGATCTAAGATGATTATCATCTATCCAGCTTCTTTCCAGCTTCATTAATTTTGTTCTTATCTCCTAGCTAGCATACTCCGAATAACTACTTTTGAATAACTTAAATAATAATAATAATAATAATAATAATAAAAACCCAATTGGCCAAAGGGTATGTGTGTGCTTGCCAAAGAAAGGCAGAGAGAGAAAACATCATAAAGCACCCTCACACAGGGGGCGGTCATGCTGCAATCCCTTCTCCATTTCTCTCTCCTTTTGGGATTATGGGCATGCACCTGAACTTGTCCAGTGTTTTTATTCAAGCTACTAGGTCTGAGACCAGAACTACACAATTGGACTTGTGTCTTAGCCTCCAGCTGTCTTAACCTCCACTCCATCTGCTGGCCTTCTCAATAACTGCTTTAGGCATACTTTCAGACTCGACTCCAAGACTCAGACGTTTTTAAGAAAACTGCCTTGGTGGGGAGCAGCAGGTGGCATGGTGGTTGAGGCACTGGGCTCCCACATGGCTGACCGTTTGAGTCCTGGAACTGGCAGCTTGCTTTCTTACTTTCTCTCTCTCTCTGCTTTTGGTGAGCACTCATGCCCTGTGGCAAATGAAAAAATAATGATGATCATAAAATAAAAATTAAATAACTCTAAAAAAAAAAAGAAAGAAAACTGCCTTGGGGACCAGCAGGTGGCATGATGGTTATGCCACTGAACTCCCAGGTAGTTGACCATGGTTCGAGTCCTGGACCTGATGTCTTACAGCTCATGCCAGGCATGTGTGCGTGCGTGGCCAAAATCCCAAGAGGAGAATGGAGGAGAAGGGATTGCAGTATGGCCATGCCCCCTGGGGGGGGGGGTGAATTCTTGCTTTCTGTTTCCCCAGTGAGTGTACATGCCCTATAGCAAAAATCTCACTCTAAAAAAAAAAAAAAAAAAAGAAAGGAAAAACTGCCTTGGTCCTAATGGTTTTCAGAGACCCTGTTCAGAACCACATGTTGACTCTTATTCCTGTGAACTCTGTGGGGCGGCTCTCATTCTTGGATCAGCGTAGTGTTTTCTGGATTTCTTGACTAAGATGTGCAAAGGCTTAGTGACTAACCCTGTGTGAAAGGAATCCTGGGCTCTGTTTTGGAGTTGTGGAGATAGACGACATGAGGTCTCATGGTCTGTGCACAGCGGAGTCCAAGTTCGAAACCCGGTCCGTCTGAATCAGTCTTTACATCAGACTGCAGTGAATGTCACTTTAATCAAACAGAAGCCATTTATTAGGAGGTTTTAATCTCTCTCCAGTTAACAGGAATTTTTTATTGAGGCTCAAATTTGCCTTTTAACAGCTTCAAGTGAAGGTTTTTTTTTTTTCCCTCCTGGGGCCCTTTCTCGTTTATGATATGAAGATGATAATACCTAACTCGTAGAGGTTTCTTATGAGCTGGAGAAGGCGACCCGCATGAAGGGGCTTCATACAGTGCTCTGGCGATGTCACACAGGGGCCTGCCTCTCCTGCCAGTGAACTCCAGACTGCAGAGGGACATAAAGGCAACCTGAGGATTGGAACTGTGGGGACTGCAGGAGCTGGCGGTCACATGACAATTGCTGTAGAGAGGTTCAGGAGCAGGTGCAGTTCTGGATGTTCCTGGCGTGGGACTTGAGCTGCCTGTGTCGTTTCTGATTTTCCAAGAGAAGCGGAAGACCTCCATTTGCTTGTGAACTCTCTTAGTTTTCAATGTCAGCATCAAATTGATACACAGGAGTCACATGGGCCAAATGACATGTTTCTGATTGCAGGTGAGCAGAGCTTTTGGTGACAGAGCTCCTGCAGAAGCAGCTCTGCCGGCCAGAGGCAGGCGAGTGGGCCAGGCCTCCCCTGGAGGCTGCGGCTGCGGAGAGAAGCCTCTTCTACACGGGAAAGTGGGACTGTAATAGGATTTGCCGAGACAGGATTTGACCCACATTATCCTTGAACTCCTTAGGCCCAGACTGCAGAGGCTTTTTGTGGCTGAAATTGAAACAGTCAAGCAATTTGCAGCGTGCGGAGGGAACGTCTTGGGAGATGTTTCTAGGGCTTTACATTTCCTGAGGGCTTTCGCTATCTCACTCGATTCATTCTATTAAATGAGCAGTAATCTCATTTTCCTGTTGGGGTGACTAAGGCGCATAGAAAATAAGGATCTGAGAATCAGGCAAGTGGGGACGCAGGTTCCAGGTTTGTGGCCCACCTTGCCACATGGGCTCTGGTGGGGAAGGGGGCGCTGGGTACCAGCTGCCCAGCTGGAGTGCGCGGGCTCTTACAGTCGGCCCTGTGAGGTTGGTCTCCATCTCCACTTTAGGCTCAGCCGGTGGGATGGCTTGTCCAGAGACACATGCCCAGGAAGCTGAGGAAAGGTTTCGGAGTGCCCGTGAGCTCCTTGAAGTCCTCTGCCGAATGTCTTATGGTTGCACTTTTGTCCCTTTCTCAGGGTAAAAGGCCCCAAACCATTAACAGATTCTCAAAGGGATCAGTGATTTCAAAGTGGTACTGAACCACTCATGAAGCCAAGGCCTTTGACTCCAAAGCCTGCTCTCTGAGCTCCTTCCCTTGGATCCTGTTAAAGTGACGTTCTGTAAAGTCAGACCCACATGGGGCCTGGGTCTTGGTCTGACCCTACCACTTACTGCCTGTGAGGCCTCATTTCCTCATCTGTGAATCTGGGACTCACGGCTTCAACCAGTATTACTGCGCCTGGCTCTGACCCAGCCCCTGTGCTATGGGCTGAGGTCACGGCAATGAACTACATAAGGTCCCTGCTGTCATTACTCTTATATTCTGGGAGGGGATAAAGAGAATAAGCAAATAGACACGGCGGAACACTCGTAAGTGACAGTAGGAAATCTGCAGTGCTTCAAAATCTGAAACTTTGTGCACCAATGATGTCACAGTGGAAAATGTCACACCCGACACAGTGACAGGCCACAGCCAAAATGCTATAATAAGCCACTGGTATAAAATGGCCTTCAGGCTCTCTGTATAAAGTGTACGAGGGGACTTCAAAAAATGTGTGGAAAAAATAGGTATAAGTTTGTTTTGTACCAAAAAAAGACCCCTTGAAATTCATGTATATATTCTCGTAATACATATTTCTGTGAACATTTTGAAGACCCCTCATGTAACAAGATACCTCATTGCGTTATAGGCATAGCTTCCAAAATCTGAACAGATGCTGGTCTCTGTATTTTGACTAGGGGATACGCACCTGATAGGTGCTATGTGCTGTGGGGAAAATGAGGGGAGGCCAAGGACTGGAGTGAGGCTGGGCTGCTGCTGTAGATAGAGTGGTCAGGGAAGCTTCTCTGGCTGTTTACCCAGAGACCCGATAGAGGGCCAGGGGCTCACGTGTCTCTCAGGAGAAAGAACCTACCAAAGGCACGAGTTTACGAGGTGAGTAGAGGAAGATGGAGAACTCCGGCCACAGGTGAAGTCTGAAGTCCTTCCGTTGGCATTCAGAACATTCTGCAGTCTGGCCCTAAGTTATTTTCCTTCAAAACTGGGACCAGCAGTTGGCGTAATGGCTATGTCGCTGGACTCCCTTGTAGTCACTACAGTTCGAGTTTCAGACTTGGCAACTTAAAACTCGTGCTGGGTGCATGTGCTTGCGTGCCCCAAATCCTGAGAGGAGAATGGAAGGAGAAGGGATTGTGGCATGGCCATCTCCCCAGGGGGGTGATTTCTCACTTTCTGTCTTTCTCTGTCTCTCTTGCAAGCGCACATGCCTATAGCAAAACAATTTTAAAAAAAAATAAACATTTTTCTTGAGGGACAGATCTGACGTAGACAGGGCCCCTGACAGGGTTTTCCCATGCTGCAGCCCTCCCCCGCTTTCCAGTTAGCCGGCTGACCTAGGACCCGAGCTATGGGGCCTCTGTGTGGCTCCAGCCTTGTGCAGTGGCACCCTACCACCTGTGTCACCATGTCTGGGACTCAGGTTATTTTCTGATCCTTTACTGGGTTTACTTATTTCTCATGAATCCGCTTGAGTCTTTTCCCTTCATAGTTTAATCAATCAGGCCAACTCTGATGTATGAGGATGCTTCAAAAAGTTTGTGAAAAATGGAATTAAAGTGGGTTTATTTGGTTAAAAAAATGGAAATCCATGCATAGTTTTTTCATAATACCACATTTTCTTTCTTTCTTTTTTTTTTTTTTTTTTGAGAGGTTTTTCACTATAGGGCGTGTGCACTCACCAGACAGAGAGAGACAGAGAGACAGAAAGCGAGAAATCACCCCCCAGGGGGGATGGCCACGCCGCAATCCCTTCTCCTCCATTCTCCTCTCAGGATCTTGGGCACGCACGCACACGTGCTCAGCGTGGGTTTTAAGCCACTGGGTCTGGGATGCGAACCGCAGTCGACTACGTGGGAGTCCAGCGACATAGCCATTACGCTAACTGCTGGTTCCCTATAATACCACATTTTCCATGTGCTTTATTTAAAAGGTCTTCCCCTTATTTACGGTAGAGTACAGTAGCATGAGAAAGAGAAAGCATCCCCTAACAAGGCCTGACCACACCGCAGTCCTTCCTCCAGCTTCCCATCCTGTCGGGTCCCGCGCCAGGTGCACACACCTGCCACGTCGCTACCAGGGATTCGAACTTGAGTAGGTCATGTGAGATTGGGTTTGCCCTTACACCTGCCTACCTGCTGTGCGATAGGCTGGCCCTGTGTTCTACACACTTTTTGATGAGCCCTTGTACTTTGGCCAGTGCAAACGGTGTGCCAGCCTGTGAGAGCAGAGCGTGCGCTGTGCAGCGAGAGCGTGACTCTGAGTCTGATCAATGCCGCGAGCTAGAGCTGCCCAGGGGCTATAGGAGTATAGAAGAGGCAACTGGCCCTGGTCAAGGTAGAAGGGGGTCTGCACGAGGCTTCAGTGAAGAAGGGGGACTTATTATTAATTAAAGAATTATTCTATTTAACTTTATTTATTTTAATTTGACCAGAGAGAGAGAGAGAGAGAGAGAGAGAAAGTGAGAAAGTAAGCCATCAGGTCTGGGACTTGAACCGTAGTCAGCTACCTGAGAGTCCAGTGCCCTTAACCACCCCACCACCTGCTGGCCCCAAGAAGGGGTATATATTCAGGGTCTTGAAGCATGAGTAGGAGTTTACTATGAGGCTACAAAGCAGAGATGGGATGGGATGTTTTGGGAAAATACAGAGAGTGTCCTAGCCAGGAAATCACCACTTCCTAGCAGGTAAGTATACTTTGTCATTTTGTACATAAGCTGTGGGTTAAACAGGGAACAGTTATCAGCAGGGCCCAAGCAGGTAAACAAGTCCATCTGACTTAGTAGGAACTGTCTAACTGGACAGTGACTATCCCGCCTTAAGGGAGCAGTTGATTACGACTTTGTGGAAGCGTGGGCTCAGTGTTGACAGATTTTTTTTTTTTTTGGAGAGGTTTTTGCTATAGGGCGCGTGCGCTCTCCAGAAAGACAGAGAGAGACAGAGACAGAAAGCGAGAAATCACCCCCCGGGGGGATGGCCACGCCACAATCTCTTCTCCATTCTTCTCTTGGGATCTTGGGCATGCACACACACATGCCCGGCGTGAGTTTAAGCCGCCGGGCCTGGGACTCCAACTGTGGTCAACTACATGGGAGTCCAGTGACATAGCCATTATGCAACTGCTGTTCCCAACACAACTTATTTTTTCTTAAAAGAACTGTTTATTTAATTTTATTTATTATCATTTTTTATAAAAATTTGACTGGAGAGACAGAGAGAAAGAGAAAGTGAGAAAGCAAGCCACCAAGTTCAGGACTTACCCATGGGAGTCACCTGTGGGAGTCCAGCACCTTAACCACCACACCACCTCCAGCCCCAACAGAACTTATTTTTAAAATCTAAATATAATTTATAAACATATTTACCCTTTTTAGTTACAGTTTGTTGAGTTTTGACAAAAATACATAGTTGTGTCACCATGACAGTCGGGACATAGACTTGTTCTGTTACCCTCTGCATTCTTGGAGTCCCTTTATAGTCCCTGTTTCCCCCACCCGTGGCCCCCGGAAACTACTCACCTGTTTCCTGTCCCTATAGTTTTGTCTTTGCAAAAGTGTCATGTAAAATGAGTCTGGGCGCTTTCACTTAGCACAATGCATTGCTGTTACCTCCCTGTGGCTTACTCAGCTTTTTTTATTTGAGTGTTATTCCATTGAATGGATATACAGTTTATTCATCCTCCGGTTGAAGGACACTCAGACTGTTTTCTAGTTTTAGGTGATTATAAATACAGCCACTGTGAAAGTTTGCATACAGGTTTTTGTTTGAATATGGATTTTTAATTTGCTATAAGGCACACATGCTCACCAGAGAGAGCGAGGGAAAGTAAGAAAGCAAACTGCCGGGTCTGGTACTCAAACCACGGTTGACCATGTGAGAGTCCAGCACCTTAACCTCCATGGTATCTGCTGGCCCCTGTTTTCATGTTCTTAATAGTGTCTTTTTAATTTAATTTAATTTTAATTTATATGGAATCACATTTATCTTTACAGTGTGCAGCATCGCTTTTTCAGCATGAATACCATGCGCGTCAGTCAAGATAAAGACATTACAATATACATTATCATTAGCAAATAGCTTTTCATTTTTTTTGTCAATTAAATGTAATTTACTTTCTTTTCCTGTTCCCCTCCTCCCCTCCCCCTATTAACTACCCTGTATTACCCCATCCTTACTTTCTCTGGTATCTTCCATTGCCCTTCCTGCTTCTCTACCTTCCAAACTTGCAGGTCTGCCATAGAGCACAGATAATCGGTCCATATTGAGTGGGGACTCACAAAGTCTGTCTTTCATAGTCTGGCTTGCTTCACTTAGCATTAAGTCTTCCAGATTCGTCCACTTCGTATCAAATGTCAGGGTTTCATTTTTTTTAATGGCTGAGTAGTATTCCATAGAGTACATAGCCACATTTTTAATCCAGTCATCTATTTTTGGACATTTGGGTTTGATTACATGTCCAAGTGGTTGTAAATAATGCTGCAATAAACATGAATGTGCAAATGTTTTTCTGACTGAGGGTTTTTCTGCTCTTTGCTTAAATACCTAGGAGTGGAATGACCGGGTTGTATGGTGGTTCTATTTGTAGGTTTCTGAGGAGTCTCCGTATCATTCTCCAAAGTGGCTGTACTAATTTGCATCACCCCAACAGTGCAGGAGAGTTCCCTTTTCACCACAGCCTCACCAACACTGATCATTGTTTCTTTATTTTTAAAGAATTTTAATTTAATTTTATTTATTCATTTCAGTTTGTCTAGAGAGGTACAGAGTGAGAGGGAGAGCGAGCAAGCAGGAAAGCAAGCTGTCAGGTCTGGGACTCAAACTGCAGTCGGCCCTGTGGGAGTCCAGCGCCCCCAACCACGCCACCTGCCGGCCCTTCATTACTTTTTTTTTTTTTTTTTTTTTTTTTTTTTTTTTTAATTTTAGCCATTCTGACTGGGGATAAGTGGTATCTTATTGTGGTTTTGAGTTGCATTTTCCTTATGAGATGAGATGTCGAGCACGTTTCCATACGCTTTTGGGCCGTTTGTATGTCATCTTTGGAGAACTGTCTGTTCAGCTCATTTTCCCATCTTGAATCAGATTGATCGTTTTTTTGTGGGTGAGCCGCCTGAGTTCCCTGTGTATCCTGGTTATCAGCCCCTATCTGAGGTACAGTTGCAGATATGCTCTCCCCTCTGAGGGCTGTCTTCTCACTTATTGTCTCTGGCTGTGCAGAAACTTCTCAGCCCAAGATAGTCCCATTTGTCTATTTTTGGGACTATGACCTGTGCTTTGGAGGTCTTTAAGAAGTCTTCGCCTACTCCAAGGTCTCCAAGAGTTTTCCTGTATTTTCCACAGGTATTTTTATAGTTTGAGGTTTTATGTTTAGATCCTCAATCCATTTTGAGTTAACTTTTGTTAGTGGTGAGAGTTAAGGATCCAGTTTCATTCTTCTGCAGGTGGATATCCAGTTCTTCCAGCACCATTTGCTGAAGAGATTTTCTTTTTCCCACTGGATTGTCTTGTGTCCTTTGTCAAGGATCAGTTGGCTGTATGTTTTGGGTTCATTTGGGGGGTCTCGATTCTGTTCCATTGGTCTACCTGCCTGTTTTTGTGCCAATACCATGGTGTTTTTATTATCACAGCTTTGTAATATGTTTTGAAGTTTGAAGTTAAGAAGTGAAATAGTGGTTTTTTTTTTTTTTTTTTTTTTTTTCTTTTTTTTCTTGTGCTGGCTGGGGCACTGTAGTGACAGGAGCCAGGCATTTTTTTTTTTTTTTTTTTGAGAGGTGTTTGCTATAGGGTGCGTGCGCTCGCCAGACAGACAGAGAGAGACATAGAGACAGAAAGTGAGAAATCACCCCCGGGGGGATGGTCACGCCGCAATCCCTTCTCCTCCATTCTCCTCTCGGGATCTTGGGCACGCACGCACACGCGCCCGGCGTGGGTTTTAAGCCAGCGGGTCCGGGACGCGAACTGCGGTCGACTACCTGGGAATCCAGCGACATAGCCATTACGCTAACTGCTGGTTCCCAAGAAGTGAAATAGTGTCTTTTTAAAAGTGTATTTAATTTTTATTTGTGATAGACAACGCACATGGAAGAGAAGAGAGAAGTACCCTCTAAGGTATCTGGTCAGACCATGGTTCTTCTTCCTCCCACCCCCACATCTTCAGAGTCCTGGGCACACTCATGTGCGCCTGGGATGTCTCAAGTGACCTGGGTCTGGGATCTACACCTGTGGCCAGCCTGTGGCTTCCGGCACTGCAGTCCAGATCGGGTCAGACTGTGCCACCTGGCCTGAGCTAAGAGTGTCTTTAGAAGAGCAGTTATTTTTAGTTTTGATGAAGTTCAGCTTACTTTTTCTTTTATGGGTCATTATTTTAGTGTCTTATCTAAGACATCTTGGCATACTCATGATCACAAAAATTTTCTCTTTTTTTTAAAAAAAGGTGTTTTTTCCTAAAGAGACCAGAAATCTGTTTTCCATAGAAATATCATTAAAATAAAACATGTTTGTAGGCTAGGGAAGGACCACAGGCTATCTGTTTTCATATATTAGTTAATAGTACAGGCACAACTGCTTATATTTGGTCACTTGGATCTATGAGAACAGTTTTGAATGTCTTAGGCTAACGCCCTTTGTAGCTCATTCAGTTACGGGCAGTCAGTGGGTTGCAGATGCATTCATGCCTGGCCTGGGCCACCTAGTCAGTCTGTCTGTCTGGCCCTGAGTTAGCTGAGCCGTCCCTGTCATACCTGAAACTACCAGGGCCTGATACGGACCTTCTCCCCGAGGACACCCGGCAGGGCTCTACTTAGACCTATGGGTTATGACAGGAAAGGGGATCTGTTAGCTCTCCAAAACAGAGACCTGCACAAGCATTTCACTTGAACTTCCCATCTCAAATGTGTTTAGCTACCCAAACATCATCACAGGTATAGTGAGAACCCCTGGATAAGTTGCGCATGGAATCGTAACGTTTTGGGAGATGGCTAGCTGAGTTTCTTATGCTACCTGCCAAGTCAGTGATCAGTGAGCTTAACAGTAAGTTTCTCCTGCTCTCCTGAGTAAAGAGAATCCTGAAATTGTAAGCAAAGCAAGCTTTTAAATGCTGCTGGCATTTCCACTTCTATTTCTTGATACCTGGGATTTTTTAAATATTTGCAACTTTTTAAAGGTCAAGAGCTTTTCACTTTATACAAATATTAGGGCCAGACAGTTGTATGGTGGTCAGGGATGACTCTGCAGAGCTGACCCATGTGGGGAGGGTCTGGCTTTGCATCGGGTCTCCCTGAGCACACCAGCTTGGGCATGTCTGTGAACCAGGACTGGCTGAAGCTGGGCATGGACTGCGGTGTTAGGGCCTGTTGGGGGTGGTCCCATAGTGAGCAGTTAGGTGCTCCGCAGAAGAGGCCGGATCCCACGTGGCCAACGAGAGTTAAGTCCAATCCTCCATGGTTTGAGACACGCCAGGTGTGTGCACGTGCCAAGGACCCTGACAGGATGGGGAATTGGAGGAAAGAGTTGTACCAGGCCCTGCTGGGGGCTGTCTTCCCTCCTCCCGCCCCCTCTTGTGCACGCACAGCCTCTGGCATTTAAAAAGAAAAGAAAACGAAAGACCGTGTTGGGGTGCTATCTCGTTGTGTCTGGATCTCTCTTGCTCACAGAAGAAATAAACCCAAAGTTGGACCAGCTCTGTGGCTCAGGGGTAACACAGTGCTTAAGAGAAGCTAGATCCCACATGGTGACTGGTTTGAATCCCTGGCCCGAGACACACTAAGCATGTATGTAAGTGCTCATAACCTGACTGGCTGGAGGAGGGGAATCGTGGCATGGACGGATTCCCCACTCTCTGTGTGTATGCACACACCCTATCATTAATAAAAAGTGCTGAGGTTGGGGCCAGCAGGTGGCATGGTGGTTAAGGCACTGGACCCCCATGTAGCTGACCGCTGTACGAGTCCCGGACCTGGCAGCTTGCTTTAGCACTTTCCCTCTCCTTCTCTTTGTCTCTGGTGAGTGCATGTGCCCTGTAACAACTTAAAAACTAATAATAAATGAAATTAAAGGTAAATAATTCTTCAAAAACACTGAGGTGGAACCATGGCAGCATCTGTCAACCATAATGTCTATTTTTTACAACTTCTGACCCATCGGAGCAATCTCAGGGTTCTCGGTGGTCGACCGTAGGCCATGTCATCGATTTCATAGCTGAAGTGCCAGACCGTGTCACTTTCTTTTTCTCATCAGAGGAAGATCGCAGTTCCCAGAGTTACCTGCGTTTGAGCCGAGGCCTGTGACTGGATTCCGACGGCCCCTGGGGTGCGGGCGGAAGTGGTGCCTGGCTTTTCACCTGCCCTCAGACCAGGGCTTAGCAGAATCACACACGATGGGACACGGTGGGTCACACACGGTGGGTCTTTGGGTCACTGGTGGGTGAGGAGGAGATCTGCAAACAGGAGTCCCTGACCTACACTGAGCTGTGGCACGAGCGAGAGCAGGCCGTGGTGTGCATAGCCATTAGGGTGGGCGTACCTGTCATTAGAACCTCGTCTAGTACCGGGTTAAACACATACAGTTCCTAATAAAACATAGCTTTTACCTGTTCTATATTGGTTTCACATATTGAAAAGTTAAAAAGTCCTATTGATGTAAAAGCTCAAAATCAGAGATTGAGTTCAAATCTTTTTTTAGAGATTTTTGCTGTAGGATGTGCATGCTCTCCAGAGAGACAGAGACAGAGAGACACAAAGCAAGACATCACCCCCAATGGAGCATGGCCACACCACAGTCCCTTCTTCTCCATTCTCCTCTTGAGATTTTGGGCATGCATGCATGTGCCCAGAGTGTTTTAAGCTGCTGCATCGGGGACTTGAACCATGGTCGATTACGTGGGAGTCCAGAGATGTAACCATTACACCATCTGCTGGTCTCCGGAGTTGGAATATTATAGTGGGGAGCCCAGGGGCCAGGGAGAAGCAACCCATGCAGGGCGGCAGAGCGGAGGCAGGGTTGGACTCCCGCCCAGGGGCGTCTAGTGTGGCCTGTGCTTTTTTGGCAATGGCAGTTGGGTGTTCCCATCCTCCTTCTCAAGCCGGTGCTTCACTCAGGACTCGCTCACCTCTCAGCTCCAGGCCGGCTAACTTCTGTAGTCTGTCCTCCGGGCTCACCGGCTAGGTGGTGGGTATGTGACCCAGTCCGGAATCAGCGGATCCCAGAGTTTCTGCTGGAAAATAGTCTGTCCGTGGGTTGTTGACCCTGTAGGCCCTAAGTCCTGGGCTGCTGGGGACTGTGTTAGTACAACTAAGGTGGGAGCGAGGTTGTACCGAGCAAAGCAGAACTGCAGGTCAGAGACAGGTGATATTGACGTTTCGAGCACCTGCATGCTGCCAGGTCGGAAGTCAGGGCTTTTAGTCGCATGAAACAGTAAGTTTCCTTTTTTGTTTATGCTAGCACTTGCAAATATCCTGACTTATACATGTTTTGTGCTTTTTTGTTTTTGTTTTTAGGGGAAAGAGCCGCAGTATCTTAAAATGTCACTGATAAGGAGATGGAGGCCCAGTCCGTTTGTAACCGGGCGCTGAAGTCTCACAGGACTCGAGTCTTAGTGATCTTCCTTTGATATTGGGACTCCCGAACACAGGAACTCCTCACTGCTCCTGGTCCCAGCCCTAGTGTGACGTACCCTGCGCTGAATTTCCAGAGGGAGAGTTGTCACACTGTCTACCACAGAACAGGTACGACATTGATGAGACGTGGCTGAGGAAGAACACCCGTACACAGAAAGTGCAATGTGTGTGGAGGCAGTTTACCAAGAAAAGAAATAGAAATCGCATACCCTATTAGGTATCTAGTCTCACTAATAGCTGGGAAGAACAGGGCTGGCCCCAGAGCACAGTGGTTAAGCATTGTGCCTAGGAACTGGATCTCAAATGGTCAATCAGGGTTCGAGTCCAGGCCCCAGAGGCTTGAAAAACACACCAGGTGCATGTGCATGTGTGCTCCAAGTGCTGGCAGTGGAGAAATGGAGGAGAGGGGATTGCGGCGTGACCATGCCCCACTCGGGTGTGCTTTCTTTCCGTCTGGTAATTAAAATCAAAACAACACCTTTCACCTGAGTTTATCAAAGAGCTACAGGTTTCCTCTTAGCTGGGGTGGAGAAATCAGCCCTTTCCTGGGCTGGTGGCAGTGACAGAGTACAGTGGCATGGCGTTTTTAGAGGGTCATTTGGTCTTTTAATGTAAATGCATAAACCATTTGCTCTCCTGCTTGGAATTTATTTGACGAGTAAGCAAAAATGCAAGAAACAGGCTGTTTCTAACAGAGGTATTTTTAAAATTCAGTCAAGATATAATGAAGGGGGACCAGCAGGTGGCATAATGGCTACGTCACTGGACTCCCATGTTGTCGACCATGGTTTGAGTCCTGGACCTGGTGGCTTAAACTTATGCCAGGCATGTGTGCGTGCGTGCCCAAGATCCCAAGAGGAGAATGGACGAGAAGGGATTGTGGTGTGGCCATCCCCCCTGGGGGGTGAGTTCTCGCTTTCTGTCTCTGTGTCTCTATCTTTCTGCTGAGTGCACGCACCCTATAGCAAAAACCTCTCAAAAAAAAAGATATAATGAAGGATATAAATGAAAAATGCATTATAAGAACACATAGCTTGAACTTACAGGGATGCATATAAATGTCATCAGGCAAACTTCTATCCTATGGAATTATTTGCAATGGCCAAAAACCTGGAAACAAATGCCCATCAAAAGGGGACCATGTGTCATGTCCACGCAAAGCATAGAGTAGGTTCAGCTGCTAAGAATACAGAGCCCGAGTGCTGGAGTGGGAAGGTGCCCAGAGCACGCGCTGCTGGGGACAGGATGCGTGACGCTGCTATTGTGTCGACACAGGAACCATCTTACCAGTTAGGGTGAGGAGGAATTGGGAGGTAGGACTGGGGCCAGGGGATTTTTACTTTCAACTAATCCGTCTTCATAATTTTTAAAAAAAATTATGAACATGTTTTGCCTTACACTTGTATATTCATTTGAATATATAATAATAATGCATAAGGTAAAAAAATTCAAAAGGCACAAGGGGGTGGTAGACCCTTCTCCAGTTCTCCCCTGCTCTCTGATACAGAACTGATCTTCCCCTGCGTGTGTTTATTGTATTTGCAGGAGGAGAAGTGGGTGAGAGAGGGTGGAGGGCCTGGCAGCTGCTGCTCTGCGGCCAGGCGTGGGGGTGGGCTGTCCTGCAGGGGTCACTGTCTGTCCTTGGCGTCCCCATTAGGCTTCCTGAGACTCCGCTGAAGAGCTGGTGAAGGCCTTTTGAGTTTTCCATCCTGCTACCACGCCCTGCCATGGCGCCTGGGTCTGAGTGCCACACCCCAGAGCCCAGGGAGTGAGGCGCTCTAGTCCCTCGGGCTGGCTGCCTTCCTGCCTGCTCCCTCAGGCTGGGCCTGCCTGGCAGACGCCCAAACACTCATTAGGCCAGAAGAGTCTGTTGGCAAATATTTGTCCCCGTGCAGCTGTGGGCTGTGCAGAGGCCGCAGGTGCGGGCAGAGTCCTGTTTACCTAGCACCCAGGCAGGCAGCCCTGTTTGCAGAGCTGGCTTCCTGGCCTGGCTCGCCCACAGGAAGCTGGGGCAGGGGAGGCTGTGCTGCGCGAGGAGTCGAGCGCCACCTGGCAGCCAGGCTCCGTGAGGCCTTCCACACAAAGACAGACTCCCACGAGGTCGGCTGGGCGCTGTCCTGTCCCTCCTCTTGCAGCCTTCCCTGTGGTTGGCGAGAGTCTGGGTCTCCCCATGTCTTGTCTGCCTGGTCTCGCCTTCCTGCCTTCTCAGGGCCTCCCTGCCCAGCCTCCCATCCAGCACAGCCGGTCCCTGGTCAGCTGTCGTCGTGGCCGTGGCCGGGTCACCCCCATGCTGATCACTTCCTTCCCACACTTGCCCGGCTACTGCAGCGTTCCATGCTGGGCACAGACGAGCAGGGACATAGGCGGTTTTGTTCACTGTGTGTCCCCAGAGCCTTCCAGAGAGGTGAGCCAGGCAGAGCTGCCAGGGCAGAGGCTGACAGAGGGGTGAGCAGGGGAGAGGCAGGTGGGGTTCCTCTACTCCCAAAGGCCTTGACTGCCTTATCAGGAAACTGAGGTTTCATCTGGCGAGAAACGGGAATCACACGGTAAAGGAAATGCGAATAGCAGGGCGAGTGAGAACGTGATAAAGCAGACCCCAGAGCAACAGGCAGCCTCCTATGTAGTGAGAACGTGATAAAGCAGACCCCAGAGCGGCCCGCAGCCTCCGACGACATTCCTGGGAGGCTCTGCACCCCCTGCTGTCCCCCACACCCGCACCCTGGCCACACTGGCTTCTTGCTATTGCGGGAACCCCACAGGTGTGGCGCCCACTCCCCCACCGACATCCGACATCCAACATCTGACTGTTAGAACGATCGATCCGGCCACATGGTGGTCGCAGGGGGTCCTTGGGGAGGTGCTAGGACCCGCGGGTGGAGCCCTTGCCATGGGATGAAAGGCCAGTGGAAAAGGCCGCCGGGAGCTGCTGCGCTGAGACCCAGCGAGACCCAGCCGCTGTAAGCCAGGAGGGCTTCAGCACGCCGTCCTGGGGCTGCGACGGGGCCTTTGCCCTTTTCCGCCCCAGCGTGTCTCCCTTTCAGGTCACGGTTTATCTCCGAACTTCGTTTAGATCTCAGCCTTCAGTATCCCCTTGCTGGAGACACCTTCACGACACTATACAAAGCGCCCGCCCGGTGATGGTGCCCTTCTAGGTTTTTCTCCGAGACGTTGTCTCTGCTCATCCCTCTCTGTCTGTCCTCTCGCAGCACGTCAGCCCCAGAAGGCGGAGTGCCGTCTCTCTCGTGCCCTGCTCGATCCGCTGAGCTTAGGACGGGCACCTTCAGGCTCACTGCAAGCTGGCTGAGCGAGTAGGTGGGTCGCTGTGTGGTCCTGAGCCCGCCACCAGGTCCTGGAGACGTGCTCACGACTGCCCAGGGGCCAGTCCCTGTCCTGTTTGCAGAGCCGTGACCCGCCATCAGCCCCTTGGATCTGCGGGCAGCTGGTTGGGCAGGGCTGGGCCGGGCCAGGCTGGGATAGGCCGGGATCATCATCTGTGGCAGAGAAACATCGTGATCCTGTGGGTAGAAACCGGGATGGAGTGTCCGCAGGCTCGCAGCTTCAGCAAATCAGTTTCAGCATTTTAATGTGTGGGAATTGTGGCAAGGAGAGCATCTCCGTTTTGAGGCAGGTCCGCCCTGCGTTCAGGCCCCTGTTCGACAGTTTACTCTGTGCCCTGGGACCACCCACGCTCCTGCGGTGAAATGAAGAGAACATCCCTGCGAGTGGAGACAGTGCAGAAGGCTTTCTAACGTGGCGTTTCCTGGCCGCACCATCTCTCCGGTACCGTGGTACAGTCCAGTGAGCCGAGCCACATCCCGTGCCTAGCCCATTGACTGCCGGGACGTGGCAGCGGTTGCTCCTGTCTGGGCCCTGCCGGGTGCCAGGCCAGCGCCACGCTGCAGTCCTTGCGTGACCCCGGGAGGTGGGTGCTGTGAACACTCCCGTTTTACATATGAGGTTAAGCGCTTGCCCAATGCCACGCAGCCCGCATATGTGGCAGAGTTGGAATTGGAAGGCGAGTGGTCAAACCTGAGCGCTTTCAATATCTGTGGTGTCGTGGGGTTCTGGCCCCAGTTATTTTATTTATTTTATTTATTTTTTTTTTGTTATTTACATCTAGTCACCATACATCTTTACAGTGTATAAAACATGTTTCTTTGGCCCCATTTATTGATGGGGAAGTTGAGGCCCAGGGAGCTAGCGACCTGCCCTGGCAACACTGGGCAGAGCGGGGTGAGAAGAATCGAGTGTCCAGTTTGACCCGTGCTTGCCCTCAGCTCACCTGGCACCTGGGGTAGTGCCGATCTCATTTCTCCCGCAGTAGGGACGTAAGTGGCTGAGGAGGACTGGCCTTCTAGTTTCCGCTCCATAACCAGCTGAAGGCTTGAGGGCGCGGGGAAGTCGCTGGTGAGTAGAGACCTATTTCTCCCCTGGAAACTGCTCTGCTCTCCCCTCCCCTCCCCACCCCTTCGGCTCCCCTCCCCTTCCTCTCTCCCCTCCCTTGGCCTCCCCCCAGAGCTCTGTACCAATTAATCAGCAGACATCAGAGGCTCCAGCTGGGACCACGTGGGCTGGACTCATTAGTGCAGAATGGCATTAATATAAAAAACTGTTGAGACAAATGCAGTGACTCTGGGCAGGCGTCTGAGTGGTGCTGGCTCGGAAGCCGGTGCGGGCAAGGGAGCATGGGAAGGAGCAGAGAGGGACTGTGCAGACGGTGGGGGGACAGCCAGGTGAGGTCCCCGAGATGCCTGGGAGGAGACGGACAGAGCAGCTCTGACTCAGGCAGGGCCCTGTCCTCATGTGCAGGCTGACTTGCGCCTCCTTCCTGCTCGGAGGCCTCCACGGCTGTGCAAAACAAGGACCCAGGGAATAGGGCCGGCCATAGTGTGGTGGTTAGAGCAGCTGGGCTCCGCATGGCTGACTGTGTGGTTCGAGGTCCAGATCTGACGTGTGCATGCCCAGAGTCCTGAGAGGAGACTGGAGAAGGGACTGTGGCATGGCTGTCCACCCCGTCTCCCCGCAGGGGTGCTTTCTCACTTTGGCTCTGTCTCTCTCTGATGGGTGCACTGGCTCTGTGACAAATTATTTTTAAATCCAGGAAATATACACCCGACTCTAAGCCTCGCCCATGGGCCATTGCAGCTGGAGAAGTTGCAGAGATAGTGCTGAGTGGTGGCCTCTAGGGTGGGGTGGCCTGGGGCCAAGGCACACCTCCTGCCCCTCTCCTGGTGTGGCCTTTAGCACTTCCATCTCTCGGGTCTCAGTTGTTTGTCTGGAGAGGGAGACCAACAGCTGTCCCTAGGACTGGTGAAATGGCCCTGGAGGCTAGCATGCCTTGTGGGACGTGGGCCAGAGGGGATGGGCGGCCCTGCTCCTCTGGGGTCTTCTCCCGGCAGTGCTCAATAGCAATATTCTGTGCCTTTAGGGGAGGTCGGTGTGAAACTAGCCCCTGCTGGGGGTCTTAGAGCCAGAACCCCACTTGGTTCCTTGCTACTCACTGCTTCGCTTGCTCAGGTGCTCACTCATCCCTTTGCTCATTCACACGTTTACTGAGCCCGCCTGCGTGTCCACACTGACCAGGTCTGAACAGGAGAGGCCCGGGACACAATTCCCACTGTGGAGGGGCTTGTAGTCTAGGGAGGAAGCCAGTAAGGGGACGGGTAACTGCTATAATCCAGGGTAAGGAGGGGTGTCAGATTTCCTCCAGATGGTCTTTTTAATTATTATTATTATTATTTTAGGTTTTTGCCATAGGGTACATGTGCTTGCCAGAGAAAGAAAGAGACAGAGCCAGGAAAAGTGAAAAATCACCTCCAGGGGGGATGACCACTCTGCAGTCCCTTCTCCTACATTCTCCTCTCAGGACTTTGGGCATGCACAGATGTGCCTGGTGTGATTTTCAAGCTTCTGGGTCCAGGACTCGAACTGTGGTCAGCCATGTGGGAGCCCAGTACCTTAACAACCATGCTGCCTGCTGGCCCCAATAGTCATGTTTTGTTTTAATTTTATTTTCTTCAGGAATGAGAGAGACTTAGTGCCCCTGACAGGGTTACGATGCCGCAGGCCACATCCCCAGCCTTCAGCCAGCCACAGATTGTGGGCACGGCTGTGGCAGCATACTCAGAGAGGTTACCAGACTTGAACCAGGAACCTTCCCATGTCGAATTGACTTGCAGAGCATTGCGTTTACTGCTGTGCTACCGTTGGGCCCTCCTCCAGATACTCTGGTTTCAAATCTGCTGTCTCACAGTCTTCGTGAACACGTTGCTTCTCACCTTCATTTTTCAGTTTAGTTTGGGAATTGTAGCAACACACCCGTAGTTCCTGTGCTGTGCGAGTACTGTCACCAGGACAGTGGGGTGTGCTGGCAGTGGACAGCCCAGTCCCTGGGAGCACAGGTGAGGGGTGACTTTCTTCTCCTGAGACACGCGTGTGGTGAGGGAGCGTGTACAGGGCCGAGACCACAGAGCTGTCCTGTGGTTAAGGAGGAGTTTGCCAGTGGCCTGGGTGGGGCAGTGGGATAGCGTTCTATCCCAGAGTACTGTGTGCCAGGCACTCTTCTAAGTGTGGGGAGACAGCTGCGAGCAACGCGGATGCGGTTCTCTGCCTTTGAGGAGATGCTTTTCCGGTGCAAGGCCGTCAGTACCGCGAGACCAGCGCAGCAGCGGGAGGGCTTGCTCTCATGGTGCCGGTGGTCAGGGCTGCTCACAGTGATAGGTGCCATTGGTCGGAGACTTGAAGGCCCGGGAGTGGGCCCAGTGACTATCTGAGGGACACTTGGTGGCAGAAGGAACCGAGGGCCTGAAGCAGAAGAGCTCTGGCGGGAAGAGCAAGGAGGCCAGAGTTGCATAGGAGGCTGGGGTGAGGGAGAGGCCTGTGCAGGGCCAGATCACCTGTGCTGCGTGGGTCTGCCTGCCGGAAAAACGCAGGAAAGCCGAATTTCAAGTAAATAACAGGCAATTTTTTAGTATGTTTCATATGCAAATTTGCCTTCCTGTAAAATCAAAATCAATTTTTTTATTGTTTGTTTTTAAATATCCCTTTTATCCTTTTTAAAAAAAAATTTAATTCACGGGAACCAGCAGTTAGCGTAATGGCTATGTCGCTGGACTCCCACGTAGTCAACTGCGGTTCGCGTCCCGGACCCAGTGGCTTAAAACTCATGCCGGGCGCGTGTGTGTGCGTGCCCAAGATCCCGAGAGGAGAATGGAGGAGAAAGGATTGCGGCGTGGCCATCCCCCCTGGGGGGTGATTTCTCGCTTTCTGTCTCTATGTCTCTCTCTGTCTGGCTGGTGAGCACACGCGCCCTATAGCGAAAATCTCTCCAAAATTTTTTTTTTAATTCACCAGCGGGTGCATGCACCCAGAGAGAATGAGAGTTAGAGAGTGAGAAAGCACGCCCCATGGAGCCTGGCCACACCACAATCCTGTCTCCATTGCTCCCTTCTTTCTGGATTTTGGGCTGTGTGCACACATACCTGGCATGTTTTCTAAAGCACCGGGTCTGGGACTGAAACTGTGCAGTTGGCTGAGTGGGATCCAGCTGCCTTAACCAGTACACCATGGGCTGACCCCCTTTTATTCTTTTAAAAATTGTTTTAATTGGGACCAGCAGTTAGCGTAATGGCTAGTCGCTGGACTCCCACATAGTCAGTTCGAGTCCCGGACCCGGCGGCTTAAACTCACGCCGGGCGCGTGTGCGTGCGTGCCCAAGATCCCGAGAGGAGAATGGAGGACAAGGGATTGCGGCGTGGCCATCCCCCCCCTGCTTTCTATCTCTCTGTCTCTCTCTCTCTGTCTTATAGCAAAAACCTCTCCAAAAAAAGAAAAAAAAAAAATGGTTTTAATTGGCAAAAATTGTATGTGCTTAATGGAACACAACGTGAAGTTTTGAAATATGTATAAATTGTGGAATGGCATATCTATTATCTAAGTACTTGTCTTTTTTTGTGTGTGGGTGGTGAAAAAACTAAAAATCTAAATGATTTTCAAGTATACAGCACATTGTCACCAGGCTGTGTAGTGGGTATCTTGAACTCTGTTCTCCCTGTCCTTTGACCAATATTCTCCCAATCCCCCAGCCTCCCACACCCCCCGCCTCTGGTAACCATTATTCTACTCTGTTTCTAGGAATTTGACTTTTTCAGATTCCATATATAAATGTGAGATCATGTGGCATTTGTCTCTGTGCCTGGTTTATTTCACTTGACAAAATATCCTTGAAATTCTACTTTAACTGGTGTCCAGCATTTCTCTTTGCTAAAATTGGTTATCCTAGCTTTGGGCCTCCGTGGGATTCTAGTCTCACTCTGAGATGGGAGACGCTGGAGGGTTCGGGGCAGAGGAGTGTGGACGAGACCAGTTTTATAGCGACCCTCTGGGTCCGGGGTTGCGAATAGACAGTAGTGGGCAAGGGCAGACGCTGGGCACTGTTAGCAGTGAGGGTGGGACGGATGCTCCGGGGCCACAGCTGGGAAGTGCCGAGGAGGAGCGTTTGGAGACACTGCCCTTGGCCAGCGTGTCGTCATGGGGTGGTGAGGAGCAGGGGCAGGAGGACGGTAGGGCTCTCGTCCTGAGCAAGCGGAAGCAAGATAGCAGGAGTATGTGGTTAGAGTGATTGTCGAGAGATGCCTCCTGACAACCAGGAGGAGACTCGGAGTCAGCAGTGGAAATGGCCCAGAGCTGGGTGAGACTTCGCTCACTCGTCATCTGCACGGCTGTCGCTCTCAGGCGAGTGCTGGCTGAGAGCACTGAGCTGTGGAAAGAGATGTGACCCCACTCTAAGCATCGACAGAGCTCGGGGCACTCAGAGTCTGTGTCGTGCTCGGGTATCCTGAGCGGCTGAGTGTTGGCGCTAGGGCAGGGGGTGTGGAAAATGACAGGGGCACAGCCTTGATGACAGGAAGCCAGGGGAATCTCTGTGTTAGAGAGGTCCCTGTGGGGCAGGGTGGTGGGGGACAGAGTGGGCTATGAGGGTTTTGAGGGGGACGTGGCACCAACCCTGGACAAAGGCCAGGGGACAGGTACACGGCAGGGAGGGCAGGTTTGCTGAGTGGCCGGATGGAGGTGGAAATCAGAAAGATGGGTGTCCAGAGCCTTCTGGTGGCGCTCCATGGCTGTGTCGGGGGACAGGTGGAGGAACCCCCGTGCTTGTCTCAGAGGTGCACAGGCCTTCCCCGCCCCATCCTCCAGCACCCTGCAGCCAGCCGTGCTGGTTAGCAAGGAGCACTCCTCAGAGGGAGCGTGCGCTGTTATTTTTAGGTGATTAGCCGCACGGCATGGAGCGCTTGTTTGCCAGTGGTGGATAAACAAAAGCCATTTGTCAAAATGAGATGCTCCAGCTTCGTGGTCCCTTCGGCAGGCCGGCTGCTGCACTGTGAATTCCTGTTGCATCAGCAGAGGCTAATTAGCGCCGGCTCCTGAATAATAACGCTGCGTTTACTGTGAGGGTTCTGCATGACCGGAGCTGCGCGTGCCATCTCCTCGAGACTGCAGGAATCTTCCATGCACCTTAGTGGCCCCATTTTAGATCTGGGGACACCGAGGCTCAGGGAGGCTAATGATTTGGGAAGTTGAAGCTCTGGCGTCCTCAGATCTGAATGATCCCACAGCCTGAGATGAGTGAGGGGCTGCTCTGTTCTCCTGAACACTCCCCTCCCACATCCTTAGAGTGGAAATTCAGCAACCGACTGTCCAGCAGTTTAGATCGTTGGGCTGCCATTCTGCACACTGAGCTTCAGTATGGCAGCCGTGGCCTCCATCCAGAGGATCTGCTGTTTCTCCCTTCTGGGTCCTACAAATGCTGACCTTTCTGGTGTTTGGACTTTGACAACAGTGAGTCTGAGGGTTGTCTCCACCATTGCCACTCCAGGTCCATCCACGTACGGTCTTGGGCCGGTCTCTGAGGTGACATGTGTAGGGAGCTTATTAGCCAGTGTCCTGCAAACCAAGAGCTTTGGAAGGAGGGAATGGAAAGGGGATTGAGCAAAGGGTGAGGCTGATGTGTGATGCCATCTCAATGGAAACTCGGCTGGTCGGTGAAGAGAATGACCCTTAGGACTGTCCTGAGTCAAGGCACAAGGTCTGGGACTTTGTATCCCATGTTGGTCAGTCATTGGATGTAGGCCACCCTGAGAACGGAGTGTGAGAGCTGACCGCTGTCTGCAGGTGGTGCTCCCAGCAGCTGGGGTAATCGTCTTCTTGCTGCAGAGGGACCTGTGTGGCACCTCACAGAGTCCACCACAGCCCGCCCCTTCGGCCCCTTTGGTCTACTTCATGTAAGTTCTCAGAGAAGCTCTTCCGGGAGGAACCTTGAAGAGGAAGACTAATGGGATGAACTACAGCCCCTGCCTCTGAAGCTTTTGGGGTCTCAGGGTTGGAACCGACACTTCTTTTTTTTTTGGAGAGGTTTTTGCTATAGGGCACGTGCGCTTTCCAGACAGACAGAGAGAGACAGAGAGATAGAAAGCGAGAAATCACCCCCCAGGGGGGATGGCCACGCCGCAATCCCTTCTCCTCCATTCTCCTCTCGGGATCTTGGGCACGCACGCACACGCGCCCGGCGTGAGTTTAAGCCACCGGGTCCGGAACTCGAACCGCGGTCGACTACGTGGGAGTGACATAGCCATTACGCTAACTGCTGGTCCCGGAACTGACACTTCTTAGCTGCCTGCTTCACTACCCATTGAAGTTCCATGGCTCTCCGGTGACATCGCTGTTGGTCTCTGACAACCCGAGGGAGCTGAGGCCCTGGTCACTATGCCCTTTTCAGGCTGGGGTTGCTGGGCTTGTCAGTTTACCATTAATGCTGGGCAAGGGAGTACTGAGGAACAGCCGAGGGGGTGGCCTAGGTGTCAGACATAGCCCTCCCTGCACCATGGGCAACTGCCTGCTAAGGCCAAGGTGGGGACCCCTTTTACCTGCTGGCTCCTTGACAGGATGAGCCCAAATGCCAAGGAGGCAGCTGTAGCTTATGGTTTATGAGACTCTCGTGTCAACTGGCAGAAGTATCCCCCCTTTGGGAACAAGGACCTCCCTTTGGGAACAAGAACCTCTCGAGAACCCAGAGTTGAGGGACAGGCAGCACAAATTCTCCAAGTGGGCCACTAGCAATGATGGTCAGCAGGGCCATGTCAGCATCTACCCCTTGAATCTTAGACCCTTGTATTCTCCCCCATGGAGACGTAGTGCCATACAAGGTGTTTGATTTGAGGTGACCCTGCGTCTTGGAGGATGGTGCTAAAACCATGAAATATTGTCTCTGAACTGGCTTTTCAACTCAGCCTTCCATGGGAAGGAAGGAAGACTTCACAGCGTTCCATCAGGCCGGTACATTGTAGGTAGTGTGCTGTGTGGTGTTAGCGGTGAATCCCACGGTCATGGCCAGCTCACTCCCACGCTCCTGGGTTCTTGCCATAAGATGGGCGATTTAGTGAGGCGGATGTTCTGTGGCGTCCTGTGCTGATGGAGCACACATGTCCTACGCCCGTGAGGAGCAAGCCTGTGGGCAGGAAGGCAGATGTGTGTCGAGTACATTTCTATTCCTGGTCCTTGCAGGAGGAGTGCTATGTAGTCACCTGCCACATATCAAGCCAGACCATCGTCAGGTTTTGTCCTCTCCATCTGGTGGCAGAGGGCTTCCCCATGTGGCCATTTGTATGAGCTGAGGGTGCTGGTGCCCCAGTGGTGGATGACATGGGGTCTGGGTTACCTGCTGGAGCTGCTTGCTGGTGTCCTCAGGTTAGACCAGCTCAGGCCGTATCCATGTTAAGACTCAGGGGGTCTGGGACTAGCAGATGGCATAATGGTTATGTTGCTGGGCTTCCACATAGTTGACCATGGTTTGAGTCCCAGACTTGGTGGCTTAAAACTCACGCTGGGGAAAAAAAAAAAAAAAAAAAAAAAAAAAAACAAAACCCTCATGCTGGGCATATGTGTGTGCATGCCCAAAATCCTGAGAGGAGAATGGAGAAGAAGGGATTGCGGTGTGGCCATCTCCTCTGGGGGTGGTGATGTTTTGCTTTTTGTCTCTCTGGTGAGCATATGTGCCCTATAGCAAAAATCTCTCTTAAAAAAAAAAAAAAAGACTTGGTGGCTCTGATAGACCTAGCCAGGCTCTGTTTTTCAAAAGGTGGATTATTCTTTGCTGCAAATTATATGGCCTTCCTCCAAAATCACAGGGAGGGGCTCCTCCAAATCTCAGATGCTTCTTCCATGGGAGGTGCCTGTGGGAGGCTGCGCACCAGCGAGTCTGCCGAGGTTTCTCAGAGAGCAAACAATTGCCATGATTGGTTCTCTTCATAAAATCTGACCTTCGAAACCTTGCTCTAATTGGCCACTAGAATCCCTCAGATTTGCATATCCAGCACCTCATGATTGGTCCAAAAGCAACCAATCATAACCCACCATTTACAACCAATCACGGCCCACCGTTTACAACCAATCATAACCCACCTTTTACGATCCTTCATTCAACCAATCACGGCCCACTAGCATGTATATAACCACCATGCCTGGCCCACAATAGCCAGACGACCAGGAAGACAACGAAGACGACACAGAAGACCAGGAAGACGACGACCCTGGAGAGCCTGAAGAGCTGAAACACCGCACAGTCTCCAGACGACCCTGAAGAGTTGTAACACTACATCGTCTCCAGACGAGCCTGAAGAGCTGTGACATCGCGTCATCTCCGTGCTGCTCACAACAGACAATGCGACCCCAGAGTTGTAACACTGCGTCGTCTCCATGCTGTACCGTGCTGCCCACAATAAACAGATGACACTGTGTCGTCTCTGTGCTGTGATACTGTGCCGCTTGTTCCAGCTCTCACTCCTTCCCTCAGGAAACCTGTTCGACTGTCCCCCCGGGTCAGGACACGTGGCGCCCGAACAGGGACCTGAGTACGAAGGATCCAGTGAAGAGCACCCTAGGAGGGGACGGCAGAGAATCGTCCTAAGAAAGGAAGGCAGAGAATCGTCCGAGGAGGGGACGGCAGAGAATCTGCCGCCCGAACAGGGACCTGAGTACGAAGGATCCAGTGAAGAGCACCCGAGGAGAGGATGGCAGAGAATCGTCCGAGGAGGGGACGGCAGAGAATTGTCCCGAGATAGGACGGCAGAGAATCGTCCGAGGAGGGGACGGCAGAGAATCATCCCAAGATAGGATGGCAGAGAATCGTCCCGAGATAGGACGACAGAGAATCGTCTGGGAGGGGACGGCAGAGAATCGTCCCGGTGAGTAACAAAGATTGCTTACTTATAAGTAATAAGGGTAATAATGAGACAAGTAATAAGGGTAATAATGGGACAAGAGCTTAGCCAGCACGAACAAGAGCTTAGTCAGCATGAACAAGAGCTTAGTCAGCATGAACAAGAGCTTAGTCAGCACGAACAAGAGCTTAGTCAGCACGAACTATTCGTTCAGGGTTTAAAAGAAGCCCTTGCCACTATGGTCGATCTAACCAAGGATTCTAAAATTGAAAAAGAACAGGGAGAGGATCTTATTTCCCTAGATAGTGAGGGAGAAGTTAAAAGCCCTGAAGGTGAGACAAAGCCCCAAAAATCGAAAAAAAATAAAATAAAATAAAAACAACCTTAAGTCTCTACAAGAGCCAAAGAAAAACGAGTCAAAAACTGAGTCAGTTTTTTGGACAATGTGCTGCTGTTTATCATATTTCTATATGGTCTCTGCTTGGGGTGGTTATGTGTTTATCATCAACCTTATTCCACTGCATGTGTTTGTGTTGTTACTGATGCAGAGATATAGCAAAAGAGTCTACATAGCATATAGCATTTTCTACATTGTGGGTTTAATATTATCCATGCAGATACCTTTTGTATCACAATTAGAGAAACTAAAAACCAATACAGACAAAGAAACAAAACTAGTTCAGGGATCACATATGACAGACTTTGAGACATTCCCTGTTATGGAAACTAAGATCCCCAAGGACAGGTTTGGCGCCGTCACAGTAGGTTTATGGTAAAAGAGATTAAGGCGGCAGTCGCCCAATACGGAGCTACTGCTCCATATACCTTAGCTATAGTTGAAGCTATCACTGAGGGCTGGCTCACACTGTCTGATTGGCAAACATTAGCCTGAGCTATCCTTCTTAAATCTCAAAACTCTCAGCCTTTATGTTCCCCTAACCGCAGCTACAGCTGCTGGCTCCACTGGCTTGGGTTATTACGCCAAGTCACTGAGGGTCTTATCTCAGACCAACTAGATTCCCCAGCTGAGGTGGTTCTTCAAAATAGATGAGGTTTAAATCTCCTCCTGGCAGAACAGGGAGGTCTCTGTCTTGCTTTACAGGAACGCTGCTTTTACGCCAACAAGTCCCAGCATCGTTCGTGACAACATACATCAACTCCAACAATCTCTCCAACAACGTAGAATGGTCTGCCTGGAACAGTCTTCTCCCTTTCCCGCTCCCCCTCCTTGGCCCATTTATTGGCTTTTTGATTGTTTGCTCACTGGGACCTGTTATATTTAATAGGCACATGTCATTCCTCAAACAGCAAATTGACTCGCTTATGGAAGACCAACACCCCTATACTGGTCTCACCTGAGGCACTGAATCGGTTAGCCAAAGACGGGTAAGAGAGTCTGATGAACCCAATAACTGTTCAGTCCTTCCACCTAAGACAGGAGGCCCATCATAGCTATGGGACTCTCCAATGACGGGTAAGAATGGACTTATGGTTCCATAAACGACTCCAACCTAAGACAGGCACGATTCCCCCAGGCCTTTACCTCATCTCTCAAATTAAAACAGAGAAGGGGGATATGTGGGAGGCTGCACACCAGCGAGTCTGCCGAGGTTTCTCAGAGAGCAAACAATTGCCATGATTGGTTCTCTTCATAAAACCTGACCTTCGAAACCTTGCTCTAATTGGCCACTAGAATCCCTCAGATTTGCATATCCGGCACCTCATGATTGGTCCAAAAGCAACCAATCATAACCCACCATTTACAACCAATCATAACCCACCTTTTACGATCCTTCATTCAACCAATCACGGCCCACCAGTGTGTATATAACCACCATGCCTGGCCAACAATAGCCAGACGACCAGGAAGACAACGAAGATGACATAGAAGACCAGGAGGATGACAACCCTGGAGAGCCTGAAGAGCTGAAACACGGCACAGTCTCCAGACGACCCTGAAGAGTTGTAACACTACATTGTCTCCAGACGACCCTGAAGAGCTGTAACACTACATCGTCTCCAGACGACCCTGAAGAGTTGTGACACCGCGTCGTCTCTGTGCTGCTCACAACAGACGGCGCGACCCTAAAGAGTTGTAACACTGTGTCGTCTCCGTGCGTACCGTGCTGCCCACAATAAACAGACGACACTGTGTTGTCTCCGTGCTGTGACACTGTGCCGCTTGTTCCAGCTCTCACTCCTTCCCTCAGGAAACCTGTTCCACTGTCCCCCCGGGTCGGGACACGTGGCGCCTGAACCGGGTCGGGACAGGTGCCCCTCTTCCCATCTGACCCCACGGCGTCTGCTGAGTTGTGTAGCCCAAGTGATGGGAGATTGTCCCGGCAACCCGGACCCGGCGAGTCTTGGCTTGCTCTGGCTGTGGCAGCCTTTCCTGGCACCTGGATGTGGGATTGGAGCAGTCTCCCAGGTATGGGCAGTGCTGCCTTCAGACACACCTATCTGGTGCTGTGATTTTTCATGGGAGGTGAAAGATGGCATACTTTGTCTTTACTTTCAAGTTATGTCTCAGTGTTCCCAGACCACTGAATTCCTAGATATTATAACTGATGTGGTGGCCTCCTGACTCTTCAGTAGTTTGTTATTTTCTTATTTTTGTTCAAGGGTGTGTCTGCTCACCAGAGAGAGGGGGAGAAAATACCTGCAGTGGGATGGGGCCCCTTGCCCTCCCTTCTTCACTGCCCAGCTTGTTGGGGTCTGGGGCGCACGCACAGGTACTCAGCTTGTGATTTGTGTTGCCAGGACAGACTTAAGCCACACGGTTGGCTGTGCGGGGTCAGCTCTCTCAGCCACAGGCCACGTGGCCAGCCCTCTTCGTTTGTTTTCTCGCTCGTCCTCGAGTCAGCGTACCAGCTCCTCAGATATATCTGCCTGGTCAGCCTGATGGCAGTGTCACGGGGAGTGGACTGTTGGTCAGATGTCCGGATGGTCCAGCTCCTTTCACCAGAGCAATACCACACCTGGCAAGGCAGCTGCCACCACGGCTTCTCCTCGTTGCGCTTACAGTAGTCTATGGTCGCTCTTTAGGATCTGCCTGATTTCCATGGAGACCACATGGGTGAACGAGACGGAGCAATGATAGGGATTTCCACCCCTGCATCCTTTAGCTCTTTAAGAATGGAACTAAGCTTTGCCGCCCCCCAGAGAAACAATGTCCTTTCCATTTACTGTCTGAGGCTTCCACTCGGCCTCCTCCTGTGACAGCTCTTCCCTCGCAGCATAAGGGGACTTGTGTCAGTACTCAGGATGTCAGTTCCAGTTATGTGTTTGGAGCCCACCATGAGCTGGACCTGGGCTAGCACGCCGCTTCACTGGCCCCTGGACAGGGCCACGGTAATGCTTGGTTTCCCCCATTTTCCAGTATATGGTTGCCTGCAGTTTCAGGAAGGACTGAGGGAATCATGCTGTGTACTGTTGTGGGTCCTTCCTCCTGGGAACACGAGCTTTCCTTCAAACGATTGGCACCCAGTCCAAGGACTGGCTCAGGTGTGAGCACTGGGGAAGGGATTTTGTTCCTTTTCATTGGGGTGTCTATATTGAACTCCTGACCATCTGTTCTTGAGTGTGTGTGTGTGCACGCGTGTGTGTGCGCATGTGTGTTTTGATTATGCAGATCAAGTAGCATCCTTGCTGGTGGCACATGTAGGTGGTCTCCAGGAAGGCCAGGTTCTGTTCACTCCCGGAGTCGCTGTGGGTCAGTCTCCCCTGACTGCCCTTCCGTCTCACCGCCCATCACAGTAACTGTCTCCTTCTGTTTTCTGATGGTGCTATGGTCTGAATTCTTGAGTCCTCCCCACTGTCAATTCATAGGTTGAAACTTAACCCACAACATGACGGTGTGAAGATGTGGGGCACTTGGGTGGTAGTTGGGTCCTGAAGGTGGAGACCTCGCAAGTGGGATTAGCCCCTGGTAAGGATGTCCGCGCTGCTGTCTTGTCCATGTGAAGACACATGAGAAGGCGCCCTCTGTGAGGCAGACAGAGTGGCCCTATCAAACGCCAGCTCTACAGTTAGATCGGGCTACTATTGCTGGGCACTCCAGCCTTCACTCCGAGAACCGAGAAGTAAATTTCTGTTGTCTCTAAGCCTCCCATTGCATGGCATTTTGTTACAGCAGCCCACAGGGACTGATAGTTAGCGTCTACTTTGTCAGGGCCCTGTCCTCCCCTGCTGTGAGTGGGCCCAGTTCTGTAATGGCATCTTACTGCCAGCCCTGGGCCATGGAGAGGCACCATCATGGAACTTCTCAGGGGTATTCAGTCTTGGAGAGCTCTGTGCCACCTGGGTCCCATATGCCATGTGGGCCTTGGGGCTGGGTGGGAGGGAAGGACCAGCCTTACCTGTGCATCTCTCCAGTGTACCTGCCTCTGTACACCTCCGATCCCTTCTCCCACCATCTGCGGACCACTCAGTCTCTACTTCCAGGGGCCATGTCTGTAGCAAGAACGTGCCGTTTCCTGGGGTTGCTTGTGAAAGCGTTGATTCCTTGTTCTGGGAGAGGGCTCCAGATTGATAAACGCTCCCATATCCAACCTTATGTTCTGCTTTATCGGCCAGACCCTGTCAGAACCCAGCCCTGTGCTCCCATTGGTGTGTGCTGACTGGTCCCTGCACGCCCCATCTCCCCTTGTCAGGTCCAAGTGCCACAGCAGTTAATGTTGCGGCTTCACCCCAGTCACTGACAGAATCAGGAGGAGAAATGGGCAGATCCAGAGTGGGGAAATACCGTCTTGCTGGGCAGAGGCCCCAGCAAGGGGGCTGGGCCACGTCTGTAGGCTCAGAGGTGGTGGAGAATTTGGAAAGTTAATATTTTGCAGAGTCTTCAACACAGATGTCCCTACCCCTGTGTCAGGGCCCCATGGTTTTCTAAGCAGGGTCCTGGCTTTGGCATGCTGACCTGTTTGGTGGGTACGGCTCCCGGCAAGAGTCATACCTTCTTCGGAGTTGGGGTTCGGGTTCTTTCTCTGCCCTCCTGCAGCAGGAGACAGCCTCTTTAAATGCCTCTGGCTTTCACATTTGCCTTTAATTGCTGATTAATCATACTCAGTTTTTTTTGTTATTTTTTCGAATCAGTTGGTTTTAGCAATAGCTACCCGATTTGGCTGTTCTTACAGTACTCTGTCTCTCATATCTCACTCAGAGGCCCCACCTCCCAGGTTAGCACCTGTGCCAGGGGCTGCTGGTCGCCAGCGCAGCAGCAGGTGGTTCACCTCCAGCTCTCACCCCAGCGAGGGCTTCCCTGACTCATGGTCAGTACCAGTGTAGCAGAGTGGGCTCCAGGGAGAGGGCTCTGTGACCACAGTCAACATGTGGAGTGTTTTTTTTTTTTTTTTTTGGAGAGGTTTTTGCTATAGGACACATGTGCTCACCAGAAAGACAGAGACAAAAACAGAAAGTGAGAAATCACTCCCCAGGGGGGATGGTCACACTGCAATCTCTTCCATTCTCCTCTCAGGATCTTGGGCACACAACGCACACGCGCCCGGTGTGAATTTAAGCCACCTGGTCCAGGACTCGAACCCAGTCGACTACATGGGAGTCCAGCGACATAGCCATTACACCAACTGCTGGTCCCTGTGGAGTGTCTCTTAACAGTAGTGGACTCCCACATGACCAACTGTTGTTCGAGTCCCAGACCTGGTGGCTTGCTTTCTCACTTTCTCTCTCTCACACACATACTCTCACTCTGTTCCTCTCTGGTCAAATTAAAATAATTAATTTTAATTAAAATAATTAATTTAATAATCAAGTTTTTTTTTAAGTTAAAAAAAAAAAGAGTAGTCTTTGGGACCAGCAGATGGTGTAATGGTTATGTCTCTGGACTCTTATGTAGTCAACCACTGTTCCAGTTCCAGACCTGGCGGCTTAAGACTCACACTGGGCACGTGTGTGTGTGTGCCCAGAACCCCAAGAGGAGAATGGAGGAGAAGGGATTGCGGCATGGCCATCTCCCCTAGGGGGTGGTTTCTTGCTTTCTGTCTCTCTGGTGAACATATGTGCCCTGTGGCAAAAATATCTCTTTAAAAATAATAGTCTTAGAGAGCCAGCAGGTGGTAGGGTAGTAATGGCATTGGACTCCCACATGTCTGACTGTGGTTCAATTCCCAGACCTGGTGGCTTGAAAATCATGCCATGTGCTTGCGTGTTCATGCCTAAAATCCCAGGAGGAGGGTGGAGGAGAAGGGATTGCAGTGTGGCCATCCCCTCTGGGGGGCAATTTTTCATTTTCTCTCTCGCTCTCTGTTTCTTTCTGGTGAGTGCATGCACCTTTTAACAACCCCCTCTCCAAAAAAAAAAAAAAAAAGTAATAGCCTTAGGATCAACACCCTGGATGAGAGAAAAGGAGAGAAACAGGCCTGGGCAGAGACAGAAGTCAGGTTGTGACATAAAATGGCAGCCTCATGACCCTGTGGAGAGTCCCGAAGGCGACATGACGCGTCAGGGCTGTCATGCATTGGGGGAAAGGGCCTGGCCCTTGTCCACCGGGTGAGGTGGGCCTCTGCTCTTGCAGTCCCTGCGGGTGTGGACAGCTAAGGGCTGTCCGATGGTGGCACTTCTACAGCCGGGTAGAAGGCCCTTTATTCCTGGTGGGGGATCTGGGTCGTGTATTCCATTCAGTGTCCACCCTGACACCTGTGAGCTCACTAGTTAAGGTTATTGTTTTCACGAGGGGATGCGCGAGTGCACGGGCATCGTGCCTCCGTCCTCTCCCCAGCCCTCCGGCTCGCCGTGGTCTGGTACAGGCACGTGGACCACTGCCGTGTTCTCAGGTCACCTGGGATCTGAACCGTGCTCAGCCATGTGGCTTCTGGCATGACAGTTCGCTATGTCACTGCCTGCACTGCTGAGGCTAGACCTGTATTTATAAAACGGGCCTAAAACAGCCATTGGTGTCTGGCTAATTGATAAGAACTCCGCCAACGGTGACTATCATACACTGTAATGGTAGTTATTAGAGATACTTACAAATGGTAAAATCTGACTCAAAATAAGTAATGAAAAGGATTTACTTGTTCATGTGATTAGGAATATGGCTTTAGGATTGGATGGGGAGCCAGGAGCTCAGAGCTGTTCTTGGGGTGGATCGCGATCTCTCCACACGCGCCCCTGCCTCGAGATGGCTTGCGGTCTCTCCACACGCGCCCCTGCCTCGGGATGGCTCGTGGTCTCTCCACACACGCCCCTGCCTCGAGATGGCTCGTGGTCTCTCCACACACGCCCCTGCCTCTCCAACTCTTCTGTGCTGGCCCCACTCAAGCGGCCTCCCCTTCCAGCTATGGCTGCAGGCCCACACGCTGCCAGCTCAGCCACGCCCGCAGCCAGAGTGGGCCAGTCAGCAGTGGTTCAGAGCTCTAGGGTGAATCCCAGGGCAGGCCCTCATGGGACACCTGGATGATGTGCCCATCCCGAGGCCTGGAGGGTGAGGCCAGCCCCCCTCGATGGGAGGCCGGGGAGAGGAATATCCTGAAGAGAGTTACGATGCTGTGAGCAAAGTCACGGAGAGCGGATGCTGTTGGAAGGCGGATGGCCACTTCCTCCCCACCTCGGGGGCCTCTGCCATTCTACAGAGAGGGGAGAGGGCGTCACACGGTCTCTGGGGGGGGCACGCGCTAAGTCCAAGATAGCGCTCCTGTGTCTCTGTGTGAGACGTGTCTGTGCCTGCCTGGAGAGACGTCTGGCCAGCGGGCCACGATTCTGGGGTGATTTCTCACTTTCCCTCTCGGTGTCTCTTAGTACAGGCTGGATCTGGCGTCAGAGGGGTCCCAGCTTCCCAGGGAAATGGGAAAAAAAAATTTGCGACCAGACAGCCTTGGATGAATTTCCGTGTGACCCTGGGGTTAGCTCCTGCTGTCACTGAGCTTAGCCCAGCAGGGCAGCATCTTTATCCAGAGAGGCTTTCCCGCCGCGCACATCGAGCGCAGACGCGGGTCCGCGGTCGTTCTCAGCACGTCAAACCTGAGAGTATTTTCAGTCATACTCCTTGGCAGGTGAGGGCCAGGCTGGGAGGTGGTGGTTGCCCTGGCAACACGAGTTTCTCTGCACAAAGGGTCAGGGACCCCTAAGGACTGGGCTTGCCTCTCTCATTTTCCCTGGGCGAACCCCCAAGGTTTTGGTCTGTCCTGAAGGCTCCTCCCGTGCTTACGCCCACCAGACAGAGTCCCTGCCTTTTGGCCCAGGAGGTCTGAAATCTCCGTTTCTGAGCTGACTTCCTGGCAGCAGATCCTTTCGCTGTCCCCCCAGGGAGTAAGTCCCTGTCTCTGGCCCTGAGACCGAGTCCAGGTGGACCAGGAGGCCACCTCCGGCTGTTTCCAGACTCCTGACTCATTCCCTCCGCATAAGGCATTTGTTCTACATGATGATTAGCCTCCGCTTTTGCCAGCCCCAGTGCTGGGACCTGGAGGTGGTCTCTGGTGGCCCCTCCCGGACGGTGGCTGAGGACCAGGCCGCACTGTCCCATGGGACAGGGCAGCAGGGAGCAGGGGCTGAGGGCAGTCAGGCTCAGGCTCTGCCGGGAGCTCCTTTGGTCCTCAGCAGTGCACTTTTCAGTCTGCCAATGTTTGGAAATCTTTCTTTACATTACCATTACTGTTCAAGGGGTCATCAGTAAGGTCACGGAAAGTACGTAAGATGAAAAAACGATGCGTGGATCTCAAACATATTTTTGGCACCAAAATAAACTTGTGCTTTAATTCCATTTTTCCACGAACTTTGTGCAGGTTTATGGCTTTGTCAAGTCTATGAGATCGATTGCAAGGGGAGCTTCTCTTTCCTGGGTACCATTAAGAGGAGAGCTCTCGGGACTCTGCCGTGCCAGCACTTGCAAGGTGGGCCCCAGCTTCAGTGATGTTAACGCGGAAATACGTGCTGCTTAGTATTGGTTAAATACAGCAATCCTAACCGTCAAAAACTGGGGAAAACAGTATGGTGCTTCCTCAGAAAAGTGAAAGTAGAATTCCCAGATGATATAGCAGCTCTACCTCGGGTTATACTTGGAAGGAAGTGCAGGCGTAGGGAGACGACCATGCACCGCTCCACAGCAGCGGATCTCACGGCAGCTGGAACGTGGAAACAGCCCGCAGTGACAGCCGGAAAAGGGAGACAGGGCGCCGGCAGGTGGTGTGGAGGTTGAGGTGGCTGGATCCCACATAGCCAACTGCATGGTTTGAATCCTGTACCCAGTGACTCGGGAAACACGCCAGGTGAACATGCATGCTGCCCCAAATCTCGGGAAGGGAGGAGAAGGGATTGTAGCATGGCCGTCTCCCTGGGAGGAGCTTTCTCACTCTCTCTCTCTCCCTGTGTGTCTCTCTGGAAAGTGCATGTGCCCTATGGCAAAAACTAAGCTAAACTAAAGAGGGAAGGCAGTTCCCATGCCTGCACTGCATGGGCGAAAGTTGGGGACATCACGTGAGATAAGCCGGTCACAAAAGGGCAAATGCTCCATGGTTCTCCTTACAGGAGGTGGTTAGAGAAGTCCCAGTCACAGGCCCGGAAGCTGACAGGTTCAGGCTGGTCAGGTCACTTGACCTTTGCCAGGCGCCAGGGGTCAGTTTGGGAGGCAGAAAGCGTTCCGGAGACATTGGCGGGGCTGAGTGCACCCTGTGCAAATGTGCTTAATGCCCCGCACCTGTACGCTTCAGAATGCTTAAGCTGGCAAGTTTTATGTTATGCATATTTTTCTGCAGTAAAATTAAAAAGACTTATTTTAAAAATGTTGACTATTTCAGTCAACTCTTATATCCTGGCTCCTTCTGAACAATGCGAACAGCAGCCTCCAGGGCCAATCTCCACACAGCGAGGGCAGCCAGAGGGGAGTGGGGCTTTTACTCCTTAGTTATTTAAAACATTTCATTTGTTTCTTTCAAGTAAGTGATACATTCTTAGGGTTCAACAATCAAAACAGCACAGAACAGTATAGAATGAAAAGGAGAATTTCACACCTGGTGCCACTCTGCTCTTACCTCCCTACCCTTAATCGCTGAGTTAAGTTTGTGTCTTCCCAGGATGTTCAATGCAGATACAAACATGGAGGGAGCCCTTTGGCTCTCTGTCATTTATAATAGGCTCTGTCTTTGCTTTGCACATTTAACGACCTGTCCAGCAGATATGTCCAAATCTGTGGTGAGAAGGCTACGTCCCCTGCTGCAGAGGGGCAGGTTCTCTGTTGTCTGAAGCCTCCTCACCACCTACTTTCTTTCTTTTTCTTTTTCTTTTTTCTTTTTTTTTTTTTGCAATGGGAGATTTTTCTTTTAATTAAAAAAAATTATTTATTTTACATTCATTCACTGAGCTTCATCACAGCATATAAAATGCGATTCCCATCCATAATACACCGTGTAGTGGCTTAGTCCTCCATGTTATCGTCGCTCCTGGGCCACTGCTATCTGTGGCACTCTGTGACACAGGGAAGAGGCTGTGCCAGGTACAGCATGGTCACAGTAGGCTCCTCGGATGGGCGGACTTCCCCGTCTCCCCACGCCGTCCTTTCCCACCATCTCGACTGCAGCTTGGAGCAAGGAGGTGCAGTGGAGGTGCATGGAGGGATCTGAGCATCCATACTTTCATGGCCCAAACCGTGGCCTTGGGCTGACGAGGTTCTCCAGGGATTAGCAGTGATCAGTAAGAGGAGGAAAAGCCTTTCATGAATCCGTTCCAGCCCCTGGAGGGACCAAGCCAGCCTAGGGAAAGCCAGGGAGGTGAGTCCAGTCCCCATGGCATCGCTGACCCTTTGTACAGAGAAACCTGTGTTTCCAGGGCAACAGCCACATCCTGATTGGACGCCTCCTCTTGCCAAGAAGTATAATCTGAAACGCTCTGGCGTATAATTTATCGCAGCCATTCCGTGCACGAGGCCCGTGTAAGGGCTTTACACGCGTGACCTTCTTTCATCCTCTGCGTGAAGGGATTGTCCCATTTTACAGACGAGGGGACCAAGGTTCTTGCACCCTGGGAAACTTCCACCAAGGTCACACTCTGGGAGAAAGTGAAGCCAAGATATCCCTGAATCTGTTTGTTGTACAAGCTGGAGTCCCCTCGATGCTGGGAGCCAGAGACACCGTGCAGCCCGGTGCACCCCAGGAACACGGCAGGCCGGTGGTGCTGCCTGTGTGTGTGGCCAATAGTGAGCAGGAGGCAGGGGCCGACTTCACTTTCTGCCCTCAGAGGCTCCTGCCCCAGACGTGTCCCTGATCTGTGGCCTCTTGTAGAGCTGCCGCTCCTTTTCTCACTGACAGCCAGGCCCCTGGTCCTGATTGCTAATGGGGAGGGTGGGAAGTGGGGAGGGGCAGGCCAAGGCCCCAGCGGGGGTGGAGGGCGGGAGGCAGTTTCATTAGCCTGTCCCTGGGGGTCTTGGCAGCCAGTTATTAAATGCTCCCTAGGTTGGTGAGCTGGGAAGGGCTAGAGTGTGGGAGCTGGGGGTGTAGGGGAGGGAGGTTGGCTCTATTTGGACCAGAAAACCCTTTGGTCTTGTTTTATGGGGGGGTGGGGTGGATGGAGATTGAGAATTTTCCAGAATCTAAACCTGTCACCATGGTGTAAATCAGCGCTTCTCAGCAGGGACCGTGGCTTGGGCATCCAGGGTGCAGGTAGGAGCTGGGTCGACCTCAGAGCTGGGCTTTTGGGCTCCTCTCAGGTGTACTCCACTCTGCGCTCTCGGCATTTATGATCCCGTCTCAGAGAATTCTGCCTGTTCTATGAGGGGGTGATTTTTTTTTTAAGAGAGAGAAATTGTTGCTATAGGGCGAGTGCGCTCCCCAGAGAGACAGAGAGACAGAAGATGAGAAATCACCCTCCAGTGATGTAACCATTAAGCCATTGGCCAGTCTTTTCATTATCTTCTCCTTTTTTAAAAAAAAATTTATTAACTTCATTTATTTACTTATTTTAACTTGAATGGAGAGGGACAGAGAGAGAGAAAGCGAGAGAGCAAGAAATCAAGCCGCCAGATCTGGGACTGGAACTGCCGTCGGCCCCTCACCAGCCCCTCTGTTATCTTCCTGAAGTCCCTTTATATTTGTGGTCCTGCGCATCTTTCTGCTCTGATAGGCCACGTTTCCCCTTTCTTTGTGCAGAAAGAGATGCGATAGTCACTGCCTTCCTGGCCTCTTCCTCCTTGTCGCCCACCCCGGGCCATTGTGATAACTCCTGCCCTGCCTCCCTCAGACCAATGAGCAGCTGCCCCCGCTTCTATGCGCTTGTCCTCCCTTCGAACTGCCCCGCCCCATGTGCCCTATCTCGGGCTCCACTGTCTGCCCACCGGCCAGGCAAGAAAGCCAGGTTCCTCTGGTTCCTCCCTGACCCCGTGGGCAGGCCCCGCCCGCGTGCTCCCCATCAGAGCTCCCAGGGTCTCCATCCGCTCCCTCCCTCTGCTGTGCCCTGTGCACAGGCCTTCCTCTCTTCCCGACCACGTCCTGGTCCCCACGTGGGTCACGCTGCCCGGTGCCCAGGGCCGCCCAGCCCCTCCAAATGAAGTCCATGGTCTGTTTTGACATCCTGGCCTTATGTGGCCCGGCCCCTCCTGCTGCCTCTGCTTCAACCCTTTGCACGTTGCACTTCCCACAGTGCCAGGCTCCTCCAGACCCCTGAGCTGCTGCTCGCGCTGCCCTCAGCCTGGCACACCTCCCTGTTTTTCTCTTTTTTTTAAAGAGAGATTTTTTGCACACACAGGGTGTGTGTGCTCTCTGGAGAGACAAAGAGAAACAGAGACAGAAAGCGAGAAATCGTCTCCAGAGGGGATGGCCATGCCACAATCCCTGCCGCAATTCCTTCTCCTCCGTTCTCCTCTCCGGATCTTGGGCACTCATGCACACATGCCTGGTGTGAGCTTTAAGCCACTGGGTCTGGGACTTGAACCCTACTCAACTATGTGGGAATCCAGCAACGTAACCATTATGCCATCTGCTGGTCCCTGGTTTGGGTTTTAAATCTCTGCTAACTTAAGAGTAAGCTCAGCTTCTGATTCCACTGGGAAATAGTCGCTGAGTAGTCCCCACTCGCCCCGACCCAGGTTTTGTTTCTCCACCATGGCCCTGGTAGCAACCTGCACACTTCTGCTCTGCGGCTCTGTGCATGCACTGAGTCGACTCGCCATCTGTCCTCTGTCCCCAGCTGACTTGAAGCCTGAGGGTCTGGGCTGGGCATCGTGTTCATCTTGCCTTTCCTAGCTCCCAGCCCAGGGCCAGGCATGTGCTCAACTAAGGCCGTAGGGAGAGGGGAAGCCTCTGCTGACCAGTTCTGAATGCCCAGATGGGACTCGTGATGTAAGGGTGTGTTTTCTGTCACTGCTCTAAACTTACCACGGCCTACTGGTTTCAACAACACTGATGCATTCTCGTATGGTTCTACAGGTCAGAAGTCCAGCAAGGCTCCATCTCTCTGGGCTAAAATCAAGGGGTGGGCAAAGCTGTGTTCCTTCTGGAAGGCTTAAGGGGAGAGTCCGTTTCTTGGCCTTTTGCAATCCCTAGAGGTCGCCCGCTTTCCGGGGCTCTTGGGCCTTCTCCATGTCAAGTAGAAGCAGAGGGCGAGTCTCTGCGCTGCCGCTGCTCCCTGGCTTGGTTTTGCTCTCTCTCCCGCCTCTCTCTTCCACTTTGAAGGACACTGGTGTTGCCCATAAGTTCAATCGTATAAAACAAGATGATCTCTCTATTTTGAGACCAGTTGATTAGCAACCTTAATTTTATCTGTAGCTTTAATTCTTTACTACGACAGGGAAGAGACTCTCAGAGCTGGGCGTTGGGTGCGCCATCTTTGCCGGGCAGGGGAAGGGGCATTACCCGGCCCATCATGATGTGGAAGGAGCTGAAGAAGTCAGCACCACGTGGGGAGAGCAGCCGTGCTCTGTGAAATGCCAGGAGTGGGGAGACCAAGGACAGGACACGGCTCAGAGAGCAGGAGCAAGGTGGTCTGGCACAGGGGAAGGGTTTGGGGAGAACCCACACGGGCCTCCTGTCTGTACTGGTTCAGCCGGTGAGCGATAGAAACCCCACCCAAACTGCCTTTTAGTGCAAGAGGAATCTAACTCCTAGACCTGAGAAGGCTGCAGGTTGGGATCCCTTCCAGTGTGACTTGGTCAAGGTCAGATGACGTCCCATGATTCTGTTCCTTTCCATCTCACACGTTCCTTCTTCGCCTGCATCGTCTTCACTCTCGCCCCGGGTGAGCTGGTAACGTGGCAGCAGCCGCCCCTCTGTGTGGGCTGCTGGGTAAGTGCGCCTGGGGGACTGCTGGTCTCAGCAAGTCTTCTGCCCTGCCTCGCCCAGTTTGGGTCCCGGTTCCACCTCTGGTCAGCCTCAGGGCCGGGGAACACTTGGTGCCGATCAGACTGGATTTTATCCAAATCACGGGGAGAGAATATGGGACGAGTGGGTTTCCAAAGGAAATTCTGGGTGCTGTTTTACCAGATGGGGCTGCTCCCTGCTGTCCTGGGAGGCAGGACAGTGGGAGAGCACTGTACTGAGAAGAGACCGTGCTGCGTCTGCTGCTGCTGCTGGCTTGCTCTGTGACCTTCAGCAAGTTATTTATTAACTTCTCTGGGCCTCGCTGTAAAATGAGGGGGTGAGGTTGGATGCTCTCTAAGGGACCTTCCAGCTTTGACAACCTTACCACTCAAGGCTTTTCCCATCTGTTTAGCCCATCTGTTTTCTTGTGCCTGTAGACACTAGTAGTAAAAATCCTTAGAAAACCCAGTGGGTTTTCTGGAGAGAAAGTTGTAGAGTAGAGCTAAGTTTGGGATCTGCAGCAGGGCCAGACGGGCATGTGAGAGGCCTGGTGTTCCTCGAGGAGTGCTGGGAGGTGGGCATTCCCTGGGTTCGTAGGAGATGGTGGCCCTGGGCAGATGGCTGGGGGCAGTTGGGACCCAGGGACGTGTCTGCCATCAGAGCTAAGCCTCACTGTGCGTGGGGCCAGGCTGGGCGTATCCTGTGAGCTGGGGTCCCTGTACGGCTGAAGAGAAGACTCAGTCTGAGTCTGGCTTGGGAGTTTAGAAGCTGCTAAGCAGTAGACAGGGCCGCGTCAGGTGTCACGCATGAGCCACTTTCCCCACATGTTAGCACTTACAGCTACTGACTGACTGAAAAGGTTACTTTTGTTTTTTGTCTGCTCTCTTTGCCTGGAATGCCTCCTCTGCTCAGGCAGTGACTGTCCTCCGTGTGTCCCTGGCTCCGAGACCATGCCTTGGCACACTGTAGGTGCCACAGGATGTGGACGAGCAGCGCAGAGCCGTGTGCGTCGGTGCAGCAGGCGCTGGGTATGCGCACTGCACTGCTCTGCCTTTGCCGTCTTAGAACCATCTGGACAGCCCTCAGGCCCCCAACCCACGATGTGCCCCACCGATTAGATCAAATGTCTGTGGGCCCGAGTATTTTTAGAGACTCCCCAGGTTATGCTGTGCTGCAGAGTTTGTGAGCCACTGCATCAGACCGTGTAGCGTGGGTGGGACACACACAGAGGCCCACACGTGTGCAGGCGGGCGGAGCGGGCTAGAGACAGGCTGCAGTGACACTTGGGTCCTGGGTGGCAGGATGGAGACTTTTTGTCCCAGATCTCTATCACATTCTCTGGACACCCGCTCGGAGGTGATTACTTTGCTATCACAGAATGGATTTTGGCCGCAAGTCAAGAAGAGCTCTCGCTTCCCAGCTAAACGATGGCAAATCAATTTGAGGTCTCGGCTGGAGCTGCTGATTAGGGCTGGCAGCCAGGGAGTCGCTGGCTGTCGGAGCCAAGGCAGGGCTTTGGGAGGGGGTGGCAAACAGGAGCTGGGGGCCAGCCTGGGGGTCCAAGAGCACAGCTTTCTCCTGGGGCTCAGAGAATGCCTAGGTGGGTTGCTGTCCAAGGCTGGGGGTACAATCCCCACTTACTTAGCACAGCGTTGCAGTCTCTGTGTGCGGAGAGCTCTCTGTGTGCTGGCATGCGGTACAGCGGCTGCCGAAGCTGGGCAGCATAGCCCTTATCATGCATTTTCATGGAGACCCTAAGCGTGAATAATGTACCCAAGGTCAGATGGCTTCCAAGTTCCAGGCCAGACTTGGAACCAGATCCTCTGGAAAAGTGCAGCTGTTCCTCACCAGTCTGCTGTGCGTGGGCTTGCACATCCGGACCGTGAGCGCCCGTGACCATGTCAGACTCAGGCCTGACAGACATGCCTCCTCGGGTATGAGCAGGTCCCTTGGGCAGAGCTAGCCGAAGGCAGAAAAGAATGGTCAAACGTTAGCTGAACAAACGGGTGAGCGAGAGAGTATTTGCTGCCTCGGGCTGGAGAAAGAGCTGTGGGGGCTGCAGTTCGGGCGTGAGGAGGAGTCCCCTGGCTCCTCCTCCCTGGTGCTCCTGCGCTGGCAGGCCTCCCATCTGGAAGCCAGAGCAGGACACTGCAGATACGGGGTGCGTGGCCTTCAAGACCGGGCCGTGAAAGAGATTCAGCCTCCAGTTGGAGTCCTCTCTGTGGGTGAGGCTGCTCGGTTGTGGGGACTGGCAGGTGACGTGGTGGCTAAGGTGTTGGACTCCCACATGGCCAGCCACAGTTCGATTCCCAGACCTGGCAGCTTGCTTTCTCACTTTCTCTCTCTCTCTCTCTGGTAAAATTGAAAAATAAACAGGGACCAGCAGATGGCGTTATGGTTATATCACTGAACTCTCATATAGTCCACCACAGTTCAAGTCCTGGACCTGGTGGCTTGAAACTCACGCTGGACACGTGTGCATGTGTGCCCAAGATCCCAAGAGGATGATGGAGTAGAAGGGATTGCAGCTGGCCATCCCTCCTGGGGGGTGATTTCTCGCTTTCTCTCTCATTGTCTGTCTCTCTGGTGAGCACGTGTACCTTAACACTAAAAAAAAAAAACTCTTAAAAAAATGAAAAAGAAAAAAAGAAGTTAAATTAAAAATTCTTTTAAGAAGAGAAGTTCTGTGAAGAGACTTGTGGAAAGGAAGCCTCCTGTCAGTAGCCAGTGCCGAGGGCCAGCGATGTGACCGAGTCACGCGGCCGGCCGGGCAGGCTGCAGGGGGGGACTGCAGCCCCAGAGGACAGATGTCTTGACTGAAACTTCATGACTCCGATCCGGAATTACCAGTCAGCCACTCCAGAATTCCCAGCTCCCAGACCGTGAGAGAAAAGGTTTGCTGCTAGAGGCCACCAAGCGTGGAGCACTTGGTTTACAGTGACAGGCCCCTGCCATTGCTATGTCTCTTCTGTGCTGACGATTCAAGGGCCTTCCTGAAGGGGAGACAGTGGCTCCCCACGGTCCCGTCACCACTCCTGACCCTTGCCTCTCACCTGTCTGCCACGGTGGGAAGACCTGGGCTGGCCCCATTCAGACCCGGGCTCCCATCTACTCTCCAGTGACTGGACATTCTAGTGATGATGAAGTCCCCTCTTCGCCTTCCTGTCCTCCTTGGTCTTGCCACAGGAACAGTAGCCCTTAGCCACAGCTGGCATTCGGAAGTCCCTGCTGTGTCTAGGACTGTGCGAGGGGACCACAGGCACTTTAATTCCCTCGCTGCCCTGGTGGGGAGTTTAGGCGTTACCATATATGGTAACTTTTCATACAAATATGGAAACCAAGATCCAGCACAGTGAGTCCCGTCCAAGGTCAGGTGGAAAGGACAAGGATTCAGAGCCAGGCCGCCCGGTCCAGAGCCGACGCACCATCCTGGATGTGCCTTTACTGGCGAGCCTCAGCGTCCTCGCGTGCTCCCTCATACACTCTCATCCAGAAGAGGAAAGGTGGTGCTTAAAAGCAGTTAGCCCCTGCGCAGGGTGTGCAGCAGCCGTGGGGAAGTGGGGCTCCCTCTCCTCATGTGCTTTAACGTGGGGTTCACGAAGCAGTCCATCTCTCCGCTCGGCGATGGACCGAGCGGGTGTCTCAATGAGAGCAGCAGGGAGTGGATGCGTCCGACAGTGGCAGACTCCGGCCTGCCGCAGGGTAGGGAGGGTGGCCCAGGTCTGCAGTGCAAGGAGATGGTGACACAGCTCCCACCCCACCCATCGAGACGGTGGCACACGCAGGCTCTGTGCTCAGAGCTGGGGCGTGCCCTGTCTGAGCTCACGCGGAGAGGAAGGGCTGGAGACTGCTTCATGCCCAAGTCGGAGGCCAGGCCGGGTATGCAGAGCCGCTCCAGCTGAAGGATCCCAGCTGAGAAAACATCGTCCTCAGGGGGTAGCGAATCATCTCTCAGATCAGGCAAGCAGCCCCAATTAATTACCAGTGCTAAGTGAGCGTCTAGAAGCAGGGTCTGCAGTCAGTTAAAGAGGTGCTGGAGGAGGCCTCGTTAGCCCCCTGCCTCCTGGCAGCTCTCAGTTCCAGAGGAAGGAGCACCGCGGGCGGCACAGGAGGGGCCGGGGCGCGTGGGAGGGTGGCTTGGACTTCCAATGCCCGTCCCACTCCAGGTTTCTTTTCCTGTGCTTTGGCCTGAAGTGAGGTCGGCGGCCAAGACATGGCTCCGTTGGAGTTAGCCCCCGTGGAGCACTGTGTGCGGCGTCTGGGGGAACTGGCGTGGAGTGCAGGCCGCCTGCTCACTCTCCTCCGGCGCCCCAGGCCCAGGCCCCAGGCCCCGCTCATGATCGTCCTCTAATCTGTCTCCGTCCAATTTCCAGACCTTGGGAAATGGCAGCACACTGAGGAGAACAGGCATTGTCCTAGATCTCTACTTCCACGTGGCCCCCACTTTCAGCCCCCAAGCCCTCCAATAGGCCTATTTACCCCAGCCCTTCACCACTGCTGGAGGTCAGGCCTTGGGCGTGTCCCACCCTGACTTGTGCTGGCCCCTCCCTGGGCTCCCAGCTCTCCACCTCTCACCCCTGGCCCCTCCTCCTCACCACTAGGCTGGTCTCTGGCTGCGCGTCTCTGCTCGGTACCCTTTTGGGGGCTCCCCAGTGCCTGCAGGTAGACCCCAAGCCCCATAGCCTGGCTCGCTGGTTGACGTCCTCAGCCCCTCAGTGTCTCGCCAAGAGCTCAGTGATCCTGTAGCTGTCCCCTGCTTCTCCTTCCCCCTCCCTCATCCCCCAGGTCGGCTACTTTTATCTCCTCTGTGCCTTCGCCCATGCCGTCCTTCTGTCTAGAGTGCCCACCTTTTCTACCAGGTTGACTCTTCCTCATTTGTGACTCATCTCAGATGCCAGCTCCACCGGGGACCTTCACCAAGTACCCAGATGTACCTGTATCACTGCACATGCTGTGGGGGGAATTAGTCTGTTTACCCATTCGCCTTCGCCATTAGCACATCGATTCCCAGATGGAAGTGGCCATGTGATTGGTATTCTTGGGGCCTAGCACATGGTGAGAGCTCAGTACGTACTTACTTAACTGATGAACTAGACTCTCAGGAGAAGACCTCCAGGTCTGAAAATGACAGGGTGCTGGTGTTTACTGACAAGAGCACGGGGCACTTTGGAACTCACTAAGTAGGAAGAGGAGGAAGCAGCTGAGGAGGAGCAGCCAAGTGTCCCTGGGTCGTTCACAGAGAAGGAACCTGGGTCCTGGGAGGCTGGTGCCCAGGGTGCTGGGAGGAGCACAGAGATGGGTGCCTACGGGGTCCAAAGCCCTCCCCTTTCTTTCTCTCTAGTCCCCTCAGCCCTTGGAAGACCCGCTGAGCCCGCTGTGGCTCTGGGAAGGACTGTCTTGCGGAAGCTCTAGGCGGTCCACCGTTGGCTGCTGCCCTGTTCAGAAATACCTCCTTCGTCAGCTGGGACCTGTGGCTAAAGGTCTGGGGCTCAGGCTACTCTGCTCTCCCTTTGCAGGGAAAGGGGGAGCTTCGTTCCAGCCTCTCCTGAACAGCCTCTAAGATCCCTCCAATGGTTCCCCGTCTGTTATTCACACCCTCGCACAATTTTCTCCCTGTAAATATGGGCGGGTCCTGTGACTCACTTTCCACCATAAAATATGGCAAAGGGGATGGACTATCACCTCCACAATTAGGTGACTTCCTGTGTGGCTTCCGTCTTGCTAGCAGACTCTGTCACCTCTGGGCCCACACAGTTCCATGAAGCAAGATGCCATACGTGAGCTGCCTCATTGGCGGTGCCCAGTGGCAAGGAGCGAAGGAGGTGCAAAGTGCTTACAGAGAGGGGCTGTGCCTCCCACAGGGCGGTGTGGAGATGGACCTCCTGGCCCCAGTCAGCTCGGCGTTCCCAGGAGCCACTGCACCAGGCCCTGTGCTGGGGCCAGTGAGGGTCAGGGTATGAGCCCGCCCTGCCTTTTCAGAGACCTCAGATCAGGGAGGGAGACGTGCGCGGGGCGGCACTTGTGACAGAGTAAGAGCCACCCACCGAGTGCTTGGTGTGCAGAGCGGAGTGCGAGGGCCCCTTTACTCCTCCCGACGACCACAGAGGTCAGAGCGACTGTCATCAAACCCTCGGAGGGGTTAAGTGGCCTGCTCAGGCCACTCTGCTGGGCGACAGCCGGTGGGCACACCCACCACTGTCTGGTTACTCGTCACTATGCTCAGTAACAGAGGCTACTCTAATCGGGGGTGGGGGGACAGGAGTCTATCAAGGTGGGCCTCAGAGAGTAGGTGACATTTGAGCTGAATCTTGAGATGTTTAAGGGGGAGGACGTAATTCATTGCAAGCAGAGGGAATGGAATATACAAACACGAAATAGCATGATATGTGTGGGGGCCGGGGCACCTGGAGTGTGGAGATGGACGTGAGTCTGACCTGGCAGGTGGGACCGTGCCATCTCGGCAATCCGGATGTGATCAGCAGGCAGCTGCTGTTGTACGGGCACTGCAGGGTGTGGGCCAGGGAGTGCCATCGTGCAGCCTGCAGGGAGCTGAGCCTTCTCAGCGGGGCGGGTCTGGGCGGAGGGTGGAAGCGGTACCCGTGTGTGGGAGTCTCTGTGGCAGTGGCAAGTGCACAGCCAAGCAGAGGGCACTGGGGCTTAATTTAAGGCAGGGCATGGTGTGGGGAAAAGGTGAGGGGAGAGGGTCCTGGCCTGACGCTGACTCCTCGACAGGCCCGGGTTCGGGGGGCTATGCCCAGCTCCTGCACGCAGCTCAAGGCACTCTGTCAGAGTGTGGAGTGAAGGATGCCTTTGCCCATCAAGTGACTTGGTATTTTCAGGTTTTGACACCCTGAGGACTTGCAGGAGGGTGGACAGAGATGGGGTGTGGGGGCCCACCCGGAACACCCTCCCCTTAGGGTTGTGAAGTTGGCACTGGAGGGCAGGGAGGCGGAGTGGTCGAGTTCTAGGGTCAGCCCCAACTCTGGGTTTGGTTGATTTCTGGAGTCATCTCCACATTGTCGTGGCCAAAAGCCAGGGGATCACGGAAGTCTGTCTGCGGCCTCTTGAGCTGGCTGGGCCGTCCCCTCACCTCTCTAGCCCTGGTGGCGCCGGCGGACAGAAGAAAACAGGCAGACCGAGAGCGGCTGTACAAGGTCTTTTTCTCTGTTGTCATGATTGGTTTGTACATCTTAGCGTTTGCATCATACAAAGGGGGAGCAACAGCCATGGCTTTTGGTCAGGTTCGGGGGGGCGGAGGGGTGCTCCTCCCCTCCCCCAGGCACTGACACATTTAAGGAAGCAGAGCAACAAGAACACAGCACAGATGTGGAGAGGGTTCCCCTGTGCGAGCAGGATGGTCCGTCTCACCTGGGTCTCTTTGGGCCTCCCCTGCCCACCCCAGGGCCCACAAACACCTTCCGTTCTTTCCCCAGTGTAGAGCGTAGAGCAATAGAAGTGGGGACTGGAGCAGGGGACGTTTGGTGGGAGGCCTGTCCTGGGGCCTGGGAGATGTCCCTTGTCCGAGTTAGTCTGACCCCCAGCCCCCGGTGCAGGCAGGAGTCTGGGGACCCCTGGAAGGATGGAGCAGTTGGCCATTGGGGGTGGGCAGCCCTGCCAGCTGCACCAGGGGTGCTCGGGGCTGGGGAGTGCACCTCATTTGACTAGCCACGAGCCTTTGGGCTGTTTTCCCCCCAGCTGTCCCACCCGAGAGGGCCCAGCCTCAATACCTGCTTCCCTTTCCCTCTCTGCTGCCTTCTCCTGCTCATGCTCTCATGCACCTGGGAGGGCATCTTGACTTCCTGCTTCCGTTTGAAGGAGGACCACCACATGTGTGTGCGGTTACAGGTCCCTTTCGGGAGCTTGGACCTGGAGTGGAGGTCATTCGTGGGTGGAAAGCCTGGCATCGCCCGTGCCCAGCACAGGGAGATCCAGAGAAGCCCTTTTCCTGCTGTTTTGTGGTGACTCCCAGGCACAGGAGGCCAGGCGGCCCGCGGCAGGGGGTGCGCACTCCTTGCATCTCGCTGTTTGCCCCTGCGCTCACGAGATTGCTCCTCACTATGCTCCGGGCTGAGGGTCTTGTCCTTCGGTGTGTGTACACTGACTTCTGGGTCTTCTCTTCCCTAAGTGTGTCACATGCACACTGCCCCATTTGTGTGTGAAACTCATCCTTGTCCCATCTGGGGGGTCTCATGCTCCATGCTCCAGGTGGGGGGTGTGAGCAGCCCTTCCCTGCTAGAGCGCCTTGCTGGCATTTGCCTCCCACCCTCTGTTGCACAGAGACACCCTCTCTAGGCCACATGCCATCTTCTCCACAGGTCTGTGTCAGAGATGAGTCATTGTGTCCCCTTGGACCTGAGAGTGATCACTCTGCAGTGATTGAATCCAGGCAGATTCTCTTCCTGGCCCCTCCTCCAGGAAGACCTTAGTTCTGCTGCCCAGGAGCAGAATGGAGGAGTCTGGGTCATGCCCCTAGACTAAGCCAGTCAGCCTGGAGGGACTGAGAAGCTTTGGGCTTACTCTGGGGGTCAGGAGGGGCTACAGAGACCAGCAGGCACACCCTTGAGGGCCTGGGTTCCTCAAGCCCACCTGGGATATTTCATGGCTGATTTCCTTGCTCATCTGAAGCTCCTTGGGCCTCGTCGTTGCCACCCATCTGGCACTGTCTGTGCCCTGGCATTATCACTGAGGTCTGAGGGCCCCTGTCAAGAGGGAGACCTCTCCGAGCATATGGTGTTCACCCCTTGTCCAAGTGGGGCTCACACACAGGGCCCGGGGCCCTGAACTGGGCCCTGGCTGTCTCTGGTTCAGGACTCCAGGGCTCTTGAGAATGACCATCCTGCCCAGGACAATAGACACAGACAGACAAGCAGATAACAGGGATGCAAGGTAGCTCCCCATCACAGACACAGGCACAGACAGACACGGGCCCCCTGGGGGGCAGACATGGGCACAGGGGAATGGACGGGGTAGGGGAGGAGGGTAAGTCTTGGGAGCTGAGGCTGTTGTGGCCTTGCTTCCCAGGGAAGGGACAGACCAAGGGACTTTTCTGGTTCCCTAAACATATGGATTGTTTTGTCTCATCTTTAAAGTATTGCAGTCTAACTGATATGGCTTTAACTATTGGAAACGGACAGAGAAGACACATGTCTGTCTCCGAAATAAAAGCGTAAATCCACTAAAATGGAAAACCCGCAGAATGCAAACTGGGGCCAGTGGGCAGGGGCTTCAGGAGCAGGCAAGTCGCCCCCTCCGTGGCCCCGGCTCTTGGGGTGGGCCCTGGTGTGGGGCCAGCATGGCTTCCTGGGGTACTACCTGGGTCTGTCCCAGTCAAATGCTGAGGACCTCAGGCAGTTAACCCCCAAGGGTGGGAGGACTCTAGGCCAAGGACAAGGTCTCCTGTCAGATGTGCCACCTGTGACTAATGGTCTCGAGGCTGGAGGGGCGTCTTACCCACGTCGTTTCTCTCCGAGCACACATGCATGCACACAACTGCCTTTTCAGACCCACACATGTGCACACAACTGCCTTAGGACATCCGAAAATTCTCTCAAAACAAATGGACACTTCTACAGCACCTAACACACATGCATCACTCCTGACCCACACACCATTTGAAACACTTGCATACATACGCTAACATGTACAGTCTCTAAACACATGGGAGATGTCTAGCACACACACGTGATACAATCTCAACTCAAATGCCCCCCTAAAACAAGCATATATCTACAGGCTGCAGAATATACACTTCTACCACAGGGACTACCACAGAGAGATGATGACTAACACACACACACACACACACACACACTAATCATACACATATACATACAATCTCTGGACATATTATCACTGATACAGTCTCCACCATGCACTGTCATGCATGCATGGACACTTTCTTCCCCCATCTGTTCCTTCTCCTCCCATACCCCCCCCACCTCATTCTCACACAATTGAGTGGGAAACCTTGACAATTTTGGATGGGGGTAGGTGAGGATGACAAATGCCAGTTCCATACGTCCCAGAGGAGAGTTTGTTCTTGGCCAATGAGATGAATGGACTGATGCCTTCTGTCATGTGGGAATTGGCTTCTTCCCAGAGGCTTGGGGCTTTGGCCAGGAAGGGTCCTCCTGGGGACCATGGGGCCCTGGAAGCACATGGACAGGACAGGATGGGAGGAGGAGTGGATAGGAATGGGGGCAGCTTGGCCACACCGATGGGTGGGGTCCCATGGCACAGACCATCGCTGCCCGATGGCTCCAAGTGTTTTGTGGGGGCCTGGGCAGCCCCTTGGCTGGGCAAGCTGGGCCCAGACTGGCAGTGGGGTCCCAGGACGTAAGTGGGGTGGGGGAAGAAGAAGCTGCCCTACCCATGGGCACCTCCACAGATGAGCTAAAGGCCAACGAGGATCCATTTGGAGGGACCAGCTGGGCAGGGGCCATGCCTCTCTGGCTGGGGTTGGGAAAGGGGGTGCTCCTGGGCTGGGTGTTACCAGTGAGAGGGAAAGAGCGCCAGCCTCCTGCCCAGACCCAGCCTGGCCAGAGTCAGGGCCTCCCAGGCTGGACCCGCATGGGGCAGGCTTATCCTGACTCCTTTCCTCAGAGCCAGGCCACTTAGTGCCCCTGCCCTGACCTGGAGGCCCACTGGGGGCAGAGGCCAAAGGTCAACATGCTGGGCAGGGCTGGAATGTGTCATTACTTTGGCTGGCTGGGGACAGCAGTCCTCCTGGCAGTGGGGAGCGTGGAGGAATGTAGGGTCACCACACTAACATGGGCCTTAGGCTTGCTTCCTGAGGGGCCCCAGGGCTTTTGGCCCCGTTCAGCACCCCTGCTGGGGAAGGGCCAGCTTCTGACTTTCACACTACTTGAGAATGGGGTGGGGCTGGATACCCTGGGATGAAGGGGGGGTGGGAGGGATTGCTGAGGGGAGGAGCCCCTGGCCAGGGAATGGGGGCAGAGGCCAACTGAGGTTTTCCCCTTCAGAACTGAGACAACTGAATAAAAAGAAAAGAAAGAACAAAAAGAAAGAGTAAGGAGTGGCGTGGGGCGTTACTTCTTGAACATGTCCTGCAGCGGCCCGGGCAGGTATTTGAGCACCGTGTCCAGGATGCTCTCCTCCTCCTCCTCCTCCTCGTCCCCGCAGCCCGCCGGGATGGCCTTCTTGGGCCGGGTCAGGCTGCCCTCGCAGGGCTGCTCCAGGGCTGCCTTCTCCTCGGCCTCCTTCTCTTCCTTCTTCTTCAGCCCGTACTGGGGAGAGGGCAGAGAGCCAGTGAGGCAGGGGCGCCGGTCTCGGGGTCTCACAGACCTGGTGGAGGGGGCTCCTAAGAACTTCCCGAGCCTCAGCCCCTCATCTGTCCGGGGTCAGGATCCTCTCCAGAGCTTGACGACAGACAGACAGGCTCGGAGTTTCCTTTAAAGTTAATACCTGCCCCAAGTGACTTCCTTCTCTGACAGCTGCGAAGACCTGAACACTGAGGATTTGCCCATATATTTGGAGCTAGATTTTGGTGACTGACCTGGCTCGGACAGCCCGAGGCCAGCTCTCGCCCTGATTCGATGCATGGTGCTACAGGACGGGGCACAGGGAGCTGCTCTGCGTGGGATGGCAGCCCCGCGCACTGGGAGGGACCCCAAGGGTGCCACAAGCTCAGAGCACTGGGGTGTTTTTCTCACACCCCCAACGTCTGCATCTGCACACAGGGGTTCCAAGGTCTCGGGTGAGAGGTCAGGCCTCAGAGCAGATGTCCCGCAGCCCGCGCTGGTGCACCACTGTTAACCCTTCATCTCCTTTCAGCCTTTGAGGGAGCTGTCCCCAGGACACCTGTTTTCCTGATGGGCGAAGCAAGCCTCTCAGGGAGCTAGGTCCAAGGTGAAAGCTGGGGTTCAGGGAGCCCAAGGCAAGGGTTTTCGCAGACAGGCTCACCCCCTCGCACCCACGCCCTCCTCGCTGACCTTGTCTCGGATCTGCTGCCGGACTTTCTCGCGCTCGGCCTCCATGCGCGCGTGCTTGGCCTTGCGCTCCTCTTCCTGCTGCCGCAGCGCCTCCTGCCGCTCCTCCTCCTTCTTCTGGGCATCCGGGTCCTTCTCCTCCTCTCCTCCCAGCATCTTCCCCATGTCCTTGGTGGCCCCTACAGGGATGAGGTCGGGAGGCAGAGGGTAGGGTCAGCTGGAGGGCAGGGCTGGGGAGAGGGGACCCGTGCTGGCTGAGGCTCCCTCTGCCCTGTTGGACCCGGCTGGTACCCGGTTTGGGGACTGGGAGGGGCGAGGTGCAGGTCTCACCTCCGAGGGCCTGTTTCATGACGAAGTCCATGCTGCTGGCTCTGCTTAGAGTGCCCTAGTCCAGGGCCAAATGTGCATGCAGCGCGCCTGGCTGGCCTGGCTCAGGAAGTGAACCAACCTGCAAGAGAGGAGTAGGGGATCAGGTGGGAGGCTGCTGCATAGGCAGCTGTGCACTAGTGGGACAGTGGCCCCACCCCAGGTCAGGCGACCTGGCGCCATTAGCCTGAGGTCAAGCAGGACGCTGGCTGGGAGCAAGGATGGAAGGCACTATCTACTGAGCATGTGCCACGTGCCAGACACTGTACTGTCAGGCAGCTTTTTCCCGAAGTGACCTGATCCCTACTTAAAAACTTCATCTTGAGACCAGCAGTTAGCGTAATGGCTATGTCGCTGGACTCCCACGTAGTCGACCGCGGTTCGAGTCCCGGACCCGGCGGCTTAAACTCATGCCGGGCGCGTGTGCGTGCGTGCCCAAGATCCCGAGAGGAGAATGGAGGAGAAGGGATTGCGGCGTGGCCATCCCCCCTGGGGGGTGATTTCCTGTTTTCTATCTCTCTGTCTCTCTCTGTCTGTCTGTCGAGTGCACGCGCCCTATAGCAAAAACCTCTCCAAAAAAAGAAAAAAAAAACAAAAAAAACAAAAAAAAAACAACAAAAAAAACTTCATCTTGACCACATTTGATTGAAGCCAGGGGTCTTGGAGCGAGTCCAGAATTTGGAGTCAGGCAGCGCTGGGTTCTGCAGCCTCTGCCGGTCCCTATGTGCCTTGTGACCTTTAGCAGGTTACTTCAGCTCCTGAAGCCCCCATTTCCTCCTCGGAAGATAGACGTGGCAATGCCTTCTTCCCAGGGGCGCTGAGGAGAGGGGGAATCTAGGCCTGCCCACTGGAGCAAGCCGAAAAGGGCCGAGCCTGTGCAGTGGCCCCAGCAAACCAGAGGTGTGTGAGACTTTTGCAATTAGACAAGTGGGGAAGCACGTTATCTTTATTGCAATATACGTGTGAATTTTGTATTTTATAGCTTAATATTGATTTTTATTTTGAGTTACACATGGGGACATTGAAGGCATTATAAGTTTCTTGAGCTAATGTTAGTTCTCCGTTCCCTCTCCCCGGATTACTGGCTCTCGGCTTTTATTATACTTCTATTTTTCCCTCAGATTTTCTCCAAATGAAATCTTCATGGGAATCTTGATATACAAAATATGTAGAAGCGAGACTATTCAGTGGCAGTGGGTAGCAGAGGGGGGGAAGGCTGAAGCCTTTGTCTTTGGCCTCCTTTTTGCCTTTCTTTAAAAAATTTTTTTCTAGCAGGCCAGGTTGTGCTCAAGAGAGAGAGAAATTTGCTCTTGCAGTGGTTACACTGCAGCCATCTCCCACTCTCCACCCTGTCAGGACCTGTGACGTGTGTGGACGTGCGGCAGGTGTGTTGTTCAAGCTGCTGGGCCAGGATTTGAACCATGTGGTTGGCCAGGTGGGATCTGGCTCCCTTAACCACCAAGCCACAGGGCAAGCCCTCAGCCTCTTTTTTTTTTTTTTTTTTTTTTTTAAGAATTATTTTATTTTAATTTTATTTATTATTATTATCATTATTATTTTCCAGTTTGACCAGAGAGAGACAGAGAGAGGAAGTGAGAAAGTAAGCCACCAGGTCCAAGACTTGAACCGTGGTCAGCCATGTGGGAGTCCAGCGCCTTTAACCACCATGCCACTTGCCGGCCCCAACCCTCAGCCTCTTTTTAACCAAGCCTGCCTCATTCCTGAGAACTTGAACCCCAATGCACTACTTCTTAAGAGAGGTTTTTTTTTTTTTTTCGACATTCAGTTTTTCTGGTTCTTTGACAGAGCCACTGAACTCTCTTTTTGGGTGTGCATGGGGGCACCCCTTAGCTATTCAGACTGCGATGTGGCTTTGTGTTCTGCTGAGGCCAGGCCTACTCCCCAAGGCCTTTCATCCTGCACCGCCTTGGGGTCTTCAGGATTTTCGCTAGGGGAAAAAAAGGGGGGGGGGGTGGTCCTTGGGAAATGCTTGCAGAAAAGCCAGGCCAGATATTGAAACTAAGCTGAGTTCAAGGTCACAGTCAGTGTGTTGATGGATTTTCCTCATTTCTTTCAAAATGAGAAGTCATATCAGCAGACAGTTGTTTTTTTTTTTTTTCTTTTCCACCCATAATATGAGGCCCAAGAGCTTATCTACATGATCAGACCATCTGATGGGTTGTTTTGGGGAGAGAAAATCATGATGTAGCAGAAAAAAGTCCCCGGCGTCTCTGCATCAGGCTCAAAATCCAGGCGCCTGTACTTGCTGACGGTGGGACCCGGGGAGCTCGTTTGTTCCCTGCGAAGTGGGGGAGTCTGAAGGCTAGCCTTGCGCAGTATTGGAAGGAGAGGAGGCGATACAGGTTCAGTGCTTGGATGTAGCAGGAGCTCGTGAAACTCAGCTGCTACTGCCTTCATACTGATGGGGACGAGCCAAAGAGAAATAGGCTTTCAGGAAACACGAGAGAACCATTCTGACCCAGAAACCTGAGTTTGAGGGTTGCTCAGCTCAGTCAATCAAAATGTTTTCATTAGATTTAAGACATTGCGAAAAGACTTCGCTTCTAAGAGCAGGAAATGAACAATTTAATCATCCAGTGATTTCAGGAACTCTTGGGTTTCCACTCTGTTTACATGGAGCTCAAGGAATTACCAGGTGCTGGTGGAGGACGCAGGACTAGTCTGAGATGTCTCTAATTGGTCGGTAGGGGCCTCTGGGCTCTGGTTCCAGCCTCATTCCTAACTTGCTGGGTGGCTGGCAAATTTCTCTCCTGGACCAGATGATCTTCCAGGCCCTTTGCCAGGGCTTTGGTTGAAGCAGGCTTGTAGCCTCTGCACAACTGACTGCCCCACTGTCCCCTCAAACCCTTCTCTCTTGGTTGGTGACTCTGTTCTTTTCTTCTCCGCCAGTTCCTACTGTTGTCTTTACGGTCTGCCACTCTCCTCCCTCTTCCCTTTCCTCCCTGCTCCTCTTCTCTCCTCCACCATCCCACTGCTGGCTCCTCTTCTCCTGGCTCTCCCATTGTTTTGTTCCCCAGGACTCTAACCGCAGGCTCCACCTCTTCTTCCTCTCTAACCTTCCCTGGGGGAACTCATCCATCCTGGCGGCTTTCATGACCACCGATGACACCTGGACATCTTATCTGGGCTCCAGACACCTATGTTCATTCACGTGACAAGCCTTAACTGAGCACCTACTATGTGCCAGCCAGTGTGTAAGGCACTAGAACAGACACGTTCTTGTCTTCTTTGTAGATTACATTCTTTTTTTTTAACACCCTCCCGGCATGCCTGTGTGGGTGTTATGGTCCTTCACATTCAAGAGTTCTCCTGGCTCCCCTTCAGAATCACATGGAGAACTTTTTAGAACACACCAATGCCTGGACCATTTCTGGGTTAATTAAAATCCACATCTCTGGGTGAAGGGACCTAGACATCCCTGTTAATCGTAAAAAGCTTTCCCAGTTGTTGGTTTTTTCCCCATTTTTTAATCTTATGGTTTATTTTTTTCTTTTTTTTCTTTTTAAATTTTTTAGATGTTTTTGCTATAGGGCGCATGCGCTCGCTACAAAGACAGAGAGAGACAGAAAGTGAGAAATCACCCCCCAGGCCACGCCGCAATCCCTTCTCCTCCATTCTCCTCTAGGGATCTTGGGCATGCACGCACACGTGCAAGGCATGAGTTTAAGCCACTGGCCTGGGACTTGAACCGTGGTTGACTACATGGGAGTCCAGCGACATAGACTGTGTGTGTGTGTGTTGTGTCAAAACAGACAGCAGTCAAGAAATACAGTTGCCTTCTCCTCGCCACCTCGCCTTGGGTATCCTGCGGACACTATTCAAATGACAAGCCTTCTCTCAACCACCAAACTACCTCCTCCTCCAGCTACCTCCACTTCCACACGTCCAATCAGCAAATGCTGGTCACCACAGCCACGCCTACCCCGGTCTGCAGCGTGCATCTAGTCAGGAGTGCATCTTCCCGAGGCTCACATCTCTGTTGCTCTCGGTGACTCCTACAGCCTGCTCAGCCCACAGAATTATTTAGCCTGACTCTGGGATCTACCCTGAAGTCCTGCTGCCTCATCCCAGGGTGACTCTTTTAGCTGTTAAGCTGTGTCTTCTCCATTGTATTGAGATATCATTAACTTGTTCTCCATTTCTCAAGGCCACGTCTAATTTAAAAAATAAAAAAAACCCTTAATTTTCTTTCTAAAATGTATGTTTAATCACTGTATAGATCTTTTCCCAGCATGTGTACAGTGCACAATCCCCCTGGTTGGCCGACTTCCTTCCCGCTGTCGGTCGTGTGGTGGAAGGGGTGCGGGCGAGGGCAGGCCCACTGGGTAGCCCACTGCCCCTCCAACTGTGCCGTGTTGAGTGATTGGCTTAAACTCTTTGGTGCTTGGTCTTCTCTATAGAACGATGATTATAACACTGCATTGAAGGTTTGGAGTAATCTATGGGATGTGTTTGGCACATAATGGGTGCTTGGTAAATGATGAATTTTATTATTAAACTGATTAATGCCAGCTAGTCTGAGCTCCTCCAGCTCCTGAGGAGCAAGTTGTCTCTGTCTAGCTGAAGCCAATCCATCTGCCTGTCCTCGGGGTTTTCTTGCCACCTCTCCCCCGATCCACTCATCACTCCCTCGTCCCCACATCCTCAGCCTCCTGTCCCTCAGTCTCTATCCCCTCCTGGCTGCAGCTCCTTCCCTGAACCCGCATCTCTCTTAATCCCAGCCTTCTAATTCGGTGACGAAGGGGAGGGTCTCCACCCGGTCCCTCTGCTTCCTCACCTCCCCATCGAGCCCTGCCTCTGGGACCACAGACCTGCAGCCTCTGCACTCCTGGAACTGCCCTGTTCAGAGCGTTGGAAACCTCCGGAAGTGCCAGGCCCTGGAGGGCTTCCCAGCCTTCCTCCTCCAGCATCACAGGCTGATGGTGACCCTCGTCCCCGTCTTCCCCTCCTCTCTTTGCTCAGCTTTTTGAGTCTCCTCCTGACTCCACAGCACTCTGTGGTCTTCATTCTTCTACGACAGGCCTTTCCTCTTTCCTTTGGTGACTCTTTCCTTTAAAATGTGGATGTTCTCCAAGCAAACTCTCTCCTCACCCTCCTCTTCTTTCCCACCCCCACTGTCTCCCTTGGGAATCAGCTACTCCTGTTGGCTGAGTGCCCTTCTTTAGCCACAGACCCCTCCCCACCTCCATCCCTAACCTGCACATTTAACCCTCTGCTGGGTGTTACAAGTATAATCTCAAATTTAGTCTGCCGGGCAGTCAGTCTCATCCTTGCCTCCCCACCCAACTGTCTTTTCCTCCAGCGTGCCTTACTCTGTTAATCCCAACAGAAAGATCCAGAATCAGCAACTTCCTCACTGGTTCGTTCAGTCATCACATCCGTGGATACTCTTTGAGCCCTTCCTCTCCGCCAGACCCCGTTCTGGGAGCTGGGGCTGGGGCAGGGCACAAGGATTCCCGTGCTTGTGCTCACAGCAGGCAGAGTGGTGGGGGCCAGAGCAGCAGACCACGCAGGGGGGTGAGTACGGGGAGCGGGTGTCAAGGCAGGAGGCTGGAGACCATGGCTGAACCACGCCCCTGTGTCCTGTGCTGGGGGGATCCTGGGTTAGCCCACATCCTCTGGCTGGGCCCAGCTCTCATCGGCCTCCACACGGCCATGTGATTCATCTCCCTAAAGGGCAGATCTGCTCATGCACTCTGTGACGGCTCCGTGGCCTTGTTACGCTGACCAGAGTCCTCGTGCTGACCTTCAGGTCCCACACGCCTGGCACCTGCCCCTTTTGCCATTCATTTCCTGTCCACGGCATGTGGCTCGTTTCAGTCAGACCCCAACGCACTCTTTCCCAAACCCCTGGGCATTTGTGCATGGTATTCCCATAGCCCTGGACCCCCATAACCTCATCTCTACTAGTTCACATCCTGGCTCTGCCACTTACTAAGTGACCTTGAACAAGTGACTTAATGTATTCCCAAGTGAAGCAGAGACAGTAACACACCATGGCTTGTTGTGACCATGACGCGAGATAATGCAAATGACATGCCCAGCTCAGCGTCTCGCACATAGCAGGTGCTCTGTACAGGTGAGCCTTTGTCATTGGGGATATTCATTTCTAAGGATCCCTCGCAAACATCACTCCCTTCATGAACTTTTCCAGCTGTCCTTAGCAAGACATGACGGTGTCTTCCTCGTCTGAGACCCGCGGCACTTCGAGGGCAGCGTGGCCTGTCCCCGGCTCATGCTCTATGCATCTCCCCTTCGGTGAAGCCTGAGCTCCTCCCAGCGCAAGGCCCGCATCTCCTTCATTTCTCCCGCCCCTAGAATCCACTGATCTGACCCCGGGAGACCCTCAGGATGTATTTGCAGGGCTGAATTTCATGTTGTGTCATCAAGTGTGTAAGCACCCACAGTATAGTCCTGCGTGTCTGGCTTTGAACTCAGACATGGAGTGAGTGTGTGTGAGCGTGCGTGCAGACGTGTGTGCAGACGTGTTGCCTGTGGGATTCATGTGCATGCCTGTGGGAGTGCCGAGGTCCCGCAGCCTGCGCAGGTGAGGGTTTGGGCCAGCGCCGCCAGGAGGCGCTCCTCCGCGGTTCTGCGGGAAGCTTTGGTCTACCCCTGCGCGGGAAGGAGGTGGTGGTGGGGATGCTGGGCTGGGGGAGGGGAAGCAGGGAGGGGCGACGGAGGGGGAGCCGCTATAGCACCCGGTTTCCGTACCTTCCGCACGGGAGCAGGACGCGGCTTCAGCTCCCCGACTTCCTCCCAGCCCGTCCCGCCCAAAGGCAGAGGAAGCACCTGCTCGGTCTGCCGTCTGAGCCTCGGCAGTTTTCAGGCTGGGTCCCGCCACCTGACAAGCTGATTCGGGCACCCGCAGTGTTTGTCCGTGTGGCTGTTCTCTCTCTCTCTCTCTTTGGCTTAAGTCTGGGCTGTATTCACCGCAACTCAATTCCACACTCTCGCTTCTGCAGGGGATCCTATGCTAATGGCGGTGGCAGGGGGCGGGGGATGCCACTCTACTCCTCTCACCCCTCCACCCCACGCCCCTGAAAGGCAGAGCATTGGAGGGGAAGGGGCAGCGGAGGATGGGAGGGGTAGAGAACTAGCTTGGCTGAAAAGCGGAAGTGGCAGGGGCGTCCAGTTCCCCTGCCAGAAGGGAGGACCAGAATCCAGGCGCCCTTCTCTAGAGCCCCCGCGGAGACCAACACGGCCAGCAGCTCGGCCCTGGGGCTCCTGGCTGGCCACTGAGCGCGTCCCTCCCCACAACACACCTAGCTCTGACCCCAGGACTCAGCCCGGTCAAACTTTGCTGGGGGAAGGGCAGAGCGAGAGCAGAGCCGAGACGGTGCCTGATGACCGGGGCAGCGGCGCGCGCTGCCCAACCTCGGCGCCTCCGGGGAGGACAAATAGTCCCTCGCCCCAACCCCAGGCGACATCTCGGTCCCTCCCTTCCCATCTTCAGTCTGTCTGCCTCCCCGCCGCCCTCTGACTCACTCCGGGGGCCGGAACTGTACCCCTCGGGGGCACAGAGGGGCAAAGAGGGCCCTGGCGCCCCGGCCAGGCAAGCACAGCTTCGAGTAGCTCGGATCGACGTCCCCCACCCCCATCCCCACGCCGCGAGCTCGAAGTTGTTCTCTAGGTTCACACTTGAGTCTCCCGCCGCATTCGGGGCAGCCCTGGCTCCCGCGGGCAGGACAGCTCGGCTCCGGCCGGGTCTCGGGCTCTCGGCGCAGCGCCTGGTTGCAGTTCGCGCCGCTGCGCTCCCTTCCCGGCTCCGGCCCGCCTCCCTCCCGCGAGGAGCTGTCCTTTCAGCACCATGGCGAGCGCGCCCGGGAGGGTCCCTGCCGCTGCCGCGCAGTCCCCTATTCCCGCGCCCAGGCGGCCTGGGGGACTGTCCCCCACGAGAGCCAGAATCCGGGCTGCTCAGGCTGCCCTGCGGTCTCGAGGCGAGAGCCGGGACCCTGTTGCCCACAGCCCGGCTCCGCCCTCCCGGCCCGCGGCCAGCACCGACCTGGCGGTCCCCGCAACCGTCTAAGCCACTGCAGGACTCCGGCCCGATTCAACCAGGCGGTTCTTCTGCTATTCCAGCTCCCACCACCGCCTCGTGTAACTCCGCCAGGCGAGCTGGGGCCGCGGCTGCTGCCGCGGGCGGCTGCCGAAGGCGCCCTCCAATCACGCCCCTCAGCCAGGCCCTGACGTGCTACCGCTCCCCTTCCAGATGGGAAATTCAAATCTCTCCCCCCTTCTCTTTCCTTCGCTCCCTCCCTCCCTCTCACCCTCTCTCGGCCTCCCTGTCCCATTCTCCTCCTTTCCTCCCACTCTTTTCTCTCTGCACCCCTTCCATCTCCACCTTTCTCTGCCGCCCCACCCCCACCCCAGGACACCCTGCCAATCCCCCTGCAGCCAGAAGCCTAAGCTCCGGGAGCCACAGGCTTGCTGCTTTGGGGGGTGAGGGTGGAGGGGGGGTGGAGGAGGGGCTCTTTAAAGCAGAACTCAAAAGTCACCTCTGAGAAAATCCTCCTCGGTTCCTCCAGGCAGAAGGGTCACACTTTCCTGCTAGCCCCTAGGTTCAGGCCTGCTTTAGTGACCCCCTGCTGCCTGTTCGCTGGTGTCCTGCCTGTGAGCAGCACCAGGACTGGCCACGGTTCTTTGCAGGCTTGTAGCACACGTTCAGCTGCAGGAGTGTTCACACACTGGGGGAGGCCGGAGCCCTCACTGTGGGCTCTGACGGCGAGGGCTGCGAAGCTGCAGTGGACCGCAGGTGAGTGGCTCAGCAGTCCCTTCTACCTTGTGAAGAGTAAGGAACCCCGAAGTTTATTCTATTGTAAAAGACTATTCCCTTCTCTCCTGTGCTCTGGGAAGAAAAGAAATCTCCACGAGGCGGGACAACATGTGCTTTGCCCCCAGACTTTCTTGCTCCCCTCACACTGGTTTTTTGTTTTATTTCTCTCTCCATTCTGCCTGCCACCTTTGGGCCCTCAAATGCTCCCTTGAACCCAGCCCTACGTGTAGGAAAATGGCTTCCGAGGAGAGGCTCGCACCAGGCGCTTATGCATCAGTCGGAGTGTGTCAGAGTTGGAGAGGGCTCTGCCTCTGCGAGGGGATGGCTCCCTTCCAGGGAGGCAGCCAAGGTCTGCCGAGCCAGGATCCGGGAGAGGAGGGCGGCGTGATTTTGTTCTAATAGGAGGGAACTATTCCTTTATGCATGGTCACAGCAGAGGCCTCAAAGTGGGGACTCCCACCAGTCAGAGCCACTGTGGACCCACCTTCCTCACCTGGACAGTCACCTTGTGAAGCTCATCTCTGCTCTCCCCTTATAGGCCGTGGGGCTTGGCGAAAGAAGGGCCCTTCCTGGATCATGGCTCTCCGCTTTGTGCTGTGCTGGGCCATCACAGGCAGGCCCATTTGTTTGTTCTCCCTTTCCTAGGGCAAACTCCGAGGAGGTGGGGAAGGGAGGCTGTCTGATTAGAGTGACTTAGACTTTCCACTAATGCTTGAGGGGAGTTGTGGACAGGGAGGTCTGACATCACGTCATTTCTCTCCCCTCATTAAGTTTGCAAGAGGGTGCTTGCACTCACCAGAGAGAGAGAGAGAGAGAAAGACAGTGACCCCCCCTCCCCAAGATGGCCATGTTGCATTCCCTTCTTCATTTTTCTCTTGAGATTGTGGGTATGCACACACAGGTACCCAGTGTGTTTTTTAAGCTGCTGGGTTCAGGACTCGAACCACTGAGCTGGCCATGTGGCATCCAGTCACTTTAACCTCTGTGCCACCTGCTGACCCTCATGTTATTTCAAGAGCCATAGTCCTCTTCTTGCCCTCTTTCTCCATGCTGTTCAAGAACATGCTTAGTAAATGGGACTTGGCTGTTAGCACTCCAGGTCTGAGTGGGTGTTTCCACTCCTGGCACTGCCTTTGACAATGGGTATTGGCCAAGCTGGGTTTAAAACCCAACTTAGGTTTCAGAAAACACTGAGCTCAGCTCTGGGCCCACACTTGAAGATGGACTTTGATGAGCTGGAGTATGTCTAGCTTCAGGGAGGCAGTTTGTTGGTGGGCGTGTAGAAATGAGGTCAAATGAGGGAAGGCTGAAGGCTGAGGATGGTTCACCTGGAGGAGAGAACACTGAGGGGGCGTTAGTCCTTGAAGAGCTGGCAAGACTTGCTTAACTAATTAATTAAATTTTAGAATTATTTAATTTCATTTATTATTATTCTTTTTAAATTTGACCAGAAATAGAGAGGAAAATGAGAAAGCACACCACCAGGTCTGGGACTTGAACTGCAGTTGGCCATGCGGGAGTCCAGTGCCTTAATCACCATGACACCTGCTGGCCCCAGTCTTGCTTAATTTATAATTCCAGCACTTAGTATGGTGCCTGGCAAAGTAGGTACTAAGGAAATGATTTTGAATGGATAAATAATTATCACCAGGAAAGAACAGTGCCATTGCCGTCACCGTTGCCGAAGAGCGAGTGAGGGAACCGGGGAAGGCCAAGGGAAGCAGACAGCTCTAAGAGGAGGGTCAGCTCTCAGTGGGAGCCATCCGCCGGAATGTGGGCTGCCTCACGTTATTCACAGGTTCCCTGTCCCTGGAGGATGGGCCAGGTGACAGCTAAAGCCCCCCTTGGACCCAAGCGACTATGATACTAAAAAAAAGCTGCATGGTTGACATGAACCATGTCTAGCTGTAGAGTATCTTATTGTTGAATAGAAAGACAACTCAGGGAAGTTTTGGTGGCTTCGTCCTCTTGAATGATTGGAGACAATCATGATACCCATTGAAGAAATGTAGTGGAGAGATGAGAACTCTCTCCCTGCTCGGCGTGACCAGCCTAGACATGGGTCCCACATATTCTATTATCATTGATGAAAACTTGCTAAACGGTATAAACACTTCCTAATGATCACTGTACTACTAATCATAGCACAGTCTGAGCCTCTGTAACATATCAGGTGCTTACTTTGGTGCTTTATATAAATCACATGTTCTTTTAAAAATTTATGTAAAGCTCTGTTTTTAAGACAAGAAATTGGGGGGCCAGCAGGTGGCGTGGTGGTGAAAACACTAGACTTCCACATGGTCGACTTTAGTTCAAGTCCTGGACATGCTGGCTTGAAAGTCACACAAGGTGCATGTGCGTGCCCAAGATCCCGAGAGGAGAATGGAGGAGAAGGGACTGCGGTGTGGTCATCCCTTTTGGAGGGTGCTTTTTCATGTTCCCTTTCTCTGTCTCTCTCTGGCAAGTGCACGGACACTATGACAAAAAGCCTCAAAAAAAAAAAAAAAAAAAAAAAAAAAAAAAAAAAAAAGAAAGAAAAGAAAGAAAGATAAAGGAAAGGATGGTAAGTTGAGGCCAGGGAGGTGAAGTGAGTCTTCAGTAGAGGATCCTAGCGCAGGCCTGCCTCACTCCGAGCTCTGTGCCCTCCCATCACGCCGGGCTCTCTCCGACACATCCCACAGCCTATGGAGATGTAGCTTTTACTCTGCAGACGATTTTTACACTGACATTTATAGTCTTCCCTGTTCTCTAGTTTCTCACTTTAAAAAAAAAAAAGCCTGCCAGATTGGGGTCCCGGTGTCACGGGTCACCAGGGTTCCCTTCACCTCCCGCGTCTTCCACCCAGCCTGCCATGAGTGAGCATGAGCAAGCAGGTCTGTTCGCGTAGACCTGGCCTGGTGTCATTGCGGAGCCTGCTCTGTAGGCACGGTCTGAGGGTCACCTGGTAAAACAGAGGTGCGACTCTGCTTAAGGTTTCTCATCTGGCTGGCGCTGCGTTTCCGCGTTTGTCTGTGAGCCCTGGGAACAGGGGAAGCTAGATGTGAACAGACTCTGGGACGATCCGTGTATGCTGAGTGTTCGCTAGGAAGCCAGCCCAGAGAGCTGATGTTAGACCCGTGTGTGGATCCAGGGACAGCGTGTGAGGACTGGCGGGAGCGCAGACCAAAGCCAGGTGATCCGTGGGGACGGCACAGTGAACGCCTGCCGAAGGGCAGCCCGGTCTTCCCAGCAATTGCCTCCGTCCAGAGGACACCCTGGAAGCCGCGGGAGGCGAGGAGGCATTTAGGAAGCAGCTTTGTCCTGCCATTTGCTGCTGGTCCCGACCTCAGCCAGGATTTCCGTGGCGGGGGCAGGGAGACATCTGGGTGATCTGGCCACGTCCTGCCATTCTGGCTTGAGCCTGGAGGGGCAGAGTTGGTCTTGGTTTGAGAAGGTGGCCATGTGCCAGAGGGAGAAACAGAACTGCGGGGGCGGCATACAGAGAAGGGCTTCAGGCCGCCTCGCTCATCTGAGGAGGGCTTGCCCTCTTGTCACCGACAAAGCCAGGGTGCCATGCTGAGAGCTTGTGCTGTGAGGATCCCGTTCGCCTCCTTCAACACTGAGTGACTCGGCGTGAGGGCACGCCCGTCAGTGCGCGATGGTGCATTCGCCTGTGTGCCCTCAGTGTGCACTGTGCAAACGGGAGTGTGGCCTCTCCCGCGGAGAAGCCCCAGGCCTGGGCACCCTGGTCAGTGTGCTGCAGGCCAGTCATCGTGGCTCTCCCAGGTGTGGTGGCGTGTCCCTCCTCACATTTTTTGTTTTTATATTTTTATTTTAAAGAATTATTTTATTTAACCTTATTATTTTTATTACTAGTTTTCAATTTGACCAGAGAGAGACAGAGAGAGAGAGAGAGAGAGAGAGAGAGGCAAAGTGACAAAGGAAGCCGCCAGGTCTGGGACTTGAACTGTGGGTCGGCCATGTGGGAGTCCAGTGCCTTTAACCACCATGCCACCTGCTGGCCCCTGTTTTTGTTTTTATTTTAAGAGATTTTTGCTATAGGGCATGTGTGCTCACTGGAGAGACAGAGACAGAGACAGAGACAGAAAGCGAGAAATCACCCCCCAAAGGGATGCCATGCCGTAATCCCTTCTCCTCCATTCCCTTCTTGGGGTTTTGGACACGCACATGCATGTGCCTGGCATGAATTTCAAGCTGCTGGGTCTGGGACTCGAAGCACAGGCAGCCATGTGGGAGTCTAGCAATGTAACCATTATGCCATCTGGTGGTCCCCCTTGTCACGTGAAGTGACTCCAGCAGGAGCATACCGATGGTAGGTGGTGACGTGGAGCTCTGTCGCTTGTGGATAGGGTGAAATATGTCCGTGGCATTGTGAGGGCTGGGTGTAAGGTGGGCACACTTACAGCTGTGAAGGTTGTACACTGTACAACACAGACTAGGCCCGACACAGAGGTTCTGCCATGTCACCATTTCTGCGTAGTGCTGTATGTCAGGGTGTTGCTGTCAACCAGGAACGACCCAGGAATGGGGTGTTACCGTCTATATGAAGTGGTGCCATCCTGTCCACCATCATTGGTGAGAGAGTGGCTGTAAGTGTGTCACAGTGGGCAGGCACACGTGTCACTGTGTGGGGTGTGTCTCACTGTACAGGCGTGCAGGTGAAATGCGTGTCTCCAGGAGTGACCGACTTCTTTTATATTCTCCCACCGGAGGGTCCCTGATCAACCCAACCTGTTAGCTCCCGCCCATTTGGGAAGCTGCCAAAACCCTAAGACCCTTCGTGCTTCGTTACTTAGAGAGACCAGCTTGGCTCTCTGTACCCTGACTCGGTGGGGGTCCATGGGTATGTGTGGAAATTCCCTGGGGAGCACCTGCTATCACAGAACCTGCCCCTCGCCCAGGGGCCTTCCCAGCACAGCGTCTGCCTGCTAGCTCCCCCAGGTTCTCTGCCGCCCTTCATCCAGTCCCCACCCTTCCAGAGCCAGCCACTCATTAGCATGTCAAAGCAGCCCTCTGCCAGCCCACGCAGCGTGCCCCAGGACAGCCGCCCAGCAGCCAGCTCCCCCTCATCTGCAGCTCTCCTGACACCACATTTTCATGTGCACACCAGTCTGCAGGTCCCCCCACCACCCATCAAAGAGGAGATGTTTTGGTGAAGAATCTTTTCTCTTTTGCTCTGGTTCTTTTCCAAGCTCACTGTGATGTCTGCCTCCCCTCCTGCAACCGCAGTCCTTTCTTTGGGACTCCTCTGGATGTCCCTGTCTATCAGGAACTCTGATGACCTTGGACAGAGCCAACTAGTGCCCCCAGCTGAACGCCCTCATTTCAGAGTCTTGCTCTGGACGTGCCGAGGCCCAGGTGGGCTCTGGCCCTGCAGTGTGGAGCTGCTCAGACTGGATCCCCCAGGGCATGTGTGTGAGTGCCCACGATCCGATGGGCAGAGAGCGGAGGAAGGGGTCAGGGCGTGACTGGGCCCTGGGGAGGGTGTGTCTCTTTCTTTCCTGTGTGCTGTGTTTGTTCGGTCACGAGTGAAGGGAACAAAGCTTGTTTTCCATGCTGTTGGAAATGCCCTTTTGAGCGTCTCTGTACCCACATTACACTTGGTCCCTCTCCGCTCCCCCGCTGTGAAACCCATGCTCAGAAAGAGTCCTTCCACCTGGAATCCTCCTTAAGCACGTGGAAGCGGAATAACAGAGCTGCAGACTGCTAGAATCTAAGCAAAGAGGCATTTGGGAATACCATTTGGGATCGCAGAATTATAGGCTCTCTTCCACACTGCCAGAGCAGCCCACTTCTACTCTGCTTCCGGGGTGGGGTCCTTGTTCAAGAACAGCAGACGGGCGCAGCTGGGGAGCAGGCAGTGGTGAGCTCCGGAGGCGTGGCGGATCCGGAGGGGAGGCGCCAGGTCGGGTCCTGGGCCTGCGGCTGGGCCTGAGACCCTGGCTAGTGGGCAGGGTGGGGAGGGATCACGGTGCGGGGAGACCCTGTCAAGGATTCCCGTCTCTCAGGAAATAAACACACTTCTGAAAATTGTAGATTCCTGTGCGCCCTAGTCTTTCAGAAAAACCAAACCATGGAATCGTAGAATATTTTCAGATTAATAGAAGCTTGGAATCCTCTAACTCCACACATTCGCTAGTAACTTCAGGGCCTTGAATTCTGTGACTCTACTACCTAGAACTGTGGAGTTGGAGGTAACCCTGGAATGCGATTTGTTCCTATTCTTAGAAGACCTTTTGTCAGCCTCTGTTCCTTTGGGAACACGAGGCTTTCCCCTGTCCTTGCAGGGCTGGCTCCACGGTGTTGCCTGAACCTCTGAAGATAGATATTCTTTCCATCGGGGTGCAAAGGCAGCTGGAGAGCCCCTGTGTCTGTGGAGTGAGGGAGCTGGGAATGACTTCGACTTCCGTTTAGACCAGCACATGCTGGTCCAAGAACAGGTTTTGCTGCGGGATAGGATGAGGTGGGGGGCACTGCTGTCTCCCCAGAGCAGAGGCGTCTGTGAACCCCGAGCAACAGAGGTAATAGCTGGTGGGGCCGCGGACCAAGCAACAGAGAGGAGGCGCGCAGGGCAGCGGGTGCTGTCTAGGAGCTGGATCCGTGAGAGCGAGCGAGCGAGCGCACAAGCACGGGGCCGGGGGGGGGGGGGGGGGAGGCCCGCTCAAACTGCATAAGCCGCCAGCAATGGGTGCCTCTCTGCCCGTTTACCCAGGGTCCCCAGTTAACAGAAGGGGAAGGCCTTTTCTAAGACTCACAGCAACCTGAACTTTGAACGCCGAGGTCAGCGCTCCAGCTCCCTCTCGGCCCCAGCCCTGCGTTTCTGAAACAGCCCCAGGTGCCAGGCGTGTGCAAGGGACCTTCGGCTGTCAGCCTTCCGCTGTCCAACAGCCCTGTGTGCGGGTGGTTTTAGCTCACTTATCCATTTGTGAACAGATATGGAGAGCCTGTGACACGCCCACGTCCTCCCAGGCAGACAAAGGCACAGGAGGAATTTCTGCGTCTCTTCCCTTTCCTTTGTTCCCGGTGAGAGATGCAAATGCTCCATTGAGAGATAGCACAGGGACTAATTCACACTTTCAGGATCCTTTCAGATCTCACTCAGCCGCTGTGATTCCAAGTACTCAGAAGCGAGCGAGCGGGGGAGAGATGCCCGCAAACAGGCGCCGGTAATACAACACGCTAAGAGCTGTCCTAGTGGAGAGGAGCGAGGAGGAGGAACACACACAGCTTGCCAGCCAGATGGAACTGGAGGCGCAGAGCAGGGAAGGGTAAGGGTGGCGGCTCTGGCTCCCGCTGCTGGCGCTCGGAACTTGGGGCTTCCAAGTGCTCTCACAGGCTTCATGGAGAGACAGCCACGGGCTCTGGCCACACGGCGGCAGGGGCTTGAATCTCGGCACATGCTGCCCCTTCCTGACTAGGTGACCTGCATGTGTGAGAGAGAGAGAGAGAGAAAAGGAGGGAGGGAAGGGGCAGGGAGGGAGGCTGCTCTGAGATCGGCTCCTGTCAGTGAGATGGGGCTTGATCCCTGCCTTGGGGCTGGTGGGTGGCTGCGAGGCTCAGGCAGAACAAAGCTTAGGAGCCAGGAACTGCAGCAAACCCAGCGAAACGTCACCCAGCAAACACTGACGCTTTCTCTGCAGCGTCTTGGCCAGCCATAGTATTATTCTTTCCTGGAGTTTGGTGCCATGTGACCATTAGCCAAAACCTCCTTTCAGAAGTTCTTGGTCAGAGATTTCTGTCTCATAATCTCCCTGTGTTTAAGTTGGAATAAGAAAGAAAAGAGCTTAATGCTCAGAGGGAAATGAGAGATGTTTCTTCTACACCTTTTTTAGGCTCCTTCCCTTCCTCTGCAGCCCAGGAGGGATCAGGATATTGTGTCCCCAAAGGGGAAATCACCTGAAAGAAGTCCTGAACAGGGACTTAGATCAGGCCCAAGAACAGGAGGAATTTTCCACCCACAAATCTAAAAATGGCTGCTCTGTGCCTTTCAACCTCCAGTTTTTTTTTTTTTTTCCTGGCAGAAAAACGAAATAAAACAAAACCCCTTTTATTTGGCAAACAAGCAAGGGATTGGAGAGATCTTGGAAGATGAAGCCAAGGGAAAGCTTAAAGGGCTAAAGAGGAAGGGATTTTCATTCACTGAGCCTCTCGCTGGGATAGGTGATTCATAATCTTTATCTGATTTAATCCTGCTACCTCAAATGACATACCTCCACTTTATATTCAATAGGGATATTCAGACCCAGGGAGGTTAATCAGCTTGTTCAGGTAACACAGCCCAGCGGAAGCGTTTGAAGTTGGCGTGTCTCTGTAGGCGGTTGCATTTCCGGAGTGGGATTGGGTGGGCTTCTAGAAGCTGAGCCTGAGTCTGCAGCTTCAGGGCTACTAGTCCCAGAGTTTGGTGGTCCTGTTAGGGCACCCCACTTGGGGACCTTGTCACAGGTTGGTCCTTATGGGGCTGGCGTTCCAGTCGTGAAGGCAATCGGCAGCAGGGGCCAGTCTGAGCTCCAGAACTCTGTCCTAGAAGCTTCAGTGAGAAATTCCCCTTGGGGAGAGAGCCCTTTGCTCAGAGTGCCCAGCCTGGTCACAGCCTCTAACCACTGCTCTGCCTGTGCCCTCTGTTTACATTCTAACCGGCTTCTGGATCTGCAGGAGAATCATGGCTTTCTAAAACCCGAATCTGATTGCGTCAGTCCTTCCCCTGAAACGCCTGGTGGTCACAGCTTATCTGCCCCCTCCACTGCTCCCTGGGGGGCATCAGCTTGGACAGACCCACCTCAGTATTTCATTTGGACTCCACAAGTATATCACATGACCTGGGCCGAGCCAATCAGCACAGGGCTGGGTTCAGGGACAGGCACGTGATGGGGTGGGGGTGGGGACAGAGAGAGCCAATTCTGGCCATCTGCTTTTGCTCACATGGTCAGGAAGGGGCAGCATGCGCCGAGATTCAGCCCCATGCCTCTGTGTGGCCACAGCCCATCGCTCTCTCTTATTCTTGTTTAAACTTGTTTTTCTTTCTTTTCTTTTTTTAGAGAGAGATTTTTTGCTATAGGGTACATGTGTTTGCTGGAGAGACAGAGAGAGAGAAAGAGAGGGAAAGGGAGAAATCACCCCCTAGGTGGGATGGCCACACCACAATCCCTTCTCCTCCATTCTCCTCTTGGGGTTTTGGGCTTGCACGCACAAGTGCCTGCTGTGAGTTTTAAGCCTTCGCGTCCGGGACTCAAACTGTGATGTACCGTGAGAGTCCGGCGACAGAACCGTTACACCATCTGCTGGTCCCAAGTTGTTTTCTTTTGCTTGCCACCAAAAGGGCCCTGAAGGGTACGCAGTCCTTTAACGTGCCCCCATTGCTTCCATATAAAGTTCCCAGCGGCCTTCGGGCCCTCCCTGATCGGACCGCCTGCTTTCTCCAGCTCCGTAGCAGCCACGTGTGCTCAGCAGCTCCGAATGGCTCGCCTTCCTGGGCTGGCCGCGACCTCCCGCTTCTCAGCCTTTGCCTGTGCTTTCTGCTCCCGGACGATGCCCTTCTCTGCCCTCTTCCTCATGGACCAGCCAAAGCCCACAGAGATGTCTTCTAGGAGAGCGCTGCACCAGGGTCCCTCTGCCCTACGTGGGCCCGTCGCTGTAGCAGCGGCCCAGCGTTCTTCCTCAGGTTGCTTTTCCTGGCCGGTTTCCTCCCAGATTACGAGCTCTTGGAGGACGGAGCCTCCCCGATGAGGGATTCCTTCACTCACGCCTCTGCCTGAAGGGACTCTGCAGGAGCTGGGGAGGCATGGACGCTGGCAGTCCATGTCCTGACTAGTCGGGGACCTGGGTACCACTCAGGCACACACACGGGACAGGGTCATTTCAGAGGTGATTCGGGCTGTGACAGGATAAAACAAAGGGAGTCTGGTTTCATGTCCCTAGGCTCAGAGCCCAAAAGAGGGTCAGACCCAGAAGAGGCCCTCAGGAAACGCTTTCCCTGGCCCGCAGTCTTCTTTCATGACTGGCACTTACGACTCTTCCAGGACCTCTTTGTTAGTGATTTATTCTCCTCTCAGAGGGGTCATAGTTATATAAATGACATTTGTTTGGGTATGCAAGGCTCACCTTTCCTATTGAACAAAGCAGCAGGGACTTCACAATGCCATCCGTCCCCACCTTGGTCCAGGTCCCCAGCCTGACTGATCAAGGCTCCCCTGCCTTCCGCTCTCCAGGCTTCACTCTCTCATCTCCCTCCGCAGGCCTGCTGGCAGCCCTTTGATCATCCCTGTGACTCTCCACAGGCCTATCTGGCTCGGTTAAGACAATGAAGTCCACCCTGCACCTGTCACTCCCAGGCTAAAATGCCTTTATGACTCACTGTTGCCTGCGGCGTCAAATGCGAACGGGAGGCCTTCCTGGTCTGACTTCTCCCCCTTAGCCAGCCTGTTTACCAGGACTTCTGTGGAGCACTCAAGACCTCTGATGCTGGTTTTGTCCCTTCCTTAGTTTACATGTCTTTGGTTGTCTCCTCCCATTGGAGCATCAGCTCCTTGAGGGCAGGGACTATGTCTTACTCATCCCCCAACCCCCAGCATCAAATGCAAGGCTCTTTCTGATTGCAAATGGTCAATGGATATTCCCAGAGAGAGAGGCATGCCCCACCTACTTAGGCTCGAAATGACTCATCCTGGCCCTTGGGCCTCGAGGTCCCCATCTCGGGGATAGTACTTGTGGCCTTAGGCCACTTGCTGGGCCACAGACCATAATAATAGCTCCGGCATCCCTGTTTAAATCTCGTACTTGCCCTTTCTGAAGCTCTGGTGTATTTCTCAGCCCACACATTATCCCTTGAGGTCCTTGTGGCCCCATCATCGTGGCATTTCATCATTGGGATGCTTCTGCTGTAATTTGCTGTGATGACAATTTTTTTTTTTTTGAGAGATTTTTGTTATAAGGACATGTGCACTTGGTGGAGAGACAGAGGGAGACAGAGACAGAAAGCAAGAAATCACCCCCTGGGGGATAGCCGCACTGCCAGAAGGGGATGGCCCCTTCTCCTCCATTCTCCTCTAGGGATCCTGGGCACACACAAACGCACCCAGCATGTTTCAAGCGGCCAATCTGGGACTTGAACCATGGTTGACCATGTGGGAATCCAGCCCCTTAACCACCATACCACCTGCTGGCTCTGATGACAAACATATTTTTAACCTGCCCACTATCTCTTTGGAGTCCCTCTCCTCCTCCACTCTCAGTCTTTGGTGTCCCACTTCCATAGGTGGGCATTAGATTCATAGCTAGCTAATTAGAGCACTGGGTGTCCACCTGGTTACTGTGATTGGCTCGAGGATGGCAAGTGACATGAGCTAAGCCAGTAAGAATCAGCCCTGGGACTTTAGCTGGAGCCAGTGAAAAAGAAGCTACTTGTGTGAAATTTGCAGGGCAGACCAAATGTGGGCCTGAGCAGCTGGTGCCTGCCACCGCCCAGGGAGAGCCTGCCCAAGGGTGATGCCAACACAGAGAAACAGAACTGAGAGGCGGGTAGGAGATAAATCCCTGAAAACAGCGTTCGAGGGCCCAGAGCCCAGCGTACCCTGAAGTCTCTCTGCCCACGCGCTTTTCAGTTAAGAGCACCAACACGCATCACCTTTTACTTTCACGGCTTTGAATTAGGTTTCTGTCCCAGCCGCCAGAAGGCACTTGCTGGGATCTGTAACTTTGGAGCCGTGGGTTTCCCCTGTTAGAACTTCTAATCAGGCATGCCCTGACGCTGGGACAACGCAACGCATTCCAAGAAGAACCTTGGTCTCTAAGCCGCCTCCTCACCCGCTACGGTGCAGTTCCCTTGGTCATGCCGACTGGTTGGCGAAAGGCGCCCACACACAGGCCCTTGCTCAGAGCCTCTCCAGAGCTCGAACTTCCTGTCCGCAGGTCCCACTGTGCTTACCCACACCCCCTCGAAAACGCACGCATTTGGGCTTCAGTTCTGCAGTTTCACCCTGAGCGGCATCGGCGTCTGGGGCAGGTGCCGTGGCTCCTGGTGATCTGTCTGCATCTAGGTTGTCAGTTGGAGTTGGAAGGTCTGCCCGAGAGCCGTGCCTTTGACGCCCCACTTCCAACAGACAATGTGGGAGCAGGCATTTCCCCAGGCCTTCCCCAGTGAGGCTGAGGCCGCGGCTTCCTCAGATGTTCCTGATACCTCTTTTTTATCTCTGAGCCCTCTCCGGAGCTGCCAGGACTTTGACCTCTTTCCATCTGATGCATTTGAAAGGCTGCTTATTGCTGGCCCTCCAGCACTTCCCAAGGTGACTTTCAGGGTGTCTTCAGACTGCAGGCTTCCAAGGCCTCCCTCCCTGGATGGTCCTCCTGAGCCCAAGTCATCGCTTTAAACATTTCCCAAAAATGTATTGTAAAGGCTATTCTTTACAGTAGTCTCCAAGGTGTTTCTCCTTAGCTTGTTTTTGCCTCATGGTTTTGTTTCCCATGGTCACTGTCAGGGCGTGCTGGGCTGTGGCTGACGGGGAGTCACCCCTATCTCGTGACGTCACCTTTCAACATGTGGCTTCCAGCGTCACTGAGGTAGGACAGGAAGCTGAGTGTCTTCCAAGTTCCCGTTGCTGGGAAGTGGTTTGGGGCTCTCCTTGGTTCCTCCAGTTTCACTCTACTGTCTCTACCCGCTCTGTCCTGGGAGGGTGACCACATGGGCCAGTCGGCAGGCTCTCTTGGTCCTGGTGCAAATATTACTGAAGATATGGCTGACCCTTAGCCTAGTGGTGAAGGGAGACAGATTCCACTCGCCTTCCGTGAGCTTGTCCCCAGGCTGTGGCAGCCTGGATTCCTCTCTGGACTCGGCCAGGTCCTTACTGTGCGGCTTTGGGCAAATGGGCCTTTCTCTTCCAGCCTGAGTCTCCTTATCTGCAAAGGGGGTTTTGGTACTTTCTTTGCAGGTGTGTCTGGGCTGGGGTTGTGTAGCATGGATCCTGGCATGTGGGAGGCAAGCAGTAGCAGTGGCTAGAATTATCCATCACTGGTGTAATGATTACATTGCCAGACTCCCACATGGTCGACCACGGTTCAAGACCTGGACCCGGTGACTTAAAACACACACTGGGTGTACATATGTGCATGTGTGTCCAAGATCCCAAGAGGAGAAGGGATTGTGGTGTGGCAGTCCCTCCTGGGGAGTGATTTCTGGTTTCTGTCTGTCTGGCAAGTGCATGTGCCCCATAGCAAAAAATCTCTCTTGAAAAAAATAAATTACCTATCGCTTCTGGGCCTGGGAATGACCAGCATTGATATGCTCACTTCACATTGTGCATAGGCAATTGACAAGCAAAGACAGGTCGTTCAGAGCAGGGAGTCTCTGAGGACATGAACTGGAGAGAAAGAAAAGACGGGACAGGGCTGTCTCCGAAAGCCTCCTGGAGATGGCATCGCAGCTTGGCCAGACGACGGGAAGAGGCGTGTGTGAGGACCGGAGGAGGACCGTGTGAGGACCAGAGGAGGCCCGTGTGAGGACCGAGGCAGGAGTTTTGTCCAGAGGACACTCCCCTGAGCTGAGAGTGAGCTGGGCCTGTCCCTGGGCAGAATGAAGCCCATCGACAGAGAATGCGGTGGTAACCAGGATCAGAGGGGTGAGCGGTTCAGGTCAGCCCCGCGAGAGGCCGGAGTGACACTGCACTGGGAGGTGGGCAGCAGGAGGTTTAAAGTAGCAGGTTAAGGCTGAATGAGTCCCTGGTCCAGGCCCCTTATCCCAAGGCCCAAGTCCCATCATTTACCCAATCAATTTCTTTAGCATATTGACAATTTTGGAAAGTTGAGAGCTTCACTAGGGATCTATGCAGCTCTTCCTTGATTTCTGGGAAAACTGGGCCCACAGTCCCTGGGGTCAGGCCCTGGTCCCACTGATGAAGACCCCAGCCACTCAGCCAGCCCTCCTCCTCCCCCAGTTGTACCCCCACCCCACTCCCACACTCTGGGGGCAGCACGGGCCCTTCCTCTCTGAGAGGCCGCGGTGGCCAGCTCTGTTCTGGAGATGAGGAAACTGAGGACCCAGCCTCTCCTGCTTCCTCCTTACCCCAGGACATCTCCCCCTTGCACACAACAGCCCACACGGCATCCTGTAAATAACTGCATGTTCCCAACACCTCTCCTCCTTCTCCTTGGAAACCTGCTTTCTCTGTGGACTCAGCTGCCGGGCTGCTAGCTGCAGGCTCGGTGCAGAGCGTGGCAGGAGCTCAGAGGTTGCCTTGGAGGGCTGGGGCTAGCACCAGCTCAGGCATTCCCTAGCCGGGTGACCCCCGGAGCCTCGGTTTTCTCGTCTGAAGTACAGGTGTGACGACCAGCGTCTGACGAAGGCTGAATGAGGATGTGTACCAGCACTCACGGGAGTGTGAGGTGCACAGTGGGAGCTTACGGAGCTGAGCTTTGTGTGAGCGGCACGCAGCTCACATGAGGAGGGCACCGTCATTATGTCCATTTTACAGATGAGGAAAGAGGCAGGGAGGGGACAGGAAACCCGTCAAGGTCACATAGCGGGAAGATGCCATTAAGGGCACCTCAGGGCCTCCATTAGGGCCTCGTCTGGCTGGCGCTGACTCCACTCCACTTAGAGAAGGCACTGTTCTGGAGGCAGGGTCTGACTGGAGGAGGACGAGGTGGCCGTGAGTGACTGCTCAGCTGCCAGCAGGGTGTCACGAACCGCTGCCACATGGCTGCCCTGCTTCGGTTGCCGTGGTGGACCAAGGTCGTCCTATTGTGTCCGTGGCTTTCTTTGGTATAAAACCTTCATGTTCCTTTGGGGAGACACCTCCCTCCACTTTGGGCCTGTGGTTGGATAGAGGCAAGTCCCCCTCCCCACTCAAGCCCTAGGGGTTGGGTTATAACCCAGGCCTAGGGTCTGGGAATGCACACCTGACCCCAGACAGCCCAGTGAGACACGGCCCAGGGGGTGTTCTAGAAGTGTTTGAAAAGCCCTCTTTCTGTTGGCGTCACTGAGCTGGGAAAGTGGGCCTGCAAGGTCACTGTGTGGAAAGGGCCTGCCCAAGAGGGAAGCCAAGCCAGAGAGGAGCAGAGCTGATGGACAGAGGGAACCTGAACCCTGAGGCCATGGCTCCTGCATCAAAGCCTTCCTGAAATCAGGTGCCTGCCCTCGAGCTGTTCAGTCGGTGAACTCACAACTTCTCTTGCCCTTAAACTGCCTTATTTTTCTTTTCTTTCTTTCTTTTTTTTTTTTTTGGAGAGGTTTATGCTATAGGGCACATTCGCTCGCCAGACAGACAGAGAGAGACAAAGAGACAGAAAGCGAGAAATCACCCCCCCAGGGGGGATGGTCACGCCGCAATCCCTTCTCCTCCATTCTCCTCTCGGGATCTTGGGCACGCACGCACACACGCCTGGCGTGAGTTTTAAGCCACCGGGTCTGGGATGCGAACCGCGGTCAACTACGTGGGAGTCCAGCGACATAGCCATTACGCTAACTGCTGGTTCCCAAACTGCCTTATTTTTCTATTGTTCATATCTAAAATAGGATTGATTGGCATTGTGCTTCGTATCCATGTTTTTTAAAATAATTATTTATTTAATTTATTATTATGACTTAATTTGCTATAGGGCATGTGCTCTCGCCAGAGGGAGTGGGGGTGGGGTGGCGAGAAAGCAAGCCCCCAGATCCGGACTCAAACCACGTCAGCTATGTGGGAGTCCAGGACTCCAACTTCCACGCCACCCCCTGGCCCCAGCGTTCCATGTTTCTTACAGCCTTAGTGCAGCGAGGGAGCTGGCATTGCGTCCGCTGTGGGGGGCAGGTTCAAAGGGATTTGCTCCGCGTGGCCTCGGGGAGTAGACCCCAGGCATTCCGACCCTCCGCGGCACAGCGACCACCCTGCCTTATGCAGCTCTCGCAACGTCTGCTTTCCCGTTCTACTCTCAGCCCCGCACCCCCACTTATTTGTCGAAGCTTGTTTATTTCTTCACAAGGGAGGGAGGGAAGAGACAAGCATCCTCGGCAGGGTGGCACGCCACCATTGCCCTCTCAGCCTTCCCGGAGCTGGGGTCATCCGAGGAACCGAACCCACGGTCGGCCGTGTGGATCCAGCCTCGCCTGAGCTCCGCGTCCGCGGCCACACTGAGCAGAGCCGCCGATTCTTGCCCCCTTTCATCCCGCTTCCTCAGGCCGCAACCTTGGCTGACTGCCTTCAGGCTAGGCTCTGTTTCCCGGTAGGCACTTTTGCGGCATAGTACGGTTTTCCCTCTCGGCCAGCCGGAAGTCAGTAATTAGTTTCAGCTTTCTTTCTTCCGCTGGGTGGGATCCCGCGGGGCGGAGATGATGTCTGCTTGACCGTCGTGGTGGCCCCATTGTCCGACCTGGTGGGCTCCTGGCCGACTTGTCGTGTGATCCCCTGCCCCTGCGGTGGTGGTAGGACAAAAACCGCAGGACTGGATCGTGGGGCTGCAGGACGCACCCCGCCCCGCTGCACAGTGAGGCTGCCCGTAGTTCCACGACACGCACCTGCTCCTTTAACCCGCGCCCCGCTGTGTGACCTGCCCATTCCACGCGAGGGTAGCGGAGGCTCAGCGAGGGCGCGTGGGCTCCCTTGGCTTCCTCTGCTTGAAGCTGGTCCTGCCTCCTGCAGTGAGAGTCCTTGTTTTCCTGGGGACTTCAATGGGGAATGCAGCCAGGACAGTGACAGCCAGCCGACAGCCGGAGGGCTGGGGCGGGGAGAGCTGTGGCTCACCCAGCAGCGGGAGGCCTGGCTGTCCCTGCTGGGAGTAAAGTCTTCACTGTGAAGGACCCAGGGAAGGAAGGCGTCCATCCAATGGCGTAGAGGTTAAGGTGGCTGGATCCTACATGACTGACTATATGGTTCGAGTCCTGGACCCGGTGACTTGAAAAACATGACGGGCATGGGTGTGTGTGCATGCCCAGAATCCTGAGAGGAGACTGGTGGAGGGATTGTGGCGAGGTCATCCCTCCTGGGGGGTGATTTCTCACTGCCCCTCTCTCTGTCTCTTCCTAGCAAGTGCACGTGCCCTGAGGCTGCGGTCTTCTCAAGAAGGGCCTGCTCTCAGGTGAGAAGGGGCCGGCGCGGACAGCTGCTTCTTTGCATTGTCACCTCTTATGGGGTCATGAATTTTTGTCATGATTTTGTCCTGGAGGGGCTGTCCTTCTCAGCATGTCTTAGCCTGGACCCCGAGACTGACAAGACTGGGGTGCCTGGCTGGTGCAGCAGATGAGGGGAGATGGGGGGGGGGCTCTTCAGTGTCCACACGCATAGAAGACGAGGGTCCGGTGGCACCTTGGAGGATGGGCCCTGCTCTCAGGGGTCCTGGCAGCCATTTCCAGCGACGCCGGGTGGGGCTGGTGCCAGGAAGTGAGGCAAGCCGTCCCCAGCTTTCCTGGCAGGAGTAGCACCTCCACGGTTTCTGCCACACCGACGTGCCACCTGTGCTGTTTACTTAACGTCCCTCTAATTTCACTCGCTTGTAAAAACAAAATTTTTTATTGCATTTATTTAAAAAAGAAACCTCATATGGTCACTTGGAACCAGAAAAGCAGCCCTGCCTGCTACAAACAAGGCAACAAGGCACGTGAACGCTGCGATGGGAAGGGCCGTTCACATCCAGCCACGCGGCGGCCCTGAGCCCGGGCGGACGCTCAGGGCCGCCTGTCAGAGGGTGCTCAGGACGCACTGAGGCTTCTGGGCGTGCAGCCGAAGTGCTGGCAGAGAACGGAAAGCCACGCGCACGCTCCTCGGGGTGCCGCTGCTGTCTAAGGGGCTGTCCACGGAGCCACCTTCAGTCTCGGGGCCCCGGTGCGTTCTGTGCCTGGGAACACAGTGGTAGACACTGTCGCCTGCCTGCCCGTCTCTCAGGGCGGTCTCACTCCATTCCACTGCAGCTGCTCCTCGGCCCCAGCCCTCGCAGCAGAGATAAGGTCTCTTCCGTTCGGTTGCAGGTGCACAAATTCCAGGACCATGCGGCTTTTCTTGTGGCCCATGGGGAGAAGACATGTTGTCTCTGATCCTGGGAATGGGGATAGGGATTCCTGTTCCAGGGCCAGTCAGAGCTGAGCACGAGGCGCCGTGTGTCCGAGCCTCTGGTGGCGTCTGGTGTGGACGGAGGAAGCTCTCGCTCTTTGACCCTGACCGGAGCAGTGAGGCCGCTTAGCCAGCTTCGCTCAGCTCCATTCCCTCTTTGCCAGCTCTTTCTTTCCTCCTAGAAAATCCAGCGGCCACGGGCTCTCCTCTGGCCTGTCTCCACAGTCAGGTCACCTCTCTGCGTTGGCTTGCTCATCTTTAAAATGGAAGTAATGGTACCCTCCTTGCCCAGTCACCGCACGGGCAGGGTCGTCCCTTGTCGCTGGCATAGTTTCGTATGCATGTAAAGACTGATTTTTGCAATTTGTAACTGCCTGGAGCCGGCAGGTCGTCAGGGTGTCCCCAGGGTCGGACTGCCTACCTCGGGCATGCTGTGAGCGCCCGCGCCAGGGCCGCTGGCTTCATGACAGGCTGCGTGCCGAGGTTGCCGTGCTGAGGGGAATACTGCGGGCTCCAGCTGAGGCAGCTTCTGTTTTTAGCTGGGCTCGTTACTGCTCAGCCCGTGTGGAGGGAAGGAACGCGGTGCAGAAATAGCCCGTCCCAGGGGCTGCCCAGGAGAAGGGCTTATTTTGACTCAGGATGCCACAGAAGCGGTGGCAGGCTTGTCAAAATACATCTGCCTCTCCTCAGCAGCCCACGGATCCTCAGACTCCAGCCAGGATCAAGGCGCGGCTGCCAGACGTACACATCTGGAACCAGCCCCGGGAGCTGAGGACGGCCCTGCTTCGGTTCCTGCATTAACCCCCACCCCAGCCCCCGAGCTCCAGAGGACGGAGATGGATGCCCCGAGCTGGTGGCCTGGGGGGCCCACCTTCGTGCTGAGCCTTACTCGTCTCTGTGGCCTGGCTGGCTGGCACGGGGCCTGGTGGGGCCTGGCGAGCGCATGAGGACGTGCCCATTCCGCTGAGGACCTTGCCGAGGAGGCTACCACGGGGGATACCCCCTTGCACAGGTGGGAAGGCCGAGGCCCAGCCATGATGCGTTTTCCTGGATCTCTCCCAGCCACGATTTCCGCTTCCCCAATCCCACTCTGGAGAGGTTTTTTCTATAGGGCGCATGCGCTCACCAGAAAGCCAGAGAGACAGAAAGTGAGAAATCACCCTCTGTGGGGATGGCCACGCCGCGATCCCTTCTCCATTCCCCTCGGGATCTTGGGCACGCACGCACACGTGCCCTCTTCTCTGTCCCCACTGCCTCTGTGTTCCTAGGGCCTCACAGGTACCTCCTGGGTTGTGGCACAGCCTCCTAGCTGGGTCCTGTGCCCCTCGGCCCCATCTGCATTCCGACCCTTGCGAGGGGCTGCCCAGCTCTGTCCCTGCTCAGAGCAGCCAGCCCCACCCCTTTCTACGGCAGCGTGTTCTCACGGCAGATCGCGTAGGTATTAGCTGGGGCTCTGGGAACGACGGGGCTTTGGTCCAGTAAGTGGGGGTGTCTGGCTGCAGGACTTCTCAGGGCCTTTAATGTGCCTCTAAGCTGGTTCTGAGAGGCGCCGTGGCCCACTGTTCCGGAACATATTTGAGCATGAACCTTTGGATGTGAACATCGAGGGAAGGGATGCTTTGAGCGCACGGGTCCCTCAGCATAGCCCTCGCTCACTTTCCACTGCTCTGGCCAGGCGTCTGGCCATAGAACGCTCCGGCCACGAAGGACCTCCGATGTCCCCGTGCCTGCGCGGCTCCTGCCTCTGCCTCCTGCCACTCCCTGCTGTCAGGCTCACTCTCCTGTCTGTCCACACCTGCCTTTTCTTCCAGGCATGGCCCAGCGTCACCCCCACATCCCTCCGTGGAGCCAGCCCATGTGGTTGCCGTGATGCAGCATGGGACACCTTGCACCCTCTTCTTCCCGGGGCTCCCCGTCTGGCCGATGCTAAGTGATTCTGTCACAGGGAAGCCTTTGGGTGTGCCTGACTTGCTAAACACATCTTATGCAAACGTGGGCATTTTGGTTGGCACCAACGGTGGCTCCTCGCTCACGATGCGTCACCCACCGGCCTATCTTGAAGCAGTGTGGTGGCCTGCTGGGTAGATCGCGTGTTCCCCAGGGTGAGCTGGTGACAGGACCCCTCAGACCAGCAGTCCCTGATTTGGTGGCAATGAACACCATGCTTCTGCTCAGAGCCGCATGCTCATTCCTCCTAGAAGGACAACCATTAGGATTCCAGGAGGGGACTAACACCTGCCATGTCACCTGGAGGCTGTAGCATTGCCAGGAATTAGCTCCCGAGGGACACGGAGCCCTGATGGGGTCCAGGGTCCTGCTCAAGTGCACACAGCTGGGAAGACCAGGACTCAGGGGAGCCTAGCTCCAAAGCCCCGGTCAGGACGCAGGCCAGAGGGCTTCCCTCCAGGGCCTTCCCTCACTGCTCCCCCAGGAGGCTCCCCACTTCAAGGAGGGAGCTCGGCTGCCCCCCCAGGCTCGGGAAGTCTGCTGCATGTGATCGCCCCGCGGGGCTCCACCCAAGGCCAACGCTTCAGCACCTGCTGGGCTTGGGCTGCGTGTAAGGAGCGAGGGCCTGAGGAAGAGTCTGGGCCTCCGGGAATGGCCCCAGGAGGCCACGTTGTGAGGCCGGCACTCTGAAACGCACCAGCGTGGCTTCCTCGTTCGAGGGCGGTGGGCCCGCTGGCGTCGCTCAGAGGACGTTTCTCCAAGTTGCACAGGCCCCACAGGAAATGGCAGGTGACCTGGATGGGTCTGCCCCATCCAGAGCAGCGAACCGCCCGGCCTGTCTGACTCCGGGAGCTGTAGGCCAGGTGGCAGGAAAGCACACAGCAAGTCTCTCTGCGGCGGGGAGACACCGAGAAACACGGCCGCGCACAGCACGCTTCTGTCTAGCGGGCCCCATTCGCTTAGAGTAAAAACCAGTGCCCTTAGAACGAGACCCGAAGTAATTTCCTGGGTCTCTGCGGCCCCACGTGAGCGGACGCCCCGGGGGGGCCCCGTCCCCTCCCTCACCCCTTGCCAGCCTTGCGCTGCCCCGACCTCCACTCGTGCGCCCCCCTCTGCCTGGGACACTTTCCGCACACCGTGCCAGGCGCTCCTCGGTCTTCACAGTCTGCTCCCACGCTCCTCCGCAGAGCCCTTCCCTGCTCTGTTTTAAAGCGACGTTGCTTCTACCACATTACCCCGCTTAGTGGACGCGGGCATTGCCCTAAGTTTATCTCTGTTCGTTTAAACATGCGCCTCTGTGTGCATTGCCTGTCTCCCCCCACTAGAATAAACCAGGGACCTCGTCCCCCTGTTCACCATCATGCCCCCGACAGCCCAGAGACTTGTCTCCTGAGTGGAAAGGCAGTGAGGTGACTTAGAGCCCAGACTCCGGGGCTGACATCCGGGGGTTCGAATCCCAGCCCTGTCGCTTAGGCCAGGGGAGGTCCTCAGCCTCATCTCCCTCAGGCCCCTCACCTGGTACATGGGTGTCAGAGGTCGACTGAGAGGGCACATGGGAAGTGCTGCGGTGTTATTCTGCCCATTTCACAGACGAGGAAACCGAGATGCGAGGGGAAACTGTCCAAGGTCACCCGAGGGGAAACAGCTGAAATGCGGCCTGCACAGAGGGTTCCGCGCGGTGGTCCTGGCCAGGGGCTGGCGGTGCCCTCGGCTGAGGTGTCGGGACAGCAGAGGAGAAGCTGGCTACCTGAGGAGTGTGGAGTGTGCGTCCCCACCCCATCCCTGTGGCCCTTTCAGAAGCACCACCTCCCGCTCGTGCCCAGGCCCTCACCTCTGGCCACGCCCACGTGCAGCCCTCTGCACCTGACCTGGGCCGCCGTCCGAGGTCCCAGCAGGACTCTGCAGCTCTCGGCCCTTTCTGTCCCCTGGATCACGCCATGCCCTTGCACAGGGGTTCCGAGGGTTCCTTCCTCCCGTGTCACATGTGAGGGGCCTGAGGAACATGAGGCTGAGGACCGCACCTGGCCCTCCAGATAAAATCCTACCCCTCAGCACGGTGGACACAGGTCTCTTGATCCAGGGTCTTACCTCCCCCACCCCGCCACGTCGTCCTTTCTGGCCTCTGTCTCGTGCCCTTGTCGCTCCGCTCCTTGTCCGAATGCACCCCCTTCTTCAGAATGTGGTCGCCTCCCCCGTGTTAACTCCAGCAAGACTCCGCTCAGCACCACTCAGTGTAGAAACTCCTCCTGGGTCAGCTCTATCTGCATCCTCTCGTTGTCTCACTCGTTTCTCTGCCCTCCCTGCCCTGCCCTGAGTCTCTGTGGGAGCCTCCCAGAGTCCTGGGCTGGACAAGGCTCCCCCCACACCCACCTCCGTCTCCTGTGACCGTCCTAGCTCCATCACCCTGCATTTCCGCAGCGCCCACACCAGCCTGGGCTCAGAGCCATGCCTGAACTTCCCTTTGATTTCAGGGCTACACCAAGGGCCTGGTATGGAGCAGGCCTCGGAAATGCTTTGCTGAGAGACCAGCAGATGGCGTAATAGTTACATTGCCGGACTCCTGTTGGACTGCAGTTCGAGTCCTGGACCTGGTGACTTAACTCACGCTGGGTGTGTGTGTGCGCATGCTAAAATCCCAAGAGGAGAATGGAAAAGAAAGGATTGCGGCGCGGCAACCCCTGGGGGGTGATTTCTCACTTCCTCTCTCTCTCTCTCTTTGGTGAGCACACACATCCTATAGCAAAAAAAAAAAAAAAAAAAAAAAAAAAAAAAAGGAAGAAATGGTAAATGGTTTTTTGAATGAATAACGGTGATCAGCCCGAGAGGCAGTTGCCAACCACTGGGGTTGGAGGGAAGGGCCAGCCCTGCACACGCCTTGGTGCCCTCCCCTGCATGCAGGATGCCCGACCATTGAGGCCAGGGGAGGCAGGGTCAGCCCTGCTGATTGGCGCCATGTCTGTGACCTGAGTAAGTTCTGCTGCCGCCTGCTCATGGCACTGCCTGGGCCTGGGCCTCAGGCTGGGAAGGACTTCCTGTTCTCTCTCACCTGCCTTGGGCCAAGGTAAGGGCGGAAGCATGCCCATCAGACGAGGTTCAGGGGCTGGCTCACCTTCTCCTAGAGCACCTTGCCTCTCTGGCCTGGGGGAACCCTGCATTTGGGGCCTGGAGACCTGGGTTCAAATCCCACTTCTCAGCTTTGCTGCCACTCTGAGCTGGAGGGGTGTGGCAAAGGTGACCTGGAGGAAGTGCTTGGGGACAGCAAAGGAGAGCGCTGGCCCTGGGTGAGGGGAGGAGACCTCCGTGGGCTCCCTGCAAGTGTTTTCCAGGCAGCTGCTGCTCACACGCCCCCACACTGCTCCTCCGGCTCAACCTGTGCCGTGCTGCCAGGGGGGAGCTCCCAAAATACTCTGCACAGCACACCTCCCCTGCTCCGGAATTTCCTGCAGTGGCCTCACATTGCCTGGGAGGAGGTCTCAACGACCCCCCCCCCACCACCACCACCACCTTTGTTTACACAGAGGCCAGTCTGGAGTCCCTGCTTTGCCTCCTTGGCACCATAGCCCGGCTGCATCTCTAAACCCCCAAATACGACTGGCATCCTCCCCGTGTTATGTACAAGGAAGCCGAGGCTCAGGAAGGTTGATCGACTCGTCCAAGGTGGCCCAGCTGGGCTAGGCCTGCGAAGAGGAGTTAGCCTGTCTCTCTCACTCGCGGAAGAAATAAATTTGAAAAACTTTTAAACTTAAAAAACCAAAAAAATCTTAATTAAAAAAAGCTTTATGGCCTAAAAAAGCCTGGTCTGACCCCACTCCGGCTGGCCGTGATGAGGAAAGGAGAAAACATTCAGGAGACTGATCTGTGGTCGGGAGCCGTCCTAGGCACCAGGGCTTTCTGGAATTGCCAGCAGGTCTGCCTGGGTTTCCCTCTCCAAGAACTGCTCCTTGTTAGGGGATGTTCTAGGTGCTAGAGCCCTCACAGCCTCAGCTCTGTAGCTATTCCAGAATCTTCCGTCTGTCCTAGGGGCCCTTGTGTTGAATTCTGTTTCCTTGAAGTACAATGTGGCCCCCGAGACTTGTCTTCCCAGCCCTTGGCCTTCCTGAACTGCGGTTTGGTCCTCCTCACGATGACGATGTCGTTAATCACAATCAGCTCCCTCCCCGCTCTGCAAACGTGCTTTCTTACCCCCTTTAAATTGGCCATAGTGCTTCAGCTTCCCAGGGCCACCTCCTGGGCCTCACTGTGGCCACAGGGCCTTTGCACTTGCCATCCCCCTGGGCTAGCTGTTGCTCTCCCTTTTCTTCACACACCTGGCAGCTTCTCGGTCAGCCGCCATCGTGAGGAGGCCCGCTCTACTTTTCCCTCCTGGGCACAGCTGAGATCTGTCTCATTTTCTCGTAGTGCAGGGACAGTTGCGTGATTGCAAGGACCATGCCTGCCTCACAGCGTGGCCGACTGGATCCCACCTGCTCCCCCACGGAGCCTGTGCTGGCCAGGCGGAACCTCTCCGCCCCCAGGCTTCTGGAGGTGGTGGTAGGGACCTGGGTTTCCTGGCGCAGGGGCTCCCTCAGCAGGGGAAACCGAGTGCTTTCATTTTCAGACACGCGCAGAGGAAGGAGCCGCGAGTGTGCACGATCTGAGTGTGCATGTGCGTGTGCAAGACCGTGGACATGTGTGACATAGCATGCGTATGCGTGCCTGGGTGTGTGCGTGCAGGGGCTGCCCAACTCTGGGTGTGTGCACGTGTGTGACGTTACACAAGCGTGTGTGAGGGAGAGAACATGTGAGTTCCTCGGGGACCTTTATTTACAGCTCGGGCTTTCTGCCCAAGCTCAGCGGGGCCATGAGGAGTGGAGGAACACAGTGCTGTCACAGCGATGCCTCGGGCTTGGGTGTCCCCCAAGGCTCGTGGGCAGGCAGCGATGCCAGGGGAGGCTGGAGGGGGCCGTGGCCGGGCCGCGGAGCCCATCTGGCTGACTCAGACTGGCTGATGGACACGGGGTGGCTGCTGCTCGCTGCCCGGCTGGCGCCCCCAGCCGCGCTGGCTGACCCACTGGGCTGCTGACTCACCTCGCTTGGCACCCACTCTGCAAAGCCTACCCTGATCCTAGCTCGCCTGTGGGCGATGAGCTGCTCGGAGCTGTGACTCCCGATTCCTGTGGACGAGGTGGGGAGACAGGTCTTGGGTTTCCTGAATCCCTAGGGCCCATCAGGGAACCTTGGAGGAATGTGTCCTTCAGACAGAGGGCTCTGGGGGCCCCTGACCTCTGGTCCCTTTGTTTCCTCCTCTGTCGGATGGTAATCAGGAGCACAGTGTGTAGTGAGAGCATCTCTGAAGGGCAGGGCTAGCAGGGGCCCGACTTGGGGAAGGTAGCCTGATACCCGGAGGTGTGGGCCTGGCCGGGGCCACAGCACAGCCGAGACCCAGGGCCTGGCGGGGGCTATAGCACAGCCGTCCTGTGTGCAGGGGAGGGCAGGGCTGGGGCGTGGGCCTGGCGGGGCCGGAGGAGGGCTAAGGGAGTCGGGTGTGCTGACCCCTGGGCCATCTTTCCACAGGGTGGTGGGCTCTGAAGGGATGTCTGGGCCTGGAGCACCCCGTGGCTCCCCAGTGAGCCTGGGGAGGCAGCAGACCGGGAAGCGGGGCTGTGCCCAGCAGCAGTGACAGGGAGACATGGGTGAACGCGAGTTTGGAGTCAGGCTTGACTCCCGTCCCTGTGCCTCGGGCGGGTCACGCCCTGTCTCCTGGTTTCCTTTTCTGTACAGAGATAGCAGTCGCTTCCTTGCTGTGTTACCAGAACATCGATTCACAAAGCGGACGCACACGTGGTGTCCAGCACAGAGTAGGTGCTCACTGAGTGTCAGCGTTGGGGTGGGTGAGAAATGATTACAAGGGCCCCAGGACACCTGCTCCTCTCCCTGGAGGTCTGGCGGGGCCCTGCTTGGCCTGGGTAGCTAGCTGGCTGTGCCACGTGCTCTCGGGCCCTTCCCGCTAACAGTCCCGCCTCTGCGTCATCTGCAGTTCCCTGAGCTTGGAGGGCGGCGCCACAGAGGAATGCTCGTTGCTGTTGCCGACTGAGTGCTGTCTGGTCTGTCCCTCTGTCTGCTGCATTGAGCAGCGAGTACGGGGGGGGGGGGGGGGGAGGTAACCAACATTTATCTAGTCCTTACTAGGTGGGCCTCACCCTTTATCTCCGTTCTCACTAAACCTTTGGGATCATGCTCCCTTGTGCTGATGAGAAATCTGAGGCTTGGGAGGAAGAGAGAAGAGCTGGGAGTCCCACCAAGTCCATCTCGTAACCCCAGTGCCAGTCTGGTCTAAGGCAGAAGAGGGCAGACCCCTTACCCCAGCGTACATGTGACCACAGCCCTGGTGTGGCTGGGAGCCTGGGGCTGCGCGTCCCTGCTGAGCCTTGGCCTCAGTCCTCTGGAGCCCACGGTGTGGAGGAGGCTTGGGGCTCCCTGCAGTCTGAGGAGCAGGGACTGAGCGCTCATGCAGAGGAGCTTGGAGCCTGGGGCGCCAGAGGTGTGGGGCAGGCACGCCTCAGGCTTCACGCCCAGGTGGTCCCTGCTCTTGGCTCTCGGGAGTGTGATCCTGCCGTGTCGTCTCTCCATCTCCACAGGTGGGACCGCTCCCCGAGTGGGCCTTCCTGCACTTACGTGTCTGAACCCACGCCGGTAGGCACGTCTAGGTGTGCAGCCACTGGGAGTCGCACCTCATGCACGCGTGCGGGGCCCTGAGAGCGGACCATGTATCTCTGTGTGAGCTTGCAGGTGTTGGGGGGATGCGTGTTGGCATGGGGGGGCCTGGGCTGGGGTGTAGGCTGAGAAGCTGCCACAGGGCACCCTGGAGCTGGGGAGCTCTAGTAGCCCCATCCTAGTCCAGGTTCCCCTTGCCCCCCAGGTCTCTGCTCGCAGGGCTGAAGCACTGACCTGCTTTCCCGTGGGTGGGGAGCACTGTGTGGCGTAGGGATGAGCCGGGCGTGCAGTCAGCGGGGCTCTGGGCCGCGCCTGCGCAGAGGGGGTCTCTCGGCCCTACCGCTCTCCTGCTTCCCCCACGTGTGGAAGCAGGCGCCACTTCCTGACGTCCTGGAGCAGTCTCCTTGCTTCCTGGCCATGCCCGCCCTTTTCCCTGGCACCAACGAATGCAGAGGAGGCGAGACCCTCTCAAACCTGCTGCGTAACTCAGAATAACCACCGCCTTTGCACTGGGAAGATGCTGCTTGTGTGGGCTTTCTCGACTTTGCCCTGCGATGAATTGTGCTGATTTTTCGCCCTCCGTAGAAGGCTAGACATTAAGCTCTTAAACTAAAGAGAGAGGCATCTTCTATTTTAAAATGAAGAGGCTACACGGAATTCTTCAAGCTACCGGCTGGGTAAAGTCCGATGTCGTTCGTTTGCATTCGTGCGTTCCTCTCAGGAGCGCCTGCCTGGTGGCGAAGTTGGGTATTGCAGCCCAGCTCTACTCTACGTTAAATACCCGGGAAAGATGCAGAGCGAAAAGTGCTGGTCTACCGAGGCCCGAGGCCGGCAGAGATCGCAAGCTCTAGTAGATGCTATTTTGCAAGTCTGGGCTTGATTTCCCACCCACCCTGAAAGCTGAGTGTGGGGCTGCGTCTGCAGTCCCAGTTTATCAGGAGACTAAACTAAGGCAGGAGGAGGGTCATGACAGCGAAAGCTTGTCCAAAAAAATAAATAAATAAATAAATAAATAAATAAAGCTCATCAAGTGCCCTTCTCCCCACCACGTGGCCTTCCTGATAGCTGGTCAGACAGCCGCCCTCTTTCACAAACAAGGCTGCTAGCCTCTCCTTAGGGGAGAGCCAGGATTTAAATCTTGTCTCCTAACTGCAAGTCATCTCCATGAAGACAGCTATTTTTCAAACTCTTTTTAAAGAAACAGGATCCTATTTTCAGATGAATTTGATGTGGAAGCCAAGTAGATAAGAAACTTCCCGTGAGGCTGTGCTGGTATGAGTGGGGGGCTGTCGGTGACTCCTGCTGGCTCCCCTTATGTCTTGAGGCGGCCTGCAAGCACTGCTGTGGAAGCTTGGGGCTTCAAAGAACACAGCTGGGAAGCCATGGGACCTCGGCCTTCGACTCCACCAGAGGCCCAGGTGGGCAAACACCCTCGGACGCCCTGGGGAAGTACAGAGGCGACCGAAAGACCAGGGGAGATGTGGAGAATGCTAGGGAGAGCGTTTTCTGCCCCCTGAACAGAAGGGGGATAGGAGGGCAGGGTCTGCTGGTGCCCTCCATCTCCCGCCCACCCCAGTGAAGTTCTGGGGCCTAGGGTTCTGTCCACTGTGGTCATTTCCTGGGAGACAGATCTCTGATTTCTAGATAAATGTTGCAAGAAGAATAGAACTCTACTGCCTAAAAGAAATGTTTGAGATACGGGGGAGGGGGGCTATAAAAAGGATGCGTAAGTTTATTTAGGTATGAAAAAAACTTGAAGTCCATGTGTAGTTTTTTCATAATATGCATTTTCAATGAACTTTTGGAAGATCCTTCACATATTGTGGTTTGAAAAATGCATTTATAGGGCTGGCCCCATGGCACTGTGGTTGGGGGAACCTGGTCCACATTGTCAAGTGCAGTTCCAAGCCAGGCCCCGGTGACTTGAAAAACATTGTGTGTGTGTGCGCACACGTGTGTGTGTGTGTGTGTGTGTGTGTGCATGTGCACGCCCCAAATCCTGACAGAATGGAGAGGTGGAGAAGGCACTATGGTGCTGCACACCCCACTGGGGCATGCTGTCTCCCTCTCCCTCCACCTTTCTCACTACAGCCGGCAAGTGCACGTGCCCTCTGGCACCTAAAAATACATTTACCAAATTGTTTCTTTCTCTTTTTTTTTTTTGAAAGATTTTTGCTACAGGGTAAGGGTGCTTGCAGAAAGATAGAGAGAGACAGACAGAAAGTGAGAAATCAGCCCCCAGGGGGGATGGTCACTCCGCAATCCCTTCTCCATTCTCCTCTTGGGATCTTGGGCACACACGCACACATGCCCGGTGTGAGTTCAAGGCACCAGGTTCGGAACTCGAACTGTGGTTGGCTACATGGGAATCTAGCAACATAGCCATTACGCCAACTGCTGGTCCCAAACAAGTTGTTTCTTAACCTCATGATCATGAACTGAAATTATCTTGCTTATTTATTTCCTTACTAGGATCCGCCTCTCCAATTAGACTGTGAGCCCCACAGCTACAGCGTCTTGTTCAGAGTGACATCCTAGTGCCTGGCCCTGGGACTGGCCCGGGGTGGGCTCTTAATGACCTCCGGTGAAGGATTGACCGAACCGATGGGGGGACGCATTTCCATTTTACAGGTAAGGAACACCAGGCTGAGTGAGCTGGAAGGCTGTTCACAAGCAGGCAGCTGGTAGACAGCCAGGTCGCAGTTTGGACCCAGCCCCAGGCTTTCTGGCTGCTGTGGAGCCACGGCACACAGGATGAGCTTATTCTCCATGCCTATCAGCTGGATGGACACAAGACTGCCCCGGCCCTGGCACGGGGCTTCCCAGTGAGCCGAATAGCTTTCTGGCCCAGTGATCCCAGCCTGTCTACAGGATGGGGACCCAAACACAGGGAGAGCTCTTGGGGCCTGGAGGATTAATCAGCAATTAGTGTGCAAAACACTTTCCAGACAAATGTTAAGTATCATTAGTATTTAAATTTGGTTTCATCTTTCCCTTCATCACGACAAAAGGGAACAGATGGCCCTGGCTCCAGGTGGGGAGCGGGCAGGCGGTGCCCTGCGCCAGGCGGAAGTTTTCAGGGCTCTGGCTTTCAATTAGCCCCTGCCTGATGCAGGAGCCCAGCTGCATCCTTTGGGGGAGTAGGGAGGCCTTTTTTGTAAGGGCGAGTGAAGGTCATGGAAGCAGGCTTGGCGTGAGTCCCCTGTCTTCCCCGTGACCTTGACCATGACACTACCTTGCAGGACCAGAGTTGGGGTGAATGAATCAGATTTGCCCTGGCACCCGAGAGCCAGCTTTTTCCTTCTCCCTGACTCCTTTAGGACACCCACGTTGGACTCTCCTTTCCTCTGGAGAGGTGTCCTGAGAATGGGAACCCCCGGGCCATGGAATCTTGTGGGCCCAAACATAGCTGTGGCTTCCTCACGTGTGCATCTTCTCTCCCCCTCCTGGTCCCTGTCTGTAAGGTGGGCGTGGCGGTGGCACCTGCCCAACCAGCCTTGCAGGACAGGCCTGTCGGAGCTTTGCAAACTGTGAAGGGCGGTCCCTTCCTGTCTCTGCTGCAGGGCTTCTGTCTGAGTGGTGGGGAGTGGAGAGTCAGAGCTGGAGTGTTTGGGCCAATGTTTGTTCCAGATGGCACACACATGGCACTGATGGCAACATCTCGCCACCCCATGGGAGAACCTGCAGAGAAAGACAGCCCAGAGGCGAGAGAGCCAAGCGGGGAGAGGTAGCTCGCGGGTGACATTCACAGGAGCTTGGTTCCAGTGGTGTCTCAGTTTTCAGGCCAAGAACCGGTGTTTACTGTTTTAATTTTATGTAAGCCAGTTTGGGTTTTGAGAAACCATTTGCAACTGAGGCTTTTCTTAGTAACTCACAGTAAATAATCTGAGTCTAACAAAACCTTTGACTTCAACAATGGGATAGCCCAAACTTGAGCATGAGAGCCAGGAGCAGCTGTCCGGCCTCTGTCGGGGACGTGTCAGGGACGGCCGCTGTCTGTTGGGAGCGCGCTTGGTGTACGTCTTCCTGGCTTGACTTGGGTCTGGTTTGCGTATTACATGAACACTGGTCTCTTAAAATCAGTTGGGTAGGTTCCCTCCAAATTCCTAAAAGATTTTGTGAAGCTCTGGGATTATTTCTTTCCTAAATGTCTGGTGGAATTTGCCAGTGAGGGATGATTCAGATTTTCGATGCTATAAATTCCTGCTAGAAGGAGCCGTGTCGCTGACCCGGCCGAGCGGTCGCCCCGCTTCTGTTCTCTCGGCTTTGTCCCTGCGTTCCTTTTTGGGCTGTAGCAGTCTCTGGGAACTGAAACAGGATCTAAATGTATGTGATATGGTTTTGTGAGAAAGCAGGCTGCCAGGCCTGGGACTCGAACTGTGGTTGGCCATGTGGGAGTCCAGCTTCCTAACCACTGTGCCACCTGCTGGCCCCTGGTTTTGCAGTTTTTACTTTATAAAAAAATTGACCAATTGTTTGCAATTGACTTAAAAGAAATTAACAGAATAAGGTTACTTTTGACCTTGTCGTGAAGTCCCTGGGCCTTGCTTGCCTTTGCCACGACATTTCTTACCCTTAGTAGTGTCCCAGATGGACCCTGTGGTCCCTTCTCCTGGCCTTCGCCCATGCTGTTGTCTCTCTCTGGAGCACTGGTCCCCTGACCCTGCCCTGGCTCACTTCACGGAGATAGCGCTCCTGGGACAACTTCTCTGGACTTCCCAGGCTCGGCTGGGTGGCTCCCCTGGCTATCCCTCAGCCCCTGCCCCATCTTTCCCGCACCGAAACACGGATCGTAGTCCAGTCAGCCTTCCTTATCCACAGGTTCTGCAGCCATGCGTCAGCTAACCCAGATCGGAGTGTCATATGGCTGAATGTGCCCTGTAGTCAAGCCTGTGTGGCCGCCTCATGCTTTTCTCCTTGTCACCCTTCCCTAAACAGTACAGTATCCCAACTATTTACGGAGAGTCCTCAGCAATCTGGAGATGGCTGAGAGAATACAGAGGGTGAGTAGGTTATCTGCAAACACTATGCTTTTATGGAGGGTGTATAAGTCATCTGCAAACACTGTGCTATGGAAGGTGTATAAGTCATCTGCAAACATGATGCCATTGTGGAGGGTATGTAGGTTATCTACAGACATGATGCCATTACGGAAGGTGAGTAGGTTATCTGCAAACACTATGCCATTTCATGTATGAGACTGAGCATCTGTGGATTCTGGATTGTTAGGGGGTTCTGGACCCAGCTCCACGGATACTGAGGCTGTCTGTGTGTCTCTTTCCCATGCTGTGAAGCCCTTGACAACAGCCCCTGCGTCAACCTAGCTGATTGTTAGATTCTAGCTCCAAGCACAGAGCCAGGTGCGTGGACCCGTGACAAACACGGTGCCGTGGAGTGGATGGACACACATTGCTGTCTGTGACCGCAGTCATAGCCATCATTCCCACCCATGTTCACACACCTCTGGGCAGTGTGCGAGCGGTTTCCACATGCAGTGTCTCACTCAGATCTTCGCAGTGCTTCTAGTCGGTGTCATGATCCCATCGTCTGTGGACCCTGAGCCCCAGAGAGACACAGTGACATGCCAAACTACATAAATGGCAGAGCTGGCGTGCATGGGCAGGCTTCCGACCCCAAATTCAGGGATTCCTCTGCTGCTCAGCTACATGCCAAGATGCCGTTGGTTTGGACAACATCTTAGGATTTAACCCTAAGTCAAATCTCACTCTAAAACAGCAGCCAGGGAGGGTGTCCCAGTAGGAGCCTGAGCCGTCCTCCAGCTGGGGGCTGGAACCCAGTGTCGGAGCTGAGGCCTTGCAGAAGCCTTAGTGTGCTGGGCCACCATCTCGCCGGAAAGGGGAGGTGAGGCGGGGGCATGTGGGCAGGCAGCACCCCAGCCCAGGATCTGGGTGGGCTTGCAAAGAAGGCCTTGCTATGGCAGGACGGGGTGGCGAGAACCCTCCAGTCCCGGCCTGACTGATGCTGGCTGCGGGATCAGCTAGCCTGTCTCTACCCTCCCACCCACAGCCCACACCTGTCCAACAGATGCATCAAACCGGAGTCTCAAAAGGAGGCACAGGGTGGAATTTGGGTGCTGGGCTTGAGCCATGGGCCTACCGTATATCAATCCCTCTCATTCCCATTTGCCTGGCTAACTGACTCATCTTCAGGTCTTGGCTTAGGTGTTCCCTCCTCCGAGAAGCCTCTTCTAGTTCTCCATGTTGGAAAGGGTATCCCTTGTGTACCCCTACCGTGGCCCACCCAGTGCCTTTTAAATCACGTTCTTGAGCACCCTAGGGGCTCGCTCTGTCTCCAGGCGGCAAGCTCTTTGAGGTTAGGGCTGTGCTTTCTTCACTCTAGCACACCCCCCCCCCCCCCCCAACCTGTAGCAGGCGTTTCTCAGGATCCCTAACCACAGGGGGATATGAAGACGAGGACTGTGGACTGAGAGCTCGGAAATCCCAGCACCGTAGCTGGCGTGCAATGCGGTGGCCTCAGCTTCCTTTGCCAGCAGTGAAGAGGAAGCAGAGAACTGGGGCTTCGGCGTGCAGCCTGCCTGCCTCCGCTTCCTCCTTGTGGTCTGAGCAGTGAGACGTTTTGGGAAGAGAGGCTTTCCTGGAGGGAACGGAACACCAGAGGGCCCAGTGTTGCCTCTGGGTTTCCTGTGCTCCCCGACCCTGGCCTCAAACCTGCTGGGCCAATACTGGCTTCTTGAGGGGGAGGTTTGATCTTGCTGTCTTTGAACCCTGGGGCAGACCTCCGCCTACTGCCTGGGGTCCCCTGCTTGGCTGGCATTTCCGACAGACACATAACTAAAAGCTCAGGGGGCCCAGTAGGGAGACGGTGACAAGCAAAAACGTGCAAAACAGTGGTTTGCTGAGCCCATGCAGGCGGTCAGCTCGCCTGGTGGAAAGAAGCCAGACTCAGGGTCCCATCGTCCTGACTCAGCTCTTAGAACTGGGCACAGCTTCGGATATGTCAGTTCACCTCTCTGAACCTCAGCTTATTTTTCCAGAAATGGGGCCACCATTGCTCAACTTTCTGTGCTGTTGTAGGGACCTGTGCCTGGCACAGCAAGGTGCTGTAGGGAGCTTCCTGCCCCTCTCACGGTCTTCTTGGTTCCCACTGCACCTGAGCACAGGGCTGGGCACATGAAAGTGAGAAGCTGGGCAGCTGGGTCACACGTGGCCATGCATAGTTCCAATCCCGGACCCAGCAGCCTGAAAAATATTCCAGGCGCGTGAGCATGCACGCTGAAAATCCTGCAAGGAGGGGGCGATGGAGAAGAGGAACTATGGCATGACCATTCCCCATGGAGGATGCTCCTCATGTTCCCACTCTGTCTGGCAAGTGCACACACCCTCTGGCAAGTTAAAGAGAAGAGAAAGGAAGGGGTGGGGAGGAAGGGAAGAGAAAAAGGAGAACGAGGAGCCAGGGCTGGCCGGCTGTTAATCCTCCCACCTCCCACCTGCGTGCACACTGACTGTGCTTGACATCACATCACATCTCCCATACTCCTTTCAGGGCCGGGAGCCTTTGTGGTGCCCAGACTACGTTTGCTGAGGGAGTGCATAGATTCCAGGGTGAGAATGATGGGAGCACAAGTGCAGGTCGAGCAGAGTCTCGGGGTAGGCCGGGGAGGAGCCGGAGTTCTCTAGAACAAAGTATCAGCACGTAGAGGATGGCTGTTGCTTAAGTACCTCGGACTTAGAATACCCTTCCTCCTGCAGCGTCTGACCACTCACTTGTCTCTTACATCTCAATGCAAACGCCGTCTCCTCGCTGGCCTCATCTGGCCGGCCCCTGTGCCTCTGGGAGTCCGCTTGTGCCTCCTCAGACGTTTAGCCCGTGTCACGGTTTTGGTTTACTCGTCTGACTTCGGCCACCTGTGCGTTCCTCGAGGGCAGGGCCCATGGCAGGCCTCTTTGGGGATCTCTGCAGGCCGGGGCTGGGCAGCTGGTGGGCTTGTTCATGTCCTTCCCTGCCCCGGGTTGCAGCATTAGTCAGTGTTCTGTTCAGAGCGTCATGGCGGCCGCTCTCCTGTCGGACATTGCCCGGCGTTCGACTCAGCTCAGTGTGGCCGTGGCCGTCTGTCCAGACATTGCCCAATGTCTGGCTCTCAGCTCAGTGTGGCCGCGGCCGTCTGTCTAGACATTTCCCAGCATCCGGCTCTCAGCTCAGTGTGGCCGGCCGTCTGTCCAGACATTCCCCGGCGTCCGGCTCTCAGCTCAGTGTGGCCGGCCGTCTGTCCAGACATTCCCCGGCGGCCGGCTCTCAGCTCAGTGTGGCCACGGCCGTCTGTCTGGACATTTCCCGGTGTCCGGCTCTCAGCTCAGTGTGGCCGGCCGTCGGTCTCAGCTCAGTGTGGCCGGCCGTCGGTCCGGACATTCCCCGGCGTCCAGCTCTCAGCTCAGTGTGGCCGGCCGTCTGTCTGGACATTCCCCGGCGGCCGGTTCAGCTCAGTGTGGCCGGCCGTCGGTCCGGACATTCCCCGGCGTCCAGCTCTCAGCTCAGTGTGGCCGGCCGTCAGTCTGGACATTCCCCGGCGTCCGGCTCTCAGCTCAGTGTGGCTGTGGCCGTCAGCCCCTGCACAGAGGCAGGGAGGGGTGGGGGCAGCCGCTCACCTTGGAAATGGAGCCCTCATGGGCTGAGGAGACGGGCTCTGGGAGCCAGGGAGCACATCTGGGTTCCAGTGCCCTCTGCAGCTGACGGTCCTTGGACCAATACCTTGCCCTCTCTGAACTTCACTTGGCCCCTCTGTGACTCGAGTCACGGGGAGAAAGGAGACGGCGCTCCGGAGAGAGCTGATGCGCCTCTTGTTCCTACATGCCATGCATTGCTTCCTGGATCCCTTGGGGACTGACAGACACACAAACACTCATGCATACATACGCCTACACACACGCACAGGTGCAAACAGATTCAGATGTACACACACACATACACACAGATGCCTGCCAACATACAGGCTTTCAGGGACACAGAGACACACATGTGCCTAAATGTCACCCTTGTGTGGACTGCAGAGACACTCAGGATGCTGTGAGCACACACACACGCACGCGCACCTCAGTGACACAGGCCTGAATTTACAACACGTATGCAGGTCACAGCCTCACAAGTGTGGGAGGACGAACATGCGCACACGCCCTTTGGAGATCGAAGGCTCCTTCCTGGTAGAGGTGGGGTCATTGGAAGCAGATCGGCCTCCTTTCCCTGGCAGGGGACAAGCCCCCTCCCCTCCTTCCCAGACCAGGGCAGACAGGGCTTCTGGGCTGCCAGGGCAGTACTCGGAGCCACAGCCCACGAGGTGCGCACGGGGCGGGGCTCATCTCCCAGGTTACTGCCTGCAGATGCTGTTTGTAAAAATAGCTTCCTGCTGTCTCCAGGAAAGCTCTGGGATGAGGCCTCCAGAGATTGGGTTTCACTTTCCCTTGCCTGCCTGCAGAGCTATGTGCAAGGTCCCCCAAGAGACCCCCAGAGCCCCTGTTGGTGCCCACGGCCCAGTGACAAAGAGGAAGCAGTGAGGGTGTCGGACAGCTGGTGGAAGGGCTGTGTCACTGGTAACCCTCCCTTTCCTATGGGAGGGCTGCCTCGCTCAGGTGTTCTGGGGGTGGGGTGGGGTGGGATGGGGTGGGGTAGGCGAGCACCTGGGCTCTGCTGCTCCCTGGCTGTGTGACCCTGGGCAAGGGGTCTCTGAGCATCAGTGTTTTCAACTGAAGAATGGGCATAATCATATCCCCCTCCTTCCGGAGTCATGAAGATTAAGCTGCAGAAGGTGGTCTGGACATCCCTCTCCTATCTGACTGCGTCTCACCCCCTGCCTCCCAGCAGGACAGGACCAGACTGGTTGCTGTGGGCACCTCCAGGCTCTGCAGTGGTAGCCCTCCCTTCTTGCCGCTGCTCCACCCTCCTGTGCCCCGTGTCCTCCCACTCGCCAGCTCTTCTGGATAACCAGATGCCACATGTGTCTGCTTTCAGAGTCCTAGGAACACGAGGGCCGGCGGCCATGCTGTGAGAAGGGCCACCGGGTGCAGGCTGGCTGTGCCGACAGCCGGCAGCAGGACTTCAGGGTACCAGTAGGGCCCAGACTGAGCAGCGCGTGCGGCTTATCCTCACATCCCTGTTAGGCCTGTGGCTGCAGGGCCTGGGTTGAGTCTCCACAACTGTGCAGGCCCTGGCAGCGCCTTGAGGGCCTGGCCTCATCCCTGCCTCCCTGTCTTCTCAAACGTGGGACCTCGGCTGCAGATGAACCTCTTGTCCCCTCTGTAGTGGGCCCTCTGTTCACATGGTGGGCTCACTCAGGGCAGACATGTGGAAGTGGCTTTGGTAGCTTGGGCATGGTCAGGAGCTTTTATCCCAGCCAGAGGGAGACCTGGGGGAGAGGAGACAGTGTGATGGAATCCTAGAATGCTAGTGCTGGAGGGATCAAGTCCCTCATTTTATAGTTAGGGAAGTGAGGCCCAGGGCGGGCAAGCAGCTTCCCAGGAAGACCCACAGATTCAGCAGCCAGGTGGAGCTCCAGGCCCACCTAATCCCCCCTCTCCTCCAGTGCTTTGACAAATGCTGCAGAGACTGGGGGTCAGGTCTGGCTCTGGCTTACTTTCCTGGCAAAAGAGCGCTCCCTAGGAGGGTCAGGTCTCCTGAAGGCAAGCTTCTATCAGTGCCTGGGAGGGTGTGCTCGGGCTGAGGCCTGGCCCTGTGTCTCCTCACTGTTCATTTGCTGCTGGCTTCAGGCAATTGCTAGTCTTCCTGAGCCTCAGTTTCCTCCCCCAACGTGGGGATGCTCGTGCCCCCTTTGCAGGGTTGTAAAAATCAAGAGAGACGCTTTGAGCTCTTGCGGAGAGACCTGTGGGAAATGCACTTTCCTGCTCCAGGGTGGTGGGATCTGCGTCTGCCTCTGTAGCTCCAGGGTGGGATCTGCGTCTGCCTCTGTAGCTCTAGGATGGTGGGATCTGCGTCTGCCTGTGTAGCTCCAGGATGGGATCTGCGGCTGCCTCTGTAGCTCCAGGATGGTGGGATCTGCATCTGCCTGTGTAGCTCCAGGATGATGGGATCTGCGTCTGCCTCTGTAGCTCCAGGATGGTGGGATCTGCAGCTGCCTCTGTAGCTCCAGGATGGTGGGATCTGCGTCTGCCTCTGTAGCTCCAGGATGGTGGGATCTGCGTCTGCCTCTGTAGCTCCAGGATGGTGGGATCTGCGTCTGCCTCTGTAGCTCCAGGATGGTGGGATCTGTGTCTGCCTCTGTAGCTCCAGGATGGGATCTGCGTCTGCCTCTGTAGCTCCAGGGTGGTGGGATCTGCGTCTGCCTCTGTAGCTCAAGGGCCATGCGTGTGGGCTGGGAGCAGGCACCCAGTTAGAGGTGCATGTGCATGGTGGAGGGAAGGATGAGGGGTGCACCTCGGTGGCTGGTTTCCTCCCCCGGACCTTAGTCTCACCACCTGTCAGATGGGGGAGGTGGCCCCCATGGGTATGAATCATAGCGTCCCTGGGAACAGAAGGTGTAGACAGAAGCTGCCTCGCACCTGTGGGTTTGGTGGGCTGGTTTGCTCAGGCACCGGGGGCCATGGCATGTGTGCAGGGAGACACCTCCTGAGTGTGCAGAGGTAGGTGTGAATGCCTGCGAGGAGGCAGTGCACTTAGAAGAGGAAGAAGCTAAGGGAGCTATCTAGGTCACTGAGGCTCAGAGAAGGGCAGGGACTCACTTGAGGCTGTACAGCAGAACCATGACTGCACCAGAACTGCACACCATGGTTCAGGAATCTCCTGACTGGAAGAGGCTGAAGTCACGTGGCCCGACTTCCCACCAAGAGACCCTGTTGCACACCTCCAAGAGCGAGGAGCCCGCTCCCTTCTACGGCAGTCTGCGTTCACAAAGGCTCTTGGCTCTAGATATTTCTCTTTCCTGTGGAGCTAAAAATACATCCCCAGGCACTACAACTTCTACCCTGAGGACCAACACGCACTGCTTTCACACAGGCAGTGACGGGAGGGAGCACGTGTCCCCAGGCTGCTTTTGTCCAGGCAGCTCCCCGTGCTGGTAGAACAGTGTCCAGATCTCACCCCCTTAGTCAGTGAAGGACTACAACACCTTCTTAGGATTCAGATCTGGCTCTTCAGAAAACAAGCCATAAAAGCCCCAGAGGCTACCTCAGTGAGGATGTTCGAGAAATGTAGTAACAATTAGGTATTTTTATTAACGATGACAAACCTGACTCAGAAGTAAAAGGGGAATTTTAAAGGCCTTTTCAATTCATGCTTTTCATGTGAGGCAGTTAATCTAAAAGCAAATAAAAGCACCCAAGTGCTAGGAAGAAAAATGCAGAGATATACATTCCTGGGAGGGTACGTCTGACTACTAAGTTATTAGAGAATTGTACCTAAATAGACTCTCCCGACTGTGAACTCTCTGAGGGCAGAACCTGGGTCTTTCGATCACCCACGGCTGGAGCGGGCGGGGAGACAGGAGGCGAGGGAGCACGCAAACAGTCTCCTCTGGCTGCTGCTTTGAACGCGCACAACGCCCAGTGCGCGTCTCAGCCTGTTCACGTCTTGGCCTTAGAGGCGCGTGAAGGAGCCTGGGTAGACAACTGTGACGGGTGCAAAGTGCTGGAAGGAATGGTGGTAATCCCACAGGCCCAGGCCGGCAGAAAGGTCGTCCAGAGCATTGCTGGTGGCTTTGCATTCCAAACATCCACTCTCCCCTCCCCTTCTTCTTGGACAGATTTTTTTTTTTTTTTTTTTTTTTTTTTTTTTGGAGAGGTTTTTGCTATAGAGGGCACATGTGCTTGCCAAACAGTCAGAGAGAGACAGAGACAGAAAGCGAGAAATCACCCCCCAGGGGGATGGCCACACGGCAATCCCTTCTCCTCCGTTCTCCTCTCGGGATCTTGGGCATGCATGCACACGCGCCCGCGTGAGTTTTAAGCCACCGGGTCCAGGACGCAAACTGCGGTCGACTACATGGGAGTCCAGCAACATCGCCATTACGGTAACTGCTGGTCCCAACAGATTTTTGATATAGGGCACATGCATTTTTGTTGGAGAGACAGAGAAACAGAAAGCAAGAAATCACCCCAGAGTGTTTGTGTAGGGGGGGAGCAGATGCCCACACCGTAATCCCTTGTCCTCCATTCTCTTCTCAGGATCCTGGGCACCCACGAACATGCAACCATAATGAGTTTTAAGCCACCGGTCCAGGACTCAAACAGGGGTCCACTATGTGGGAGTCCAGTGACCTGGCCATTATGCCATCTGCTGGTCCCATCCTCCCTTAAAAAAAAAAGTAACGGTACTCCATTTCTCCAACTGGTCTTCCATGTGGGTTAGGTGCAGCTGAGGTCCCAGCCTGGAGCTTCCCTAGAGGACCCCACTGATTGGACCAGGTTTTGTCCAATCAGTATAGCCTCTCCCTTCAGCTACATTGATTTGCTCAGGGAAGAGCATGTGATCCAAGAGAGCCAATGAGGCTCGTTCTGCAGCTTTCCCTGGCGCTGTCAGGGAGCGTCCTTTTGTGGGACTTGCCAAGCTAGTAGGATGTAGGTCTGGAGCTGCGGGGGCCACCCTGGGAGCACAGCCTGCAAGAAGCCAGCGCAGGGGAGGCAGGACCACAGGCGGAGCTGGACTGAGGTCTGAGTGACCTGATCCAGCTGGGTGGAGACAGCCGCCCTGGAGCTTCTCATTACATACGCCACTGTGTCGCCCTCGGGCCCAGGTCACTTTCAGTTGGGTTTCTTTCACCTGTAGCTGAAAGCATCCTGACAGTACAAGGATGCAAGTAAGTTTCATCTTCAGTTTGAGAGACCCAGTGGTAGGAAGCCTTTCCTCTCCAGGCCTCCCTGGAAACTTGGGTGGGCCTGGACACTGGTGGATCCCCTGTCCCCAGTCTGAGCGGGTGAGAGGGACAGGTAGGTACATTCCTGGGAGAACCCTTCCATTCTCTTGTCTCCACGTCTAAGCAGCCCCCAAATACAGTCCATTACTCCCCATAAAAAACCTCTCAGCCTGGCTCAGGCCCATCTGATTTCTGCGTGGCCTGTTGTTTCCACTGTGGACATGTGCCTTCAGTTTCATCTTTGTGAAAGATCTCTACAAACACAGATCTTTTTTCCTTAAAATTTTTTTCCCTTTAATTGCTGGAGGGCGCATGTGCTTACCAGAGAGAAAACACTGCACCTCACCACCACCCCCAAACTGGGTGTGGCCACGTTGTGGTCCCTTCGCCATCTCTCCATCCTGTCAGGACTTTGGGCACACACACCCATGTTCTTCAAGCTGGGATTCAAACTGTAGTCAGCCACATGGCTCTGACTCTGAATGGGCTGTCTGTCTGGAGCTACAGGGCCTGCCTGCCCAGAGATCGTTCTCAAACGCTAGTCTGGCCATGGACACGCGTGTACTGAGGCTCTGTGGCCAAGGCTTGGAGTCCCTTCCAAGGCGTTCGAGACCTTGGGCCATCCAGTCACTGAGTGCTCTGCTGTGCCTCTGTCCACCCCCTTGGATTTGGACAGCCGAGACTCTTCCTCAAAATGCTCTTGCATGGCCCCTCTGTGCATCTGTCCACACGGTCTGAAATTGCCTTTTCTCACCAGGCTTGGTCCAAAGGGCCATCTTCTTCTTCTTTTTTTTTTTTTAGAGGTTTTTGCTATTGGGCGCGTGCACTCGCCAGACAGAGACAGAGAGACAGAAAGCGAGAAATCACCCTCCGGGGGGATGGCCACGCCGCAATCTCTTCTCCTCCATTCTCCTCTCGGGATCTTGGGCACGCACACACATGCACCTGGCGTGAGTTTAAGCCACCGGGTCTAGGACGCGAACCGCGGTCGACTACGTGGGAGTCCAGTGACATGGCCATTACGCTAACTGCTGGTCCCCAAAGGGCCATCTTCTGTGAAGCTCCCCTGTGCTTCCCCCTCACCCAGCCAGCCCTGCCTGTCCCCGGGCTCTTAAGGCACCCTGCGTATGGCTCTGTCACTGTCCCTACACTTCTCTGTGCCCATCTCTCTCACCGGGCTGGGGTGTCTTGCGGGCAGAGCCAGGTCCCCTGGTCCCTGGGTCCTCAGTGCCCGACTGCACCTGCACAGCAAGGTGCCTCACACACCGTGGAACACTCAGGTCCTGCCCAAGGAATTGCCTCCAGCTCTAGCCCAGTTACCAAGTGTGTGTGTGTTGTTGTTTTTTAAGAATTATTTATTTAATTTTGTTATTATTATTTTTAAAAATTTGATCAGGGAGAGACAGGGAGACAGAAAGGGAAAGTGGGAAAGCAAGCCGCCATCCAGGACTCGAGCCCCCGTTGGCCATGTAGGAGTCCAGCACCCCAACCACCATGCTACCTGCCGGCCCCACTGAGTGTCTTTGCGCTTATTCATTTAAAACCACTCCCAAGGGCAGACCAGAAAGTCAGCCATCCCCGGCCACCTGGCCCTGGAGGAGCAGCATGACAAGTCCACCAGGTCACCCCACCGGCTGCGGGAGCTGGAATTCCCACTCCAGCTCTCTGAAGCTGCTTGGGGGAAATACACACATTTCCAGGTGTGGGGGAAATACACACGTTTCCAGGTGTGTGGGGATGTTCACGCCTCTGACCCAACGTCAGCAGACCAGACATGGACGCAGATGTGGTGACCAGGAGAGCACTCAGGCTGAAACGAGAGCCCCTCATCCCACCCTGACTTGGAGAATCCTTTAGGCAGAAGAAAACGATCCAATTAATAGGGAGAATGGGGCAGTGCTTTCCTGGTCCACACCCAGGAGAGCCTCAAAGACAGGAGCAATGAGTCTCCCACCTGGTTCCCGGCAGCTTGGAGGAGTCTCATGAGCAAGGGAGAGGGGCCATCTCCACGCCGGCCCACGCTCTGTGCCCGGCATGACCCCGGTCTCTTCTCTTCGGTGCTCACTCAGGGATCAAGATCCAGCCACCCGTTCATCAGGTGAGGGAACGGCAGGTCAGAGGTGAGCCGGTTAGCCAAATCCACCTGCCTTAATGGCCTGCATGCGCTCCCTGCCTCGGCCAGCCAGTGAGGTGGGCAGAGTTTCACAGGCAGGTGGCCAGCACTGCGGAGGCCCTGACCCTCACTTCTGCTCTGTGGCTCCGGACTCCCACGGAACCTCTCTGATGCTGTCTCCTGTGCTCAGCAGGAATGACAGTCTGGCATTGCAGGATCATTGAGTAAGCACAGAGTGGGAGGCTAGTGGGGCTGGCACGCAGTAGGGGCACAAGGAAAGTGCGGGCTATGACGGTTTTTCCTGCCCTGCTCCCGACTGTCAGATCTTGGATGGCCTGTCTCATTGCCAAGTTCTAGGTCAGCTAAAAACAGGCAGACCGGGCCTCACCCTTCAAATCCTACTGATTCTGTGTCCCCAGTCAAGCCCATTCCCCTTCTGGGTCTCCGTTTTCTCCCATGGGGAATGAGTCTTAGGCAGAATCCTGTCACCCATCCTGGCCTCCCTCTACCCCTGGGGATTTTCCAAAGTGGGGGTGCAAGGAGAGGGCCCGCCTGGCAAGGAGCCTGACTCACATTGTTGTCATACTTCTTCGCTTTGGGTTGAGCGAGATAACCTCAGGGCTTACCTCTTGCTGAAGAAAGCTCTGACTGGCAGTTAAGTGTCTTTGATTAATAAAAAATAGGAGAAATGAATTAATCATGACTTAAATGCAGCATGTTTGGGAAACAGAATCTTTAAGAAGTCAAATTCCCTGGGGCCAGGAATGGGGGAGAAAGGTATCCTTGAGGCTAAGAAGTTGGAGTCCCTGGGGTGAATGTCCAGGAGCCTGCCAGTTGTGGACAGAGGACCAGTGTGGCTGCTGGGGGCCTGTGGGCATTGCTGCTGGGGACCAGGGGCTTGGTCCCTTTAAGGCTCCTCTTCCCCAAGAGCCCCAGGCCTGTGCGGAGGAGGACATGCATTATTGAAAGCGCATTTCAATACCTATTCACTCTCCTCCTCCTCCTGTGGGTGGCAATCACAGTTTACATAATCTGTCTCTCTGTCCTCCCAGGCAGCTGCTCCCTTCTGGCTGAGTGGTTAGAGGAGGGGAGGGGGAAAGGGAGAGGAATGAACTCTGTGCTGAGCTGCAGGTAGTGGCTAGGCTGTCTTGGAGGGGAGGGGAAGGAAGCAAGTGCTGACGTTGCCCAGCCCTGGATTCGAGCGTCACTCTTGTGCCATGTGACCTTTGCCTTCCTTTCCTCCAGTGACCTCGATCCACTCCCATTGCCTCCGTAATGGCTCCATGCTGATGGCTCCCAAAGCTCCATTTCCAGCCCAAACCTCTCTTCCGAACTCCAGGTTCAGGAGAACCTTCTCTTGTCCTTCCATAAACAGCTTAAGGGACAACTGTGTGTGTGTGGTCACGGGGAGATCAGACTCAGCACATTCCAAATTGACCCTGTCAGTTTTCTCTCAGATCATTTATCTACCCATCTCTCCATCCACCCACCACCCATTCAATTGTTCATCTCTCATCTTCACAGTCAACCATTCACTAAATTGCCTATCCATATCTGTCTAATCTGTTCACTCATGCATCTATTATCCATCCGTTCAACCATCCATTCAACCATCCATCCACCTGACCCTCTATCCATCCATCTGTCTACCAAACCATCCATGCACTCACCCACTCATCCAACCATCCACTGATCTATCCACTCGCCCACACATCCAACCATCCAACCACCCAACCATCCACCTACCCATTCAGCCCTCCATCCATCATTCACTAAGAGTCTAGCATTTGTCAACATCGATGGCATACTAACGGGCAAGATAGGCCCTGAGTTTGTGCTCTTAATATTTAAAGTCCTGTTAAAGAGACAGACGACTAAATAAAAAATTATACTAAATTGGGAAATTATAATGTAAAGGGAAGAATAGGTGCTGCAGGAATGGAGTGAGGCACCTGACACATCTTTGGGGGATCAGAGGAGCTTTGTTTTGTTTTGTTTTAAGAGAAAAGAGAGAAGGGGTAGGGTTTTGAACCATCCTCCGCCCCAGCCTCGGCCCCAGTCTCCCAGGTGGCTGGGATTACAGTGCCTGGTGCTGTGCCTGGCCTGCTCCAGTTGGCCTGAAATCCGAGCCTGGGCCTCCCATGTGGCCCCAGCTTTGTTCAGTGGTGCCCTTTGAGTGTGACTGGGCCAGAGATGACTTATTTTTAAATTCACGATAGAGCCTGTGCACATGCGCAGATGCAAGAGAGAGAAGCGCCTCCCACAGGAGGAGACCCATCATGCCATGACCCCTTCCACCAGCCCTCCAGCTGTCCCGCTGCTGGGGTCCTGGCACTTGGCACATGCCAAGTGTGCTTTCAGGCTGGGCACCCGAGCGAGGTGGGCATGTGGCTTCTGACTTTTTCTTTTTCCTTAAAGAGATGACATGTAGGATGAGATTTGAGAGCTGAGAAGGAGTGACCCTACCCCTTCCCAATATCCTGACTCCGTTGCTGTCTTGGTCTCCATCCTCGTCCTCGGGAGGACTTGCCCTACCCTGTTCGTGGTCCTCGTGGAGTGAGTGGGAAGGTCACATTGTCACCAGCTCCAGCCTGGCTGTGGGATTGGGTGAGGGATTAGTTCGCTGATATTTGATCCTGGGACTTCTCTGGAAGCCTTGAGAATGGGGTGCCCTACTTCCATGGGGGTACTCTGCTGCTAGGAAGGCGGAGGGTGTCTGACCCTGAGGGAGAGCCCGCCTAAGTGTGACACCGACAGGTAAGGCAGAACAGAGGCTGCTGAGAGATAGGGCCTCGAGGCCGTCGGAGTCCCTGGTTGAGGTCTGCGCCCCGGTCGAGGTCTGCAACCCGGTCGAAGTCTGCGCCCCGGTCGAGGTCTGCGCCCCGGTCGAGGTCTGCGCCCCGGTCGAGGTCTGTGCCCCGGTCGAGGTCTGCGCTCCGGTCGAGGTCTGTGCCCCAGTTGAGGTCTGTGCTCTGGTCGAGGTCTGTGCTCTGGTCGAGGTCTGCGCCACGGTCGAGGTCTGCACCCCTGGTCGAGGTCTGTGCTCCGGTCGAGGTCTGTGCCCTGGTTGAGGTCTGTGCTCTGGTCGAGGTCTGTGCTCTGGTCGAGGTCTGCGGCCAGCGATGTCAGCCGTTCCCTTTCTCTTTGCCTTTGGAGTTGGGTTTCTGTCACTTGCAGCTAGAGTCTCATTAACAGCAGGAAGCATTTCCGTGTTCTTTGTCTCATCTGATTTTCACAACGGCCCTAGGAGGCTGTTTGCAGGTGATGAAATGAAGCTCAAGCCGCGGACTCAGACTCAGGTCTCCAGACTCTCAAGTGCTTTCTCTTCGGGAGGTCAAGGGTGCTGGAGAGTATGACTTAGATTTGAGAGGAGAGGACGGAGGTAGAGGAAATTGAGGACAAAACCCAAGCGCTACCTTTTGATCTGTGAAGGGACCAGTGGGGAAGAAAAAGGTAGGATGGAACGAGGAGGAAGAGAGGTGATGAGGTCTATAAGGGAGTGAGTTGGACTCGGGTACTGTGGGAGCAGAGGAAATGTGGCATTCACATTCCCCGTGCCCAGCCAAACGAGTGGCCGCTGAGCGAGTGGGCCACTGGAGAGGACCTTCCTTTCCACAGTGAGCCCACATTTCATGGCACGGCCGTGTTTCAAGGTCTGACTAAGAACCTCACCTCCTCCATGAAGCCCCCAGGCCCCTTCCTTGATGCTCCACAGCACCGTCCACTTTCAGCCTCCCCATTTTCTCATTTAAGTGCATGACTCATCGCCCTGCCGGGAAGTCCGGGCCTGCTTGTGTTCAATGAGACCAAGCTCCTTGTCCCCTGCCTGGCACCCAGCAGGGCCTGGTACATCTAATGGAAAATGGGAGTTGGAGGGAATCAATGTCCAGGTAAGGAGTACAGTTAGGATGTGAATTAGAGTGACAGAGAGAGGGAAGGTGAGCCGAGACGCAGAGACGGAGAGAATGAGAGAGACCGAGTCAGCCTGGGGTGGAGGTGGAGGGAAGGGAGAGGCCTGGAAAGGAGCGGCGGGCAGTCCTGGACTGGACGTCCGAGAGACTGCTGGCCTTGGCTGGGGGTCAGCGGCTGTGCCTCTGCTGTTCTGTGGAAGGACTTGGCTTGCTGGAACCCTGTCAAGTTAGGAGACATAAACCGCGTGGGGCGATGGGGGAGCTGGTGGCCCAAGGAGGGTCCCGGAAGCTCCCCTCCCAGCTACTGGGGCAGGGGGTGCGAGACAGCGTAAAGAGCTGCTGGGGCCTGAGCGCGCTGGCAGAGCCAGCGACTGGAACCAGGAGGAGACAGCATAGCTGGGGCGCAGAGCCACCAGGGCCTTTTGGTGCCACCACTCCTGGAGCCTCCCTGCAGGGGGTCTGCAGTGTGACCCTGCAGGAGCTGGCTTTGCGGCCCAGTCAGGAGGACACACCCTCCAGACAGCAGGCTGTTGAGCTTCTCCTCTGCTCGGGGCTGGAGGGCACGGCGCTATCCCTGTCCATCTCTGTCCCTGTGCCTCACAGCAGTCTCTTGCACCCTCTCCACAGTCCTGAGCATCATTCACACTGATCCTGTTTATTGTGTCCGCCTGTGGTTTATCGTCTATCTCCTGCTGTGGGGGCTGCTCCCTGAGGACAGCGACCCCCGTGGGTCTCTGGGTGCCCAGCTTGGTGCCTGGAAATGCTACTAAATGCTGAGTAGATTAATGAATGGAAGGACAGGTGAGGTAGTGAAGCGAGCATGTGCGTGCGTGTGCATGTGTGTGTGCGTGTGTGTGTGTGTGTGCGTGCTGGGCAGTGTTTGGAGGTGGCCTTGATAAAGGGCTTTACCAAGCACGGCTCCCAAAATAAAGGCGTCTGGGTTCCAAGATGAGAGCCCTCGAGAGGAGAAAGGCCCTTCTGGGGCTAATTGTGTGGCTGTCAGCCCGAGTGTGGGCGGCTGCGGGGACAGAGCCCTGGGAGGGAGGCCGTTCCTGCCCCACACCTGCTCTTATGCAGTGGGGGACCCTCGGGGACCTGCTGCGGCTGCGTCAGACCAGCCAGAAGGATGCCGACCCTGCTACTCAGGGAGCGGCCAGCCTTAGACTGTCGGCGGGAGGGAAGGGGCACCCAATGAGTAAACCAAGGGCTGCACCATGCTGGGCACCCTGCTGGCCACTCCTTCAGGTTTTCACTCTAGCTTGTTATTTTATTATTTTTAGAGAGATTTTTGCTATAGGGCATGTGCACTTGCTGGAGAGACGGAGAGACAGAAAGCGGAAATCACCTCCTAGGAGGATGGCTACGCCAATCCCTTCTCCTCCATTCTCCTCTTGGGATCCTGGGCACCCACACACATGTGTTTGGCATGAGTTTAAGCTGTTGGGTCTGGGACTCAAACCTCGGTTGACTATGTGGCACGCAACCTTTATGTAATCTGCTGGTCCCATTCTAACTTTTTATTTTAAGTTTACTTATTTCTCTGAGAGAGATAGAGACCAGCAGGTCCTCATGCCACCATCTACCCCCCCACCCCCCGCCTTGGCCAGTATTACAGGCGCAATCCGCTAGGTGTGCACAGGAGACCTCGGGATGTGAACCCGGGACCTTCTACGTGGGTCCAGACTCAGAGTGTTGTGTTATCCCTGCTCCACCATGGCCAGCCCTCCCTCCCTCAGGTCTGTCTCACTGACTGTCCCCATGGGCTCTGAGGACGGAGCTGTTGAAGCGATGGGAGTAAAGTGACAGCCCAGGGCCACACTGGGGGTGGAGGACGGAGCCGGGACCTGGCCCACCCTTCCCTTCACATCATGGGCACCTCACAGCTTCATGGTGGGGCACTTGCCTTCCTGTAGCCACACACCACTGCTGGGACATGCAGAGAGGGTAGGGGAGAGAAGAGCGGGAGGAGTGAGCCTCCCCCTGCAGCGCTGAGGGAGCCTCTTGGCCTTCTTCCCTTTCCTGTCCGCTCTGCTTCTCCCTGGCTGCCGGTCCAGTTTAAGATGGGAGGACTTGAACTCGGGCTCCCGGGCCACTCGGCTGCACTCCTAGCTCCACCGGGCAACGTTGAGGAAGTCAGCCCCCCACCCCGTCTGAGGCCATGCCAGCACCTGTGATGTGGCGCCAGCACTGTGGGCTTCTCAAGGCAGTTGTGAGGACCTAAGGAGGCAGAGGAAGGGACGGAGCCGCCCTGGAGAGGGGTGGCAGCCTTAGAGGCTCCAGGTGTGCCCGGGGAGACCACGGGGCGAGACGCCAAGCCCACGACCCCAATCACCCGACGTGGCTGCCCAAAATGGATCTTTACATGCAGACTCGTCCGTCTCCTGCCAGGGACTCAGCAGACATGTCGCCAAAGAGGATGTCCACATGGCGCATGAGCACATGGGAAGGTGCTCAGTGCTCGGGTCTTTGGGGGAGACAGATGCCCCAAGGACCCCTGCACTCGCCAGAATGACTTGAATGGAAAAGACGGGAGGTTCATCTGCTGCAGCTGGAATGTACACGTGCTAGCGTTTGGAAAGAAAGCGCATGCTAAGACCTGCCATGGTGGAGCCTGCGCCCCTCACCCTGAGCCGCAGCTCTGCTCTTCGGCACGTACCAGCCTAGCGTGTGTATGTGCTCTCCTAAGGCTGTTCAGGGTCCCTGGGAACGCTTTTCCTAAGAGCCTCAAGCTGAAAACAGCCAAAGCATGTTCGACGTGAGGACAGAGGAGGCCGTTGCTTAGTCGCTCATGAGTCACCGCCTGCGTGAGAGTGGATCACTCCTGGGCACGAGAATGGATCACCCCTGGGCGCGAGAATGGATCACTCCTGGGTGTGAGAATGGATCACTCCTGGGCGCGAGAATGGATCACCCCTGGGCGCGAGAATGGATCACCCCTGGGCGCGAGAATGGATCACCCCTGGGCTCGAGAATGGATCACTCCTGGGTATGAGAATGGATCACCCCTGGGCGCGAGAATGGATCACCCCTGGGCGCGAGAATGGATCACCCCTGGGCGCGAGAATGGATCACCCCTGGGTGTGAGAATGGATCACCCCTGGGCGCAAGAATGGATCACCCCTGGGCGCGAGAATGGATCATCCCTGGGCGCGAGAATGGATCACCACTGGGCGGGAGAATGGATCCCCACCGGCAGCAGCGGAGTGGAAGAAGCCCACGCGGGACGTGGAAGGAAGTCGAAGGCTGGGAGTCCAGTACTGCGGGATTTCATTGACGTGAAGGTCGGGAACAAGTCGACCAGTTAGCGGGGTGGGAGGTGGGGAGAGTGGTTCTATCTGGGGAGCGGTGACTAGGGCGGCAGCAGAGGGCGCGTGTGTTCGCAGGTTACGCCGGTGTGTTCGTAGACTCGCTCGTGAAAACCCACTGATAAACTTACGGTAAACTTGGTAAACTTATGATACAAACACTGTATGAAGTAGGTTATATTTCAGTAATATTTTTCTGATGAAAGCAATAAAACAACCCACTCACCCTTCCGTGGCCCCTCGGTCTGGGCCAGGGCCCCAGCTCTGTGGCCGTCACTCAAGGCCCTGTGTTGCCCGCATGAGCTCACCTGCCGTCACTCCGAGGACAGCGGGCAGCCCTTCCATGCACCAGCTGTTTCTCACCTCTCGGCCTCCTGGTACCCCTCTTCTCCCCGTTTTCCGCCTCTCATGCTTTCCTGAACCCCCTCCCTGTGGGCCAGGTACCCCTCCTCTCTGCCCCACCACCGCTGTCCCCCCCATGGCTTGAGTGCTGGCTGTTCCTGCCCTTGTGACTGACTGCTCCTGCTTCCCCGGCTCAGCACGGGGCCTGGCTGGGGGACAAACAGTGAATATTTGTGGGGGCGGGTGTGGAAAGCTCATTCCCATTTCAGGCTCCTGTTCGCCCCTCGGCATCTCCCCACATTTAATGCGGGTTAGCCTCCATAGTTGTCTTAGGGCAGTCTTCCAGAGATTTCTCTTCTCTGGGACGAATGCCCACTCCCAATCATGTCTTCCACATGAGGCTTCCTGTCTCCTTGTGTGAGCTCGCCACACGTCCCTCCCCTCCCCTCCCCTCCTGGGTTCTCACCACTCCCAGTTCCCTGGGGGGTCTGAGGGCAAAGGGGCGCGGTGCAGGGTGCAGGGGACAGGACCCAGGAGCCTCTCCTCAGAGGTATGCAAATATGAACTGGCCGACTGCAGCCAGGGGGCCTGGGGTGGGAGGCGGACTCAGTGCCTCTGAGCCCAGTGAGGACCGGCAGGGGACGACAGAAGCCGAGGTCCTCTGTGCCTGGCTGTCTGTGTGGTCTCGTAGCCTGCACGGTTCGAGGAAGGCGTATCCACCTCACCTCGCAGCCGAGAGCGGAAACTCAGAGAGGTAAAGGGTCTTGCCAGGAGTTTGATTTATTAGAAAAGAGCCGGAATTTGAACCCAACTTTCACTGGCTCCTAAGCTGGCATCCTTCTTAGAGCACGTTTAAGATCCTGTGATCCCATCCCAAAGAAGCCTCTGCTGTTGTGCCGGGTCCCGCCCTGGGCTGGGGCCCTCGACTCTTGGCCAGCCTGGCCTGGCTGTGAGGTCGGGACCTGAATGCGCAGGCCTCATGGTGACAGAGGACTCCTTCAAACAGGTGTAGCCGCTCCTGGGTCACCGCGGACCTCAAACGAGATGCCATGGGGTCCGGTGGTGATTTGACTCCAAACGATTTGCTCATTAGCATTCGACCTCTATTTTCAACTTGGCTTTTCATTTCCAAGTGTTTATTGATTGGAAAACTAAGGAAAGGCTCGTGAAAGTCGCTCCTCACTCCTGCCCGCTTTTTAAAGTGTTGAGTTAAATGTGCAGACGAAGCGATGTGCTGTGGTCTGTCCCCTCCAGAGCTCAGGTGAAATTCACTGCCAGGGTCAGTATGGGGAGGTGGGGCCTTTGAGGGCAGAGTCCTCACGAAGGGGTAAGTGTCAGCACCGTGGGAGCAGCTGGTGAGCATGCACCTCAGCTCCTGATAGCAGAGAAGAGTTCGGCTCCTCCCTCTCTGTCTCTGTCCTGAGTGCTTGCTTGCTCTCTGCCGTGGGTGACACAGCACGAAGGGGCCCAGCAGATGCTGGCAACCTGCCCCTGGACTTCCCGCCTCCACTGTGAGAAATGCATTTCCTGTCTTTATAAATGACCCAGTCTGTGAGGTTCATTACGGCAGCAGAGCAAGACTGAGACAAGGTACTTCCATGCACTGACAACAGTCCCATTGCCCCTGTGACCCTCAGGCCCTTCCACAACCGGGGTCCAGCTCCTGGATCCCTGGGCTCCCTAACACTGTCGGCTGAGGTCAGGGTCCATGTTGCAGAGACATGGCCTACGGGGGTACTCACAGGCTCCCACCCGTATTTCCTGCCCCTTGGAGTGAGATAGGTCATGTGACTTGTTTTGGCCAGGGGGCTGTGAAAACAATCAATGACTGTCACTTCTAGGCTGAGGTATTTGAGAATGGGTATGAGTGGGGCCAGCAGGTGGTGTGGTTAAGGCGCTGGACTCCCACATGGCCAACTGTCGTTTGAGTCCAGAACCTGGCAGCTTGCTTTGTCCCTTTCTCTGTCCTTTTCTCTGGTCAGATTAAATAATAATAATAACAATAATAATAAATAAAATTATTAAAATAATTCTTTTAAAAAACAATTATTTATTTATTTTTATTTATTCATTCATTTATTTTAATTTGACCAGGGAGAGAAAGAGAGAGAGAAAGTGGGAAAGCAAGCCACCAGGTCCAGGACTTAAACCGCGGTTGGCTATGTGGGAGTGTCCAGTGCCTTAACCATCATGCCACCTGCTGGTCCCCCTAAGATAATTCTTAAAAAAAAAAAAAAAAAAAAAAAAAAGATTGGGTGTCGTTCTCCACTCGGTTTGCCTCCCCTACTGCATAATTAGGTGGGGCTGGCTTGGATCCCTGAGTCACTGCATGGAAGAAAACTGCATGCATAGTGGCTGGCCCCACGGCCGGCTCCATATAAGGGAAAAACACATCTGTGTTTTATTAAAGCAGAGATCTGAGGATTCATGTGTCACCAGAATATAACCAAGGCACGTTGACACGAGCAGGCCCTGTAGCCTCCTCTTTCAGTGTCCTGGTACGAGCAGGCCCCGTAGCCCCGTCAGTGTCCCGGTACGAGCAGGCCCTGTAGCCCCGTCAGTGTCCCGGTACGAGCAGGCCCTGTAGCCCCCTCTTTCAGTGTCCTGGTACAAGCAGGCCCTGTAGCCCTGTCAGTGTCCCGGTACGAGCAGGCCCTGTAGCCCCGTCAGTGTCCTGGTACAAGCAGGCCCTGTAGCCCTGTCAGTGTCCCGGTACGAGCAGGCCCTGTAGCCCTGTCAGTGTCCCGGTACGAGCAGGCCCTGTAGCCCCGTCTGTGTCCCAGTACGAGCAGGCCCTGTAGCCCTGTCAGTGTCCCGGTACGAGCAGGCCCCGTAGCCCCGTCAGTGTCCTGGTACCAGCAGGCCCTGTAGTCCCGTCAGTGTCCTGGTACGAGCAGGCCCCGTAGTCCCATCAGTGTCCCGGTACGAGCAGGCCCCGTAGCCCCGTCAGTGTCCCTGTACGAGCAGACTCTGTAGCCCCCTCCGTCAGTGTCCCGGTACTTCATATGTACCCGGCCTTCTGCTCACATAGACATAGATGACACAGTGGGTGCCCTCCAGGAGTTTACAAAGAGCAGCGAATAGAAATGAGATTTTATAATACGAGGGTCAGCACCCAGCACATACAGGGGTCTGTGGGAGCCCAGAGGAAGGAGAGCAAGGCAGAGGGAAGGCCAAGTCCCCAAAGGCTTCCTGGAGGAAGGGATGTCTCAGCCGAGTCTTAATAGATGAACAGAAGTTAGTCCATGGTCACAAACTGGTGGGGTGTGCTTGGTCAGCACAACATTGAACATTTCCCCTCCTTTCAATTGACAGTATTTAAAAATGAGTTTCACATAAAAAATCTGGATTTGGGGCTTCACTCTGAAAAACCAGGATATCTATCCATGCCGCGGCTGCCCGCCTGAACGGCAGTCGTTGGCCACGGCGGGCAGTGGCTGTCCTCGGGGGTTGTGTGGAGGCTCCCGCAGTGCCTCTGTGCACCCGCTGCCTACCGGCCCCGCAGAGGTGGGTCTGCAGCCCCCGACTGAGTCAGCTGTCTGTGGACTCCCTTAGCCCGGCAGACCCTTTCCGCCCTGGCCAGGGACCAGGCTTATTAGCCACTCTCCTCCCCCGGGGCCTTGCCCCCAAGAGGATGCAGGAGACCTCAGAGGGCTCTGCTCAGGCTGCTCTGAGCCCTGGCTTCCAAGCTGGCCAGATGGGAGACGGGGGCCCAGGGATGTCCCAGAGGGCCGGAGGACCGCATAGCCTGGGACCCCTCACAGCAACGTGTGCTGGTCTAGGCTGCCCGGAGTCCGTTTCTCCTCTTGGTGACGGCCCCTTGACTTTCCTCTTTGGGGCTCCCCCCTTTCTCAGCGCGTGACCTCGGAGGCAGTGTAAGGCGGCCTTCGTGCTGTCTGCTGGCCAGGCCGGCTCGTCTGCCCCCTGGGCTCTGAACCATAAGCAGGGGATGCAAGGAGCAGGGAAACCAACACCAAACCCAACCCAAACCAAACCGTGATGGCCGGTGCACCCTAAGGGCCTAAGCCCGGCCTTGAGTCTTGCCTCCAGGCCCCGTGCTGCTTTGGCTCCTGCCCTTTCCCGAACCTGCCGGCCAGCTTCCCGGTGGTTCCGGTCCTATCCGATATCCTCTCGTAGCCCCTTTGCATCTGCGCGGTGTTGCTGTTTCCTGTGGCTTGCCGTCAGCTCTCCCTACCTCGAGCACCCCGTCTCAGAGGCTGGTGTGAGCAGTTAGGGTTCACACCCGATCCCATGGGACGCCAGGCTGGCACAAGCCTGACCTTCCCCATCTGCTAGAGCCACTGGGTCATCTTTGCTGGCCCAGCCTCAGCTGAAACAGGCTGCCTGGGATCTGCTCTGGCCATCCCCTGGCGGCGGACTGCTGTACTGATGCTGCCCCGGCCCCAGGAGCCTGGCCCAGTCTGGAGACTCCTAGTCTCCTGCCCAGCAAGCTCGCTCCTTCTTGGGAGCCTGTTTTGTCTGCCCCAGGACGAGGCTTGCCCTGGAGGCCAGCGGGCCCTGGAGACATCCCTGCCTTTGGGCCCGAACAACTCTGGAGCCGTGGGAATCATGCTTGGCGGGGCTAGCTCCCTGCCTGGTCGGGGACCACCTGTTTTTGCCCCCTTGTGTCACCTCACTCGGACTGTACTCACTTTCCACCTAACAAGTGTAACAGGTTTGCCTTTTAACCTTTAATACATACATTTTAAGAGGGATCATGAGATCATTCTCATAAACAAGAAGCCGGTATCACGCTCTGTAAATGGCAGTTAAGGCAAAACATGAATGCATGGAAAATAAAACACGGTTATTCAATTCCAGCTAGACACTGCTGCCAGCTGAAGGCTGAGCCTCTGTTGAAAAGGAAGATCCCCACGTGTGAGGGAGTGTTAAGTAGATGCTAACCTTCCACTGAGTCATTCTTCTGGATGTAATCAACTGAACAGACTGTAACTGTCTCCCAGTGGTATTTAACTGGGGCCTGAGTAACTCGCAATCGCTCGCGCACGCCGGGGTTTGATCCTGCTCGGAGGTGATACTGCCTCAGCTCCTGTCTGCTCCGGGAGCAGCTGACCCCCTCGCTGCCCGGGCCCACCACACACAGGCCTGGCACCTGCTTTATCCCTGCGCCCGGGCTTGGTCCTGGGCCCCACCATCTCAGGGCGTTCAAGTGGAGACAAGGTTGCCAGAACCACCGTCCTGAGCTCGCCGAGTGACGGAGCCCGTGCTGGGTGTCTCACACGGCTCATCTCCGTGTCGCCACATCCCAGTCAGTTCAGGGTTCCGTCCTCCCCGTACCGTTCATTTACTTAGTATTTCTCTTCAAATTGAGTTGCTTTTAGAACAGTGTATCTTTTCATTGTCAAAGGCAATGCTGCGTGACTTCCATAAACCACAGCTCCGTGTGCTGCTCATGTATTTCCAACACGCATCAGTTATGAGCTAGCAATTGCGCGTTCATCCACAGGCCGCCTAAGGTCACCTGGTACAGCACCGACACCCGCGGCCAGCGCTGGGAAACACCGCAGCCCTTAGCTGGTGTGGGCTTCCTGAGCCGGCGCTTTGTATGACAGATAAGCGTGGGGAGCTCAAGCGATCACCTGCCTGCAGCCCCACAGGTGGGGAGGCGCGGGGCTGAGCCCTGAATCCCGTCCGCCTCCGAAGGCCTGGCTCTTCAACACCAGTGCTTTTCAAAAGCCTTTTTTAAATTCAAAGAATCCTTTTAAGATGAAAATGTGTGTGGAAATCAGAAAACAGAAAATTCCTTCAAAATAAAACAGAGTGAACATTTGTGATCGAAATAGGGTTGAGGACCCAGGGCACCTTTCTCAGGCCCTTCCTTTCCTCAAATCCACCTCAGAATGGCCCTTGAGAACCTTCTTAGAAGCCCAGAACTCTGAGGAACATTCTTTTAAATGCATGCCTCACACCCTGTCCCTTGACTGCATTTAGTCCAATTTTCCCTGTGAGCCAAACTCCTGAGGGGCAATTTCTGGATCGATGTTATCTTTCCAGACCGGGCACCTCTACCTTGGACCGTGGCCATCTTGAAACCTTGAAATTTTCCATCTTGCCATCTTGAAACCTTCCATTTACTTTCTAGGCCTTACTCTGACCTAATTATTCATTCATCGAACACTGATGTCTAATCTGTACCCAGATACTTGGAGGGCACGAAGAAGCTGAGCAGGATGGAGTACATTGTTTTCTTCAATGGGTTCCCAGACCAGCATGGAAGACCTACTCGGGCATGACCAAGTCCGTGGGCGCAGGCAGCCTGGGCTCCCTGAAGCTCACCGTGGGGTTCCTGTCTCCCTAAGGTGGCTGGTTGCATCCTGTGGTGGGCACAGCCCGATACAGGGCCAGCTGCAGGACCCCAGGAGCCCTGATGCCCTCCCCGCTGTGCTGCCAGACGTCTCGGCTGGGTTCCCTCTGTGGTTCTGGGTCACTGTTCCCTTCAGCAGGGACCCCATGTGAGCCTGGAGTTAGGCTCCGCCCCACTCAGAGCCCCAGGTGCTCCTCAGCAGGGAGATGGCTTCCAGCTGTCTCGGTCCCTGCAGGTAGTGCTCTGCTGGGCTCCTGGCCTCGGCCTGCTGCTTTTCCCCTCTGCTGAGTCTACATGACCCTCCCACTGAAGGAGGCACTCCTGAAGGGCCCTTCTGTGCCAGGAAGAGGGATCTGTTGCCTTAAAAATAAGGAAAGATCCTGGCAGAATTCTACTAAGTTTCAAAGATACCTAAGGGAGAGCCAGCCTCGCGGTATCCCTGGGCAGAACAAGACTGCCGTCCCTTCCCTCAGTACTGCCTACGGGCCTGGCTCTCTGAGAATCTGTCCTCAGAAGGCCTTGCTGTCCCCAGAATGTTACGCTGGGGTCTCCCCTGTGCTATGGGACCAGGTTGAAGCTAGGCACAAGTTCCTAGAAGCATCTCCTCTGGGAAGCGTGAGAGCGTGGTCTGTTAGTAAACTCAAGGCAACTCAAGCCGAGTCAGCTTAGGTCAGCTCTACCCAAGCAAAGCCAAGTCACCCGACGTGACGCCACACACCTCACCTCACCGCAACGCAGGCCCACCGTGCGCGTCCCTGCCTGTCCACACTCCAGCTTCGGCTGGGGGAAAGGCAGAATCCAACAGTTACGGGCACCATCTGGGCGCTGGAGGGGGTCTCTGTTTCAAACCCACATTCCAGACTCAGACTTTCCCTGGAGCTGAGGAACCCCCTGCACAAATGGACAGAAAAAACCTCCTTTTTGGCCCAGAGACAGGCAGCCAGTAGCTGGGTCTACAGAGTCTGCCTCTGAAGACTTTCACACCACCGTCCTGGGGGTCTATGGCTTGAGACCTCGGACTGCAGAGCCAGGCGGGTCCGGTTTATATGGGTCCTAAGTCACTAATTCATTCGTTCATTTATTCACAAACGTGCACTGAGCACTCACTGAGTGATATGTTGCCAGACACCTCTCGGCAACGTACTATTCAATTCCCATTGCATTCAGTGTGGGTGTGGGACCATCCCGGATTCCGGAGCCCAGGCTCTTTGCACCTCGTCCGATGGTCTCTTAGCACAATGGCACAGAATCTATAACGCAGGCTAAAGATCACCGAGAACTTACACATGCACATCCTATATGGAGCAAAAGGGTGGACTGATGAATATTTTATGTAAGGGCAAATTCCACTCAACCAGTTTATTAGAATTCTTTGAGAAGTGAACTATCTCTTCCTAGACTAGAGAGATAAAGGGTGACTTTCACAAAAAGCCTTTGTCAAGTTTCCATCCCAAAGCCTATTAATAAAATTGATTCATTATAGAATTGGGCAGAGGTGGGTGGTGAGTGGGAGGGAGTCTATTTTTGCCTGGATAGAGAACTGGCTTAGAGACAAGGAAGAAAGTGTGGAGATAAATGGGTGCTTTTCAAAGGGAGAACTTCGGTTCCCCACGAATCAGTGCTGGGTACGGTCTTACGTAACACTCAGTCCACACGCCCCAAGCATACGTGTGTGCGGGTCTCACACTGAACGTGGTGGTGGTGGGATGTTGACCCAAACAAGCCAGCGTCAGCTCTTGTGGAAGGGCCCTTGGAAGGAGACGCTCAGTGGCATTCAGATTTGCAGAGGAGACGCTCCTCGGCCTGAGATGCCATGACACTGGGGTAATGCTGAGGAAGGTGGCTGTGGGCACGGAAAAGCCCCAGAGGGCAATCAGAAGATTGGCTCTAGTGCCACCTGCTCTGTCGGATTCTCTGTGTGACACTGGGCGGCCCCTCCCCTGTCTGGGTCTCCGTTTTCCCCTCTGTACAATGAGGGCTTGGAGGACAATCGTAAGGGGTGGTGCTCGGAGCAGAAGACGATGACTTGAAACAGGAATGGCTAGGAGAGTCTCCATTTGCAGTGGCAGGAACGTCTCCTGTCCTGCTCTGTGTGGGGACCTTGCTCTCTCTCCCTGTTATTTGTGAGCAGTGACGATGAGCCAGAGAGCCATGAGGTCTGCGATGCCGGGGCGCAGAGCCCAGCCTGGAATCCCTCAGTGGCTTTCGCTGCGGATGACTCAGCGTCATAAATAGCTCCCATCTGGGTGAGCAGCGATATCTATAGCGATCGGGCGAGCTCTGCATCCACGCACACTCTCTCTGTGCAAATACGCGGCGCGCTGTGTGCTAAATACGAGTGGCCTGGAGACGTTCCTCCTCTTAAGAGACTATTTGGTATGAAACTGAAGACTATTTATTTAAAGAAACAAGTTTACAACTATGCAGGCTGGATTGCTGGTGGTGGGTGTTGGGAAGAGGCGGTTGGACGGACCGCCCTGCGTGTGAGCTGAGCTTGGCCGGCCACCTGGAAGAGGAGCGGAGGCTGACTGCTCCACCCTCGTCCTCTGTCTACAGAGGGGTGTAGCGGCGCCACACACAGTCGGGGTGTGCAGCTCACCATTGTGGGAAGCCATGGCCTAGCAGAAGGAGCACAGTGCCCGCTGGTGACCAGGGCCTCGCCCCGCCCTGCTCTGTCATTGACCTTGGGCAGCTCATCACGCGTTCATTCTTCAGACACGAAGCAAGCGTCCACGTGCACACAGGCCACTGGGTTAGACAAGGAAGTCAGTCGGGATTCGGACTCAGCCGCCTACCAGCCACGTGCCTTGAGCAAGTCCTTTTCCCTCTCTGAGCTTCAGTCCTCGTCCGGGACTGGAGCTAACTATCCACCTCAGGGTTTAGGGGGAGCATTGAATAAGATAATACCCTGGAAAGTGCTTCTCTGTTGTAAGCGACTCTGAAAACGCAAGCTAGCCCCATTCTACCACATTGCCCAATCACTTTGTCCCATTCCGACCTGGGCGTGTTCTTGGCGATAGCAGAGGGACACGCCATCACACCTGGGGCGCCCTGAACACCACCCAAGGGTGTTACCTGGGCGGCTCTCCTACCTTTGCTTCCTGGCCGAGCTGGGACACGGAGGCCTTCAGGAGCAGAGCACGACAGGGAGCATGGCAGGTGCACGACTTCCTGGAGGGGAAGAGAGGACGTGGGGTCAAGGGGAGCCTGTGAGAGCTGGCCTTCTGAAGGGGCAAGGCCCCGGACCTCCCCGGGCCACTGCTGCTTTGGGTTCCATGTAAGACTAACTACGGTGCTTTATGGGGCCCTGTGTGGCATCAGCCTCAACTCCGCCCACCTCACCAGAGCTGACAGCAGGTGGCCGCCGCTCCCTGGTTCAGGCAACACTCGTGCGCTGTTGCCTGCGCCGTGCTCTGACAGCGTGAGCTCTGGTCAGTGTCCATAGGCTAGAGTGACTGTTCGTCATATCTGGTTTTAGGCTCCAACTTTGGGGACAGCCGTTACGCCTCTCTGAACCTCATTTTCCTCATCTGTAAAATGGGACTTCTATTAATAATAGTAGCACTCCTTCATAAAGTGCCACCTAAGTGCTTGTTATTGTGGTGGTTAAACAAGACCAAGTCTGCGATGATACTGGTGATGTGCAGCCACCTCCCTCTGCTTCTTCCGGGGCACCACACATTCCTTACAGGGCAGGTGCCGGCTCCCAGGTGATCTAGTTCCTGGGCTTTGTGTCAGGCCTGACAGCGCCAGTAGGAGTTGGTGGACAGCACTGCCTGGTGAGCTTGCTAGCTTTGCCTTCACACAGGCAGGGTTAGCGAGGCTGCTGCTCCATTAGGGCCAGGGGCTACTGAGGAAGATACAGGTGTGAAGAGGAGGTGACCTGACAGGGCCACACGGAGTGGAGCTGGGATGGGGACCCACTCAGCCCCAGCTCTCTGCTGTAGCCGGGGCCTCCCTGGTTGGGCGCCAAGGCCTGGTGAGTGTGGGCCCTGCATACAACCTCACCTCCTCCCCAACTGCCTATTTCCTCTTCTTCCTGTAACCCTAGTCCTGCTCATGGTGGCCCAGGAAGCAAATGCTTCTTTTACAGACGGGGTCTCAGTGCAGGTTTTCCCAGACCTCAGGGCAGCGTGGAGCGCTGCAGGGACTTTGAGAGAGATTAGCTGACTCTAGACCCTTCACATGGCCAGGACCTCCCTGGAAAACAGCAGTCCAGCTCCTTGGTCTCGACAGCAGGACCATGCTTACCTCTCTCCCCGGTACTATCACCTCCTAACACAACTCCGAACCCTCTCGCCAAACCACTCCTGGAATAGGAGCTCCACGAGGCAGGGCCTGGCTGCTTCTCCAGAGCCCGGCCCCTCGTAGGACTCAGGGATCTGTCGAGTGGGCCAGGGACTGAATGAGTAGCTGAGTGGCCGAGTGACTGCCAGGCCATGCTCTAACTGCCGGCGACACAGCAGTGAACAGGGCCAGGTGCCCTTGCTCTGAGAGCTGACTGCATTTGAATGTCCAACTAGCACCTGCCCTGACGGCGGGCAGGGGGTGGAGAGGGGTTGCAGAGGGAGCCGGCCACCTCTGCCTGCCGCCTACCGGAATGGGTATCTCAGAGCAAAGGGCAGGTTCCTGTCCCCGGGCAGGCCCCCCTGCGCAGGGTTCCCACCCTAGTCCCAGCCCAGTGAAGACCTCCTCTGCCACCTGACTGCTCCTAAACCATGTCCACGTAGTCTTGCGCCCTTACCGTGGCAACACCAGCTTCTACCCACTCCTCCTCTGATTGGGCTGGACAGCAAGGTGCAGCCAGGGCCTTCTGACCACCAGACTTGCCCAGGGGACCTGGGGCTGCAGAGCAGCTGTGCCCCTGGGCTCGTGGGGGCAGGCTGATTGAGCAGCGAGGGAGGGTGGTCTGGACCCTGGGAGGACTCTGGACTGGGAATTGTGATCTCGGGGTTGACGAGCTGAATGACCGTGGGTGAGCGTCATTCTCCATGGACCTCAGCTTTCCCTTCAGTAAGATAAGGAGTTTGAACCAGACTCTAATACTGTCTTGTTGGATTTTTAATTTTTTTCATGCTTATTGGATGACTTTTTGTGGACAGATTATTTTATTTATTTTTTAAAAATTTGCCAAAGGGTGCATGTGATCTCTGGAGAGAGATGGGGGTGGGGGGAGTAAGAAAGCACGCCCATAGTCACGCTGTGGTCTCTTCTCTTCCATTTCTCCCTGCTTTTGGGATCTGGGGCATGTACGCATAGGTGCCCAGCATGTGGTTCAAGGTCTGGGACTCAATCCTGCAGTCAGCCTGCAGGATCTGGTCACCCTAACACTACGTTACTGGCTGGCCCAGCAGATTTCAGGGTCAGACTCAGGGATTCAAACCCTGGTTAACCGTTGCTTCACGCTGACTCTGGATTTTATCCTCTCTGTAGAATGGCTAGATCTCGCTCCGACTTACCCAGGCCATGAGTCCGTTGAAATGGCAGAAGCGGAAGTGCTTTAGAAATGGAAGGGGCTGCCCTGGGAAGGCCATCCATTTCTTTCTTTCGCTCGGGCTGTCCTAAGTAACAGCTTACTGAGCCGCCGCCACCGGCAACGACAGCGAGCGTGCTGAGCAGTTTCTCCTCACATCGTCTGTTTCCCGTCCCTGCGGCCCCAGAACGGGCCTGTCATTACTGTTCTCAATTTTCAGATGGACAAAATGGGCAGGTACGGGAAGAGCTTCGCTAGGTTCCCCAGCTTTGAGATGAGCGTCTGCAGTGCAGGGAGGGGTCCGCCGCAGGACCTCTCTCCTCAGCCTGGGCTCTTCCTCTTGCCGGTCAGAACTAACGGAGTGTGTGGCAGGCTGGGAAGAAGTGTAGCGTTTAATGAGCACCTTTCACGTACCAGGAGCCGACTGGCCTCTGAGGTCTACCGTGTACGCCCATCACCAGGGGAGTGATCAGAGGCAGACTTCTATTCAGCGGGCTGGAACGCAGCTGAGTGTCTGCATTGCTAATAAACTCCCAGCAACGTCGCTGCCGGGCCGCGGACCACACTTTGCAGGCAGGTGATGGAGGGCTTCCGTGTTACCTTACTGACTCCCGGGGACTAGGTCATAGATGGGAGATGGAGGCCTGATGCACATCGCTCAGGTCTCACGGCATTCAAGGGTCTGACCAAGGCCGGCTTGACACTGCAGTGCCCGGGCTCACGGGCCCTGCCTCACCTCCAGGCAGTGCTGTGTCTGCTCTGGGCTCCCGTCTGCATAGCTGAGGCTGCGGCAGGCTGGGAGCCCCCTGCAGCAGATTCTCCGCTGGCTGCTGGCTCAGAGTGGGAACAGGGCCCTGGCCAAGCGACCCTGCAGGTGGGGTCTGAGGGTCCCATTAGGACTCTCACATGCACGGCTCACTGTGTACCGCGCCCATTGTGTGCTCTCCTGTATCATGTCTCTACTCAACATTTTCATGCTTCATTCGCTGCAGAGTTTTTGCATTAGTTATTTGCTATGTCTTGAAAACATAGCAAAGATGTTTTGTATCTTGATGACTGAGTTTTCAAGCATCCCCTTCTACTTCATCTCTCTTACTGCCCTTACCCTAGTCCTAGCTGCCCGGTGTCTCCCTCCTCCTGCAGCCTCTTGGCACTAGGGTGCTGCCTGAGAGGCACCTGGGGCCCACCACGCAGCCAGCATTGAGGAGCTGCTTCCCGGCAGGTGGGCCCTGCACCTGCACCACCCCGCCCGCCCTTGGCTGGCCTTCAGAGATGGCAGCAGGACTGTGGGCCTGAAGAGCCCAGGGGCTGACTGACATGGGCTTTACCCCACCGCGGCCGTCCTGGCTGTGAGACGGACGACTGAACCAGTGTTCAGATTCTGCCGCCCCTGTGCTTGAGACCCACACAGCCTTCGAGGCCCGCCTTCCAGGCTCTGCAGCCTCTCCGTGCTCCCTGTCTGCCGCCCTCCCTGGCTTACTTGTTTTCTTTTCTTTACTTCTCTTTTTTTTAAGAGACACTTTTGCTATAGGGCGCATGTGTTGGAGAGACAGGCAGAAATCAAGAAATCACCCCCCGGGGGGATGGCCATGATGCATTCCCTTCTCCTCCATTCTCCTCTTGAGATTTTGGGCATGCATGCACACATGCCTGGCTTTAGTCTTAAGCCACCAGGCCTGGGACTTGAACCATGGCTGACTACTTGGGAGACCAGCAGCATAATCATTATGCCATTTGCTGATCCCCGCTTCCCTGTCAGGCTTTTTCTTGCCCCAGGGCCTCTGCGCTCTCTATCCCTTCTTCTTATACAGGTGTCCCATACCGGCTTCTCGTCACTTGGATGTCAATTGCAGTCCCTCTTCCTGAAGTCTTCCCTGACCACACATTTCAATGCTCCACCCTCCTCAGCATGTTCCCCTTTCATTTCCTTCCTGGCGTGTATGTGACCTGGCGACATTCTTTCGCAGGTGCTTGGCCTTCCCATTAGAGTGAGCGCTCAGGTAGGCAGAGGCCTTGCCGTCTTCATCTCCTTCTTTCTGGCTCCGAAAACATGTACTGGCCGTGACAGGTGCTCAGTGAGCACTGATGCACCGATGAGCCATGCCCTGGGCTTCGTTCTCTGTCTTCGGGAAATGGGATCATACCCCTCACCCCACGGGGTTGCTGCCAGAGTCCAGAGAACATTGTGGAGCATCCACTGGGTGCCTGTCAGTCTGCAAAACAACCCCGCGAGGTCCAGCAGCATCGCCCCTGTGTTACGGGCAATGAATTGGACACCCAGAGATATACAGGGGCTTGCCAAGGTGGCCCAGCTGGGAGGGGCAGGGCTGGGCGCCGTCCCACTGGTGGAGCACCGGGCCCCAGCCTTGCAAGTAGTCACAGATGAGCGGGTGCGGCTCCTCTGAGTCCCGCCATCTGCTGCTTGAACTGCAAGACCCTCGTCGCCTGCCTGGCTGTCACAGCTTCTGACAGTCAGAGACAGGAATCCTAATGGCTGTTTTTTGTGGAACACAAAGGCCTGCCTCTTGCGAATGCAGAGATATGTTTCCTCCGCAGCGGCAATTACCACGCTGAATGTCTGGGAGCGGCTTGCGGCTTGCAGGCACCTTACCAAGATTAACTTCTGCACCCACTGCAGCAGCACCAGCTGCAGTCTGAGGGGGAGCGGGGGACGTGTGGGCAGCAGGATCTTTGGTCACAGGTGGCCTCGGGGTTTGGAGGGGCTCGAGACCCCCAAGTCAACACCTCTAGAAGTTTGGTTCATTTTCTTGAGACTGATTCTCCACTGTCCTAAGTGCCTGACCTTCTGGGGGAGTCGAGTTTTCTGCCATTTCCTGCCTCAACTGACCATCGATTCGGCAATGGATTCCATAGATATCTACTGAGGAGGTCCTTGGCCTTCTCTGAGGCTCTAAGGATGCAGTGGTAGAACAACAGATGCTCTACCTTTGCCTTCCTACAGAGAGTAGGTCAGCAGGGGAAGATGGCAGAGTCCTGCCAGTGACTGCTGTGTGACCAAGGGAAGTCCCCGTCCCTCTCTGAGCCTTTGGGTTTTACCTTCTCTCCACTCCTAACCCCTGGCTTTAAAGTCTCTGATGGTCCCTGATTGCTTATAGAGCAAGATGGGCATCTCCGGCCGGGGGCTCAGGGCCCTCGGAGTTGGGCTGCAGTCGGCATGTCCTGCACATGTTCCTCACTCTTCTGCCCGGTATGCCCCATTTTTATATAGCAACGCACAGGCATTTCTAAGTGCCAGAACTGTTGAGTGCCTCATGTTTTTAATCCCCACTGAAACTCCTTGAGGTAAGTATTTGGATTCCTGCCATCTCCATCTTAAGGATGAGGCCATCGAGATACACCAAGGTAATAACTTGCCTACGCCTTCACAGCAACCAAGTGGCAGGGCTAGGATTTGAACCCAGGCCGCCTGCTCTTGGCCTTGCAGTTCACCACTACCATGAGCAGCCTCTCTGTCTACCTGTGCCCCAACCCACTGCCCTTCTTCCCCGGGTACAGTTCAGCAGCAGAGCCTTCCTGATGCTGCCCAGAGTGAGCCTACTCTTCTGGTCTATTGTTCCCACAATGCTTTGCACAGGCCTGCTCCTCGGCAGCCCCATAGGCCGCCGTAGACACGGCTGCTTTGGTTCTGGTTTGTGTCTGGTCTCCTTGGCTGAAGACCGAACTCCTCAATGCGGGGGAGGCCCCCTGCCTCCTCTGTGGCCAGCTCAGCAGCCCCTATCATCCCTTCTCCAAGGAACGACCAGAGCCATCTTTTAGAAATAAAACCAGTTTTAATCCTCCCCTGCTTAAAACCCCCCAGCAGTAATTCACTGCAGGTAGAATACAAATGGCAATGTGAGACCCAACCACAGCCCAGAAGGGTCAGTGTGAGCTAGCCCTGCGCCCTCCCACCTTCCCCTGCCACACCCCCTCTCTTACTCTGCTCCAGCCCTGCCGGCCACCTGCTCTTCCCCAAACAGCCCAGGCTCACGTTTGTCTGAGTTGTCTTCTCTCTCTGGAACGTTCTGCTCTGCATTCTCACAAGACTAACTCCTTGTTATTCAGGCCTTGATTCCGCGTCATCTCAGACAAGCCTTTGCTATCCATCTGTCTGTTTAAGTAGCTTCATGCTTGATTTTTAATTATTATTGATGAGTGTCTACCATGTGTCCATAGGCCCTAGGGGGCAGGGGTCTGAGGAGTCCTGTCCTGCTTTATCCCAGCACCTGGCGCAGTGCCTGACGCACAAGGGCCACTCAGTGAGTGCGCGTCTTGAAGAGCAGGTACTTAGCAAGTCCCTTCGGGACCCTACACGGCAGCTCTGCTGGGCCCAGGTAACCCATTACATCTCAGTCGGTCTCATGCCAGGCTGATAGCTGGGAAGCCTTCATAGGCTGGAGTTCACGGTCTTTACCCCTCCCCACGCATACAGCCCCAGCAGGAAGGCCGTGTTATCTACCGCCGGCTGTAAGGGCCAGGCAGGGCCGACTTCCTCCTGCAGGGATGCCGAAGCTCCCTGCGTGATCTCATTCGTCCACCTGAGATGGAGGGAAACTCATGAGCTACTTCCCCATTTTGCAGGCAAGGACTTCCCTGCAAAGTAAAAATGCTGACTTGTGAAGTGAGAGCCCCAGAGCTCGATTAGGGCACACGAACCCGTCACGGCCGTCACATCGCATCAGTAACAGGAGAGATTTTATGCTCCACAAAGGCCCCAGAGCTCTGCGTCCTGCCAGGGCCCGGGTCAAGCACGACTCACGTAGCACCTGCGAGAACCTGCAGTCTGTAGCAGAGGGGGAAGGAGGCTTCATGTGCCCCCGTTAAGGCGAGCGGAGCCGGCACAAACCCCCAGAAATGAGTCTGGGCGCCTGACCGCAGAGCCCTCTCCTGTGAGAACCAGACCAGCCAGGAGGTCGCACCAAGGCCAGGCCGTCGGTGCCAGCTGGCTTGGCTGCCTTCAGAAGGCCGTGGGAGGGTCTCAGAGACCAGCTGTCACCCATGGCCACCCACTGGAGAGCCAGGAGAGAGAACTCCTTGTCTCACTTCCCCTCTTCCTTCCAGCCTCACTGAACTGAGGAAGAAAATGGCATTTCCTGTTTATGGGCCAAGGATCTCCAAGGTCTCATCTTCTGGGCAAAATGGTGAATTGAAAAGGGTGCTCAGCCGAGTTCAGAGAGCTCGTCTCTAGTCTCTGTGAAACTCTGGGAGAACCCCTCCTATGTGCACCCTGGTCTTCCTCATCCGTAAGATGGGGCTGTTGGCCTTGGTGATTCCGAACCAGTGATTCTGCTAACTTCAAGCCTCTAATCTTACTCATGTTCAGATGACTTTGAAAGGCTGGGCTTGCCTATAATCAGCCTTTAGCAGTCACTGGCCTAGGGCTTCAGGGCCGAAGTTTGGGCCTGGGGGAAGCTATCACTTGCTCCTGGTACTTTCTTCTGAAACTCTTTCCTCGAGTGCACGCACTCATCCCTGTAGTGTGGGCTCTCCTGCAAAACCCTCTGCTAAGACAGGAGAGTTCAGAGCAGATGGAGGAGAGAAGGCCGTGCTTGGGGTTGGTGGTTTCCAGAGCAGAATAAATCTGAACTGCAGTTATCAATGTTAAATTCCTGCATGTCACAAGAGTTTGTAAAAAGAAAAAGAAAAACCATCAAAAAAGAACAAATTAAGATAATGAAAAAAAAAGAAAAAAGTAAAATCCTGCACGAAATGTTACCTTGCGCTCGTTTTAAAATAAGTCATTGTGTGTGCGTGTGTGTGAGTGATGAGCGTGGGCGTGTGTGATGAGAGTGGGCGTGGGTATACATGAAACGAAACTGGCCGGCTGTTGACGCTGCATGATGGGTACATGGGTACGTGGGTACCCATCATCCAACCGTTATACTAGACTTTCTATTTTTCAAAATAGGTTTGAACTAGGCCATCATAAAAGGCCCTTTGAAGACTGGACCCGTCACTCTCCGCCATCTTATAGTCCCCGCCCTGAGGGCCCTGTGGCCCAGTGGCCTTGCCCTGGTCTCATGCCCTCACACACGCTCCTGCCTGAGGCCGATTCCTGTCCTTTCCCTGCAGCCCTGAGATCCACAGCCTCACGTGGCCGCCTGATGCTCACAGCACATCGTCACTGTTTTCTGCGTCCTCTGCACGGGACTGTCTCTCCAGCACACAGCCTTTGCTCTGCACCTAGGAGGCGGCCGTACCTGTTCACTGAAAGTAACAGTGGCCACAGCCCCTCCTTGTGCAGGCCCTGGCCCTGAGCCAGCCTGCTCGGAGCTCACTGCTTGGTGCCCAGGACACCCCACCAGGGGTCCTATGACTCCCCTTTAAGCTGAGGACAGACTCAGAAGGTCACTTGCCAGTGTGTGACAGAGCTGAGACTGGGCTCAGAAGGAAACCACTGTCTACTCTGCGCGTGGGATTTGAGGTTTCTCTGCAAACGTTACCCAGCAGGCCAGGGCCAGGGAGCCCGCGTCTTAGGCCCAGCCCTACCAGAAAGGGCAGAGTGACCTTGGGCAGTCACCTCTGCCCTGAGGCCCCATCTCACCGGGAGCCGGTGAGCTAGTGGGTCACGTGATCCGAGGGCCCGCCCCGCTCCTGCTCTCAGAGAGAAGGTTTTATTCTCTCTATGGTTTTCTGGAACCGGTTTACCCGTTTGGGAACCTCCCAGCTTCTCATATTCCCTCAGTCTTTTTTCTTGCTAATTGCAGTCTCCCCGAGCTAAGCCGCGTTCACAACCTGCTGCCCGGTCGCCCCTTCCCCGCTTCCTTCCCGGCGGGCTGGGATTTCTCTGGAGGTGGGTGCGGCGGAATCCTGCGCGAGAGGGAGGGGGCACGTAGCCGCCCGGTTCGCGGCTTCCCCGCGGTTTCTCGGCCCCCTCCCCCACGGAAACTCAGCCTCACACTTTCTAGGGATGTTCCGGGGACAGCCAGAGTCGGCAATCGCAGCAGCCAAGCCTCTCTGAGCCCTAGTCCTGAGCCAGGGCCGGTGGGGACCTGGAGGCAGGGCGACGACCTCTTTCCTCCCAGCCCGAGCTCAGCCCAGGCTCAGTCCTCCACCAGGAGCCCGGGACCCACCGAGCCTGTCTCCCCTTCCACCCTCTCCGACTCCCAGCTGGGACCCGCCATTGCACGGCCAGGCCTCGGCGACCTGCAGACTCAAGCCAGAGACGTTCGGCTGTGACTAGGCCCCTCCCCAGCGCGCCCCTGTCACCGCCCTGGGATGAGCAGAACCCCCGCCCCCGCGATCGATATGCCCACCCACCCCCGGGAGCGCGGGAGGCCCCAGCCCTGCCTGGGCTTTGTCCGCGGGGCCGAGAGCTGGCGGCCGGCGGGAGCTGTCCGCGGCCGCGGTGCTGACGCGGGGAGCGGAGCCCGCGGGGGCGAGGGACTGTCCTTGGCGGCCGTGGTACTGAACCGCAACCGAAAGAGAGGGGCCCTGGAGGCGGCCGCCGCCTGCCCGCGCCGCGCGGGCCCGGGGACCAGACCCGGCCGGGCGCGGGAGCTGTCCCCGCGGCGGTGTTGAGGGCGAAGGAGCCCGCAGCGCCCTCCGCCTCGCCCCGGAAGAGCCGCCGGCGGCTCGGAGCTGCTGGGAGAGAGGGAGGCCGAGGCCGCCGCCTTCGGGGAGCTCCGCGGCGCGGGGCCTGTGCCTAGGGTCTCTCCGGCGAGCCTGCTCCGCGGAGGAGGCGGCGGCTCAGCAGAGCGAGCGCGCGTTCTACGAACCTGTTGGAGGCTGCAGCTCCTCCGCGGCCGACCCGGCGCCCGGGACCGAGCTTCTGGCGCGCCTCTCCCTCCCCTCTTCCTTGACTCCTCCGCCGAGGCGCTCCCTCCTGCCTGGCTAGCACACGTGCATGCGGGGGGCGCCGAGCCCCTTTTCGGCCCGCCCCGAATGTCAGCCGAGCTGCAGGGCACAGAGCCGAGAGGCCTCCCCCAAGGGCAGACCCGCTCCCAGGGAGACCCGAGCTTCCTGAGAAAGGAGGCGGGGGCTGGCGGCGGGGAGGAGAGAGGGCGCCCGCAGAGGTGGCCGCGCGATGGAGAGGGAGGCGTGGAGGAGTTCCCCCAGGCAGTCTGCCCTGGAGTCTGGGGACTTGGGGGTCTACCAGCAGGGCGTCCTGCCTCGGCCATAGCTCTGCCTCGCTCCCTGTTTCCCGCCACCAGTGACCGAGTCAGGTCCTGTACCTGCTCTGCCCAGGTCTGCTCACTGGCCTAATGCCCCAGTACCTTACTTCAACCCATTTCTACTGTGCTTCCCGGAGAGCTTTCTCAGTCCAGACACACACACACACACACACACACACACACACACCACGCTTATGTAGCATTTAGGGTTCTTCACCAGCAAGACCCAGGCCTCCTCTCCCGCTGTCTGTCCACTGTGGCAGAGGACACTTCCCAGTGACTGCGCTCCTGCGTGGTTCCCTCTGGTGGCAATGCTCTTGCCCCTTACTACTGACGCTGTCCTCTTCCCAGTGTAGGTGGCCCTGGCCCGGAGGCCCCCCCCAGACCAGACTGCTGACCGCCAGGCCTGTGGTTACCTATGCCCCTCTCTTAGCCCAGGCCCGTAAGACAGCTGCCATGTTTTGTTCTCTGTCTCCATCCCCCAGCAGGGCCTCTGACGGAGGATGCTGGAGTCTACCTGCCGGGTACAGGCTTTTCTTTCTGTGATTGCTCCTTGGGTTCCTGTAAGTCTACGGCGGCCTGAGGCCCCACCTGGCAGCATCCCTTCGAATGCTCCTGCTTATCGCCCTCAACTCTCCTCTCAGTAACTCCCCGTGGTGACCTCCATTTTGTACCACACTGCTTTATTTATTTATTTGTTGAAAATTGTATTTGGCTTTCTCTGCTCGGGCCCCTCATTGCCTTGGTCGTCACATGACTGACTCCTTCTTGGCATTTGGATTTCGGGTCAAATGTCACCTCCTCTGAGAAGCTTTCTCTGGCCACCCATCTAGTGCCAGTTATTTAAAAACACGGTTTCTTTCTTTCCTTTGTAGTATTTATTATTCCCTGAACCCATTTTATTTATACGTTTACTTGTTTATCATTGGCTTTCCCCGACTAGGGCTGAAGCTGCCCTGGGGCAAGGACGGCGCCCGCCTTGCCCACGGCGGTATTCTCGTGGCTGGCACTCCGAGTGCGTGGCCATCCGCAGGCCCTTTCTCCTCGGAAAGCCCGGAGCACTTGCACAGGTCTTTGAGGATCCTTCTCTAGGTATGGCTCAACTAAGAATGCTTAAGGAAAGGGTCACCTACTCTTGTCATGGGGTAGGAGAGAGCCACAGCGATGGCTCTGAACCTCTGCATGGCCAGTCCGTGACTGCACGTCCTCGCCACACTGTCCCACGCCCTTTCACTCCACGCTGCAGTTGATGTTCATGGCGGCCTCGTCTGCCAGGTGCTGTTCTCCCCACTTTCAACCTGAGGCCACCGAGGCTCTCGGACTTGATTCGGGCTGAACAGCTAGTAAGTGGGGACACTGAGCCTAGGTCCTCCCCCGGGTGGTGACTTCTCATTCTCTCTCTCTCTCTGGTGAGCACACACTCCCTATGCCAGTGCTATGAGCTGGGACCCAAAACTAAGTCTGGCCCCCAGGCCTTCGCATTATAGGAGACACAGACACGGAAGCAGTGGGTTATAATACAATCTGGTAGGACTGGCCCGTAGGTCAGCAGTTAAGGGACCTGGATCCTGTGTTTCTGACTGTGGTTCAAAGCCCAGCCCTGGCAGGTTGAAAAACATGCCAAACGTGTGTCTATGACCCATATCCTGATAGGTTGGAGAAATGGAGAAGTGATTGTGGAATGGCCAAGCCCCATTTGGGGTTCTTTCCCCCTCTCTCTCTCTCTCTCTCTCTCTCTCTCTCTCTCTCTCTCTCTTTGGCAATATTTTTCCCCCGGTAATTAAAAGTAAATATAATACAATTTGATAGATTCACAGCAGTGATTTAAAAATTTGTTTATCTATTTATCTTTTTTTGGTTGTGATTTTCAAGATGACGGATCTGGGACTGGAACTGCCCTAGGCCATGTGGGAATTCAGTGCCTTAACCACCTATTGACCCCTTAGTAGTGGTTCTTTTTTTTAAAGAATTATTTATTTTATTTTACTTATTATTATTATTTTAATTTGAGCACAGAGAGATAGAGACAAAGAGAGAGAGGGAAAGTGAGAAAGCAAGCCTCTGGGTCAGGAACTTGAACCGTAGTTGGCCACGTGGAAGTCTAGTGCCTTAACCATTACACTACCTGCCAGCCCCTCAGCAATGATTCTTTTTTTTTTTTTTTTCTTAAGAGGTTTTTGCTATAGGGTGTGTGCGTTTGCCAGAGAGACAGAGACAGAAAGCAAGAAATCACACGTCCACACCACACCACAGTCCCTTCTCCTCCATTCTCCTCTCGGGATTTTGGGCATGCATGCACATGCGCCTGGTGTGAGTTTAAGACGGTGGGTCTGGGACTCAAACCATGGTCAACTATGTGGGAGTCCAGCGACATAACCATCACACTGTCTGTTAGTCCCTCAGCTGTGATTCTGAACTGGGAGAGGGGTGGGGTAGTGGTAGTGTCCATTACAGTGACAAGGTGTGTGCTTCCCAGGTGCCAGGGACGGTACTGCTTCCTGTGCTTGGTCTCCAGTAGTCATTCTCCCGATTCCCAGCCCCACTTTACAGAGAAAACTGAGTCCTACGGAAGTTAGCATGGCCAAGGTCATGAAGATGGTAAACAGCTGGGCTGCCACTTCACCTGCAGTTATTGGCCTCAAAGCCTGAAGTCTCAACCACTCTGTGTCCTGGATCTACTGAACCTGTGTCTGGGGCACAGGGCTGGGCTGGGCTTTGCAGATGACTGCTAGGCCCTTCCGCTATGTCTCCTCCCCACTGGAAGACTCGCGAGGCAGAGGAGGGGTCATGAACGCTACCGTGGGAGGAGTCACAGGAGACTAAAGTTGGACCACGAGGGATTGAGTGGGGTTTCACAGGCAGGCAGAGGGGGAAGTGCTTCAGATACTGTCAAGGTCTCTCGGTGAGAAACTGAAGGGACTTCGGCTTGGTGCAGACGGAGCACAAGGCTGACGTAGGAGTGAGGGGATGCGAAGTTAGGCTGGAATCTGCCTGGCGTGGGCTACCTGGCCTTCACCCCCTGGGCAGGGAGAGCCATTGAGATGCAAGGGCTCTGCTTGTCCAGCTGCCGCCCTCGCCCCGATGGTCCCCACGGTGACGGTGACGTTAGGCCAATCCTTGACAGTTGGTGGTGTGCTTCACTAACGTGAGAAATACCACTCTAGGTGAGAGGAACCTGAAACCCCACGAGGGCACTCTGCCTCTCGGCCTGACCTGTTGGCTCCTCGCCCCTCGCAGAGAACTCGGGGTGTTGTAGGTGCACAGTAGGTACCTGCTGGACGCTGGTGGGCCTGGTTTCAAGACGCCCGCAGTCATTCAAGTACGAGGGAAGGACGAGAGGCGTCAGTTAACCCAGGGGCGCCCGAGCCTTCACATTATGACTTTGGAAAGCCCAGATTTACTGCCCACACCCCCATGCCTACTGGGGAGGCTGGGGTTCAGCTGTGCCAGACACAGCTGACAATGGTGACAACTTTCCTCTGCGACACGCAGAGAAGCACATTGGCAGAAAGCGGCCAACGCCCTGGCAAGCCGGCTGCCCACTGGTATAAGGGCTTGATGGCTTTTGGCTCCTGGATTTCAGTCCTGATGGTCTCTATTATGGAGCGATAATATTATATGCCATCATTTGTTTTCGTGCTTTAAAGGACAATCACCATGTTAATGAAACTCAGTCTTGGCTCGAAAACTAAAAATCTACCTTCTGTCTCTCCACCCCTCTGGGAAGCCCACACGGACCCTGAATGGCAGAGGGTTGACTTGTATCAGGCCCCTTAAAAGCCCTTGGCACATACCAACCCTGTGAGGCTGGCGTGACGCTAATCCCCACTTCACAGATGACGAGGAAGAAGTCGTGAGATTGGCTAAAGTTCTACTGTGTCGGAAGCAGGCTTCACATCCTGGCTGCCTGGTACGAACTCTGGCAGCCTTCCAGATAAAACTGTCCCTCCTGTGTCCTCCCAGGCCTGTAAAACCATGTTCAAACCACTTTATCTGTGGAGCCTCGCTTTCCTCTTCTGTGAAGTGGGCTAAAAATGGCTACCAGGGAAGGTTGCTAGGGACGAGTGTGATGTACAGGGCCACCTGAACGATGCCGGCCCTTTTTCTGGGCTTTCTCATCAGGACCCGTGGCTCGGCCCTCTGTCTGGCTGCCCGGGCCATAAACCCAGGGCCCACTGTTGAACGCTTCCTTTCCCCCGGCACCCAATCCATCAGCCAGTCAGGTAGGCTTCTTGGCTTGTTCAGCAAAATACGTACTAAATTTTGGGGCCAGTGGGTGGCATGGTGGTTAAGGTGCTGGACTCCCACATGGCTGACTGAAGTTTGACTCTTGGACCTGGTGGCTTGCTTTCTCACGACCCCCCCCCCCACCCCATCTCTCTCTGGTGAGCACATGTACCCTATAGCAAATTACATAAAATTAGGGGCTGGCAAGTGGCATGGTGGTTAAGGGTGCTGGATTCCCACATGGTCGACCATGGTTTGCGTCCCGGACCCGGTGGCTTGCTTTCTCACTTTCCCTCACTCTTTCTCATTCTGTTCCTCTCTGGTCAAATTAAAATAAAGGAATAAATAAATAAAGTTAAATAAAATAATTCTTTAAAAATACATAAAATTAAATAATTCTTCAAAAAATGCATCCTAAATGATCTTACCTCTCTCCCTTTCTACCACATCTCTTCAAGGCCGCACCATCATGACCTACTACAGCAGAGTCTTTGCTGGTCTCTCTGCTCCCACCTTCTCCAAGCGATGTGTAAAAGCTGTAAAATACATACCCTGTATGTAAAAGAACATGTATCACACTTGATTAATTACCACAAAATGAGCACGACTGTGTAAGCAGCACCCAGATAATGAAACAGGGCACTATTAGTCTCCATCTTGACACCCGTTACTCCTCACCCAAAGTAGCCCCAATCCTGACTCCTGTCACTTAGAGATAGTTTACTGATTTTTGAGCTTTACAAAATGGAATCATGTGAGGAGACTTTAAAGTTTGTGGGAAAATGAAAATTAAAGTTTATTTTTGCATCCCCACACAAAATGACATCCATTTGTAGTGTTTTGGTAATACTCATTTTCCCACGAGCTTGTTGAAGATCCTCTAAGACAGTATTTCTTTGTATTTGGCTTCTTTTACTAAAGATTATACATGTGAGATTCATCCACGTTGCTCGCTGTGTCATGGCTGGGTAGTATTCCTGCGTGTGTGACTCTGTTGCTGGGTTTTTGAGTTGTTCCCAGGTGTCATATAGATATTTTGACATGTTCACATGGGGGCTTCAAAGTTTGTAGAAAATGAACATCTTGAAAACCAGGTATAGATTTCGAAAAATCTTACACCAAATAAACTCGTACTTTAATTCCATTTCCCATAAACTTTAAAGTCCCCTCCTATGTAAGCATTTTGGCTGGGTACATTCTCAGGAGTGGACTTTCTCAGTAACATATGCATATATTTCACTTTAGGGGATACTCCCAAAGGACATCTCCAAGTAGGGGTGCTGATTTCACTATGAGAATTTGATTTGTTTATCAAAGTAGATGATGTCAATCTGCTTTTGATTTTACCCACTCTGGGCCTACTATTTTTTTTAAAAATATATATATTTTAAATTATTTATTTTATTTTATTTATTATCATTATTATTATTTTAAGTTTTTGCTGTAGGGCATGTGTGCTAAGCAGAAAGCAATAGAAAGAGACAGAGAGAGAATGAGAAAGCAAACCACCAGGTCTTGGTCTTGAACCGTGGTCAGCCATATGGGAGTCCAGTGCCTTAACCACCACACCACCTGCTGGCACTGCCATTCTGTGACTACTTAATGATTTTAATTTAAATGTGACTGATGACTAATGACATACTTTTCCACGTGTTTAGTGATTATTTGGAAAACTTACTTTTCCCTTGGGGGATGGCCATACCGCAATCCCTTCTCCCCCTTTCTCCTTTTAGGATCTGGGGCATGCACACACACGTGCCTGGTGTGAGTTTAAAGCCACCAGGTCTGGGACTTGAACCACAGCTCACTACATGGTAGCCCAGCAATGTAACCATTACACCATCCGCTGGTCCCAGGGAAACTTCTTTTGTGAAGTGCTTATTCATGTTTTTTGTGACATTTGTCTTTTTTCTTATTAATTTGTAGGAATCCTTTTCTGTATTCTGAATAGGACTCATTCGCGCTTATATGTGCTATAACCACCTTCTTCTGCCCTGCAGTTTGCCCTTCCTCTCTGTTAATGGTGTCTTTAGATGAACAAAAGGTGCCATTTTTTTTGAAGTTCATCTTATCTATTTTTCAAACGCCTTTTGTGTTCTGCTTAAGAAATTTTTGTCTATCGAAGGTCATAAAAATATTCTTTGTTATCTTTTAGACTCTTGATTGTTTTGCCTTTTAGATTGAGATTTATTTTGCCTTTTAAATGGAGATTTACGATCCACATAGAATCAATTTTAGTGTACGAGTTAGGTATTTTTTTTTCAACTGTATGGTCACTCTAAGATACAGCATCATTGGGACCAGCAGATGGCCTAATAATTATGTCACTGGACAAGCTATGGCCAACCATGGTTTGAATCCTGGACCTGGTGGCTTGAAACCATGCCAGGTGTGTGTGCGTGTGTGCCCAAGATCCCGAGAGGAGAATGGAGGAGAAAGGACTGTGGCATGGCCATTCCCCCTGAAGGGCAATTTCTTGCTTTTTGTCTTTCTTTGTCTCTCCAGTAAACACATGCATCCTATAGCAAAAACCATTCTCTAAAAGGAAGAAAGGAAAGATACAGTATCATTTATTAAAAAGAAAGACCTTTTCCCCTACCATTTTATGGTTTTGAGAGAGACATTTTTACTATAGGGCACGTGCATCGCTGGAGAGACAAAGCAAGACAGAGAGACAGAAAGTAAGAAATCACCCCCTGAGGGGATGGCCATGCCGCAATCCCTTATCTGTTCTCCTCTCGGGCAGGATCTTGGGCACGCGCGCACATGTACCATGTGTGAGTTTTGAGTCTCCAGGTCCGGGACTTGAACTGCGCTTGACTATGTGGGAAACCAGTGATGTAACCATTATGCCATCTGCTGGTCCCTCCTCTACTGTCTTGCATACATTTTTGTCATAAATCAAAAGCCCACATTTGTGCGAGTCCAATGTCGCTCTCAGACATATGCCACAGATCAAGTTACTCGCCTCCTGCTAATAAGTTCTAGTGAGATCTTTCCTCTTGAGCTTAGAATAAAATCCAGACTTCATATCACGACTTCCAAGATTTACACGATCCAGTTCCACCATCTTCTGATCTGGTTACTCCATACTCACCCTGCAGCTCACCCCACAGCAGATACAGAGCTTTGGCCCTTCCCTCAATCTTCACCTTTCGTTCTTGGTTCTGGGCCTCAGCTCTTTGCATGGGTGACTACTCCTCAGTATTAAGGCCTCCTCCCAGAGAAGCCTGACCTGCCCATGCCTCTGCAATAGCCTCTCGTCACTCCAAGTTACACTACACGATCACCTTGCTTCTTTCCTTCCTCCTCCCATGCCTAAGCGAGAGTGAGCAAGAGCCCCTCACGAAGGCCTGGTTGTGCTGCAGGTCTTTCTCCTCCGTTCTCCCTCCCATCAGGATTATGGTGCACACACAAGACATACGGACGTAGAAAGAAGAGTACAGTGTGACTCCAGTGAGGCCAGAGCAAAGCCATGTCAGAATATGCTATAGGAATCATAGCACGTGCAGGTACAGCAGGTGGTGTAGTGGTTAAGGCACTGGACTCCCACATGGCTGACCACAGTTCAAGTCCTGGACCCAGAGGATGGAAACTCATGTCAGGTGCATGTGCGTGTGTGCCCAAAATCTCAGGAGGAGGGACCAGCAGATGGCGTAAAGGTTACATCACTGGACTCCCATGTCGTTGGCCAAGGTTCGGTCCTGGATCTGGCTGCTTAAAACTCATGCTGGACGCATGTGCGTGCATGCCCAAAATCCTGAGAGGAGAACGGAGAAGGGATTGCAGCATGGCCATCCCCCTGGGGGTGATTTCTCACCTTCTGTCTCTCTGTTTCTCTCTGTCTCTCCAGTCAGTGCAGTCATCCTATAGCAAAACTCTCTCTGGAAAGGAGAGAAAGAAGTCATGGCACACGCATTAGAGGCACGTACAAAGCGTGTATGAACTGACTTTGGGGAACCCAGACTTCAGTTCCGGGCCTGGTTTTAGCCCTTCCCAACTTGGTGACATTGGGCAAGCCACATGGAAATGCTCCCTCACAGGGGAAGTGGGAATAGAACAGACCAGCTTCTCAGGAGCGCCCAGAGGGTTAAATGCTAACGTGCCCATAAAGTGCGTGTCCAAGAAGAGCCCAGTGGCTGCCGGCGGTGCTCGCTGCCATGGCTGTGCAGTCACTCACTTCGCTCTTCAAGGCGTTGCTGAGGAGTCGCGATACATCAGGTGCTTGGAGGTGGTTAACGCAGAGCCGCTCAGTCCTGGTAACGCCCTTCGCACCGGGCTCTGGAGGGTGATCCTCTTCTGATGCGAAAGTATCTTTGCATGTCCACACTTCCTTCTGCAGAGGGGTAACAGGATCAGAGAAGTTAAGTGACCTGCCCGAGGCCGCAGGGCTTGGGTTCAAATTCAAATCCATGTGACTCTTGAGCTTCGGTGCAATGGCAGTCACGGAGGTGCTTCTTCCCCTTCCTGGACTCTGAAGCCGCGGCCCCTCCCGTGTCCCATACGTCTGTCACAGGATCAAGGAAATCCACAGATAATCCCTAAACCTCATTTGAGGCCAATAATCACATCCATTCATCTCCCCACCAAGCTGCTTACTGCCGTGGAGCGCGCGAGTCCAGCTGATTAGGGTCCGCAGCTCCCCGCTCCCCCAGCTAATAGGAGGGGTTCCACGGCTACGAGGAGGCAGAGCCGTCCAGACTCTGGCTCACCATCTAGGGCTGCAGCCTGTGGCCGAGGAGAGCGAGACCCCAGGCTCTCAGGGGCAACTGAGAGACAAGCGCTTCCTGAGCGCTCGTACAGTTTCAGAGGCCAGAGAGAGGGCCTGGGCTTCGGTTTTCCTGTCTGCAGAACCGGGATGAGGACGTCTGCGTGGCCGGGCCTGGTGGACGTGCGGGATACGGCGTGGGCGTAACAGGCGGTGGCGAGCGCCTCTCTCTGTGTCAGAAGGAACCGCAGTGACCGGAAACAAAATACCGACTCCAGGCACCGTTAGGCCAGCTGAGCAGCACGTCCATCCAGGCAGGGTGGACAAACTCATTTTGAAACAAGTGTGAGAACATAAAAGGCCGAAGCTAAAGAGAGAAGGAGAGGGCATTTCTCCAGGTCGTGCTGGGTCATGGCAGCAGGAAGGAGACCCCAGTCACCAGGTCTTCCAGCAACTCTGACCTTGAGGGGCACTTGCACTGGGGTCAGCCCTGTCTAGGAAATTCAAAAGGCAGGGCCAGCAGGGCGGTTAAGGGTGCTGGACTCCCACACGGCCAAACACGGTTCGAGTCCCAGACCTGGTGCCTTGCTTTCTCACTTTTCTTCTCTCTCTCTCTCTTACTCTGTTCCTCTCTAGTCAAATTAAAATAAATAAATGAATAAAGTTAAATAAAACAATTCTTTAAAATAAACTTAGAAGAAAGTGTTGCTAGCATTGTTTCAACAAGTATTTCTTGGGTGCCCATATGTTCTGATGACGGAAATGAGCTAGCTCTGTAGAGATAATTAACACGGCTTATTTTAAGCATGACTTTGAGAGACCTGGCCCAGAGAAGCATGAAAGTGCTTCCCGGGGTGCTCAGACGCAGCGGTTCCTTATATAGTTTTGAGAGCAGGAGACACAGATAACGTTGTGAATCAGCGCAAGGAATCTCTTCCTCTGCCTGGCCCCAAACTGTGGGACATCGAGAAGCGGGGCCTTGTGGGTTATAGGTGGGTTTAGAAATTTTCAGGTTAGTAATTGGTTAAATACACAAGTCTTTGTCTAAAAGAGGCTGGGGTCAGTAGGAAAGTCTGATTTAACCTGCATGTGGATAGCAGGGCCTGCCACGTATCTGGTGAGGGTCTGTCGGGCAAAGCAGCCTGTTTCAGCAAGATTTGTGCCTGCACACGCGGCCCTCCCAGCCCCTGCTTCATCTTGGTCTGGGGGAATAATCAGAAATCTATCCTCTGTTCTAATAACAGTACCAGATACTTAGAATTTATCAATGAACAACACCAAGAAGGCCCTGGCTTTTTCCTTCTCATGGGCAGGGAGACAATAACACGTGAGTGTGTTTATTGTGATCCTTGTTATAGAAAGAACTGAAACCAAGACAGTGCTGAGAAGACTGAGCTGTTGGGCTTTCCCCTGAGCGTAAGAGGAGACCTCACTTACTAGATGGGATTTCAGCAGAAAGTTGAAGTGAGGGAGGGGCAACGTAGGCGGGGAAGAGGGACTGCAGAGGCCCCAAGGTCCAAGCGTGCCCAGCACGTGTAGGGACCATGCAGAGGCCAGCTGGCCAGAGTGGAGCCAAGTGGGGGAACGGGGTGGAGGGGAGCTCAGGCACCGGGGGTGGGAGGCTTACACGCTCTGGTGAGGACACTGGCTTTTAGTAGGTGCTCGTGAACGTGGGCTGAAGACAGGCAAGAACAGAGGGGAGGAGAGGAGGCAAAGGATTTGGAGTCTCGCTGCAGCTGGTTTGGACGTAACAGGGAATCCGCCCGATGGGAATGATGGTCTCCTGGGGGTGAGGGGGGCACTGAAGGCGGCCGTGTGATCAGCCAGGGCCGCAGACTGCAGAGTTCGGAGGTTGAGAACAACGCGCAGCACAGAACAGCCCACGCTGGAGGGCGGAGTCTTGTGCTGAGCCGGGGACCAAGAACTGGGGCTCCATCTTGACTTTGCCATTTGGGGGCAGCTTTGATTTGGGTTTTCTGGAATCTCGTCTACCTCCTAGGAAGTCAATGATAATGTCAAGGGAGGAAAAGGCAGCATTTAGGAGTTCGAATCTCATCGTGGCGCCTGGCCCGTTAGGTGTTCTCGGCCTGAGTCTCAGCTTGCTCATCTGGGGGTTGGGGTTTCTAGTGCCTGCCTTGAGGGAATGCGTGATGTCCCAAGGAGGTAATGGAGAACTAAAAAGATGTGCATGAAAGCTTAGGTCTACCCAAAAATGTGCACATAGATATTTATAGCAGCCTTATTTATAATTTTGCAAAATCTTGGAAGCAACCAAGATGTCCTATAGAAGGGGAATTGATAACGATGTTAATGTGACACCGGAACATTATTCAGTGCTAGAGAGAATGGGCTCCCAAGCCAGGAATAGATGTGGAGGGGACTTAAAAGTCCCCGACTAAGTAAAGGAAGTCAGTCTGAAAAGGCTACATCTGTACAGTCCCGACTCCGTGACATTCTGGAAAAGGCAGAACCATGGAGACGGTGAAAAGATCAGCAGTTGCCAGGGGAGGGAGGATGAGCATGGAGGATTTCTTAGGGCAGTCAGACAGCTCTGAGGCACTGCCGCGGTGCATTCACGTCACCACGGATCGGTGCAAACCTGTAGTATGTACAAAACCCGCGGTGAGCCCCGAGGCACGCTGCGGACCTTGGGTGACAATGGCGTGTCAATGGCTCCTGGAATGTGGCAGGGCATCGCTCTGGTGGAGATGTCGATATTGGGGCTGAGTGTGCATGTGTGGGGACAGGGAGATTTGCAAATCTCTGTACCTTTCACTCGATTTTGCTGTGAGTATAAAAGTTCTCTAAAAAGTAAATCCTATTTAAAGAAAAAAAATTCTGTGTAGATATGGTTTCCTAATCCCATCTTGGGGACAGCTAAGTGCCTTCACAGGTCTTCCATCAAGGAAGCACGTGGGACTTGTGATCCAGTTTACACGCAGAATAAAGAGGGGCACGTGACAGCACAGGGCAGAGGAAGAGCCCAGGAGGCCAAGTGGAGCAGGCCCTGGGCTGAGAGCAGTGCATGATGGGGCGCTGGTGTGGGGAGTGTGCCTCTGTGCTCTCTCTCCATGGGTATGAGGAGGGCTGGGCGTTTACCTAAGAGCAGGCAAACGTCAGGTGAAAGAAGATCCTGGGAGTTCGAGAATAGCCTCCTCTGATGCTGAGGGGAACACCAGGCCGGCAGGCAGAACGCCCCAGCCCAACGACGCGACAGTAACTGTCATGGCCAGGCGTCTAGAAGAGATCGTCGCTTTCTGCTCTGGTTACTTAACCACGTCAATTTGGGCTTTGGGATGTCCAGATGGCTACTTCTGAGTGGCTCTGTGGGGGTGTTTCCCGAAGAGATCAGCAGTGGAATTGGTGGGCCAAGTAAAGAAGTTGGCCTTCCCACCGTGGGAGCTTCATTGAGGCTCGACTAGAACCACCTAGAGGACATCGGCCAATGAGCTCTGGCCACCTGAGCTGGGATGTCGATCTACCCTCTGTGCTCCTGGTCCTCGGCCATCGGGTGGGACTGGAGTCTACTCCAGCTTTCCTGGTCTCTAGTTTGCAGTGGGCAGAGAGTGGGACTTCTCAGCCTTGTAATCTTTTGAGCCAGTACCTCATATGTATGTGCGCATGTGTTCTCCAAACAACAATGTTCTCTTTCTCTGGAACACCTTGACTAATGCAGTTTCCTAAGAAAAATTGGGGACCAGAAGAAACAAATACCACCCGATCGATGAGAACCACTTCAAGCAGGGGTTAAAATTTTGGCACAAAGACAAGTTAGTACATTTGTTATGGCCTTGTCAAGAGTTAAAAAATCAAAATAAAATGAAAGCTATCTTGGGCTAGCCAGGTGGCATGGTAGTTAAGGTGCTGGATCCCATATGGCCAACTGTGTGGTTCGAGTCCTAGGCCTGGTGGCTTGAAAAACACACTGGGAATGTGTGTGGGTATGCCCAGAATTCCGAGGGGAGAGTGGAGAAAAAGGAATTGCAGCACGGTGATCCCTGGAGGTGTGCTTTCTGACTTTCTCTCTCCCTCTTCGTCTTACTCTGATGAGCGCATACACCCTATAGCAAATTTTTAAAAATATTAAAGCTGCCTTGTGTGTAATAAAACATAGGTCATAATTGAAACAATTTGCTAACTTTAAGGATACACAAGAGGGGGTAGCAGTCAGTGTGGTGGTTCAGAAGCTGGACTCCCACATAGTTGACCATGGTTTAATTCTCAGACCCGGCAGGTGTGTGTGTGAGAGTGCCCAAAATACCAGAAAAGTGGAAGCAAAAGTATTGGTGTATGGCCTCCTTGCGGGGTGATTTCTCACTCTCCCTCTCACTATTTCTCGTTCTCTCTCTCTCTCCAGCAAGCACATGTGCCCTATGGCAAAAAAACAAAAAAAAAAAAAGAAAAAAAAAGTATATATACATACACACACACACACACACGCAAGAATCTAATGAAATGCTGGGGCTGGCAGATGGCGTGGTGGTTAAGAGCACTGGATACCCATGTGGCTGACCATGGTTCGAGTCCCGGACCTGGAGGCTTGCTTTCTCGCTTTCCCTTTCTCTCTCTCTCTCTCTGTCTCTCTCTGGTCAAAACTTAAAAGATGATAGTAACAACAAATGAAAATAAATAAATATTTAAAATTAAAAAAAAAAAAGAGAGAGAAAAAAAAATAATCTAATGAAATGTTGATTGTTTTCTTCGAGGGTATATTTTTTTCCAGTAAAATTGACAGCCTATTACTACTGCCTTTATTTTTCATTTCATTTTTGCAGAACATTTATCAAGAGGATAATTTTTGCACAAATATGCATGGACTTTAAAATTTTCCCAAGGGTGTTTCTTAATACTTTGAGATCAAAATTATTCTCTTTGAAGTGCTTTTGCATTCATTTGCATGGTGTTTCGGTTCTTTTGGCTACATAATAAACCACCCTAAAACTTAGTGACTTGAGAAGCAACAATCATCCGTTTAGCTCACAAAGCTGTGATTTAGGCAAGGATTGGTGGGGAATGCTGGTCTCCGCTCCATGTAGGAAGGCTTGGCTGGGCCTGCAGGATCCTTCAAGGTAGCTCACTCTTATGGCTGGCAAGTTGGTGCTGACTATCAGTTGGGAGCACCGTTGGGGCTGGGATTGGGGGTACCCTCATTCCTTTCCAAGGGGATCTCTCTGTGTGAATCCCCCCATTGGCTGATCATCTTTCTTCTTTTCTATGTTCCAAGTGTGAGCCCTTGAGAGAACCAGGCAAAAGCTGCATGAATTTTTCTAATCTAGTGTCAAAGTCAAGTGCAGTTGGTCTTCTGTCCCCAGATCCAACCAACCACGGGTCGAAATGTTTCGTCGTTGATGTGTGCTGTGTATTAGAGCCCTCTGATGGTCTGGTTGTGTCTGTGTGTGCTGATCATGGACAGACGTTTCTCCTTGCCATTATTCCCTAAAAAGTATAGTATAATGACTACTTACATACTTCACATTGCGTTAGATCTGTAAGTAATCTGAAAATGATTTAAAGTAGCTGAGAGGATTTTTGTAGGTTTTATGCAAACAGCACACTGTTCTATATAGGTACTTGAGAATCAGGTTTGGGTGTCCTTGGGGGTCCTGGAACTAATCCCCCACTGGTGCTGAGGAATACCTATAGTGGACAAGACGAACGAGGGCAAGAAGCCTGTCGCATAATGCGGTGATAGTTAATAGCAACGTATGGTATACTCAGCGATTGCCGGGAGGGTAGATTTTCAATGTCCTCACCACAACTAGTATGTATGTGAAGCAATACCCCCCCCACACACACACGCAAAAAGTCAAATACTGTTATTTGCTATCCTCCATTGGTTGACAGATAATTAAGTTTGACCCTGATTCGAGGGACTTGGCCATAGACCCTAGATCTCTATGGGAGGGATGTCACAAGGAATGTTGGGGCCATGGTTTCAAAACTGCTGCAGTTCACCCTCCAGCCGTGAATTATGCAAGTTTCCCCACGTGCACAATACACTCACTCCTACTGTTACCCTGCCCCCATCTCATCTTTTACGTCATCAAGTGCAGACTCAGGGTCCCAGACCTTGCCATCTAGACCAGGTGGAGCTGGACGAGGCTCCTCAGGCGCAGTGCCTGGAGTGAGCTCCCCGGGTGCCCCGATCCCATTCCTCTCGACAAAGGCCCGTGAACTAAACAGACAGTTATCCCCTAGCTCTACCTACACGACTAAGTATGTGCAGGGTCCTTCTGTAAGCCCTTCTGTTTGAAAAGGGAAAAAGCAGACGAGTCCCTTTTCATCACCTTGACAACCCACATCCCATATTAAGGGGTGGGGTAATTGAGACAGGAGAGCTGATCCTGGCTCCTTGGGAGCCAATTTCCAGGTGTTTATTTTAGATGTCTCATCCCTCGCTTTGCTGTGCGTACCCTGCACATCCCGCCAGCCCCACTCAGAAGCTCCTTCCCAGGCCAGTGCTCCCAACATCCTGGCCAGGTCGGCCAAGTTCTGTCCTTTGTCCATCGTCCCTGCAGCAAAGCTAAGGCAAATACTGAGATTATACAAATCTTGCCGATGGGAGCAAAAGATAGAGATTAGGCACTATCTATTGCTTTTTAAAAAATCTTTTATTTGAAAATAATGTCAGGCTTAGAGAAAAATTGCAAGTGTAGTACAAAGAGCCCCAGTATATCCCTTACCCAGACTCAAGATGAAGGATTTCAACCAATTACTTCCCAATTCAAAAGAGTGCTTAAGTGAAAAAAGAAGGCAGGTGTCTGAGAACACAGGCAAATCTCGGGCTCACCTCCAGGTACAATTTGATCATGACTCCTTTTAAATATCTGGTAATGGACATCTTTTGACTATTGGCCAGGAACATTTTCCCTTCCTTAATGGTAATAGGATCCCACATTCCCCTTGGGAAACCTTCTCTGCCCCATTTTCGGGTTTGTGGTTTGCTTGGGAGTGACTTGACCAAGGTTCTCTTAAGCCAGCCAAGGATGGAACCTAAGCTGGTTCTATCAGAGTGAATCTGTTAGAATTATGCTAGGAATTCTTGTCTCAGAGAGACAGAGAGACAGAGAGAGGGGGAGGGAGAAAGCAGCCTTCAATGAGGCACGATCATGCTGCAATCCCTTCTCCTCCACTTTTCTTTCTTTCTTTCTTTCTTTCTTTCTTTCTTTCTTTCTTTCTTTCTTTCTTTCTATTTTTGAGAGGTTTTGCTATAGGGCGCATGCACTCACCAGACAGAGAGAGATAGAGAGATAGAAAGCGAGAAATCACCCCAGGGGGGAATGGCCATGCCGCAATCCCTTCTCCTCCATTCTCTTCTCGGGATCTTGGGCACGCATGCACACGCGCCCAGCGTGAGTTTAAGCCACTGGGTCCGGGACTCGAACTGCAGTCGGCTACATGGGAGTCCAGCGACAGAGCCATTACACTAACTGCTGGTCCCCCTTCTCCTCCATTTCTTCATCCTGTTGGGGTTTTGGACATGCATATACATGTGCTTAATGTGTGTTTTAATACTCTGAATCCAGGATTTGAATTGCTTGGTTATCCAAGTAGGATCCAGCTTCTGTAACCACCAGACCACACTTATTTAAATAATTAAAAGTTTTTTTCTTTTTTCCCGCTAGACATAATATTGGAAAAATACAGCCCTTGATATACTTGAAGCTACCTTGAGAATACCAGGGAAACAGCTTTAAGATGTAGTCAACTCTGCAGAAGACAGACAAAACAGAGAAAGCAACTAGCCCCTTGCTGATGTCATTGAGTTGCTGGATCTAGCTTTGCCTGAAGCCTGACTATTTCTGGATTTTCTTATGCCCATCAGCCAATACATTTCTTTTACTTTTTAAAAAGTCAGTTTGAGCAAAGTTCTTTATTATTTTTCAACCCAAATTTGCTCCTACACTTATTCAGTATAGGTAGTCATAGAGGGACTTGGGATACATTTTGGTGATAAAAACAGGTCCCAATTTCAGGGCCAAAATTGTGGTGTAGTATGTGATGGGCCTTTGAGGATGGGACTGGACTCTTCTCAAATCTCCTGCTTTTTTCTGTGGTTGGAGGAAAACTGGCTCAGCACAGAGTGGTGGTCAGGAGGCCTCAGCTATGAAGAGATGGGAGACCTCGTGCTATACCTCGTGTTGGGGAGAGTAGACTGTGCACGGAGCAGGGCCGCTTGGAATCAAGGAGTGGTAGAGGCAGGGGCTGGACAGGCAAGAAGGGGGGCCTTGGGCCCTTAGAGACCCTGTCCGAATGCCAGAAGTTTGGTCAGTGCAGAATGGCAGTAGAATAGGCCACCCAGGGAGTCTTAGCTCACAGGAACACACAGGTGCAATTGACTCCTCACCTGTGGTGAGGATGGTGACTGTGATGGCGATGATGATGGTGATATTGATAAAGATGACAGCATTGGTTGAAAATGAACCCTTGCACATGTTTATTGACGTCTGCTGTTTCGGCATGCCCAGTATTTGTCCCCCCCTTTTATCTAAAATGACATCCGATTTTCCTTTGGACATTTCTCTCTGCACTCTCAGTCTCTGCTGTCTGGGTGGGGTTGAGCCATCTCAATCTGGAGTCTAGAGTTCCAGACATTAATCTATGACCCAGCACCAGCCAATGGGAGTGTGATGATCTTCCTGGGCCCAGTGGTTGGTTGAGGAGTGAACATCTAACCCATCAGAGGCAGTGAGGGCCGGTCGTGGACTCCTGGGAAGAAGCACTGTCTCTCGGCTGGTGGAAGGTGAGCTTAGGGATGCTCATGGCCATCTCGGCATCTGGAGAGAAGACTTATCTGAAAATTAAGCCCTTCTAAAAGACATTCGGACTGAGACAGATGTATAGATCGATGATGGATGGTAGATATTTCTGATGTCTGAGCGCCTATTCTCAAGCTTTTCGGTTACGCTTTGAACCACTAAGTACCCCGTTGTTTTTATGTTTTGTTTTTTTGCTTCAGTTGCCGTTGGATGTCTGCCTTTCCAGTCAAGAGCCCTAGCGGGACTTACCCTGTAAACCTTGACAGCAGTCCTATGGGGTAGATTTTTATGATCCCTCCTTTACAGACAAGGAAACAGGCTCTTAGTAAAAAGTGAGGGCCTCAACCTACACCGTTGGTGAAGGGCCAAGCTGCTAAAAATCAAGCCCTTTTCTGCCTCAAGGTCCAGGAAGTGGAACACTCCATGTCCTGGAAACAAACCCACATTCCTTCCAGCTCTCCAATTCTATTTCTCCTTCCTCACTGCCTCAGAGTTGGCCAGGTGCCGGGTTGGGGGCAGCAGGTAGTGGGCCAGCTGCTGCCTGGGTCAGGAGCCCAGCATGTTCTCAAGGGCACAGATGGGCTGGCAGCCTTGTGCACGGGCAGGGAGCCTGAGTGGGGGTGGACACTGGTTCCTGCAGCAAAAGCTCATTCAAGACTCACTGATGCCCTGCACTGGGCTCCATGCCTCCAGGGCCCAGGGTTGGTGTGGCTCCTCTCCGCCTGCATGTGCCCACTGTGGAATGTCTCTTAAACTCGATCTTGAGAGGCTCTGTGAAACTGGGGGAACCCCCTTTGGGGATCGTGACCCTCTGTTTGGATTGTGTGCTGGGGGTGGGGGAGAAAGCATGGAAAAGTCTGGATACACCTCTGAATTCCCAGGGCCTGTCACTGCCCGGGAGCCCAGGACAGTCTTGTTTATTTGAAATGACAAATACATTTCTCACATCCCTCTGAGTGGCTCACTAGACTCCACTCCAGAATTGCAACTCTTTAGCTTTTCCAGGATTAACGGAGTAATAGATGGCTCTTCATGGCTTACGAATAAAATCCCCCCACTACAAATGACGAGTTAGCGCCATTTATGGCGCACCTACTATGTGCCAGGCACTAGCTTAGTGCTTTCAATTTATGATCTCATTTGATCCTCATTCTAGTGCATGAAGAATGTGTTATTTATTCCTACTTGAGAGGCTCAGAGACATTAAATCAAACATCCAAAGTCATGTAGAGCGCCTGTCAGCTGAGCTAGGAATTTCAAACCAGATCTGGATGACCTCAAAGCTTTTTCTTTCAAGAGATTTTTTTTTTTTTATTTTAAAATTTATTTTATTTAGTTTTTCTATAGGGCACATGCACTTGCACGCATGTGCGCGCGCAGAGAGAAAGCATCCCCACCCAGGGCAGGGGAATGGCCACAATCTCTCTCCTCCATTCTCCTCTCAGGATTCTGGGCATGTACACACACATGTGCCTGGTGTGTTTTCAAGTCACCAGGTCTGGGACTCGAACTGAGCAGTCAGCTATGTGGGATCCACCTGTCTTACCCACCACACCATTGGGAAGCTCATAATCATAGTTTTTTTCAGTTCTACCTGCTCTGCTGCATTGTCAACTCAAACAGGAGCAATCAGGAATCCTCAAAGCACAGGGCAGTTTTCACCTCGGGCAGCTAGGGCAGCTCTGTTTCTAAGGTGCCACCCTCCCGGTGGGTGAATTCCACAGACCTGTCTTAAAGGTCTCAGAGGCCGCCATGTAAGATTGTTCCGAAATATGCGAATGTATATGCTCTAAGTAAAAAACAAAACAAAACAAAAAAACGTTTAGGCAGTGTGTGGTTGATTATTTAAATTACTTCCTACTTTCACTGATGTTCTGGATTAACCCGTCAGCACTGGGCCTCAGCTATATGAACGTGATTATAATCACCACACAGAGGGAAGAGAGGGGTGACATTGTTCAGGGAGGCAGGGAGATCCGGTTGCAGACAGCTATAAATAGACGTAGAGGGGACACACAGACGTGGAGGCCGAGGTGCTGACTCCACCTCTCCACGGCCAGCTCCCAGCAGTTCTGAAAGTCACTTGCACTCTTTTCTAAAATTTATTGATTTTTTCTGTGATAGAGGGAGATAGAGAGCACAAGAAAGAGAGACAGGGACCCCCAACCAGCCTTCACACCTCTATCCTCCCAGGCCAGGCAAGATCACCGGCATCTATGCAGGTGTGCACCTGACATTCAGAGAGATCTCGGGACTTGAACCCGGGACCTTCCCATATGACCTCAACATCACGGAATGATGCATTACTCCTGTGCCACCTTGACTGGCCATGCCATTTGTGTTCTTTTATTTCACATGTCCCAGTGCATGGTAATTATTTCCTTTATGTTTTGACTGTTCACAGTTGAGAAAAGGCTTGGTGATAGAGGAAGAGCCCAGGTTTTGAGACCTGGCAGCGGTGGCTCTGAATCTCTGTACTGGCTGTGTGGCCTTGAATAAGACCCCTGGCCTCTCTGAACCTGAGCTAGGACCTTAAACAGGAACACACAGCAAGTGCTGAATAAATTGCACCCGTTATGACCTACTCTCTTATGGGACATACTATTGTCTTGTGTTTCTGTTGATGAATTCTTTTTGTCTGGAGGTCCCCAAGGCAGAACTGTGTCTTATTCAACCTCCTCTTCTTAGTGCCCCTAGATCAGAGTGAGAATGCACCAAGTGTTTGCAGAAGTGGTTTTGATACTGTAAGTTGCTTTTGGACAGTTGTCAGAGGCCGTGGGCTGCTTCCTTGCAAGTTCCAGGAGGATGCGGGGAGGAGAGAAGGAGCCAGAGTTGGGCGAGTGACCGGGAGAATGCAGAAGGGCAAGAGGGAGGAAAGAGAGGCAGGCCCCCCCGAGTCTGGGCTGGGCTGTCTTCGGCTGCCTCTCGGCCTCCTCAGCAGGTGATAGGTGCGACCCTGAGTGCATGCCCGGGGAGGCCGAGGAGGCCAGGGAGGCCGGTGGAGATGGAGCTGCCCTGTCAGCCGGCATGTCAGGGCCCATCAGTCTCTCAGGTTCCTCTGGCTGGGAACGAAGCTTGTTCCAGAAACCTTGAGGGAGCTGAGGACAGATGCACCGATGTGTGTGGGCTGTGTGTGGGGAGGTCACGCTTCCTGAGTGCCCGCTGGGTTCTTGGCATGGTGCTGGGCACCATCCTCATTCCTGCTCACACTGACCCTGAGGAGGAAGGCTAATGACTTTCAAGGTAAAGATAAGAAACTGAAGCCCAGAGAGGCTAAGTGTTCTGGCCAACGACACACAGCTAGGAAGAGTGGAGCTAGAGTCGGAAGCTGTGGCCAGGGCTTCCCTCGCAAGGTGTCTCGCAGTCTTTTCTGCATGGGTACAGCTGGCCTCGGCTCAGGGCAGACTGGAGGAACATGTTTGGGACTCCTGTAATGAGTGGGCACTGACGTAAGAGCAGGTGCTGTCATTTCATTTACGTTTTTATAACGAAAACACCCAAGACTGAGTTATGAAGAACAGGAACTTACTTCCTCACAGTTCTGGAGGCTGGGAAGTCTGATATCGAGGCCCTGGCAGAGTCTGTGTCTGGCGAGGGCTGCACGCGCCACAGGTGAGGAGTGCGGGGTCCTCACAGGGCAGGAGGCAGAGGCAAGAAGTGAACAGGAACAGGCTCCCTCTGCCAATCCCCTTCATGAGGGCCCTACTCGCATGCATGGTGGAGGAGCCCTCAGGGCTTAATCCCTGCTCTAAGTTCTCACCTCTTAATACCAGCACATGGGCAACACCTAAGTTTTGGAGAGGATACACTCAGACTGTGGAAGAAGCTGGGGCAGATGGCTTCTATGCCATCTCCTGACTGTGTGACCCTGGTCGGTCCCCTTCACCTCCCTGGGCTTCTCTTCCGTCAGCTGTAATATTAGGGCAGTGGCCCTTATGCTGGGCAACGAGCAGACACGCGGGAAGACGAAACTTAATCCTAGCAATACAAGGGATCTTCGAAGGGCTCATGGAAAATGCATATTATGAACACACTACTCATGGATTTCAAATTTTTTGAACCAAAATAAATTTGTACTTTATTCCATTTTCCATGAACTTTCTGAAGTCCCTCGCAGCTGGGAGCATTGTTCTGTGATGGGTATTGTGACAGCCTTGCTGCCTCCTCGGGTTAAGAACTAACAACCCTGGGAACTGGAAGATGTAGCAATGACTTGAGGGGTTATATAGTTCCTCCCCATCACACGGGGTTACTGGTGGCGCTGGCAGCCTGCTCCAGAGCCGTGCAGCTCCCTGCCATGAGAGGCTTTGTGGAATGCAGAGGAGGAAAGCAAATGCGAGTGGGTCCCCGGGCCACCTCGGGGGTGGCCTCACGGGTGCTGTTCTGCATCCTTCCCAGCTGCCTGGGCCACCAGGGCAGCTACCCTGCGGCCCGTCCAGGCCCACCGCCAGGCCAGGCAGAGCCAGCATGTAAACCCCGGGCCCGACCCTAAAATGGCCAGGGCCCATGCTACTGTTGAAAGCACGGACAGTGACTGGCCTGCCCCTGGGGTGACACAACCCGAGCCCAGGGCGGAGCAGTCGCCTCCCAGGCTCAGGGATGAGGCGTGTCCTCAGGGCTTCTGCCTGGAGACGTCCCGGCGATGGGTGCTGCTGCTGTTGTGTTTTCCTTTCTGTATTTCCCTAACGTTGCAGCTTGGCGTTTCTGTCCTGAGGCGTTTTAATCATCAAGGGCCCCGTTCCAAACGTGCCGCACAAATAACGCAGGAGATAAATAAGGCCTGCTGCCACAACAGAGCCGCCCGCGGAGCCCGAGGCGGGTGGGGGGGCGGGCGCCCGCGGTGCACCGGGCTCGGCTCCCCGCGTGGGGCCGGCTCTGCCTCTCCTGCCGCGTGCCCTCCAGAGGTCCCTTGGATGTCTGGGCTCCGGCTCCTCATTTGCCAGATGGGGAGAAAAACTGTGCGGCAGTTCTCCCGGCGACGGGGAGCGGCCGCCCCACAGGTCTGCAGAAGCCTTTGGAGGTCAGGGAGGGCGCCACCGGGCGGCCCGCGCACTGGCTGGGACGGCGCAGTGGCCTCTCGCTGTCATCCAGCAAGGGGGCACGCGGAGGACCGAGGGAGGCTCGAGAGCGGGTGTCTCTGCCATGCCCGGAGCTGGGAGCACCTGCCGCGCCTGCGCCTCGGGGCTCTTCCCCGCAGGAGGAAGCCCAGGCGGAGCAGGCGCCCGAGGCTGTTCTTCGCACGCCCTGCGGTTTCTTTGAGCAGAATTGGCACACCCGCAGACCCTGCATGCTCCTGAGATAAACGGGGCCTTGTGGCTGCGAGTGAGAGGGCCTGGTGCCTGTGGGGTAGGGGGTGCCTCTCTCACTGGCTTGCCTGACACTCTCCGAGACCCTGGGGATAGGCGGGCCAGGCTGGGCGGGGCGGGGGTGTGGCCTTGGAGGAAGCAAGCCCTGCTGGGTCCACCCCGCAGGCACCCAGGGGCTGGGGGCGGTAGCTGGCAGGCGACAGGCGAAGCCCCAGAGGAGACTCCCAGCTGGCCGCGCTACCTCAAAGGCCTGGAGTCATCCAGCCGCATCTGTGTGTTCTCAGGACTGCACACTGGGGAGGTGTGACCGTGGGTTCAAGTCCTGGTCCTGTCAATTACTACCTGTGACCTGACAAGAGGCCCCCCTTCTGGCATCTGCGTCCCCGACTAGCTCTGCACAGTGGGGCCGTGGCGCAGGCCCAGATCCCTAGCCTGGGAGCCTCAGATCGGCACTGCTTCTGCATTGGGAATGGGCGCCTGGGTCACGCCTGAGCTCCCTGTTGGGCTGCAACAAAACACTGAATACAAAATACTGTATAAAACCACCTCAGGCCACATGGGAAGGGGGGATAGGAAACAGAAATGATTTTGTGTTCAGACTTGGGTCCCAGCCCCAAGACAGCTCATTATTACATGCAAGTATTTAAAATCCAAAGAGGTCCCAAATCGGAAAGGCCTCTTGTCCCAAGCATTTTGGATATGGGATAGTCAGCCTGTTATAATACGTACACACCCACACACGCTCACAATGGCTTCCGTCTCCCCTCGCTCGTTCCTGACATAGAGCTTGTGACACTCTTGTAGCTGGGGGTGCTAGGAGAATCTTCGGTTCTCATTATTCGAGCTTTGATCCCAGGTCCTGACACTGGCTCTCAAATCCTTTGGGATTTCCCGGGTGACAGGAGCGTCTCCTGTCCTGACTAGGCAGCTCTCAGTGGGCTCCAGGGCAACCCCAGGACGGGGGCTGGTTGCCAGAGTCATTAGAGGGTTGAAACTTTCAGCCTGTCTGAGCTCCAGGGCCGAGTTGATCACCAGTGACCAGCGCCTATGTAGTGAAGCCTCCTTGGAAGAACTTCAGACTGCTGAACACTCGGAGGTGCTGGGCGGGGGGCGAGCCTGGAAGGGCTTGGAAGCCCCGTGTCCCTTGCCCTTTTCTCACCCTGTGTGTCTGGCTGTTCCTCTGTGTCCTTTGTAATGTCCTCTATAGTCAGCGCTCAGTGCAAGCGAAGTGTCTTCCTGGGCTCTGTGAGCCGTCCTGGCAAATGAACTGAAAGCAAGAAGGGGTCGTGGGAGCCATGGTGTAGGAGGGCCGAGCAGAACAGGTCATGACCCACTCTTCAGTGGGCGCCTGGAGGGGGCGGCCTGGTGGCACTGAGCCCCTACCCTGTGGGGTCTTCCGCCATCCCTAGGAAGAGCGTGTCAGAATGGAATGGCGTTCCGGGAGCAGGAACGCCTGGTTGGTGTCAGCTGGAGAACTGCGTGTCGGGGAGAGTCACAGGCAGGTGGTGGTGACAGAGACCGGTGTCGGCAGTGCGTTCCAGTGTGTGAGAGCGGGGACGTTCGCTTCACCTTTACGGTGAACATACACCAGGGGCTTGGCGTGGTGCCTGGCAGCAGGGAGCATGAAGGAAAGCCAGCTGTGGTTAATGTCTGCACAGGAAGTTCCCCACCCTCCGCCAGGGGTCCGTCCGCCAACCTGTCCTTGCAGCGACCTGTGTGCCTAGCCCCCATCTCTTCTTCATTCGTTTGTCCCTTTGTTCTGAGCACTCACTGAGCTGCGCCCAGGGCCCTATCAGTGCTGGGGGGCCAGCGGGGTTTCTGAGATTAAAAATAAGAGGGAACAATGACACAGCCCCCCCGCCCTCCAGCTGCTCTGTGTGAGCTGGAATGTGGGTATCCGACCAGGCCCTGTCAGGCACCGTTCAAGGGGGCATGTGTAAGACGTTTGCTGGGTTAAGGAGCTAGGTGGCATCACACGGGGCAGCTGTTACCACCCTGTGCTCGGGGGCGAGGCCAAGGAGATTGCCAGAGCCGACCTGGAGGCCACTTGGCCACTTGTAGTAGCTGTGGCCTTAGTTACTCAGGCATTGCCCCAGGGCCAGCAGGGCGGAGGCAGAACACCAGCCGCCCATTGGCTGGCAGAGCTGAGCAGAATGGGATGGCACAGGAGGCTGGCCGGGGCAGGTGGAGGGGAGCCGTGGGAGGCTGGGACTGGTATCTCCGCCCTGCTGTGAACGCGGGCGGGCATGTGTGCCGTGAGCAGGACGCCCGGGTTCCAAGCTGTCACAGAATGAGCCCACAGGCTGTCTCAATGCTGGCGGGAGGGGACCGGTGCTTCCCAAAGGGTGGGACGCTGCAGTCCTGGGAGGAGTTCATTTTCCAGGTGGAGAGAGGCAGACAGGATCCCGACAGAGCTGCCTGGCTCACTCCAGGCAAGGATGAGGAGCAGAGTGTGGAGGGGAGAATGGAGAGTCAGCGTGGGGGTGCGCTGGGTGCCAGAGGAGGGGAGACCAGACCTGCGGGCAGCAGGGGCCTTGCTGGGGGCCATACTGCCAGTGGGGAGGGGCAGGCTTAGAGGCGCAGCCTCGGGCTGGCCAGGCCTCTTTTCCCCTCCAGGGCTGCATTTCTTAGAGTCATTTCTGAAAAATTAATTTTTAATGACACAAGTAAGCCCTGAATATATTCCCTGTCAAGAGTGGAAGCACCCCAGATTCGTCACTCTGGGTGCGCCGCCTGCCCTGCAGCTGGGGCTGCCGTGTGACTTTCCATCCTTTGTCTGACGGGTCTCAGCTGCAACCAGCCTGCCCCACAGGGCACTTGGCAGTGTCTGGGGACAAGTTCAGTCGTCACAACTGGGGGATGGTGCTGCTGGCACTCAGTGGCGGAGGTCAGGGGTGCCGTCAGGACTCCCCACGAGGAACGCCAGCAGTGCTGTGGCTGACAGACGCGGGTCCAGGCCAGGGTTCTTAACCTTCTCCTGTGCTGCTTCTGTCCTAAGGGGCCTTTTAGACATTCCGGGCCTGCCTCACTCCCACCTCAGGGAAACACTTTAACGTGACGATGCATTGTGCGTGGGCTGGTGCATTCCGTGAGTACCCATGCGTTAGACACAAGAAAGCTGAGTTTGGGGCCAGCCAGTGTCATGGTGGTTCAGGTGGCGGGATCCTACATGGCTAACTGAGTGATTCAAGTCCCAAACCTGGAGGCTTGAAGAACATCCTGGGCATGTATGTGTGTGTGCCCCAAATCCTGGAAGGAGAATGGGGGAGAAGGGACTATGGTGTGATCCTCCTCCTCCCGGGGGTACTTCTTCACTTTCCCTCCCTCTCTGTCTCTCTCCAGTGAGTGCACAAGCTCTACAGCAAAAACTGAAAAGGAAAAAAGAAAGGTGAGTATTTTTAGCACCCCAAGAATCAAATTTTTTTTTTTTTTTTGGAGAGGTTTTTGCTATAGGGCGCGTGCACTTGCCAGACAGACAGAGAGAGACAGAAAGTGAGAAATCACCCCCCAGGGGGGATGGCCATGCTTCAATCCCTTCTCCTCCATTCTCCTCTCAGGATCTTGGGCACGCACGCACACGCGCCCGGCGTGAGTTTAAGCCACCGGGTCCGGGACTTGAACCGTGGTCGACTACATGGGAGTCCAGTGACATAGCCATTACACTAACTGCTGGTCCCCCCAAGGATCAATTTTTGACCCTTTGGGGACAATGTTGCCACTGTTGAGAGCACGTGGTGTAGACATTGACACAGGAACCACGTGTGTGAGTGTCTCACTATAAACACACCGCCCTGTAAGACATTGACGCAGGAACCACGTGTGTGTGCGTCTCACTATAAACACACCACCCTGTAAGACATTGACGCAGGAACCACTGCTTGTGTGCGTCTCACTATAAACACACCACCCTGTAAGACATTGACGCAGGAACCACTGCGTGTGTGCGTCTCACTATAAACACACCACCCTGTAAGACATTGACGCAGGAACCACGTGTGTGTGCGTCTCACTATAAGCACACCGCCCTGTAAGACATTGACGCAGGAACCACTGCGTGTGTGCATCTCACTATGAACGCACTGCCCTATAGGAGAGCAGATTTTCAGATCGAAGGTCTTTCTCTGCACAACATTCTGTTTTATGGAACCAGCATCGCCATCTTCAGTGCTTTCTCCCTTAAAGCGAACATTGATGCAAATGATTATATTATTAATTTTTAATTAAACTCTATTTTTTTAAGGTTTTTGCCATAGGGTGCATGTGATCACCAGAGAGAGATAGTGAGAGGGAAAGTGAGAAATCCGCCCCGGCCCCCGAGAGGGGATGTCTGCACCACAATCCCTTCTCCTTCATTCTCCTCCTGGGATTTTGGGCATGCATGCCCATGTGCCTGGTGTGATTTTCAAGTCTCTGGGTCTGGGACTCCAACTGTGGTTGGCCATCATGCTACCTGCTGGCCCCTAATTAAACTCTTTATTCTGAAATAGTTGCAGATTTGCACACACTTGTAAGAAACAAAGCAGAGAGTGCCCATGGGGACTTTACTCCGTTTTCCCAGTCCTAACACCTTGCAAAGTTATAGTGCGATATCGAAACCACGATGGTGACATTGACACAGCTGACAAAGCACCCGTCACCACAGTGCCCCTCCTGTGCCCACAGCCGTCCTTCCCTGCTCCCCCTCCTTAACCCTTGGCAACCACTTATACACTTTTAAGTAGTTTGTAAACTTTATAAACCATTTATAAAATTCTGTCATTTCAAGGACATTGTATAAACAGAATCATACAGTGTGTCATCTTTCAGGACTGACATTTTCAGTCACTAAAATTGTCTGGTGATGCATCCAGAGTGCTGTGTGTATCAATAGTTGCTTTTTTTTTTTTTTTTTCTTTTTTTTAAGGTGTTTGCCACAGAGTGCATGTGCTTGCCAGAGAGAGAGAGAGAGACAGATACAGAGGGAAAGTTAGAGATCACTTCCCCGGGTGGGGGTGAAGGGAGTGGCCATGCCACAATCCCTTCTCCTCCATTCTCTTCTTGGGATTTTCAGCACTCACCCTCACATACCTGGTGTGAGTTTCAAGTCAGTGGGTCCGAGACTTGAACCACAGCTGACCATGTGGGAGTCCAGCACCTTAACCATACACCAGCTGCTGGCCTGATAGCTGCTTCCTGGTATTGACAAGCAGTTTTCTATGGTGTGGAGGTTCCACGGTTCGCTTAACCACTCACCTATGCAAGGGTTTCTGGGTGTTTCTGTTGGGGGCTTTTATGAACAAAACTGCCACTAGTACTCATGTAGGGATTTTTGTGTGAACAAATGTTTTAATTGTCCTGGGTATGATTGCCAAATCATAGGAGAGTTGTACATTTGATTGTTTTCTTTTCTAAAGAAATGACCAAACTGATTTCCAGAGTGGCTATATCATTTTACAGGTGTGTGGCAATGCTGGTGTGATCCAGTTTCTCTTTGGCATTTGGAGTTGTATTGTCCTTTGTTTCAGCCATTCTGACAGGAGTGTAGCGCTATCTCGTGCAGTTTTACTTTGCATTTCCGTCATGTTGAACGTTGTTTCAGGTGTTTATTTGCCATCTGTATACCTTCTTTTGTGACATGTCTGTTTTCTTATTGGATTGTATGCTGTTTTACTATCAAGTTTGGTGAGGGTTTTCTTTTTTTTTTTAAAATGGGCCACTTGTCCTATAGAGTTTCTTTCTTTTTCTTTTTTTTAGAATTATTTATTAAATTTTATCTATTTATTCATTATTTTAATTTGACCAGACACACACACACACACACACACACACACACACACACACATACACGGGGTGGGGGGGGGAACAAGCCATCAGGTCTGGGACTTGAACTGTGTGGTCGGCCATGTGGGAGTATCCAGCGCCTTAACCACCATGCCACCAGCTGGTCCCTGGAGAGGTTTTCCTTGGGTTACATTTACTGAGGTTAAATTTACCTACAATGAAATACGCTGTGTTCAGGTGCACAGTTCTGTGAATTTGACAGATGCGTGAGGCCATGTAACTTCCACTGCCACGGCCAGTGTATGGGACAGGTTCGTTACCTCTCAGAAAATGTCCTCATGCCTCTTTCTAGTCAGCCCACACTCCCAACTCTGCTCCTTTTCTACCCCGTAGTTTTGCCTTTTCCAGAAGTAATATAAGTAGAATCCTACAGTACGCAGCCTTTAAAAAATGGTTCATTTCTTCCATGACTGAGTAAGAGAGAAAGAGAGAGAAGACAGAAAGAACTCCCAGCAAGGAAGGTCCTGATGCTACAATGCACCCTCGCTTTCAGCCAGCCCTTGGTCATGGGCAAGTGCATGCTTGTCCTACTCAGGGAGGTCTCTGGACTTGAACCAGGAACCTTCTCAGGTGGGATTGCCTTGCAGAGCCTGTGTTTTACCTTTATGTTCCTGTCTCAGATACTATCATTGGAGTCTGGCTTCTTTCACTTAGCATAACGAATTCGAAAAGTTCTGATATATTCATATACGTTGTTTTTTGCATACGAGAGAGAGAGAGAGAGAGAGAGAGAGAGAGAAAATGCTCCCACAACTAGGGCTTGGTCATACCATAGTCCTCTGTTCCCCATTGCTCCATCCTGTCAGGATTTGGGGCACGTGCACACACACCCAGCATGCTGTTTAAGTCATTGGGGCTGTGATTTGAACCACGGTAGGCCATGTCAGATCTGGCTCCTCATGCACAGAGCTTACCCTGCTGTTCTCTGGGGCTGGCCCTACAGACAAACATTTCAAATGTAACAAAGTGTTTATTTAATTTTAAATATTTAATTCATTTTAACTATAATTTCTTTTTTTTGATACTAATCTTTTGTTGAGTCCAGTTCATGGTTTGCAGTATTTTTTCCTTATCTGTAGCTTGTCTTTTCATCCTATTAGCAGAGTCTTTCACAGAGAAAAACTTAAAATTTTAATGAGGTTTAATTATTAATTTTTCCTATTGTGGATTGGAGTCTTCTTTGCCTAGCTCTAGACCCCAAAGATCTTTTCTATTTTAAAAAGGGTTTGATAGTTAAACGTTGTCCATTAAGTTTGGGATTCCTTCTGAGTTAATGTCTAAGATCCAAGGTTTAGGTAGAGGCTCTCCTTGCCCTTGCCTGTGGTTAGCCAATTGCTTCAGTGCTCTTTGTTGAAATTCGTGGAATTCTTTTGGCGCCTTTGTCAGAAATCAGCTGGGTGTATGTATGTGGGTTTTCCTGGGTTCTCTATCCTGCCCCATTGGCCTGTGTGTCTGTCAGTCAGTCTGACACCGTGTGCGCCCTGTGGCTGTGTCTGCGCTGAAACCGGGCAGACCGAGTCCTCCCGCTTTACTCTTGTCTTTGACAATCGCACTTGCCTGTCCATATACCTTTTGGAATAACCTTTTCTTTCTTTCTTACTTTATTTATTTAGTTAGTTTCAGTTTTCTGCCATAGGGTGAGGGCAATCACCAGGGACATGGAGAGTGAAAGTGAGAAATCACCCCGGCGGGGATGGCCACCCCATAATCGCTTCTCCTCCGCTCTCCTCCTGGGGTATTGGGCACACAGGCACATGCACCCAGAGTGGCTTTTCTGAGAGTTTTATCAAAAAGGATATTGAATTTTGTCAACTGCTGTCTTTTTTCCCTTTATTAATTAATATGCCCTGTGGTTTTTTTTTTTTTCTTCTTTAGTTTGTTGTATGGTGGATTGCACTGACTGATTTTCAAATATCAGAACAATGTTCAGCGATAATGTCCAATTCTTTTCACACACGGTCACGTGCCACATAACAATATTTCAGCCGATGATGGCCTGCATGTAAGATGTGGCCATACATATGAGGATAACAGGCCCTGCCATGTAGCCCAGTGTGTGGTTGCTGCATCACCGAGGTTAGCGTGAGCATGTGCGGTCATGTTCACACAGTGAGGACCTCGGCGGGTCACTGTGGGGTGGCTCTTGGGATGGTATTCAGGTCCTTGGTGCTTCAACAAAGAACCGAACACAACATACCAACAGCGAAAGGAAAAGGTAGTGTATTAAGCAGAAGCAAAAGTACATTCCTGAGACGGAGGAGCGGGTCTGAGCGGACACAGCGTGGCTCAAAAGGTCCCAGCAGTTCCATTCTGAGAGGTTTGTCATTTTTCAAGCCCAGGTAGTGTCGGCTGGTCATTGGCTGGGCCCACCAATGGTTCTCATCTCATTGGCTCTACCAAATGTGGCTGGGCCCACGGATTCGTCTCATGAACTCTGTCCAATGTGGCTTACTCAGCTAGACATCCTCGGCTGTAAATCTTTGTGCATTTCCTCGGCGGGAAGCTTCTGCCCTGGTCAGCTGGCAGACACCGCAGCCCCTCACCTGCTTCCCTTTGCCGGTGGTCTGCTGCTCAGAACAATGCATTTCTCAGGACGTGTCCCTGCCACTACGCAGCACACGACTGTCTCGCACATTCGATTGCTAGTATTTTATTATGGATTTTTTATGTCTACATTTATGGGGTATTGTTCTGTAGTGCTTTCTCTCTTCTTTTTTTTTTTCTTTTTCTTTTTTTTAGTTTTTTGTTACAGGGTGTGTGTGCTCACCAGGGAGAGAGAGGGAAAGTGAGACATCACCGGCTGGGGCCACACTACAATCACCCTTCTCTGTTCTCTTCTCTGGGTTTTGAGCATGCACCCCCATGCACCCAGCATGTTTTTGAAGCCACTGGGTCTGGGACTGGGACCCGGCGTCGCAACCACCATGCCTTCTGCTGGCCCCCTCTCTTTTCTTTTTTGGTACTGTATTCATCTTTGGTTTTGGTATCAGGATGATACAAGTTTCATAACATGAATTGAGAGGTGTCTTCCTTCTCTCTGTTCTGGACGAGATTGCGCTGAATCGGTGTTATTTTCAACATTTGATAGAATTCTCCAGTGAGGCCAGTTAGGTCTGGAGATTTCTTTCATGGAAGATTTAAAATGATGACTTCAACGTCATTAATAGGGCTATCTAAAAGATCTGTTTCCTACTTGGTGAGATGGGAGTAGTTTGTGTTTTCCAAGGAGTCAATCCATTTTATCTAAGTTGACGAATTTGTGTGTGTGGAGTTGCAGTTTCCCCTTACTAAGCTTTTCGATGTCTTGCGGGGGCTTTGTAGTTTCGATGGTTTCATTACTGATACCAGTATTGCGTGACGTCTCTCTGTTCATCTTGCCAGCAGGTTTGTCAATTGTATTGACTTTTTCAGGGAACCAGCTCTGCTGCTTTTTCTCTATTGTTTTACTGTTTATAATTTCATTGATTTCTGCTCTTATTTTGATTATTTCATTTTCTCTGCTTGCTTCGGGTTTATTTTGCTCGTTTTTTCCTAGGTTCTTGAGGTGGAAACTTTAATTACTGCTCTGAGATTTTTCTTCCTTTCTAATGTATGTATTTGATGTGATAAATGTCTCTCTTAGCTGTTTCAGTTGTGTCCCACATTGTGATATGTTGCAGTTCCATTTTATTCAGTTCAATGTTTTCTTTGATATCCCTCAAGGCTGCCTCCTCGACCCATGGATTATTTAGAAGGGTGTCACTTTATTTCCAAGTGTTTGGAGATTTCCCCATTATCTTTCTTTTACTGATTTCCAGTTTTAGTCCATTGCATAGATTCAGTGTGAGTTTAGTTCCTTTACACTGTGAGTTGTTTGTTTCATGGCCCAGAACACGGTCCACCTTAGTACGTGCTCTGCAGGCCACTGGAGAAGAGGCTGCTGCTGCTGGGAGAGTGCTTTTATGCATGTTGGTTAGATCCTGTTTGTCGGTGGTGTTGAATTCTTCAGTATCCTTGCTGACTTTCTGCCTAGTTGATCTCTCTGTTGTTGGGAATATGTGTTAAAACCCCCAAATACAAACGTGAATTTGTCATATTCTTTCAGTTCTATCAGTTTTTGCTTCATGTATTTGGAAGTTGTGCTTCCGTTGCTGTTTTGCCATATGCACATTCGTGATCGCCCTTTTCTCGGTGTCGACACTTTGCAGACTATATGATGTTCTTCTACGAACTTGCTTTGTGCTGAGGTCAGTTTGTCTAGTATTAATATTACCGCTCCTGTTTATTTTGTGATAAATGTTGGCATGATGTATCTTTTCTGTTTAACACTTTTACTTTCAATTTGCCTATTGCGTGATATTTGAAGTGAATTTCTTATAGACAGAATTAGCTGGGTCATGTTTTTAATCCACTCTGCAATCTCTGCTTGTAATTGGTACAGCTGATTCATATTTAATACCATTATTAACATGTATCACATTCATCTCACTTCTTTGCTTTATGTTTATTTACTAGATTTAAAAATATGTATCTTATTTTTTCTGCCTTCTTGTGGGTTCCTTGATCATTCCTTGGAATTCCACTTTGGTTTACCTGTAGTACTTTTGGGTGGATCTTCTCATGTAGCTCTTTCAGTCCGTGCTGTGGGCGTTACAGTACGTATATGCAGCTTGTCATGATCACCGGCATTGCCATTTTACCATTCCTTGAGGTGTAGAAAGCTTATGTTCTTTTATATTCCTTTATCCTCTCTCATTTATGATATAATTTAATATTTTCCCCATACGTATTTAGAACCACATTGAAATGTAATTTTTGCTCCAATCGGCAAACATAATCTAGGAATCTCAAGATGAGAAGGAAAATGTATTTACTTATATATTTGTTTACCATGTTATTTCTTCCTGATGTCCCAAGAGTTCTTTTATCATTTTCTTTCTGTTTAGAGAGCTTTATTCAGTTACTATTTTAGGATAGTTGAGCTGGTAGCACTTTCAACTTTCCTCTTTCTGAGAAAGTCGTGATATTCCCTTCATTTTTGAAGAATATATGCATTTTTTCAATTGCCAGAGGGTGCATGTGCTCTCCAGAGACAGAGAGACAGAGAGACAGAGAGAGGGAGAGATAAAGAAAAAAGGAGCCCCCAGTGGAGTGTGGTCACTCCACAATCCCTTCTCCTCTATTTCTCCATCCTGTCAGGATTTTGGCCATGCGTGCACACGCACCTGGTGTGTTTTTCAAACTGCCAGGGCAGAGACTGGAACTAGAGTCGGCCATGTGGGATTGAGCTCCCTTAACCACGAGGCTATGGGGCCAGCTCAAGGAATTTTTGTTGTTGTTGATGTTGGTTTTTGCTACAGGGTATGTGTGCCTGCCAGAGAGAGATAAGAAGTGAGAAATCACCCCTGAGGAAGTATGGCCATGCCACAATCTGTCCTCCTCCATTCTTCTCTTGGGATTTTAGGCACACATGCACATGTGCCTGGCGTGTTTCGCAAGGCACCAGGTCTCAGACTCATACCTCATGGTTGGCCATGAGGGATCTAGTGCTTTAACCTCCACACCATCTGCTGGCCCAAGGAATACTTTCAATGTATGTAGTTTTTTTCTTTCTTTCTTTCAGAGCTTGAACACTTGTTCCACTTCCTTCTGGCACTCATGGTTTCTGATGAGAAATCTACTGTCATTCCAATTATTTTTCTTCTATATGTAAAGTGCCATTTCTCTCTATCTGCTTTCAATAATTGTTTGTCTTTGGCTTTCAGAAGTTTCACAATGATATGTCTTGGTGTAAATTTATTTATGTATTTCAGTCAGCTTCTTGAATCTGTAGGTTTATGTCCATTGGCAATTCTAGGAACTTTCAGGTATCATTTCTTTGAGTATGTTTTTTAACCAAGCTCCCTTTTCTCTTTCCTTCTGGTCTCTGACAACATGAATGTTAATCTTCGTTGTAGTCTCATGATTCTTTGAGGTTCCGCTAATTACTTTTCTATTTTCTCTCTGTTGTCACACTGGGTAACTTCTACTGTTTCATTTTCAAGTTCTTGAATTCTTCCTACGTCCTCTCCATTTTACTGTTGAGCCCACCTGTTGCATTTTTAAAAGTTTATTCATTTATTTCTTGGGGGGGGGGGGGGAGAGAGAGAGAGAGAGCGCCGTGACAAAATCTCACCATGCTATGATCCTCCCTCCAGCTCCCAGCCAGCCAGAAGCACAGCTGCTCACGGGAGTGCATGGTGTGCCGCATGCGTAGACGGATCCGGAACCTGAGCCTGGGTTTCCAGGCAGCTTCATATTTCATTGTAGTGCCCTACCTAGGTGCCATTATGGCGGGGCCAGAGTCGCCTTTTTTTTTTTTTTTTTCTTTTTCAGTTATTGTATTTTCCAGCTCTAACATTTCTATCAGAATCTTCTTTATATTTTTATGTCTCTTTGCTGACACTTTCTATTTCATTTTTAAGAATTATTTTATTAACTTTATTTATGTATTTACTTTTTAAATTTGAACAGAGAAGGACAGAGAAAGCGAGAGAGAGAGAAAGTGAGAAAGCAAGCCGCCAGGTCTGGGACTTGAACTGTGGTTGGCCATGTGAGAGTGCAGTGTCCTTAATCACCATGCCACCTGCCGGCCCCAAAACTTTCTATTCCTTTGCTTTATTTTTAGTTTAGTTTTTTTTTTTTTTTTTTTTTTTTTTTTTTTTTTCATTTGCTCAGGCATGTTTGTGACTGTTTATTGAAGCAATTTTATCATGGCTGCTTAATTTTTTTTTTTAATTTAAATTTTTTGACATAGGGTGTATGCGTTTGCCAGAGAGAGACAGTGAGAAGGAAAGTGAGAAACCACTGCCCGGGGGGATGGCCACACTGCAATCCCTTCTCCTCCACCCTCCTCTGTGGATTTTGGGCACACACGCACACATGCCCAATGTGTTTTTCAAGCCACCAGGCCCTGGACTCGAACTGCGCAGTTGGTCATGTGGGGTCTAGATGCCGTAACCATGCCTCTGGCTGACCCTCTTCCTGGTTCTTGATATAACAAATGATTTGATTGAAACCTGGAATTTTAGCCTAGGTTTCATCATATGTTTCAAGACTGCTTCTTATTTGGGCGTGTCTTATTTGACTTCTTGAAGCTGCTCTTGCTGCTTTGTTACTGCCAGACGGGGGTAGTGGCAGGCCCCCACCTGGCCTCCTCGACACCAAGGTGGAGAAAACTTCCTAACTCCTGGGCGGGGTGGCCCCCACTTGTAATTACTTGGTTGAGAGGGTGGGGTGCCTTGTGACTTCTCTCCACATGACTGGCTGACACCACAGGTGTGGGAGTGGGGACTGGGGCGGGGACAGCTTGTTACCTGGTAGAACAGAGATCTGGACTTCCCGGTTGGCCTTTGTTTGTGGAGCTGAGGGGAGTGCCACTTCCATGGAACAGGGCAGTTATCACCCAATCGTCGTGTGTCCTTCTAGGTTGCGTCTTCCTGGTCCTCTGTGGAGAGGGCACGGGCTCATGCTGGACCTTCTTCTGTGCCCACTGGCTTTTCTTGGTTGTTGGCTTCTTCAGCCCCAAGTCCGGGACATATGAAGCAAAAGAAAAACCAAACCAAACCAAAGACCCGACTCCTCCACAGAACGCAACCCTGTGTTGTTGGGCCCTGAGATGCCTATGCCCCTGCCATGCCGTTCACCTTTCAGAGACTTTTCGTATGGAGTCCCAGGGTTTTCTGTTTGGCTTACAGAAGGGATAGGGAAAGCACATCTCCCTGGTCATGCAATCCCTCCTCCGTTTCATTTGTTTATTAGTATCTCTCCCTGTGAAAATGTGGACATGTTTCTCCAGGGTATATGCGAGAAGCAGAATTGCTTGGCCATAAGCTGTGTGTATTTTAAGTTTTTAATGGCCCTCCAAGATGAGCCAGTTCGTACTCCCACTGGCTGGGTATGAGCGTATCCCTTTGTCCCCACACTGTTGCCATATTTGTCATCGTCTAACTGCAGAACTATACCACCTTGTATGAAAATGATATGTCTTGCTTTACTTTGAGATTTTTTTGGATTACTAGTGAGAGAAAGTATCTTTTTCATAGACTTAATGACTGATTACGTGGACTACATTCTAATGAGGGAAAGAGACAGAAAGCTAGTGAAATAAATAACCAGATAACCTCGTAGAGCACTTTGTGTTATGATGCAAATAGGGCAGGGTAGTGGATACAGCATGCAGGGGCTGGGCCCCAGGCGGCGTGGTGGTTAAGGCACTGGACTCCCACATGGCTGACCACGATTTGAGTCTTGGTGCTGGTGGCTTGCTTTTTCACTTTCCTTTTCTCTCTCTCTGTCTCTTGCTGGTCAAATTAAAAAAGTAATAATAACTGGGGACCAGCAGTTGGCGCAATGGCTGTGTCACTGGACTCCCATGTAGTTGACTGCGGTTTGAGTCCTGGACCCGGTGGCTTAAACTCATGTTGGGCGCATGTGTGTGCGTGCCCAAGATCCCGAGAGGAGAATGGAGGAGAAGGGATTGTGGTGTGGCCATCCCCCCAGGGGGTGATTTTTCGATTTCTGTCTCTCTCTTTCTGGCGAGTGCACATGCTCTATAGCTAAAAAAAACCTCTCTAATAATAATATTAATAAAATAACAAATACAATTAAATCAGTCAATGATTCTAAAAGAAAAAAAAAAAGAGTGCAGGGGCTTCAAGAGATCTGGGAGCTGATCAGGAAAAAGGCTTGGCCATGAGAGAGAGTAACACCCAGCAGTCTTTCCTGACCAGTGCCTGGATAGGGTTGTAAGTCCCTTGTACTGTGAGACTGTGTGGAAGCTGATGGCGAAAGGGTCGTTACACAACAGGGGTGGAGGGCAGGGCCACTCCTGGGCCGGGGGCTGCAATGGGCCTTCCACGTCTGGTTGGTACTGCTCAGCATCGCAGTGGGCTGCTCTAGAGAGCAGTAGCACCCTGGAGTCTTGACACCACAGACTCCATTTTACCAACGGCCTGCAGCTGTGGGGTGTAGTTTGCTGGAGCACGCAAAGTTAGCGAGCCTTAAATGACTGAAATTCTGCTTGCTTGGCCTATTTTACCTGAGGGCAGGTGCCACCACGCCTTTGCCTGGCCTATTTTGAAAACAAGCAGATGTACAAAAGGTCGAGTTTGCCATTGGTGGGCTCTTGAACCAATTGGTCTCAGCCTGCCATGAGAAATCTCCTAAGGGCCAATATATGGGGCTGATTTTGATCCATTCACATAACAGAGTTCCGGGAGTGACGAGATACTTCAGCTGGAGTGACCGGGGAGAGCTTCTCTGATGAGGTGGCATCTAAGGAGACAGCCAGGGAGAGATACGAAGGCCTTGGAAGTAGAGATCTCTTAGTGCAGCAGCTGAAGAGACAGGAAGATGGCCAGAGGGGCTGACGCTGGGTGAGCAGGGGGAAGATGGCCAGGGAGGAGAGAGGGGAGACAGGCCGGGGGGGCTGGGTGAGGCTGGTCTGCAGGGCTAGGAGTGGATTTCTATTTTAAGCCTAATACAAAGGTTTCAATTAATATTTTAAACATTCTGCTTTACATTTGGAAAAGCCGAGGCTGTCATGTGGGGGGGGGGGGAGGGGAGGCAGGAGAGCGATGAGAAGCCTCTGGGTAAGAGGAGACGGTGGACTGAGCTGGGAGGGGCAGGGGAGTGGAGAGGAGAAGCAGCTGCAGGGGCGGATGGAGTCAGCAGCCTGAGTGCAGGGCGGGCTGGGGAGTTATAAGGAATGGAGGTGATGGGGTGACTCCAGAGGGCCAGGGCCCATCGTCTGACCCGGACAGCTCGGGAGAGGAGCCAGTCTGGAGGACGTGGAGAGCCGTCCGTGCCAGCTCATGCTCCCGGGTGGCCGGCGGACGGTGCTGCATGGGCACCCGGCTCCTGAAATGACTTATTCCCGCTCGTGGGTCTCACGGGGGCCTCCTGACTGTGTGCGGAAGACTCCAGGGGACTCTGTGTAGCCAACCAAGAAAATGAGAAACCAGACTTTAAACTGTCATTTAATCAAGGAGCAAAAACAAATTCTTAATTAGCTTCTGCTGACTGCATATTAATTACAGTTCCATTTTCATGGCTTCTTCCCAAATGCAGGGAAGTGGGGTGGTTGGGACGGGCCAAGAGGAGGGAGTGAAGTACAGCCTGCCCTGGACCGGCCAGGTGAGGCAGCCTCACCCCCGCCCCTGCGCCCCCTTCATCTCGGTCCCTACTCTCATTGCACAGAGGAAGAGGCTGAGTCTCAGGAGGCGAGAGGACGTGCCCATGGTCCTCAGAGCCTTCTGCTTCGGGGGTCACATGCTCACCGCTCTTTGTTTTCTTTCAATCGTCTCTAAGTCCCACCCGCATGCCAGCTGGCAGACCAGTCACTGCGGACAGCCCAGTTCCAGGTGGCATTCTTAGATCTGGCCAGAGCCTCTGGGGGTGGGAGCTGTGGCAGTGGGCACCACGGGGCCCTCCCCAGTCCCTGCCCTCTTACACCGTGGACTGGTGCTTCTGCAGTACCCACGGCACTCGAGACTCAGCTGTCAGGGTGGAGCCCCTTCTGATTGTGGGGACATCGCCGCCACCCCCTCCCACTAACCTCTATAAAATTCTTCCTTCTCTTCAATGAAGATGTAAACAGCTTTGCTTTCTGCCTTGCCTCATCTTCCTCGGAAGCCAGGGAGTACAAGTCAGGCAAATCAATGACTTCCCGATATTTCTGGATCTTTCTGGCCCGCTTCTTCCCGCTGCCCCCTGGCTGTGCCTGTCCCAGGTTTTAGGCCGCACGCTGAAACCTGTCAGAGCATCCCTGGCTGACAGTGGAGGACTGATTGATCTGTAATTTGCTAGAGGGTGCGTGCTCTAGTGGGAGAGAGAGAGAGAGAGAGAGAGAGAGAGAGAGAGATTGAACCCCACGTTCTCCTCCAGGCCTCCCTCCTTGCAGGACTTCGGGCTTGCAGGCACACACGTCCAGCATATTCTTCAAACCACTAGGTTTGGGACTCAAACTGAGCAGTTAGGCACGTGAGATCTGGCCACCTTAGCCACCACGCCACCGTCTGGCCCCAGTAGGGACTTTATTTGTATTTCTCACATTTTATTACAGACTTACACAGAAGCAGAGAAATAGAATAATAAACCCTCACGTGTCCATCACCCCAATTTTAACAGCTCCTGGCTGGTCTTGTTAACCTCAACCCTATCCACCTTCTCCTTTCCACGCTGCTCTAATGCAAATCCTAGACATCGTATCATTTCATCCATAAATATTTTAGTCTGCACCTTTAAGAAGGAAAGATAGATGGGGCAAACAAGTGGTGTGGCGGTTAAGGCACTGGACTCCCACATGGCTGACTATGGTTTGAGTCCCCGACCTGGCAGCTGGCTTTCTCACTTTCCCTCTCTCTTTGTCTCTCTCTAGTGAGTGTGCATGCTCTATAGCAAATTAAAATAATAATAAATAAAATTAGGTAAATAATTCTTTTAAAAAAAGATATGTTTTTAAAGATAGAAGAACTCCCCACCCCAAACCCTCGCTTATTTAAGAATGGGAGCTATGACTCCCCAAGCAGTGAGGGCTGAGACGCCAAACCCTTCCTGACCCTACCGCAGCGCACGTCAGTCAGGTCCTGTCTGCTCACCGCCTCCCTGTCCTCACCAGGGAGCTGCACGAGAGTCCTTACTTTGCAGATAGGAAGGCTGAGGACCAGAGAGGAAACAGGATTTGCCCAAGCCACAAGCTTTGTAATTCTTAGGCTAGCTGGAGACCAGTGAGTCACGGGAGCAGGCTAATACCATGGGTCCCTTCTGATCCGTGTTTTTTCTAAGTCCTTGGCCACAATTTCTGTGGGGGTGAGGCCGAGTCTGCACAGAAAGGGGTGAGAAAGGGCACTCTGGCAATGCGGTCCCTGGTACTTCCACTCCCCCGCGGGCATCTACTGCACTGCTACTTGCCCTGGGTGGCTCCCTGCCCCCCAGGCAGCTCCTTCCCTGGGTCCTCCTAACCTCAAAGGGTTCCCTTCCTGAAACAGTTGGGGTGAACCACCGGGACTATTTCAGGTACAAATGACAGAAAATCCAACTCAGCTCTCTCAGCAAAATGGGAAATGTAGGGCTAGCCATTGGCATGGTGGTTAAAGTGGCTGGAGCCCACATGGCTGACTGCACAGTTCGAGTCTTGGCCCCGGTGGCTTGAAAAACAAATGGGGAGGGGGTGCGGGAAGGGGAGGGGAGTGGCAGGTGGCATGGTGGGTAGCTTGCTTTCTCACTTTCCCTCTCTCTCTGGTAAAAAAAAAAAAAAAAAAAAAAAAAAAAAAAAAAAAAAAAAAAAAAAAAAAAAAAAAAAAAACAGAAGAATAAATAAAATTAAGCAAATAATTCTAAAAATAAATAAAGAAAACAAAAGAAAAAGAATAACAAACTGGGTGGATGCATGTGTGTATGCGCCCAGAACCCTAAAAGGAGGGAGAGACGGAGAAGGGATTACCGTGTGACTTTCCCAGGAAGTGCTTTCTCATGTTCCCTATCACTCTGTCTCTCTCTCTCAGGCGAGTGCTTGTGCCCTCTGCAAAATCTAAATAAAAGGGGATTACATACCAGATGACGTAAGTGTAGTAGACTCTGCATCAGGACTGGTTGAAGCCAGAGGAGATCTGTCCTCACCTTCCTGGCCTCTTCCCTGATGCTGGCTTCCTTCTCATGCAGCTCCGCCCTCCTGGGGGCAAAATGGCTGCTGGGTTCCTGCCTGCTACTCTCCCAGCAGAAGGGAAAGATTCTCTCCTGACTCTCATTGGCTGGTCTTGGGTCACATGCCTATGCCTGAGCCAGTCGCAGTGGTTGGGGTAGATCTATACCGACTGGATTAGATCGCTGCCTCTCCAGCCTGGGGAGCCAGACTAGAGCACTGAGTTCCCAGAGGAGTCGGCAGGCTGTTAAGGGGAGGGACGGTCGCTGAGTGCTGAGTAACAGATTTCCACCCTCCCCCGGCTACGTTTCCAGAGACATCGCGTTGTCTCCTCGAGAGCTCGCCCTGGGTGCCCACCAGCAGCTCCGTCCCTTCCTGCAGCCTCGCTTGTGTCACGTCTGTGATCAGAACCGGGTGCTGTGGACCGCACCTGCAGAAAGTGGGAAGTGCGTGTGCTTCCTGGGCACACCCACCTCGGACTGGACGGCCAGAGTGACCCCAGCTTCCTAACCAGGGACCAGGGAGCTTCCCTGTTGGGCCCAACGTCTGGTGTCCCTATGCCCTTGAACAGGTGCTTCCTGTCTCTGAGGCCCGGTTTACATCCCGGGACATCTGTGAGCGGGAACTGATGGAACGCTCAGCTCCCAGGGCTGCCGGCTCGTGACCAGAAGGACTAGCACTGGGAAGAGGAAGCCCCCCACACTACTGCTCCCTGCTTCTTCCTCCCAGGACGTTCCCCCAGGGGAGCAGCGACTTGCTCAGGGCTTTGATGGAGATGAGTGTTGATGGCTCGGATGCTTTCAGAGCCGCCCACTCTTCCTCCTCCCACCCCGCTGAGCTGACAGTTTCGCATGCCATCAATTCCTCTGACAGCCGTGTAAACAGATGGTGGTCCCCGCTGCCCGGGTGCTGGGGAGCGATACCATGGTAACCTGTTAAACTGTGACAGGTGCCAGGACGGTGGGAAATCCGGGACCTTCAGACACAGCGGGCCAGGGCCGGCAGCAGGGGCACGGGCGGGCAGAACCGCCCCTTCGCCCCTTCCGTGGGTGAGCATGGCTGAATTGTGTTCCCTCCCTGTGGCCATGGGGGTGATGAGCCCCATCCCAGAGCAGCGAGAGTTCCGGACTTGAAAGTGCCTAGCTTGGGAATGGGTGCATTGCTGGTGCCCAGTAAGTGTGTGTCGAATGAATAAACAAATGGACGAAGGAGACCTGGAGGGTAAACTGGTTGGAAATCCAGCCCCTCGCAGGTCCTGGTTGGAGGAAGGCAAAGCATGCAGTTGGGGTCTGAGAGTGCAGGAGGCAGAGACGGCAGCTCCCACGGACCTTCCCAGCTCCTGCTCAGGAGTCGGACGAGTGCTCCGCAGGTGTGGGAGACCATCTCTGAGCGTCCCTGCCGGGAGGATTACTCGCACTCCCAGCTGGGACACTGGTGAGTGAGTCGGAGGGACTGGGCTTCTGGAGTCACTGTCATTTTCTAATCCTGCTTGCCTCCATTTCCCAAACTGTCCTTTTATCCTGCTGGACTTAGAGCTCTGCTTTAAATCGTGGCCTACCCCAAATTCAGAGAAGGGCGGTGACCGGACTAAAGTCACACAGTCAGCCATGCACACCACTCGAGGTGCGGTAACCGCTCCACTCGCCAGCCCGGCTGTGGCTTCCCCAGCCCCACCAGCCCTGTCTTTCACACGGCCTCCCCAGGCTGTCCCTGCTTCCCCTCCCCTCCCTCCACCTCCCCTCTCCCCTCTCCTGTTATCCCACGTGCCTTAGGGCTGGATTTGCCCCTGAAGAAACAGTGGGTATCACAAAGAAATGCAGCAGAGCCCAAGCTCCCAGTCAGCCCGGGCTGCCCCCCGGCTGGCTGTGGCCCTAGGCGAGCACCTCAGCTCTGGAGGCCGGTGCCCTCGGAGGGCAAACGGGAAGACGAGTTGGTGGCGTTGAGTAGTAACTTCTGTGTGGCGCACGGGAGAGTGTCTGGCAGGTAACAAACTTCCCACAAGTCACAGTAGGTTTTGTTATTGTGAAAAAGAGACCTCCCAACTTTGCTTTCCATGAGTGTGATGAACTTCAAGTCTGAGGCAGCATAGGCACAGAGACAGCTGGACGCAGGCTATGCTGTGTGACCCTCTCTAAGCAACTGTAAAATGGGGCTGTTGGCTCCTGCCTTGCAGGGTCGTTGTGAAGATGGGTCCTGGAGCACACCCTGGCAGACAGGTGCTTGGTGCTTACCGCGAGCTAATTACGAGGTGCTCTCCGGGAACGAGGCTTTCTCTACCCGGGGTACAGGGAGTTCTCGGGCCGCATTCTGGAAGGTGGCAGTTTGGCCTGCTACTGTTTACTGCCAGTCAGGGGCTGGTCTGTGGAGTTCAAGCTCGCCTCAGCACAGCCTCTTCTCTGGGGCCTCCAGTTCTGCCTTGGGGGCAGATACCCTGCTGCTTCCTAGGGGCGGGGCAGGCTGCCCGGAGCAGGGAGAACCAGAACAGCGGGTGACTCACACAGCTGCCCCACGGCGCCCCGTCCCTGCTCCCCCAAGAGCTTTTGACCTTGTTGGCCAGGCTCGGAGGTTTGTGAGCAGGCAGGCCAGGACGAGAGATTGTCCCTGTGCAGGCTAAGTGAGCCATCTGTCCTGGCCGAGCCCCAGGGCCGGGTTCTCAATAGAGGATGAGGGCCCGGCTGGGCCCAGCGTGGGCACCAGAGTGTGGGTCCTGTAGTCCCCGGGCCTGGGTTTGACCAGCTCCCCTGGTTAGAACTGGATGGGGGTGGGAGGAGCACAGTTCCTGCCTGACGGGCTCTTCTAAGAATTAAATGGTCAAAGATGTTTAATGGCTAACATGGTCCTTGGAATCTGCTAATAATTTTCTTTTCTCTGAATCCGCAATCAGTGAATGGGTTAATCCACTGCAGAGAGGAGCTTCAAACGAGCCAGGCTTTTAAACATTCATTACTCCTTCAGCTTCAAGGTTTCTTAAAAAATTATTTTATGCTTCTTTTAAAATTCATCAGCTTGGGGCAAGCAGGCTGCCTTAATAACAGCGCTAAGAAAATGTTCATAAGCTTCTGCGAACCACAGCCACTCCTCCCGCGGGGAGACAGCGTCAGAACAGTTCTGGAGACTTCTGGTCGGGCCCCCGTTTGGTCTTTGAGCCAGATCGGACACCAGCAGCCTCTCTCCCACGGCTGTGCAGGTGTTGTGATGTCACATGGCTCTCACTTTCCCTGCAGGAGACAGGGACGTGGGGAAGAGGGCCGGCACAGAGGCTGGAGAAGGAAGGAAGCAGGCTGTCGGCCCACCCCGCCGGCCCGCGTTCTGGGTGAAGCGGGGGGCTCAGAAATCGTTGCGCACCAGGCTGCCTATAATAATGTCACGTGTTTTATACACAGAGGCGTCGCAGAAACACAGGCCGGGGACGTGTGAGAGGAAGAGGGCGTGACCTCCACCTTTCCCTTTCCTCTTGGTCCTGAGCAAGCCATGGAGTCCTGGACTTGGGAGTGAATTGAGAGATGATTTGGTGAACTTGCTGCCCGGGGGGGGGGGGGGGGGATCACAGCTGGAGGGGTCCCCTGGAGGGAGCGGGGGCACGGCACTGAGTACCTCCTCGGTGGTGGGGCTCACCACCTGACAGCGGGGCTCTGCTGGGGGACGCCCCGCTCTTCGTGAGCTCTCATGGGGCCTGCGCACCAAGTGGCTGTGTCTTTGGAAAGGTCTTTCTGTCTCCGGAGCTCTGTTTCCTCAGGTATCCAGCCTAGGGTTGACCTAGCTGATGGTGATAATCTAAGTCATCCTCACTACGTGGTTTCTAGCCACGGCATTCTGAGTGAATGCAGCACAGTCACCGGCTTTAGGAGTCTCTTTGGAGGACCCAAGTGTCAATACAGATCATATTACATCTTAGCTCTTTGTGTCTCTGAAAGTTATTCTAGCCACACTCTGACATCTTTGCAGACATCCAACTCTCAGTAAGGAATAAGGACTTTCCAGTTAGATCCGGTGTTTAGGATTAGGCTATGCTACGTGTTATGGAATCCTGAAGTAACCGCGGGATTAAACACACAGGGCTCACTACGAACAAAGGCAGTCGGGGGCTGGCGCTGCGGAGTGCTGTGGCAGCTGCAGGAATTCATCAAGAACCACATCTTTCCATCTCTTACGTTTTTCGGCGCAGCCTTCCATCTTCAAGGTCATCCCATGGTCCAAGAGGACTCCAGGAGCTTCAGCCATCACAGCTCCACTCGAGGCTGGAGGCAGAGGGAGAGAGGAAGGGCAGGGAGACCAACTTCCGGCTGAGCCTGCCTCCCGGCCCCAGCAGTCTCCCGAGGCCCAAGGCGCTTTCAGATGCACGTCTTTGGCCAGAACTCAGCCTTGTGGCCACACCTAGCTGGAGGGCGGGGATGCAGTCTTGTAACTGGTGTGCCCGCTGACTTGAATGAAATCTGGGTTCTGCTCCTATAGAAGAAGAGGGGAAGGAATACTGGCTGGCAGATTGGAGTCCCCCTGCCTGTAGATGCCTGTGCAAAGGCCTGTCTGTCCCCGTGAGCCGTTTTGAGAAGTACCGATGCAGTCTGCACCTAGAACTCGGAGCGCCAGAACTTGTGTTGATTCAAGTTTCAGAAACCCTGCCCGAGTGCATTTAAACAGAAGGGCGTTCACCAGCCCACGCAGTTCACTTCCAGAGGTGAGGTTGGCTCAGCAGCTCCACACCACCTCCAAGCCCGGGTCTGTCCGCCTCTCTGGTTTCGCACACGTGGAGTTGGTTCTACCCTCAGCCGGAAGTGGATGGTTACACGACGTTGCATCCAGAGCCGACTACTCAGGCCCAGAGAAGAGGACGTCATTTCCGTAACCGCCGTGCAGTTGTGAAAGCTTCCCCAAAGCCGCTCCTGCCTCAGTGGTCGGGACGGGGCCACACGTGCAAGTCCCGAACAAAGCCCTGGCAGGCCATGGTCGGAGCTGGGGTCAGCCTCCCTGATGCTCGCGGCTGCGCGGGGGGTGGGAGGTAGCTGCAGAGCCATGGGGGTCTGTGACCGTGGGCCGAGGGGTGAAGCCTGTGGGCGGGCGGCCAGCAGCAGAGGGGTCGAGGCCCGGAGAGACAAAGCAGCTTGTCTGGGGTGATGTAATCCGTGAGCGGCAGAGCCGAGTCTGAGCTGGGGCCCTCTCCTCCGGCCTGCCTGCAGGGCACTCTCAGCCAGGGGCTCTCACCTCCGGAGTGCTGTGCACTCAGCTGCCCGTCCACACCCTGTGGCCGCCCTCCACCTCCTCACATCTGCACAACTCGGTATCCTTACTAGAATAATATCGACATGTGAGGTTTGGTTGGAAAAAACTCACAGTTTTTGTGTAATTACATCAGAAAAGGAAACTAAAACATGGACATGCACAGAAAACTGGTACTGCTTGCCAGAAATAGAAGGTAAATCATAAAAGTAAATACAGGGAAATCAAGCTCTCACGGTATTCCAGAGACAGCTCATTGCCCGGTGAGCGCCAGCCCGTGCTGTCCGTTGTGGAGAATTACTGGGAAGGAGGCAGGCATTACAGGCTTTCCAGCGCCCGTCGGAGGTCCCTCCCTGATGAAATCAGAGGGGAGAAAGGGACTGGGGAGAGCGCTGCTTACTCCTCATGCGATTCTATGCCCACGTAGGCCTGGATCGTCCCAGGTGTGTCTGAGTGAGCGACATTGACTCGGACTGAGCCCCGGTCAGCTCGCTACCGCCACGTCCCCTGGCCTCAGGCACGTGCAGCCCCGCGCAGCCATTCTTACAAGCCTGTGCCAGAGCCGGTGCTCGCAGTCGGAAGGAAAACGCGGCTCTGCGGACGTGCAGTCATGTCGCGACCGCTCCACCCTGCTGTAGGGCAAAAGCAGCCACGAGCAGACAGGACAGGATGAATAAGCCTGGCTGCTTTTGATAAAGCTTTATTTATAAACTTTGAAATTCAGATTTCCTATCCTTTTCACAAGTCATGAAGTGGTATTCTTTTTTCCCTCCAACCATTCAAGGTGTAAAAGCCATTCCTCACTGTTTTTGCAGTACAAAAGCAGGCAGTGGGCTGGGTCAGACCTGGGGACCATTGTTCTTTGACTCTTGGTTTAAAATAAAATCTGCCGTTGCCTGTGGCAGGGTTGGTGTCTCGGGTACGTTACCGGTGCAGTCCCAAGGGGCCCTGCACTAAGAAGGGGCCACACCTGGTCGGAGGTGCACTGTCGCTGTCCTCAAAGTTTGATTGACTTAGTCCAGGATCCTGCCTTTCCACTTTCCACTGGGATCTGCAAACTATGTGGGCAGTTCTGGCCTCTGCTCGTGAGCTGTGTAGAAGTGGGAGAATGGGGACCAGCTGGTGGCATAATGGCCATGTCACTGGACTCCCATGTAGTTGACCGTGGTTTCAGTCCTGGACCTGGTGGTTTAAACTCACACTGGGCGTGTGTGTGCGTGCCCAAGATCCAGAGAAGAGAATGGAGGAGAAGGGATTGCGGCGTGGCCATCCCCCCGGGGGGGTGATTTTTTGCTTTCTGTCTCTCTGGCGAGTGCACATGTCCTATAGCAAAAACCACTCAAAAAAAAAAAAAAAAAAAAAAGTGGGAGAGTGATCTCCCGGTACCCAGTGTGCACTCTCCTTCTAGTGATCTGCAAAGTGACAGGCGGAGACGCCTGGTCCTCTACGCCTGGAACAGGCTCACCAACACGTCCGACCACATTCTGTCGGTCAAGGCAAGCCACGTGGCCATGGCTGAGGTTCAGAAAAGGGAAAATACACCCTGTTCCTTTAATGGGAGGACTCCAAAGTCACATGACGAAGGACTTAGCCATGGAGAGAGGTGACCGAGGCAGTGCTGCAACCCACCATCAACCTGTGTGTGCGTTACGCAGTCCGACAGTTTGGACGCCTTCACTGTCAAAGAACTTGTCACCAGCGCTCTTGTCACCAGCGCTCTTGTGCACAAGTTCGACCAGTTCCTGTTCCCTCAGGCCAGGCGGAGACAAGAACAGGACTTCTGTGTGTCTCGAGGCTGGTTTCAGGGGTCTCAGTACACAAATAGACTTCCTCCCCTCTAGGGAGCAGAGAGATGGCGCAGGGCTGATTCCCCTGTGAGGACGCAGGGGAGGAACGAGCTGGCATTTCAAACACAGGAGCCAGCGTGCCAATCTCCGCCCACAAGACTCAGCCTGCTCCTTTCCTGGAAGAGCCCTCTGGGGGTTGTCAGTACCTTGGATAGCACCTTCATCCTGCTAAACGGGAGGAGAAAAATGTCTGGCTCGCACTCTGCTTGGGAAGAGTAGGCTCCTTCTAGGTTCCGAACACATTTGAATAAACAGAATGAGTCTGCACACGTATATGCGAGTATTCCCCTTCCCGGCTTAAAACCCTTTCCTGGTTCCCATAGCCACGCTCGGCCTGAGTGTAAGACCCAGCCGCAGCCTGCTCGTGTGAGTTCTCCCCCTTTCTGGACACACCAGTCATCTTCTGCATGGGTGGTTTATACTTACTGTCACTGCCCTGAGGTCACAACGTGGTGAGCTAGCTAAAATAACTTTGAATAAAAAAGGAAAATGACTGACTGTCTAGTGGTGGAGGGAGCTTCTGGCATGCAGAGGTGCTTAAAGAAGACCCTTAAGATATGCTGTGATCAGCAGATGGCATAATGGTTGTGTCACTGGACTCCCATGTAGTCGACCACGGCTCGAGTCCCGGACCCGGCGGTTTAAAAACACACTAGGGGTCCAGGAGTTAGCGTAATGGCTATGCCACTGAACTCCCATGTAGTCGACCGCGGTTTGCGTCCCGGACCCGGTGGCTTAAAACTCACGCCAGGCGCGTGTGCGTGCGTGCCCAAGATCCTGAGAGGAGACTGGAGGAGAAGGGATTGCGGCGTGGCCATCCCCCCGGGGGGTGATTTTTCGCTTTCTGTCTCTATGTCTCTCTCTGTCTGTCTGGCGAGCGCACGCGCCCTATAGCAAAAACCTCTCAAAACAACAACAACAACAACAACAAACAAACAAACAAAAAAACCCCCCACACACACTAGGCCCATGAGCATGCGTGCCCAAAATCCTGAGAAGGGATTGCAGCGTGGCCATCCCCCACTTGGGGAAGGGGGCCATTTCTCACTTTCTGTCTCTCTCTCTGGTGAGTGCATGCTCCCTATAACAAAAATATCTCTTAAAAACAAAAACAAAATCAATCAAGCAAACAAAAAGATATGCTTTCCACTGTGTTAGCTCAGTTCTCTGGCAGGTGCTTCCTCGTGGCGACCCCTAGGCACTCCTGGGGGAAAAGCAAGCCTCTTTCCAAGGCTTCCCAAAAGAGGTCCCAGGGCAGACTCTCATTGGCTGATCTGGGTCATATGTCCATTGTTAAACCAATGGCTGTGGGGGATGGAGCATACCTGTTGGTCCAGCCCGGATGACAAATCCACTCCTGCACTCCACTCCTAGGAAAATGGGGTAAATACCACTTAAGCCACAGGAACCAAGACTGGGATTCCCCAGAGGAAAATCAGGGTGTGGTTCCCAATGAAGTGAGGAACTGGGAAACCAGGTCAGCAGGGACCCATCTCAAGTTCCTGTCGGCAGTGCTTCCCTCTTTTCATCCTCCTAGCTCCACCCCCAGCAGCACCCTCTTCCAGACCCCTCACCCTCAGAGGAGTCATCACTCCTCTCTCTGCGTGTCCACACTTGGTTCTGCTGCTGGACTCTCCTGGGTCCCTGCCTCTGGGAGGCCCTGATGAACTTGGCTGAACCCCCTGTGCCCGTTCAGTGCCTTCCCCGCGTTCTGCACAGCCAGCTTGTCCTCAGCTCCCGCATCTGGGTGTGTGCCCCACGCTGATTACTGGGGTGGGACCACTTGATTAACGGTGTGCACCCTTGTCACCCTCACCATCTCACTAAATCCTTCATGCTTGTGACTGTGCATTTAGCGGCTTTACCTGCCTCCCACCTGCCCCTGCCTGCCCCTGAGAACACCCTTCTCTTCTCCCCCTTGGACTCCCGCTGGGCCAGCCTGGGGGAAGCAGCATTCAGTTCTCTCCCTTCCTTTTCTCCTGCTGGCCCCCTGCAGGGCACCGATCTGGCGGACCACTCGGTACCTGCACACCATCCTACCCACTTCCTGGCACCCCTCTGCCCTGCGTTCTGATGAATAATTGGCGTGGTGGCGATTCTAATGTCGTCTCTCTCCGCTCAGTAGGGTCTGAGCTCCTTGAGAACAGGGCTTTGACCAGGTCATCTATGCTGCCCCAGCCTAGGACCAGGCACTGCACTTAGTAGGTGCTTGGTGGATGCCAAATTCAAAAACTAGTTTCAGTAAAAGGCTGCATTAAAAAAAAAAATCTGCGAGAATTTCTTTGGCTCTGCAGGAATCAGAGTGTGGGTGAGAGATGACTTCAGCAGAAATGCCACAGGACGCACGGGTTCTCAATTATTTATGGGGTAAGGAGACTGTTCCCAGAGAGCAGCCATATATCCTGAGGACGTCAAGGCAGCGTGTGAGTGACTTTGTCTTTTGGAGTCCCTGCACCCCTCCTCTGCAGATGCCAGCGAGGGAGTCTTTTGGCTTCTTTTCTTGCAGCAATGAAGAACCATCTCTTTTGGAGCTCATTCTGCTCCTTCCTGGCTACCCTTCCCTCGGGGGCTGGCCAAGGTGGCGAGAGGAGGTTGGGCGGCCTCCGGACGCAGAGGGGTCTGGGTTCAAGTTCTTCTCTGCTCCAGGTCACTCCGTGCTTTTCCCTGCCTGAACGGCCACTTTCCCCTCTGTTCGATGGAGACCAGCACTAAGCACTTCCCTGGCAGGGCATTCTGGGAGCAGGACCTCTGTGGGCTCATAGTGCAGGCCTGGGGTGCACAGCACCCCCTGCCCCCCTGACTCGAGTGGGGCCAAGCATGACCCAGGGTGGCTCTGAATTCTGTCTCCCCCTGGGTGCAGAGTTTCTGGATGGAATTTTAAAGATTTACAAAGGATTTGTTTTCCGCCTGAACCAGTGGTAGAGGTTGTATAATTATCTGCAGGGATTTCTTGTTGTTTATGCAAGGAAAAATTGAAAGATTTTCAGGCAAGACAGTTAATACTTTTCTCGGAGCGGAGGCTGTGTTGATCCAAGGTTAGCATTGGTGCTGGGACCAGGGCCAGAGGGTGCTGACCCCCGGCCAGAGGGTGTGCAGGTCCCAGGGCCGGAGAGCTGCTGGCCCTTTCGTTCGCACAGAAGCTCTGTAGTTGGACAGTCCTCAACTTTCACCTTGTGCTTGGAGACCCCAGGAGTTGGGGTCTGGGCCCATGGGTGCGGGACCTGTTTTCATCACCATAGGCTTCCTCTCTGGGACACTGTCTCTCGTGTCCCCACAGTCACCACAGGGCCATCCTAGGGTCCGGTGGCCCACAGGTGCCTGATGACGGGTGCGATGAGATTGCAGCCTTGGCTTGGGGATGTGCTCCACGCTCCTGTGTGCCGGCTGGGCGTCCGCTTCTCCGCGGGTCACTCTCTCCACCTGGGAAGACGGCGTCACTCCTGACTGCCGGGCGCCTGGGATAAACACATCCACAGCGGGGCCCCTCACACGGAATTCGCGCTCAGCCCACGGTGGCTTCTCCCTCCGACGGCCCAGCTGCCTTCTACGGGGTTTCTGAAGTCTCTGTCTCCTGCCCTGCTCTTCCCCTGCCCTGGTTCAACAGTCGTTACCTTTTTTCGGTGAAAGATTTTTGTCATTTAAAAAAAATTTTTTTTGTAAAGCAAAAATTATAGAATATTTTTTCAACAGAGAACTTTACCCTTGTTCTGTTAAGTGTTTCTTCCCGTTGCGCCTCCTACCCACCCTCTACCACCCACTCTGTCCCTTACAGACTCCGGTCTCGACACACGCTGTCCTGTGGCAGCTTCGGGTCTTCCCAGCTCTGCCGCAGCGTGCAGACACCCGGTACCTATCACGTGAGGGCACGCCGAGTGTGCCTTTCAAAGTCTGCCTCACTTTGCTCGACCCGAAGTCTTCTAGATCCATCCACTTTGACTCCGTGACGGGGTCAGCTGCTTCTCCGGCCGAGTGATATTCCGCAGGGTATGCGCCAGGGGCCTCCCAGCCAGCCCGCAGCTCCTGACCTCCTCGGCCATGGTGAATGATGCTTCGGCGCACGCGCAAGTGCACGGGTCTTTCCCAGCGTTCTCCTAGTCTTTGGGTGAATACCAAGGAGTGGGGTACGGGGTCATATAGTAGTTCTACTGGTAGATTTCCAAGGGAAAAAGTGAGCAAATGACCTGAATAGACAGCTCTCCAAAGAAGACATACACGTGGCTAGAAGGCATGTGAGAAAATGTTCTAAGTCCCTGGTCATAAGAGAAACTAAAACCACAACGAGATAGCGGCTAACCCCGGTCAGAATGGCTGGAATGAAAAAAGCAAAGAATGCGGGTGTGGGCGAGGCTGTGGTGAGGAGGGCGCCCCCTTGCGGGTGGTGGGGAGGTGCACTAGTGCAACCACGGTGGGAAAGGAGAGGGAGGTTCCCCCAGAACATAGGCTGTTCTCTACTGTGGTGGGGACGCTTCCCATGGCCGCCCTCCTAGGTTTCCAGGTGACAACAGCCTGTCTCTGGCACCGCCTGCTTCCCCAGATCGGAGCTCTCCCTGTGGAGAACGACGCCCACTCCCTCCCCTGCCCCCGCAACACCATCCTGTTCTTTGACTCCTCTTTCTTATTCTTCCCTAAAGAAATAATTTTCTCCTTAAGTACTGCCTTCAGATAAAGAAAATGCTCTTATTTAATTTGATTGTTTTCCTGTTTGTTTAATTACTACCATTAAACGTTAATGCTTTCTTTGTATTTTTCATGGCAGACGGTTACGCTATCTGTCACGTCTCTGCTGTTGCTGAGTATCGAAACCTGATTCAAACCGGCTTAGGGAAGGGTGAGGTTGGTGTCTGCAAGTGCACACCCGCGGGGTGCCTGGGCCCAGGACGATGCTCCAGGGTTGATGGCGTCAGGCTCTGAGCCCGGGCTCTGCACGCCCTGGCTCTGGGGGCCCCACTGGGACACTCATTGGGCAGGACCGGGGTGTGGGACCCTCAGGGACTTTCTTGATTCTCGTGTGGGAGACCCTCGATCGTCTGTTCCTGTTTGGGGGTGACCTTAGCCTTGCAGGGGAGCTCCCAGGGTGAGAAGCCCAGTGCTGGCTTCGGGCAGTCGAGAGCGGGGCACTGTGACCTTTGGCGAGGGGCCAGCAGCGCTCTCTCCCCGCTCTATGGCGGCCGCCGACTCCCGCAGCTTAGCATCTGCTCTGACAGTCACGGAAGGTCCTGTCCTGGTACGAGGACAGGGAAGGTCGAGGGGCCATGGGGGAGGTGGCCCTGAGAGTTCGAGGCCCTGAGGTAGGGCCAGGCAAATCTGGGCATGACGACAGTGGGAACCACGGTGACAGGCTCTGGCCGGGCTGGCATTGATCGGGTTACCGGCCAGCTCTGGGTAAGGACTGTCCGCAAGTATTTCCTTGAGGGACATTGGGGCGCAGTTACCAGAAGAGGGCCGGCGTGTTTACGGCAGGCCAAGGGGATGACGTGCAGAGGGTGGACCCTGCCCGTGGGCTTCCCAACCCCTGTCCCCTTCCCGCGGACCCGGAGTGTGCGGACTTCCCTGTCCCTGGCCGTCTGCATAAATGCCTGATGTGCCCTTGGTGGTGGCTGGCACGAGTGACCAGCTGTGGTGGGCTGGACAGTGTCCCCAAAGATGTTCACGTCCTGGTCCTGGAACCGTGAACGCGTTACCTTCCATGGGAAGAGGGGCTTCGCTGGCGTGGTTCCATGAAGGATCTTGCGATGGGGAGGTTTCCTGGAGCAGCCCGGTGGGGCCAGCATCCTCACGGGGTCCCTGTAAGTGAAGCCGGGAGCCAGAGTCAGAGAAGCCGACGGGGTTACCCAGCACAGGTGGTAGGGCTCAGTTTCGGGCTGGCCGTGAGCTAAGGCATGTGGGAAGCGGCTAGAACCGGAAAGGCCAGGGAGTGAGTTTCCCCTAGAGCCGGCAGGAGGACGCTGATTTCAGCCCGGGGAGCCCGATTTCACACGTCTGGCCTCCAGACCTGTAAAGTAATAAATGCGTGTTGTTATAAGCCACTAGGTGGGAGGTCAGCTTGTTACAGCAGCAGCACGGAGCGTCTACACCCCTTAGGGCCTGGTATCAAGCTTTCTGGATACCATGGCCCACTCTGGCCTCCCTCTTCATCACCCCAACGTAGACCCATCTCTTGGGGCTCACCGCCGTGGGAAGGTCAGATCGGGGTCCCCTTCCACGTGCCAGCCCACCCCACCTGGCAGCGGATCCGCCCCTGGCCTGGCTGGGACTCTTCCTCCTGTTGGGGCGACTCCCACACACCTCGCAGGCCGGGGCTCGAACGCCACCGCCCTGAGCAGTCTTGCACATACCCTTCAACAGACCATTCAACACGTCACCAGCCCCCTCCGAGCACCCGTCAGCTCATCACACGGGGTTGACTGTGACTTGGGTCGCCACTGCTCTGGAACCCCCCGGACACACATGGTACCTGGTCCATCTCCGTGTTGGCTCCCAGCTCAGGACCTCGTACGTTAGCAGTGAGACGAACTGGGTGCCCAGGGCAGTGCTCTGCAAGGCCGGCCCCACGGGAAGGTTGCAGGTTCGTGTCCAGAGACCCGCCCGAGTGTACTGGGCACACACCTGCCCACGATCCAGGCTGGCTGAGGCCGGGGTTGATGGTGATGTGACCCCCTGTTGGGAGTGTCCGTGTCTTTCTCTGTCTCTCTTGATTCTGAAATGAATTAATTAATAAAAGAGAAAAAGCAGTGAAGCAAACATTTGCTGACTGAACAGACATGCCTCTAGGCATATGGGTATGTCAGAGAGAACCCCCGAAGATGAGAGCTGGGGCCCCATCCGGACTGCTGGCTGTTCTCGCCAGCTCCGGCCTCCTTCGGAGTTAGCTGGGTTGAGTCCCGGCCCAGGGTAGGTTCTCGTCACAGACATAGCCATTACGCTAACTGCTGGTTCCCGCAGGCCCTTATTTCTAAGGGAAGGTGGCGACAGGCGCTGGAAGCTGGTCACTGGGTGGCCTGACCCGGACCAGGCTCAGGACCACTGTGTGAAGATGAACCCGAGTTCGGAGTGTGAGTCCTCGCCCAGTCTAGCTGTCTCAGTGGCTGTGTCACTGTGAATGTGGCAGTAAGGCCGCTGCGAGGGCGTCGCCATAACCAGCCTGGGGCGAGGCAGGGCCCGGGGCTGGAAGGATGGGGTTCGCGGGTGGGGAAGTCGGACTTCCTCACGCAGTTTCAGGACGGTCAGGAGCCGTGGTCTGAGATAATGTGGAAGGAAGACAGGGCCGGGACCGGAGCTGCGGGAGGCGGTTAAACGCGGAAAGCTGGCCCAGCCCTCCCGTTTGCGGCCTGTAGCTAAGAACCTCGGGGAAGCCGGGAGCTCAGACAGGGCCGCATGTCCCTGAGCAGAAATGGAAGGAAGGGAGAACCAGAAATGGGGGCGTCTCAGACCTGACCTGGACTGGGCACTGAAAAACGAGGTGCGGGGCCTGACAGGTGGCATGGAGGTTGGGGCGCCAGGCTCCCACATGGCTGACTACGGTTCGAGTCCCAGACCTGGCAGCTTGCTTTCTCACTTTCCCTTTCTCTCTCTCTGGTCAAAATAAAAAATAATAACAATAAGTAAAATTAAATATATAATTCTTAAAATAAAAGAAAGAAAAACAAGGTACGTGTGCGTGTGTGCGTGCCCCACATCCTGGGAGGAGGGACAGATGGAAGAGGAGGGGTTGTGGCGTGACCGTCCCCCACGAGGGCGGTGCTTTCTCTTCTCCCTCCCCTCCCCTGTCTCTCTCTGGGAAGCACACACATCCTCTGGCAAGAGAAAAAGAAAGAGAGCGAGAGAAAGAGAAGGAGGATAGCAAGGCGGCCTCTCTGGGTGGGTTGGACTCTTCCGGATCTGGTTTACTGCATGAGCAAGAAGTGGGCTTCTGTGGAGCCCGGTGCTCACACACTTCCGGGGCGACTTCTCGGATCCTTGCAGTGCCCGAGCCGACACGCGTGGCATTGGCGGGCACCACCTTTGGGTACAAAGGGACTAGCCACACTCTGACCGAGTGTCCAGGGGAGGGACGGGCTACTGTGGGCCACGTAGAGCCGCTCTCTCGCTGGGTGGCTCCCTGGCAGCGGCCTGCAGGCAAAGCAGGAGTCACAGGACACACAGCACGAGTAACTTCTAGGTTCACACGGCTGAAGAGCCAGCTCGAGGCGAGCTCTAGAAAGCGAGCTCTAGAAAGCAAACTCTAGAAAGCAGCTCGCTCTGCAGTGACCTGAGATGCGTGGGTGCTCCTTTGTCACTGAAGCATGGTAAATGTGAGTGTGTGTGTGTGTGTGTGTGTGTGCGTGTGCCAGTCCCAGGACGCCCCCACGGTGCAGGAGGTGAGCCTCTGAGTGTGTGCGTGTGCCAGTCCCAGGACGCCCCCACGGTGCAGGAGGTGAGCCTCTGAGTGTGTGCGTGTGCCAGTCCCAGGACGCCCCCACGGTGCAGGAGGTGAGCCTCTGAGTGTGTGCGTGTGCCAGTCCCAGGACGCCCCCACGGTGCAGGAGGTGAGCCTCTGAGTGTGTGCGTGTGCCAGTCCCAGGACGCCCCCACGGTGCAGGAGGTGAGCCTCTGAGTGTGTGCGTGTGCCAGTCCCAGGACGCCCCCACGGTGCAGGAGGTGAGCCTCTGAGTGTGTGGGGGTCTCTGTGGGCCTTGGTGTTTCCAGCACTGGGATTCTCCATAAGCAAAGCACGGCTGGGCAGGGGGCAGCGGGGGGCGGGGATGCTCACCCAGAAAACCCTTACTGATGATGCAGCTGGGGCCCAGAGAAGCCAAGAGTGCTGGAGGCTGTGCAGCAAGTGGCTGGCGAGCCACGAGGGACCCCCAGGGTGCTGTCTGCTGGCACCAAGGGCCTCGCTCTCTCACTCGCTCCCTCCTCGCTCTGTCCTGCCTGGGCCTGCCTCCTCACTGCCATGCACATCTCGGGCAGAACACTGCCCGCTCCCTCGCTCGGCCCTGCCTTCCCATCGCCCCTGGGCTGGGAGAGGCAGGAGACCAGCCTGCACCTGCTGCGTTGGACTGTCCTGTGCACCTTGGCTGGTCTTTGGTCACCAGCCGCTGGTCTGGTCACTCGGGGACTGGCCTCCTGTGCTGTGTGTGGGCGTCCTGGGACTGTCCACCGAGGTGCCTTTTCTCTCCAAGCCTGGCCGGGGTGCTCTGACTCCCTGGGGGTTGAATGGTGGGAGAGCCCCCGAAGACACCCACTGCAGTGATGGCGCCTGGCAGAGCAGATGCGCTGTCCCCTGGGCCTTGGGAGCTGCTCTGGGCTTTGCAGACCTCCTCTCTCCAGCTCCCTTCCTTTCTCCGAGCTGCCCGATGCGCTTGCAGTAGATTTGGTGCATGCTTCCACGCTCAGGGCTTGCAGCCAAAGACTCCTGAGGTGCAGAAGATCCCAGGCGGACGGCGGAGAGCCGCATTTCTTAGTCTTCCTTGAAGTGATGCAGTGCACATTTACGGAGAACCGACCACGCGCTAGCCCCTGTGCTAGCCCCTGGGGCTGGGGCTCCAGGAAGGCGTCGGTTTCCTCCACGGCCAGAGGAGCACGCAGCCTGTGGGCAGGACAGAGACCCTGGGGGCGGCAGGGACCGCTGCGCAGCCGGGACGCACTGTGACCGCACTGTGCGGCCCCCGTAATAATCCTCCAGCTGCTACTTCAGTTGGCACCCGGAGGGCGTGCTGCTGTTTCCTCTCATTACCTTAAAAATAAAATCAATAAACGGCTCAGGATGCCTTTAATAGAGGATAAGTCAGAACTTTTCATAACCTCGTTAGGGGTTGGCATTCTCAACCATCCCCCTAAAGCTAGACTTGGTTAATGTGGCGTTTGGAGATCAGACAGTGACCTGAGATAATTGGTTAATGATAAATTAACCAATCTGTGTTTGGCAGTTCATCATTTCCAGAGGTCCCTCTCTGGCATCCTGACCCTGCAGGGTAGGGAACTGCAGCTCAGAGAGGGGGAGAAGCTTGCCTCAATTCACACAGGATGGAAGAGATGGAGCGGGGGTTGGGCAGATCTGACTGACCACAGTCTTGCTTCTCTCCAGTTTCGGGAAGTAGTGGAAACAGCTCGCGGTGGTGGAGCTGGGTGGAGATTCCGGCGGGGTGGAGGAGATGGCAGTTACTGGCTGGTGGTGGCCGGCGGACATGCATGGTCCTGCACTGCCCCCTGGTGGATGCCTGCCTGGATCCCCGGGGCGGTGGGCGTTCAGCTGGGAGTTTGAGGCTGGGAGCTGTGGGAGGAGAGGGGACCTTCCCGGTGGGGTGGAGAGGGGACCTTCCCGGTGGGATGCAGCTCCTGCTTTCAGACAGCTGACTCTCAGAGCCTGTGAGAACATGTTGCAGGTGCCCAGTGTCTGCTTGGTGGTGGGAAGGTGTCCATGCACCAGCACTTACTGGGGCTCTAGAGACAGCTGTTCTCTGCAGGTTGAGATGCTGAGACTCAGCACAGCCTCCGCCCCCAGCCTGTGGGAAGGTGGGATCCACAGACAGACGTCCACTTTGCAGGGAGATCAGACCACCCTAAGCCAGGCCCAGGGCATCACGGAGGCCCTACCCAGGTGGGAGGGGCTGGGGAAAAGCTGCCCAGGAGGGTAACAGGTGGGTGGGTTTTGGAGAAAAGTCAGGACCAGATAGGTGGGGAGAGGAGGCAAGTCTACTTCAAAGTGAATGGCCCCCAAGCTCCAGGGACCCTCAGTTCCCAGGGCTCTGGAGCTCCTGTTGCAATCACCATTTTGTATTCTTTTTCTTAAGAAGACACAGCCCAGATTGGGCAGGCTCTTGGGTCTCCACCAAGCCTGGCTGCCCATGGGGAGAAGCAGAGGGGAGGCGGGTAAGTGTGCTGGGAGCTGGGGGCGGCGGGGGACGGAGTCAGACGGGGGGCGGGGGGGCTGGGCCGGCTGAGGAAGGTGGGCACGGTCCTGAGGGCAGCGGGTCCACGGGGACGCGGGAGCAGGGCAGCCAGGCGGCGGCCGGGGAGAAAGGCCTCGGCAGAGCAAGCCAGGCCCAGCACTGCCGCGGTCCCTGTGCCTTACACTGCGCCCTGGCCACGGCTCTGCAGTCCCCCGGGCAGGAGCCCATGGGCCGGGAGGACAGCCGCCTCCTCCTCCAGGTCGCCCCAGGGGGAGTCGGGAGCCGGTATTCCTCAGCCAGACGATCCTACAGCCTGATTCCAGGGCCTGCGCAGGCCTTCTGCGGCCCCAGCCCCCAGACACTGGGCTGTGTGCCAGGCCGGCCACACAGGGTGACGGGGGCCTCGGAGGGCAGCAGGCTGCAGGTGCCGTCCTCAGGCAGGGAGGCGGCTGCCCCGTGGGCTGCTGTAGTTGGCCTCCTTCCTACGGTGGGTTGTGAGCACCCGTGTTGGGCCGCCCTGGGCTGCGCTGACTGCGCCAGGCTGGGTGACCTGGGCCAGGTGTGCCGGGCAGGCCCAACACGGGTGCTGCTGGCAGAGACGGGGGCGTGGGCTGCTCCCGCAGTCAGGCTGCAGAGTCCGAGGCTCGGAGTGCCCATGGTGCAGAGGGGAAAAGACAGGCCGAGCCAGGCTAGGGTGGACATAGCCCTGAGGGGCCAGTGCCTGGCATGGACACTGGGGCAGCAGAGGGGCAGGGAGAGGGCCGAACCCTGACGCCAGGGGGAGGAGCGACAGCCATTAATGCTTGATTCTTGGTGGCACAGGAGTGGGCGAGGTGACTTCAGAGTTGGGTGGGGCGGGGTGGGCACAGAAACCCAATAGGACAGGCAACTCTCTGGTCTGGGGGCCTTATGGGACGCGGGCTGGCTTACCTCTGGCGGTCTGTTTTCTGGGACACAGGCCAGACCTCTGTTCCCGTGAGAAGGGGATCCCCACCCTGTCTGCAGCCCCCCAGGAGGCAGCAAGAGGCTCCCCAAGGCGGGAGGAAACGCGTCTCTGGCCCAGCCTGGTAATTAGACCCTTCAATTGCAATTACTTTTGCAATTAGCTCAGCTGGTAATTGGAACTGGAGGTGGTAATTTCTGTCCTTCAAGGAAGTGCCGAATTGAGCTTTGCTCACGTGTCCAGGACGCAGGGGGTGCCCGGGGAGGGCTGGCTCTGAGCGGGAGCTGTGGGAGCACAGCCTGGGCTGGGCTCAGGGCGAGACATGAGGGCTCCCCTGGGCCCGGAAGTGGGCCCTGTGGACAGGGAGGCACTTTGTGGCTTCACAGCAAAGAGCGGGCTGCTATTGAGATTCATGGAGCGGGGGACCACACCCCGACACCTAGACACTTAGCCGGGGCCTGGCCTCACCTCCTCCTCGCAGTGCGCCGGCCTCGTGGTGGTGCTGCTCAACAGCGCGGCAGAGGTGAGACCACGCCGAGAACAGCCCGCTGTTCACTCCCGCTGCGCTGGCGGCGCTGAGCGACCTCGGGCCCTAAGACGTGTGGGGATTTCCCACCCTGCCAGCTCCCGCAGGTCTGCTGCAGATGCCGCAGGCCCCCCATGGGTCCTCTGCCTCAGTCTGGCTCTGCCCGCCCGGAGAGAGCAGCAGACCCATGGGGGCTGGGGGGCTCAGCCATGAGATGGGGCCGCACGGATGCCTGGCCTCCTGGGCCTGGGGGGTGCAGCTGGAGGGACAAGCTCGTCCAAAGCAGGCGGCCCCCGTGCCTGGGTCTGAGGGTGGCCCTGGGCGAGCCCTTATTCCAGCCTTCACAGGCAGAGGTCAGGCACATTGAGGCGCCCCAGGTACGCCAGAACACAAACCGCCCTGCGGAGGCAGGAGCGGGAGAGGGGACTGGGTAACACTGGCCTCCCTGTCTGGCTTGTCTGGGGCCCGCTCTGTGCCAGGCACTTGCTGGGCCCTGGGAGCCGAGCGCTGCTTCCAGGTAAGGAGCCTGTCCCTCTCCAGCCAGTTCCATCGGTCAGGGCTGGTGAGGCCTCGGGCCTGCTGGAGCTGACTCACTAGCAGTCCCAGATGGGGGCAGAGCTGGCCTGGCTGGGAGCTGGCACTGCCCGAGGAAGCCCTTGCCGAGCAAGCCACACGGCTGCCCGAGCCCGGTGCTTTCTGCTCAGAGGAGCTTATTTCTGTCAAAGTTGTTTGGTGCCTTTGCTCAGAGATGCTAGGTCACGTGTCTGTATTCCAGGGGCAAGGGGGCTGGGCACTGCAGATGCTGGCATTCTACACTGGGCAGGAGGCTTCACAATAGAGGAGAGGATTAAAATGAGCGCGTGCTGGCGGGTTGACCGCCGCCTGCCTAACGCCCTGTCCCAGGTTGGCGGGGCTGCCGGCGGTCTGAGTGCAGCGGCGCACACGGATGAAACACGTTTCCTCCCCATACCACGCCACTCCACGCTTGTCTCCAGGCCACTGGTTTGGAGGGAGAAGAATGGATCCAATCTTGCCAAGCGAAACATTGTCTATCCCTGGCATTTTTTCAAAGGCACATTCAATTTAAATTTCAGGTAAATATTCAGATACCCCCAAGAACATCGGCCTGGGAACGGCTGCAGTTTATAACCCAGCTCAGGGCTAACTCACCCGCTCACTGCTTTCTTACCTTCCTTTCCTTTAGCTTTTTATTGATTTATTTTACAAAAATAATACATAAATAGAGAAAGAAAGTCTATTTCCAAAATATAAAAAGAAGACTGCGAAATTAAACCTCATCAATATTCATTTCCCCGCATGTTCTGTGAGCAGTAACATTAGGTCATCAGGAAAGTCATGACATACTTTTCTATGCTTTCCTTTTTTTTTTTTTTTTCTAGAGAGAGATTTTGGGCACGTGCACTTGCTGGAGAGACAGAGAGACAGAAAGCGAGAAATCACCCCTCCAGGGTCGATGGCCATGCCACAATCCCTTCTCCTCCATTCTCCTCTGGGGATTTTTAGGCATGCATGCACATGTGCCCAGCGTAAGTTTTTTGTTGTGTTTTTTTTTTTTTTTTTTTTTAAGAATTATTTTATTTAACTTTATTTATTTATTTATTTGTTTATGTATTTATTTTAATTTGACGAGAGAGGGAAAGAGTGAGCAAGTGCAAGAGAGGGGAAAGAGAGAAGGCGAGCCACTAGGTCCAAGACTCAAACCACAGTCAGCCATGTGGGAGTCCAGCGCCCCTGACCACCACGCCACCTGCTGGGCAGCCCCATGCCCGGCATAAGTTTTAAGCCGCAGGGCCCAGGACTCAAACTACGTGGACTACAGGGATGTACCTATTCCGCCACCTGCTGGTCCCATTTTTCTATGTTTGTCTATGCAGAAATGCATCACGACTTTCCCGACGACCCAGTTATGGCAGCTGGTGACCACAAGAATTTAGTACTGAGTCCTTTCGGGTGGAGTCTGGAAATTTAGCATTTGATAAGGTGTGGAGTAAGTCCTCCCACGTTCGGTGCCTGTGTGCAAAGCACCTTCATCAAACATCCACTCCCAGACTTTCCTGTCGTTGTTGAACCTGGAAACCTTTAGTATCCTTGGTGACATGTAAAATAGACACTTTAAAATTATGGAACTTTTAAAGCAAATATTTACTAGCTACCAAATAGGTGCTGGATGCTTTATATGCATTATCTCATTCAATCCCTACTCAATCTTTATACAAATAGTCTCTCCCATTTTACAGATAGGAAAACCAACGTGCTATGAATAGGTAACAGGTCCCCACAGTTCTCAGAGCCTGAGCTGGAGCCAGAATGCAGACCTCAGGGTTTCAGCATGCAGCCAGGAGGCCGCAGTTTGCATATTTGCACTCTCTTATCTTGGGCCAAAATAGAATTTGGCTTTGTAAGCAGTGATATGCTGGGCCCGGACACGGCCTCAGCGCCGTGAGGACAGGAGGCGCGTCCCCACCCTGCAAGCCTAGGTGATTTTGGTCTGGTTCAGAATTTCTTGTGTTTGAAGCAGGTAACGCTATTTTATACTTCAGTTGCTGTCCGCGGTTAACCAAGTTGATACTTTCAGATGAGTAAAATCCAAATTAGGATCCTTTAAGAAAACTTGTGACCTCATGGATATGGAAATATAAATCTTTGTTGAGACCTCTTCGTTACCCCCCGGGGACAATGATACCAGCTGGTGAAGAAATAGCATAGGAGCCAGTCACGATGAGAATGAATGAGCCCTAAAGATTTCTTAGTGCCAGGCCCGCCCAGCCTGCAGCGGAGATCCAATGAAGCCAAACCAGTTAGACGGCCGCGCTGTTGTCGCCCATGCAGCAGGAGACGCCTATCGGACATGTCTGTGTGGCGTGTGCTAGCTTAAGTAGGAGAGGAGGGGCGTCTCTTGCCGGGATGGACAACTGACGAGCACCGAGATGCAGTGGCTCTGAAGTGTGGGCAAGGACCAGAGATAGATGGCACATGTGACACCGGGAGTCCAGAGAGGGCACGCAGCTGCCTACCCTCTCCTGCCAGATTCTCGGTAGCCAGGGTGGGCATGGCCAGTGGACCCATCCTACAGTCTGGAATCTATCTCATCTTGGAGACGGGGCACGGGGTCCAGCTGGCCCCCCAGGAGAATGCCTCCAAGTGCATATTACTGGTATTATTTCTTTTTAGGGAGAGATTTATTTGCTATAGGGCATGTGTGCTCACTGGAGAGACAGAGAGGTAGAAAGCAAGAAATTACCCTTTGGGGCAGATGGCCATGCCGCCATTCCTTCCCCTTCAGTCTCCTCTCGGGATCTTGAGCATGCACGTGCACACACACACACACACGTGCACACGCACGCTCAGCGTGTTTTAAGCCACCAAGTCTGGGACTCAAACCGCAACTGACTACGTTAGAGTCCAGCGACATAACCATTACGCCATCTGCTGGTCCCAAGTGCATACTATTTTCATCTTCATTTTATGTTAAGTGAAATTTGTGCACAAAACATGCCTTCCCCTTTGTCTTGGGAAATTCTCAATATCAGCCATTGTGACCACTGGGGAATTATGAACTGAGCTGAGCTATGGTTGACAAATGGAACTCCAGAGACATTTAAAACACTGTACTTTGTAGATATTTAACTAACATTTGTTCATTTTTAAATCTACATTTTTCTTTGTATACTTTGGAGGCTCGGGAAAAATTTTTTTCAGGTTCCAAATAGTTCTGTCGGCCTCTAGAGTGTTTGTGCTCAGAGGGTTTAATGGCAAAGCGGCCCTGCCAGCAGGGGGCATTCCTACCCAATGGCTGTGGTTAGAACCCAGGATTTTCTCAACGAGTAATGTTCAAAAGATGAAACTCATGGCTCATAGCAGTGTGTAGCCAGCACACGACACATGTTCATTGAAGTCACTGAGATGATAAGCAGGATGTTAGAGCGGGTTCAAAGATGGAACTGAGAGACAGATAGAGACATCTCTGGCAGACTATCTTGGTTGTTAAATTAGATACAAATTGCTCAATGACTATAGAGGATAGATGGGAGGAGAAACCACTTTGGAATGATCTTTTCTATTGGACTAAAATAATTTGTTTCTAACAAGCCAAAATGAAAACATTTGCAACATATTAATCCTCTACAAGTTAATGTGTAACTTTGCAGAGTCTGGGCCCTAATTGACAGTAAACTACGGGTGAAATGAAAGCAATGGCCACTAGGTATGTCCACACGTGACACTCCTGGGACCTGCCGTCACCCCTTAGCCTGATTCCCCATTTTGGACACATTTTCTTTACATGGAAGGGGGAGAATAGGGCTTTTCTGGGGGTGAGCTCTGGGTGGGGGCTGAGCCTAGCTGTGCGGGTGCTGGGCGGTACCTCTCCCGGTCTATGCCGTTCAGTCTTGGTGCAGCAGTAATTTGAACGGATCTGTTTTCCTGTAAGTAAAAGCTACGTACAGAAACGAAGGCACTCCTTCATGTCCACGGTCGGAGTGGAGTCAGCGGCCTGTAAACTCTCAGACCTTCTCTTTTTTCCCTTTTTGATGTGTGCGGATACTGTTTCTTCCTTGGACTTGCTCCGGGAAGTATCCAAACCAAGTGACCGGCAGGTGGCGCAGTGGAGAGTTCCAGTCGCAGGTGGTGCGTCGTCTGTTTCCCTCTCTGGGCCCCAGTTGGTCGGAAAGCTAGCCTCTGCCTCAAAGGCTGGTCTTCGGAGCAGTGAGACAGCACCTGTGGAGGCTAACAGTGTCTGGGCCGAGGAGAGGGCTCGTAAGCGCCACTGGGATGTGATAGGCAGGTTTACCCAGGGGCCGCACAGCCCAGACTGCCTGTCCCTTAGGGACCTTATTTCCTTGGGGATCCTGCCAGGCCCGCTAGACCCATGAGGACCTGGACAATGCTCCAGGCAGGGGGGGCTGTGGTCTAGGCAGGCCAGTGCTCTGGCCCACATGGTGGCATCTCGGCACGGGAGAAGCATGTGTTCCGTGGCTCCGAGTGGGGAGGTTGGGGACATGGCGCCAACTTCTCCAATGACCTCCATCCAAAATAGCCACTTACGAGCCCCTCAGGGCTATTGATGGCGTGGGGGGGAGGCGGGGGACTTCTCCTGTGCACCCTGTGGGCTGTTCGCGACCTCGAGGGCTCCGGACTTCTCACTGGAATGCTAGGAACGGTGGTGGATTTTGGAATTCCGGAGGGGGCTGTGTTTTCTTAGCAGCCATGCCCGGCTGAGTCCATGGGAAGGGCCACCTACAGGCACCGAGCTCCTGCCCCCGTCGGTACCTTGTTGGTGAGGGGCTGGCCTTCTAACGCCACCTGGGGCCGGATGGACTCGGCTGAGTGAGGTGGGCTTCCAGGTGTGCAAGGACTTAGTCACCGTCCACAGACTCGGACCCCCAGCTTGCCAAGCTCGGCCCAGATGGCATCCAAATGGGTCCCCTTGACCAGCTACTGGGCCACCCGGCACCCGCCATGTTTCCAACCTGGTTTAAACAGTGCGTGGCCCTTCAGAGCGTCAGGGCTGCCATCCCCGCCCTCTCACCCTTCACCGGCACTTCCCCGGGGAGCCCCCCCCCCCCCCCCCCCCCGCGTCCCTAGTCCCCTCGGCTGCTCAGGTACAAGCCCGTCTCTCCAGGGGCAGACTCCCCTGGGCTCCCGGCCTGTCTGTAGGAGAGATCATAACGTCACTGCCGACCCTCCCTGCTGCAGGCTCCTCACGTGCTCTCTGTGGCCCCCTCGGACCCCCCAGCTGTTTCCCAACTGGAGTCTGAGTGCGGTATTCCCACACAGTCCTCATCACTGGCTCCGCTGCCGATCACCTCTGAAGGCGCTTTACTCGGGGGGCAGCCGCCACCCCAGGCCTGCCCACGGGCCCGCTCTGCTCGCGCTGCCTGCTGTGGTCCTCCCAGCCCCTGGCCCCCTCCCAGCCCCTCCAGGGGTGCCCCCCCCCATCCCCACTGCCTAGTAACAGCCTTGGCTTCTCTTTGGGTTCCCACCGGTAGACTCTGAACGGGCTGGAGCAGGGCTCTGGAGGCGCCGGCCTCAGTACAGGGATCTGTCTGTCCCTCCCACCGTTACAGCCCGGGGTTAGCAGTCTGGGGACTGCACGGCCTCTGTGGACTTGACCTCTGCCTTCCCATGACCTCTCATACGACTTTGACTTTCCCCCCGACACTCACGAACCCACCGCGGGCAGAGCTGTTCCCATTGGGCTTGGATTCACTCGCGGCCTCTGTCCCGCTTCCTGTGCAAACCCGAGGCGCGTCTGGATGGTTTGTTCTGGACGGTCAAAGGTTCAGACTTAGCCAGGCCCAGCTGGGGTCTCCGCTCGTGGGGAGCCGGGTATGGGTCCGCCCGGGGCTCTGGCCAGCTCCTCCACCTCAGACGCCTGCACTGGAACCTCTGGGGTTCACTCTTGGCGCCGAATCCGTACATTTTCTCTTCACCTGGTTTCTCGCTCGCTCCTCTCCCCCTACTCTGTCGTGCCCCCATGACTGGCAAGGTCCCCATTTTACAGATGTCTTCTCCCCCTGACCAGGCAGCCCCGCAAACACTCCGCTCCACACGCACTGAGCCCCCAGCACGCACCCAGCTCACCAGGAGCGTGACAGAGGCCCTCCTTCGGACGGGCCTTCCCTCATTCCGATGTGGTCTTCTAAGGAAAATCCAGCTTCTGGAAAGCTTCCTCACCGTGTAAGGCAGTTCGCAGTGGACTCCGACCCCAGTATTTCTCCGTGGCCCGTTTTCTTAGAACACAAGACACTGTATGATGGAGTTTGGGGAGTATTTGCTTGCCAGGAAGTTAGAAAACAAAGCCACCAGGCAGCATCCGTAAAAATACTTTATTGGAACATGATGGTATCTCAGAGCATGGATTCGGGGTCCCCGGGCGGCCCACCCCCCACTTCTGCAGCCCGCAGAGCCCAGGAAGCCTCCCGAAGGGGGGGGGGGGCGGCTCAGAGACAGACCGGAAGTGGTCGCCGCGGTAGCAGGAGGACGTGGGCGCCTCGGGTCACCGTGTGTGCGCACTCGGAGTCACGCCTCCGACTAGTTGGCTGTGACTTAGACACCCACCCCGCGTCCTGCGAAATCCCTGAAGAGGGGCTCTTGGGCTTCCAGAAGGAATTCGGCCAGGGACTAAGCACCTCTGGGGCCATCGAAGCAGCGCACCCTGCGGCTCACCAGCGCTGAGCGGCTGCAGCGCGGCCCCGACCACGCGCTGCCCGTTTTCTCTGCTCACGTATGCACATTATTTAGCTCCCACACTGCGTCAGAGAGTCCTGTCGGGGGTGGGGGACTCCTAGGGGCTGGGCAGATGACAGTCCATGAAACGGCAGGACCCGTGAGCTCACGAGCAGGGGGTGACGCTGTTCAAGGAACCGCACAGATGACGGTAGCGACCCGACGTGCCAACGGCGTCCGAGGAAGGTCCTGCAGGTGTGCGGCAGGGGCCAGACCGGGCGTGGAGAGTTAAGGGGGTTTCCTCGAGGAAGTGATATTTTAGGGGTGACCTCGTGGAATTAACTGGCCCAGGGCAGGAAGGGGATTTGAGTCTCGGGAATAGCACTGCACGCGGCCTAGAGACTGGGAGGGGCAGATCGAGGGAGACTGACACAAAGGGAGAGGCCAGGAGGGCTGGGGCGAGGGGGTGCAGGCCGGAGGACGGGGCCTGTGCCACGCTGGAGATGCTTGGCCCTGGGTGTCGTGGCACGGGCAGGCTCGCACGTTGCGCCGTCTGCTTTGGCTGGTGGGTGGGAGTGGACTGGAGGCAGGAGCGTTCCAGTTGCCCCACTAGACACGGCAGTTGGATGGAGTGACGACAGGTAGAGGGGAGGGTCAGCAGTGGGTACACGTGGGGCCAGGACTCCGGAGGGCTGACCACGAGGAGGGAGGTGGACGGTGTCGAGGTCGATCCTCAGCCTCTGACGCTCATGGCGGGGCTGTCTGAGAAAGGGGACCCTGGGAGAGCAGGTGCAGGCGAGGCGAGAGCGTGGCTGAGGCCCCGCAGGATGGGCGGAAGGTCCCGGCGGAGGTGTTGCGGGGCAGTGGGCGTCTCAGGCTCCCTGAAGGAGCCGCCTGCAGGTGTCCATCTGGGAGCAGTCGCCTCGTGCCTTGTAGCCGAGGCCATGAGCATGGGCGAGGGCATGGGGCAGTGGAGGGGAGAGGTTGGAGAGGAAGAGAAGGCCCGGGCGGAGCCTTGGGGGACAGCCACAGCTAATGGCTGGTGCAGGACGACGAGGTGCCACAGGGCCCGAGAGCAGCGTGGGGTCCTACTGAGAGCGGGGCTCGGGGCGAGGCTTTTCACACTCTTCTCTTTCCTTCCTTCCTTCGGCGAATGTTTGCTGGGCGCTTCCTGTGGGCCTCCCGTACGCCTCGGGGCCGCAGCGCCCACTTCTGTGAAGAGCAGTGCCCCTTACCGTGAGCACAAGCCAGTACAGGGTTTGAAGCTCACGGGGTAAGTACCTGGCACGTGGCAGGGGTTCGCCGAAGACCGACTCCTCCTTCTTCTTTCCTTTTCTTCATCCTGCAGACCCGAGAGGGCACAAGAAGCCCATGCTTTAAAGCAGCACGCTCTGTGTCGCTGGGGACACGCATGTTCCTACGTGTACACGGCCATGCACACACATGTGCACGTATCCTTGTATGTCCCGCTGTTTCTGCTCATGACTCGCGTGGCCAGCACTGGCATGAGCTTGGATTCCGTGGAATCAGCACTCTCGGGCCCCCAGGAGCCCCAGGCCGCGTGTGGGAACGTGAGCACAGGACAGGTGCTCCACCCCAGGCCTGGGGGTCCCCACACCCACTGTGTGCTCTGGAGCCCCCAGACTCAGACTCGGGTGGCCCTGGGTGGTTTTGGGGGCTGAGTCCGTGGCGATGCCAGGAGCCCAATCTTGGCGGGTGGGGGCGGTGTCTTCAGTGCCTTGGGCTGGGTCTAGAGAACCTCGGTGGGCAGAGGCCTCACCACTTCCAGCGGCAGAGTCCTCAGGGGCTCCTCGGACAGGGGCGCCTCCGACTGCTCCTCTGAGGGCCCTCCCCCGTGCCTCTGAAGGAACCTGAGCCCCCACAGGCTCTTGCAGCAGCTCAGGAGGGTGCTGGAGCACGCGGTGCAGGGCGCTGGCTTCCTGGGGACACACAAGCACAGGTCAGGGTGAGGAGGCCCCTGGGCGAGGCCCTGGGCCGGGCGACGCTCTTGGCTTAGCTTCTGCTGAGGCAGGCCTGCGAAGGGCCAGGCGGGGGGGCAGGGGGACCTCCCTGTGCACGCAGAGCAGCCTGAGGCAGGAAGCCGCATCTGGGAGACTTGCTTTCCAGCCCCGGCTTGACTTCCCACATGCTGTGTGCCTTGGCCACATCACCTCGCTTCTCTGAACCTCAAATGGAGGTCACAACACCTACCTTTCCAACTCCCGAAAGAGTCAGTGTTACAAGCATGTGCGACATGTGTGCGAGACCAGCGCACAGACGCCGCTGCCAGTATGGCCCACTTAGAGCTTGCTGTTTCCGCGTCTCTGGGAAACGGCCCTCGGACAGCTATGGCAGGCTTTGCCCGAGCTGGGGAGGGCTGGGAGTGGCCGACGCAGGCCGATTCTGCCTTGCCTTGAATTCAGTCGTGCACACAGCGGCCCGTGTCGGGGATCGGACTCGCGGCTCCCCTCACTCCCATGCAGAGAGGGACGAGCCTGCACTTCCTTTCCGGTGCACCCATCACCCATGGAGCCGGCTTTGGAGGCATGACTCGGCTAGCCTTGGGGCACGAGGACCAGTCGGAAGCCAGGCTTTGCTGGGCTGAGGCTCCGGGTCTGTAGGTATGGCCAGTCCACACCACATGGCCCCGTCCTCCCCTGACACTCAAGGCCACAGCCCTGGCATTTCAGATCTGCAGGCTCCGTGTCCCTTCCACGTGAGCAGAGTACTTGTCAACCTAGCAGGCAGGTACCTGCCAGACTAACAGTCAGACAGAGCCCGCAGCTGCCAGAAAGCGACTGCAAAATGAGTGAGGGGAGAGCTAGGTCAGGCCGCCAGACGGCCACCTGCCTCTGCCCAAGGCAAAGAGCACTGAAGGTATCAGTGTTCGGGGCCCAGCGCATATTCATAGTCACAGTAAAACTTCCAGTACACAGAGAGTGACAGGACAAAATAAATACCTCAAAGAATTCCTCTACTCAGTCCCATCTTTTTGGCACATGTCAATTCACTCATTAAATATCTTTACATGAAGTATAGCAATCATCCAAAGAGACTATATAAAATATATATGCACGGCTTAAAGAATATTAAAAAAAAAAATACCAGTGTGTGTAACCATCTGTCGGGCTGAGAAACTGAACTAAATTAGCTGTTCCAGCAATATTTCTTCATCCGTAAACAGCATGTCTTTCCTTCTAGATTTTATTTTACACAAATGGAAGCATGTCTTAGGGGTTTCTGTTTTTATTTTTGCTATAAGGCACATGTACTCACCGGAGAGAGACAGAGCTAGAGGGAGAGAGGGAGAGTGAGAAATTACCCTCCCTTGGGAGGTGGCCATGCTGCAATCTTTTCTCCTCCATTCTCCTCCTGCGATTTTGGGCACACGTGGACACATGCCTGCTGTTTTTCAAGCCACTGGGCCTGGGACTTGCACTGCTCACTTGTCCATGTGGGATCTAGCTGTCTTAATCTCCATGTCACCTGCTGGCCCACATCTTATGTTTTTTTTTTTTTTTTTGGAGAGGTTTTTTTTTTTTTTTTTTTCTCTTGCTATAGGGCGCGTGCGCTCTCCAGACAGACAGAGAGAGATAGAGAGATAGAAAGCAAGAAATCACCCCTCAGGGGGGATGGCCACGCCGCAATCCCTTCTCCTCCATTCTCCTCTTGGGATCTTGGGCACGTACGCACACGCGCCCGGTTGTGAGTTTAAGCCACCGGGTCCAGGACGTGAACCGTGGTCGACTACGTGGGAGTCCAGTGACATAGCCATTACGCTAACTGCTGGTCCCTTCCATCTTATGGTTTTAATTATTTGCTTTCTGTGGCTAACTTTTTGTTGCTGTTTAAAATTATTATTTTTGTTTTTTAAGATTTTTTTTCTTGCCATAGGGTGTGTGCTCGCCAGGGAGACAGAGAGAGAGGCAGAGACAGAGACAGAGAGAGGAAAAGTGAGAAATCACCCCCTAGAGGGGATGGCCATGTTGCAATCCCTTCTCCTCCATGCTCCTCTGGGATTTTAGGCACGCATGTACACACCTGACATGATTTTCAAGCCGCTGGGTCTGGGACATGCACGGTGGTCGGCCATGTGAGAGTCCACTCCTTACCCGCTGCTGGCCCTCACGTTATATTTCGAGATTAAAACTGCTGATAGGGTGTGCCCGAAGTTCACGTTCTCAGTTGTGAAGTAGCCCTCTGTGAGAATATGCTTTCGTTTATTCACTCACTTGCTGGTGGATGTCTGACCTGTGTTTTGTTTTTCACTGCTACAAAAAGTCTGCTTGGGATCAGCAGGTGGCGTGGTGGTTAAGGCGCTGGATACTCCCACGTGGCCGACCACAGTTTGAGTCCTGGACCCGGTGGCTTGCTTTCTCACTTTCTCTCTCTCTCTGGTTAAATTAAAATAAATGGATGAATAAGTAAATAATTCTAAAAAGAAAAAAAAAAATTAAAACAAAACCCAGAAAGCTCAGCTCTTGACTTCTCTGGACCTGACTTCTAGTGTATGTGTGTAAAAGCTTCTTGAGAGTGAATGCCTGGAGCCGATCGCTAAGTCGTGGGCACAGACGGCTTCGGATTTCGTAGCTTTGCCCCAACTGCTGCCCACAGGTGCCGTACCTCCATCCCCGTCAGCAGAGCAGGGGAGCCCTCACGCCGCCTTCTCACCACAGCCGGGCTCACTCTGGGGATTGCGAAATAGAACGTCATTGTTCTTCAAGTGTCTGTTTCCCTGACTGACCACTAATGCAGTTGAACGAAGGCCTCCTTTTTTATTGGCCACTCACAATCTCTCTTTGAAATGCTCAGCTCTCTTCTATTTAAAAGTTTATTTACTGGGGCCAGCAGCTGGCATGGCGGTTAAGGTGCTCCCACATGGCTGACCATGGTTTGAGTCCTGGACCTGGTGGCTTGAAACGTGCTGGGAGCGTGAGCGTGCACCCAGAACCCCGAGAGGAGAATGGAGAAGGGGTACCCGGGAGAGGCTGCGACCCGAGCCCAGGCCCTGTCCGGTTATTCAGTCAGAGCCTTCCCCATGCCCTGGCTGCTGAGTTCCAGACATGCCCACCCCTTCCGAAGCCTCTCCTCATCTATAAAAGCAGGACTAACCCTGAAAAGGTCGCTGCACCCGCAGGCGAGAGCTAGGAGAGGTCAATGGTTTGGAGAGTCCATGGGGGGCCTCTCCTCTTCCTCCGTGCCCTGCAACAGGCATGGCCATGAGAGCTTTGCCCCCGAGGTCACCAGAAACGGCCCGTGGAGGGACTGCGTGCTGAGGCCCAGGGCTGCCCTGCCTACCCTGGACCCGACACCACGGAAGGGCCCAAGGTCAGTTTCGCCCACACCCTGGGAGCTGGGCCACCAGAAGGTCCCTGTCCTTTAGGAAGTGGGAGTGAAGGGGGTTAGACAGCGGAAGCAGGTCCCTCTGCCCCCGACCCCCACCCCAGCCAGCCGCAGACCACCAGGGGTCTTCCTCATGGCCTAGGGCTTTTGCTAGCTGACCAGGGGTGGGGGGATGTCTCTAGGCTACATCTAATTTTTGGTTGCTTTAAAATCTACTATGAGGTGGACGTTTCCGGACACCAAGTTACCCAGGGACCAGTCACGGCGTCCTCTTCCTACTCCTCGTTTTCTAGTGTTCCACACTAGCTAATACGCCGGGGCGATCACACTTCGGCCCTCCATCACAGCGACTTTCATCCTCTGGTAGTTTTCTGGAATAAACGCAGAGGGCTTGCCTGCCACCAGGGTCTGCTTTGGCAGCGTGGATGGGTGTGGGCAGGCGTGGTTGGCAGGGGTGCCACGCAGCGGGAAGGCATGGCTCTCTGTAACGAGCACCGGGAGCGTGCTGCTGTCAGCGGGCGGGTAGTGGGGCAAAGGTTTCCCAAAGAGCTTTGCAAACACCCTGGGCTCACTTTTTTTGTGGCAAGTAAATGTATGTGAAATGTATCCAAGAAAGGCATTCCCAGAATCCCCAGGGACTTAGGGGAGCACCTTAACAATCACAGGTACCTTCTTAGTTTTTCCCATGACAAGGCCGGGAGTGGTGGGGCTGGCTCCCGTGTGAGCTTCTGGAGGGTGAGCGAGTGGGTGAGTCCGGGGAGACTCGGCCGCCCAAACCTGAGGCTGGGCTCCTGTTTAGGAAAGGCTGCAACTGGGACAGGAGGGCAGAGGAGCGGCTGTGCAGAGCCTCTTACACCGCGACGCCAAGGCCACAGCTGCTCCTGGACGGAGGTGGGGTACCAAGAGACCGGACGGGGGCGGGACGGCAGGGTGGGGCCTCTCTGACTTCCAGCTGCGTGCTCCGTTCCAGCAAGAATGAACTCTCTAGAAACACTCCATGTCTCCCACTTCGGCAGGAAGGAGAAGCTCCCCGAGTCCTCTGGGCACAGGGCCTGACCGGCCACTCCCAAGTCCCGCCCCTGGACGATGCCAGCACACGCTCGGTGCTCGAATGAGGAGGGCTGAGGCTCAGCCGGGGGTGCAGGCCGGGGCCTCCCTGCACCACGCAGTTTTCAGCCAGAATAAGCTATGGGAGACGAGGCTCCCTGGTGACCGTGTGCCACCACCTGCCACCTTCTGGCAGTTCTTCCCATCTCCTGGAATGTCTCAGGACTGTCGGCACCCTGCGAGCCTGGGGGCTCAGGCGCACCCCACCCCTGTGCCGGACCCTCCTCCACAGACAGGTGCTGTGAGCTCAGTACATGTCGACGTGGCCCCAGAGCAGAGGGCCACGGCCCACTGTGAGTTCTCCAGGGGCGAGGACAGCCGCCAGAACCCCCACTCTTCTACGGACGAGGAGACTGGCACGTAGAGGGGCCGCCACCTCCTCGTCACAGTCGGTCCGCGGCGGAGGCAGGTCCTATGTCCGGCCTGCCCCAGCACCCACCCCGGCCCCTGCACTGCAGCTCGAGTCGTGACAAGGACACGTTTTACCGAATTTGCCCCCCACACGCGGAGCGCTGTATTAGCTTTGGAAACACGCTCTTCAGTGCCCTTGCCAGAGGACTCCTGGCACAGCAGAGCTGGGACTTGGCACAACCTCCCTCCCTCGGTAAGCATTTCTGTATAGGGAGTTGGAATGGCCTCCAGAGACGGACCCAAGCTCCGTTTCAGCTGAGGGACACGAGGCCCAGGGTCAGCACCGGCCCGAACAACGCAGCAGCATGGCGGGGACGTGGATCCGCACGGCCTGCCCTGAGCCTTGCCGCCGCTCCCTGCCACAGCGCCTCGGGGAACAGCAGGAGCGAGACACTCGCTGCTCCGCCAGGCGCATGGCATAGACGGCCCTGCGTCTCATCACAGTCCTCGCGGGGGGCGCCCTGCACCCCCTCTTTTCCTTCTTTTAAAGAATCATTAATTTAGTTTAATGTATTATCATTATTCTTCAATGTTGACCAGAGAGAGACAGAGAGAGAGAGGGAAAGTGAGGAAGCAAGCTGCCAGGTCTGGAACTCGAACCACGGTCAGCCACCTGGGAGTCCCGCCCTCTGTCGGCCCCTGTACCCCCTCTGCAAATGACCAGGCCAAGACCCAGAGAGGGCAAGTCACCTACCCAAAGCCACAGAGCCAGGGGCTTGGTTGGCATCATTTCTGTCCCCTGCACGGGATGGAGGCTGTGGGGAACAACAGCCCCCGAACCAAAGCTGGCTGACCGGCTATTTGGGCTGGAAAGGTTGGAGAAGCGATGGTACGCTGACACGCTGTACTCGGGAAAGTATATGGAAATCACATAGGTAGAGAAACCCGGCACCCGTAAATGACCTGTCTCAGAGCACAGCCGTCTGTCATCCACGCGCGCTCGATGCAACTCTCGTGCCGCGGCGGGGCCGAGTAGCAGTGGTGGGCAGCGCGGGCCGGGAAGCCCAAATAGGTATTATCCTAGCCTTCGCGGAAACCGCCTGCCCGCCCGCCCGTGCCTGGCCTCTCCCGCGGGGTCTGGTGGGGACGCAGCCCCGTGTGACGCTCAGGCTGGTCTCCGCACAGGGACGAGGAGGGGCTGACCTCTGGCCATCCCCCTGCTTGCCAAGCCTGTGCCCTGAGGCTGGGCTTTTCCTCATGAGTTCACCTAGAATGTTCTCCTTCTTCATAAGAGTCACAGAGACTGGGACCAGCGGTTGGCATAATCGCTATGTCGTTGGACTCCCGTGTAGCTGACTGCGGTTCAAGCCCCAGACCCGGTGGCTTAAACTCATGCCAGATGCGTGTGTGTGTGCCCAGGGTCCTGAGAGAATGGAGGAGAAGGGATTGTGGTGTGGCCATTCCCCCTGGGGGGGGTGATTTCTCACTTTCTGTCTCTCTCTTTCTGGTGAGCGCACGCGCCCTATAGCAAAAACCTCTCCAAAAAAAAAAAAGATTCAAATAGACTTGTGGTGGCCCTGAATGTATGAGGTGACTTCAAAAAGTTCACGGAAAAATGGAATTAAAGTATGCAAAAAAAAAAATTTAAATCCATGTATTTTTAGAATTTGCTATAGGCTAGGTGTGCCTGCTGGAGAGACAGACAGAGAGAGGGAAAGTGAGAAAGCATCCCCCAGGGGGGATGGCCACACTGAAGTCCCTTCTCCTCCATCCTCAGAATTTGGGGCGTGCATACATGTGCCCAGTATGTTTTTCAAACTGCCAGGTCTGGGACTGGAACTGTGCAGCTGGCCGTGTGAGACCCAGCTGCTTTTACCACCACACTATAGACTAGCATCATGCTTTTTATTTTCAATCACAAGCATTTTTGGTGAGCTTTCTAAACACCCTGCGTGTGGTCCCGCCCCTTCCCCTGTGGCCAGGGCTGGCCGTGCAGTCCCGAGTTGGAGCCTGGAGGCACAGACCAGGGAGAGAGCCTGGTTGCGAGGGTGGGGGGCCCTACCTGACTTTAAAGACACAATCCCAGAGCCCAGTGGGCAGCTCTCAGCCTTTCCCATGCCTCCTGGGAGGCCATGCTGTATTCTGTGCTTTGAGGCTGTAAAGGGTGCTGCTTCCCTGGGAGGGGCTGCTCCCCACACCCTCTGAGGACAGACAGAAGGATGGCCTGTGTGTGGGAAAGCAGGCGGCCCTGGGGAAGGCAGGCTCTGAGCACGGGCCTCCTGAGCCCAGCTGGGCAGGAGGGAGGGAGGGTCCCCTGTGGCCCGCATGCTGCCGACGCCTGGAGCTCTCCACTCGAGGCCTGCCAGGAAGCCCAAGCCCCTGGCGACGGAGAAATGGGACCTGGGTGGAAGGAAGCGGGTAGAGAGAGGCCAGAGAAGGCAGGAAACCACAGGAAAAAGGGGAAGAGGGCCATGGCGCTAGTGAGAACCTGCGGCTGCACGGAATGTCCGGAAGGCGCAAAGCCACAGAGGTAGGAAGTGTGCGAGGGGCCGCGTGCGATGGCCGGGGCTGCCATGGCGCGGGGCTGTGAGGCTGTGGCTCACGGGCACAAGGCCTCTTCTGTGTGTGGTGGAATGTTCTAAAATCGACGCGGTGATGGCCGCGCAGTTCTGGGCATCCCAGAACCTCGGAATCGCGCACTTTGAGTGGCAGCCTGTGAATGTGTGCGCTGGTCTCAACACGGCTGTCAGCCCGAGGAGGGGAGGGCGTGGCTGTCAAAGTGCCTGCCAGGAGCCACGGGCCAGGAGCTATGCCGAGTGCCTTACCCTTCACTCTATTCTCCTCTCGGGAATTCGGACACGCATGCGCACGTGCCTGTGCCTGGTGTGTTTTTCAGGTTGCTGGTTCCTGGACTCAAACCACAGAGTTGGCCACGTGGGATCCAGTGCCTTAACCACCACGCCACCTGTCTGCCCCACCCCTTCATTTTTATTCTTTAACCTACAAAGCCTGTCTCCTAGTAGGGAGGCTGCGCTGACTGCCACGTGACTTACCTGGTGTCAGCTAACCAGGAAGATGTGGGGATGTGACGCAGACCAGGTGGACCTGTCCTCCAAGCCCCCAGGAGGACACCCTGGGCAGGGCAGCTCTGAGACGGGACAGATAGGGCAGCCGAGGTGAAGGCTGCCACACGCCGGAGCGGGGCGCGGGGCAGCCAGGGGTGTGGTGTGGGTGAGCTGCGTGGAGAGCCCTGGGAAGGCTCGGAACGGGATGCCAGTGCCAGGCCAGGGGGCCTCAGAGATGCAGATGATGTAAGGAAACAGGTTTGGGCGCTGGGAGGGGATCAAGTTCAGGGCCTCCAGGGCCCCTCCTTCCAGAGCAGCGGCACTTCTTGAGAAGTGCCCACGTCAGCCGTCAGCCCTGGGGCTCGGGCTTGCCTTGCGTCCCACGTCAGCCCTGGGGCTCGCGTGTGATGTGGCCTCATCCTCCCAGCCCAGACTCAGTCTGCTCCTCCCCGGCCCATCCTCTGGCCAAATCAGGACATACCCGGCTGATGTCCTGGACACGGTCCAGGTTGCAGGGCCCCTGGCTCCCAACCCCACCCCTGACGGCTCACTTCTGGGGTTACTGGCACAAGTCGTTAGCTTTGGGCTGGTCTGTCACAGAGCTGGGGGAGGGCCGGCTTTTCTCAGGGCAGACTGATCCAGAGCGGCAGGGACCCTGCTGGGAGGCCGCCTCTGCTGGAGGTACTTGGAGGGAAGCCCATTATGACATCAAGGCTAGAAAGGGGAACCAGGAATTCCTGATTGATTTGCTAGATTCCTGGAACTTTCCTCTTTGAGATATGATTTCCCAATTTCTCTTTTCTTTTCTTTTCTTTTCTTTTCTTTCTTTCTTTTTTTTTTTGAGATTTTTGCTATAGGGTACGTGTGCTCGCCAGAGAGGCAGAGAGTCAGAAAGCGAGAGATCACCCACAGGGAGATGGCCACACCACAGTCCCTTCTCCTCCATTCTCCTCTTGGGATCTTGGGCACGCACATGTGCCTGGCTTGAGTTTTAAGCTGCCTAGTCCAGGACTTGAACCATGGTTGACAATGTGGGAGTCTAGTGACGTAATCATTATGCATCTGCTGGTCCCTCTTTTTTCTTTCTTTTGGAGAGATTTTTGCTACAGGGCGCAAGTGCTTGATGGAGACACAGAGAGAGACTGAGAGAACCAGAGAAATCATCCCCGGGGGGTGGGATGGTGGTGGCCATGCTGCAACCCCTTCTCCATTTGGGATTTTGGGCACGCGTGCACACGTGCCTGGTGTGTTTCAAGCTGCTGGGTCTGGGACTCAAACTGTGGTCAGCCATGTGGTATCCAGCACCTTAACCACTACACCACCTGCTAGCCCACGGTTTCCTGGTTTCTACCTCAGGGTAGGGGTGGGTGGGATTACTGATTTCTCAGGACTCTCGGGAGACTTGGAATAAGACCTCCCTTCCTTCCTCCGTCCGGTCCACACTGCTCCAGGGCCTGCCTTGCGTCAGCTCAGTCTGGGTGTTAGGGATCTGGGGGAGCTTGTGGTCTAGGGGAGCAGGCAGTGAAGGGTAGAATGCACCCGGAGGGGTAAGAACGGCCTGAGGGCGGCTGCTTGGGTGGGCAGCGTGTGGCCTGGGAGGGACAAAGAAGCCTGGGCCGGGCAGGACTGGAGCCAGAGAGCACAGGGCCTTGGAGGCCGGGGAAGAACTCCGTTTCATTCCAAGAGCGACAGGAGCAAGAGCTTAATCCAGTGTACACTGGGGCCCTGCTCTCTGACTGCAGAGGGAAGAAGAGCAGCTCCAAGGGGCCAGGGCCAGGGCCAGGCAGGAGCCCGCGGGGACAGCATGCTCCACTCCGGCTCTCTGGGTGTCTGAAGTATGGAAGCCGCAGGCACAGGCAGGTGTGGGCTCCAGGAATGAGGAAACACCGCGCCCAGGAGAGCCTGCTGATACTCCAGGGGCTCGTGAATATTATCTCCTCACCTTGGGAGATTGCTGAGAGCAAGGGAGTGGGTGGTGCAAGGGCCTAGAGAGCCCTGGGCGGGGCCCAAAGACAGGGGTTCCACTTCCAGCCTCCCCTCGGCTGGCTTCGCACCTCAGGCCGCTCGTCCCCTGTGCCTTAACCCCCGTCTGGCAGGTGCAGGGCTGCACTACCGGGATGGCTGGACTGGGCCAGGTTCCAGTCCCAGTGGCATTTTGACATGGAAGGAGGCGTTGGGCTCGGACGGCCCGGGCCCGACCCTAGCTCTGCATGTACTACAGGGGCCTGCACCTGCTCTCCTTTCTGCCGCTGGGGGAGGGCCACCGCCTCAGAAGCAGAGAGGGGGTCCCTGCAGGGCACACTGCTGGACCCCAGTGCTGGACCCCGGCGGTGCTGGCGCCCTGCGAGTCCTTGCTAAGGATGGTGGGGTGGCCATGGGCCTGGGCGGGGTAGGAAGGTGGTCAGGTGCTGGGCTTTTGGTGAGCTGAATAATGGCCCCAGGAATGTCCACGTCTTAGTCACCTCAGAATGTCACCTTAGGTGGCAAAAGAACGGGGCGGCTGTGATTAAGTCCAGGAAGTAGAGTTGGGGAGATGACCCGGCATACCCGGGGGAGGTGTCCTTAGAAGGCGAGGGAGACTTGGCTACAGACGGGAAGGAGAGGTGGCGAGGGAAGTGGAGGCCAGAGGGATGTCCGCGAGCCCAGGAGTGCAGGTGGCGGCCATGTTGGAAAAGGCAAGGACTGGGGTGCTCCCTGGAAGCCTCCAGAAGGAACCAGCCCCGCCAATTTCAGAATTCCAACCTCCTGAACTGCGATCGTCATGTGTGTTGTTTTCAGTCACCGACTTGGTGACGATTTGCTATAGAGCGAGAGGCTAATGCAGGGCTCCGCCCAGCAGCAGCAGGGAAGGGGTTAGGGGCGGGCTCTGTGCAGGCCCAGGAGGCCAGATGGTTTCAGGAAGCTCACTTAGTGATGGCAGAGGGGAGGCTGGAGACGAGGGTGCCGAGTGTGCCGAGTGCAGGCGGGAGACCAGGGTCAGCAGGGGCGGGAGGAGGCTCTAGGAGCCTCCCTCGGGTGCCTGCACCCCCTCTGCCCAGGGAAGGCTCTTCCTGATTCTTGGCTCAGGCAGACGCCCCCGCCTTGGCAGTGATAAGGGCTCTGGTCAGCACTGGCTCTCGTCCTCCCCAGGGAGAGAGGAAGGGCATGCTGTCGTGGGCACGGAGCTGGGCGCTCACTTAGCAAGTGACACATGAGGCCTGAGCGCCCTAGTGGCCGCAGCGGGAGAACCAGCCTCCTGCTGCTCTGGGGATCCTGCACCCACCATACCTGGAACCAGCATGAGGCCAGAGACCAGTCCTCTCCTTTCCCGCAGAACCTTTGCCTCCTGCTCAGCCCCGGAGAACAGGCCACGGCCGTGCTCGGAGCCCACACTGGGCCCTGGAGGACGGGTCACGGCCGTGCTCGGACCTGTGCTGGGCCCCGGAGGACGGGCCGCGGCTCTGGCTCATGGCTGCTGAGTGACCTGGGCAGGCCTTGCCTCTTAGCTAGTTCCTTTACAGGCCTCGACCCAGCGTGGCTGTGAGGTGGGCATCCCCAGAGCCCACAGGATGGTCAGACGGGAGCTGCCACTCTGCTGGGGCTCAGGTTGCAGGTCAGCTGATTACTGGCCTCTGTCGCTTGGGGCCATTTACTCGACTTCCTGAGCCCCGTCTTCCCATCTACAAAGTGGAGATTAAGCAAGTTCCTGCTTCCCGGGGTGGTGCTGAGGTGGAAGTGAGGCCCCGACTGTCAGGTCCACCCCTGCTGGGATGAACGGGTCTTTTCAGCTTGTGTTCAAAGGTTCGGCTCAGGGGTCAGCCTCGTCTGGTGCGAGGGCCCCTTGGTTCTGACCCTTGGCACGTGCTGCTCTGAGCCGTCACCGGCCTGCTCCTGAACTAGACCGTGAGCAACTAGGGCAGAGTGGCGTGTTGCGGGGCTGGCTTCATCTCCCTTGGCACCCTTGGCTCCTGGGGCAGGGCTGGGAGTGGGACGCTCCCACAGGGTGATGCTTGTAGAACCGGCAGAAGTGGGTGCTGCATGGGCGCTGGCTGTTGTTAGCTGCTCAGCGAGTGCACGGTTCCCTCCAGACTAGCCTTAACAGGCTGCTTACTGGGCCAGACGGCGGCGTGGCAGTAACGCAGTGCTCCGGATGCCGGACTCACCGGGCGGGCCTGGGTTCATGTCCCGGGCCCTCCCTGAGGCGTGCACACGTGCATGCCCACGACCTAGGCCTGCTGGGGCGATAGGGCATGTGGACCCTGTTGGGGGTGCCCCGCTCTCTCTCAGAGGAGAAATACACAAACTTAAGGAAAAAGGCAGGCTATGAGGCTGGGCGTCCGACAGGTAAGAGCAGCACAAGGTGACACGTGACTTCACCAAACAGCCAGCCACGTCCATGTAGTCCACAGCCTGTGCTTTTCCTGGTTGGTTTTGCTTTGAAAACTAGACTAGCTTTGCGCTGGGGGCTGCCTCGTTGGGGAGGGGTCATGGAAGGACGTGGTCAGGTGGGCATTTGTCCATCAGGACTGGACATGGAGAGACACCCTCAGAGCAGCTTGGAGGATGGTCACACTGCAAACCAATCTCCCGTCTCCCTCCTTTAGGGATTTCTCGCATACACGCCCTGCACGTTTCTCAGGCTTCTGGTCTGGGACTGGAGTCACGGGATTGGCCGTGTGGGATCAAGCTGCCTTATCCACCAGGTCCCCCACTCTCCTTTTTATAGACTCCTGTTTTTCGCTTTCTCCTCCTTTCCTCTCTCACAGGCCAGTGCTGCCCCGCATGGAGGTCTCTGCCGTCTCACCTGTTGGAGCGGCAGTGCAGGTGCAGAGTCCCATCTCAAACACACTTCTGCTTAGCCGGAAGCAAGCCCATTCTTGCTCTAGCCCTTCCTGAGATCTACCCAACCCCTGGCCTCCAGGGCGCCACTTTTCTGCCTCCGCCATCCTCTCCCCCGGAGACTCCAGCCTCGGCACCTCCTGCAGTCCGGTCGCTCTGGTGCACAGGAGGTGCTGAGTAGCTGCCCAGGCTGGGCTGCTCTAACCCCACAGGGCGCCCCCGGTGGCAGCACTAGCACATGGCTGTTTGAGTGTATCCTGGACGTAATTTGAACAATTTAGGACTTCGTGGTGAACCTGGGCCTCAGACTGAGACTCCTGATTGTAGGAATAACAGAGTTAGAAAAAGGTCGGGCAGCCGGCCTGGTGGCTAAGGCAGCTGGGTCCCACGTGGCTGGCTGTGTAGTTTGACCCCAGACCTGGCAGCTGGAAAAACACAGCAGATTGGGACCAGCAGATGGATGATTACATCGCTGGACTCCCACGTAGTCGACCACAGTTTGAGTCCCGGACCTGGTGGCTTAAACTCACACTGGGTGCGTGTGCGTGTGTGCCCAAAGTCCCGCGAGGAGAATGGAGGAGAAGAGACTGTGGTGTGGTCATACCCCTGGGAGATGATTTGTCACATGCACCCTATAGCAAAAATCTCTCTTAAAAAAAAAGAAAAAAGAAAGAAAGAGAAAGAAAGACAGACACACAAACACACCGGGTGGAGGGGAAGGGATTCTGCATGGCCATCCCTCTTGGGGAGTGCTTTCTCACCGTCTGTCTCTGTCTCTCTTCAGCAAGCACATGTACTCTGTAGCAAATTAGAAGGAACAAAAAGGGCCCACAAATGTGGCCTGGGTCCTAGGTCCTAGGCATGTGGCCCTCACCACATTCCCTGAGAACGTCTATGTGCTCCTTTTACACCGAAGGTAAAAAGTTCTGCCATAGAGAGCCACTGGGAGGATTAGACGGGACGGTGCTTTTCCAGAGTGCTCACAGAGCTCTCAGCACTGCCCGCCCACCAGCACTGCCCACCGTCATGTCAGGAGGCCCCCTGCTTGGCCCCCATGCTGCGCACGAACCGCCAGGGCTGTTACCTGTCTGCAGCTCCCCGGGGGGCCGTGCCTTCTGTCCCATGGCACGCTCGAAGTGTCAGAGCCTTCTCTTCCCGACTGCTCTGGCTCCTGGACAGCTGAGCACTGCTGAACCTCAGAGACGCCTCGCGGGCGTCGCGGCGGGCAAGCCTGCAGCAGAAGACCTGCTGGTAGGCGGTGCGGAAGTCTCTGTTGAGGGCGGCATAGAGGATGGGGTTCAGGGCTGAGTTGGCGTAGCCCAGCCACAGAACGACGGCCTCCAGCACCGGGTTGACAGCCTCGTCCCCTCTCAGCCCACGGTAAACAAACACGGTGAAGTAGGGGAACCAGCAGACCACGAAGGCCCCCATCACGGTGGCCAGCGTCACGGTGGCTTTGTGCTCCCGGATGCTGGCTGCCTTCCATGGGGCGCTGTGGTTGATCCTCTTGGCCTGGTCCCGGGCGATCTTGAAGAGGCGGTGGTAGGTGACGCACATGATGAGCAGAGGCAGGTAGAAGGTGACCAGCCCGTCCACCAGCCCATACACCTCGTTGACCTGCACTTTGCACTGGAGGGAGGTGTGGTTGCTGCTGCTGTTCCTGCTGCTGTTCCTGCTGTTCCACCCCAGGTGGATAGACAGGAAGGACAAGGTGATGGAGATGACCCAAATGAAGACCAGGGAGATGGCGACCCGAGCCGGCGTGACCAGCACTGGGTACCGCAGCGGGTCCGTGATGGCACAGTAGCGGTCGAGGCTGATCATGAAGAGGTTGAGGATGGAGGCCGTGCAGAGCATCACGTCCAGGCTGGTGTAGATGTTGCAGAAGACCGTGCCGAAGGCCCACTGGTGGGACAGCTGGTAGACAGCCGAGAAAGGCAGCACGAGGAGGCCCAGGAGCAGGTCAGTGACCGCCAAGGACATGATGAAACAATTGGTCAGACTGCGGAGCCGGCGGTTCAAGCCCACGGCCAGGCAGACCACCACGTTGCCAGCGATGGTGACAAGGATGAGGACTGTCAGGACTGTGCTGATGGCAATCTTGGAGGCGACCGAGTCCAGGCAAAAGGAGCAGGCCGTGCCATTGTGTGCCATCCTGCACCCGCTGCTCCTTCCCTGGCCACAGTCCAGCTCCCTGTGTCAGTTATGGCTGCCTCCAGGCGTCAGGCTCCCACCAGGGCCAGAAGACAAGTGTCCAGCTCTGGGGAGCCTTCAGGGGCCAACGCAGTGCTTCTTTCCTAGAAATAAGGTAGTCTCGTATTAGGTGCTGGGATGCGTGTGACTGAGGAAGAGGTAAGAGCGAGGCTTTGAAGCCAGGCTTAGAACTCAAACTCCAGTCCTCAGATGGTCCCTGAAGAGCCAGCTTATTCCTGGGACCGGAGTAGGCCTCCACTCCTCAGGGCTGGATGGGGACCAAGGCACGGGGGGCATGTCTCCAGAGGTGGCTTTGGTTGTACGCAGGGTGGATCAAGCGGGAGGTGCTATGTCCTTCTCCACAGCTGGGGCCTGTTCCCATCCATGTGACAAGGGCTGGTGGTCTCCCTTCCTGGGGACACTGAAAGGCAGGAGCTGAAAATACAAAGGTTAAATGTTGAGCACTTTGAGTCTAGACCAGGAACGCGACCTGATTCAAGGCGAATCCTTCGAGACCTCAACCTCTTGACCAAATACCAGGGTGTGGAGATGGTCTGGGATCTGGGTACCTCTGCCAAGGAGCCACTGAAGCGACCAGGACACATGGGAGGGCGGGGGGAGGCTGGATGCAAGAGGCGGGGACGCCACGTCCTGTGAGAAACACTGAACGGGCTCGCAGTGCTGACACTGGAAGAGGAGAGATCTAGACGTGGACTCCCAGCCCCAAGAACAGGCCACACTGCCCACTGCTGGCTCCGGGTACCTGGCCTCCCGGGTAGGGATGAAAACACCTGGTAAAGAAATGCTAAAATGAACAAACGATACACGTGACGCATTTACTCTTAGACAGCACCCAGCAGTGTCCAGCCATGTCCAGAGTGTCACGTACTCTACACCAGAGCTGACGCACTTCGGGAGAGGCCAGCAGTGTTCCCACTGCCCTGCGGCGGCGTTTCAGCTGCGCCGCGGCGCGAAAGCAGCTTCGCAGTGCTGTGTGAACAGACCCCATCGGCCAGCCAGTAACACTTCATCGCTGTACAGAAATCCGATTTTCATATGATGTTTCTGTGCCACAACATTTTCTTTTAATTTTTTTCAACAATTAAAAACCGTGAAAGCCATCCCCAGCTCAGGGGCTGTAAAAATCAGGCAGAGGGCCAGATGTTGCCTGTCACTGCGCACCAGAGAGGCAAAGTGAGAGATTACTCCCCAGGGGATAGCCACGCCACAGTCCCTTCTCTTCCAGTCTCTTGTTGGGATTTTGGGCACGCATGAACACATTCCTGGCGCATTTTTTTTTTTTCAAGTTGCCGGATCCAGGACTCGAACTGCAGTCGGCCATGTTGGATCCAGAGCATTAATTCCATGCCACCTGCTGCCCCGCACCCCTGAATCTCACTGGTCTCAGCTGAGCAGCACATGTGATCCCATCCGTCAGCTGGTCTAGGCCTCACTCCCTCTCGTGGCTGTGTCACGGTCCATTCCTCCGTCCCACGGAACCGTCTCGTGGGCATTCGGGTGTGCGGATTCCCCTCTCTACTCCCCCTACAAACCCCCCTCAATAAAATCGTTAGTTAAATAAGAGCCCCTGCTCCAGGTGGCCTCCCAGAGCGCCCTGTGGTGCTAAGCTGTGACTTCTTCGGCTGCCGAACAAGTGAAGGCACTGCTGGGCCCGGGCCCGTCACACAGCCCACACTGGCCGTCCTCTCCCGGGTCTGAGGTGCAGAAAGGGGGGTGGCAGCAGCCCTCTCAGAGCCAGCTCGTCGCCAGGGGACCTGCACGAAGCCTCTCTCAGGCTTTTGCCTGGCAATGTTTTGCCCCAAATACGAGAGGTGTCATTTAATCATGACGGCTGTGTCGGGCAGGGCCCAGGGCTCCAGGTCACTCTGTCAGGGGCTCAGTCACCTGGGCTCGTGAGCTGGGCCTGTGGGTGTCCTGTGAAGACCTTCTACCACGTAAATGGCCCAGACAGCGCGTCTCACCTCCACACTTAACTGACGGTGCAGTCCACCGACTCACGCGCCGGTCTCTTCTGGAAACACGGCTGCAGGCGCGCCCAGGATAATGCTTTACGGCTCTCTGTCTTGGTCTGGTTAGGCTGACACCTAAAATTAGCCATCGCAGGGCATCTTCACATCCGAGCGAACCAGCCTTCCATGTGGGGACCTTCTCGCCCGCCCCATCCCCCCCCAGTTCTCTCCCACGAATCTCCTTTGAGAACCCGCCATGGTTGCAGGCGCTGTGGGCCGCGATGAACGAGACGGCTCATCACAGAGTTCTCCAGGAACCACTCGTGTGGAGGTGAAAGGTGAAGCCCAGCTCCCGGAGGCGGAGGCAGGCGCCTCTGTGTGGAGCGCACTCCATCCTCATCCCCTGTGGGTAGATCGAGCCCCCAGAGGTGCCACGTCGCCACTTCAGAATCAGCCTCCAGGGACCCCCTGCCTATGAGGAGGGAGCACCGGCTTTGCCGTCACCATTGCGGTCACCATCGTGGCTCACAAAGGCCCCTCTCTTGAACTTCCTTTCAAATATCCGAAGGACTGGCATGGCACAGTGAACCGAGCGTCCCAGGCACACAGGAAGAGCCCAGCTACCCGGGCCACTTCATGCCCAGGCCCTCCTGGCCGGGCGGTGACCTACTGGCATGATGGTGGCTTCTGTGCTCTGCCTAAATGTGTGACGGGCACAGGCAGGCCACCGTTCCACACACCCCACACCTCACTCAGCAGCGTCCCTTCCTTAATTTCTTGTAACATTTCCAACGAATAATGGATGCCCCAGTTCCCTGAGCACCGACCCCTTCCATGAGCCCGGCTGTGACAATTCAACACCATCACCGTGGTGTACACAGCGGTGTCTGTGTTAGTGGTTTGTGAGTGGCAAAAAAATCTGGGGCAGGATGAGAGCTTCCATTAGTGGGGTGATGCTTCAACATGTTATAGTACATCTGGAAGCAGGACAGTCCTGGGCAGGGGACACTATGCATAGTAAATAAAATGTCACGGGACCAGCAGATAGTGTAATGGTGATGGACTCTCATGTAGTCAGTCACAGGGTTCGAGTCCCGGACTCAGGGGCTTAAACTCACTCCGGGCGCATATGCATGCGTGCCCAAGATCCGAGAGGAGAATGGAGGAGAAGGGATTGCGGCGTAGCCATCCCCCCTGGGGGATGATTTCTCACCTTCTGTCTCTGTCTCTTCAGTGAGCACACGTACCTATAGCAAAAATCTCTCTAAAATAAATAAATAATAAAATAAAATGTCACTGAATCCTTACAACAATCCCAGGAGCGAGGGAACCACTGTCCCTGTCTAATGCCAGCCTGTCTTGGGTGTGTCTGACCCCACTCAACCTCTTTTCCAGCTGGATCTCACCCCACATGCCCACATGTGTCTCCTAACCTCATCGCTAATATAACCGAGCAGTCTTCACTGCTGCCCGTGCCCGGGCATCTTCTCTTGGCATTCCGCTCTCCGAGAATTCCCTTCAGATACCCCTTCCGTGGTCCAGCTTACTTCCTGAGGTGGGAGGCGGGAGTCCTCGCCCCTGCAGCGACACTGAGTGGGACTCTGGCACCGGCCACAGTGCAATGCTCGTATTTGCCCCTCGTCTAGCGTGGGAAGCCGTTAGGGCAGGGACCGAGTCGTGCCCGCCTCTCTCTGCCCACCACCCACTGTCCATTCAGCCAGCCAGCACGCGTGCCCTGTGGCCTACGTAGTGGGAGAGGCACAGGCTACACAGAGCACGTGAGCACACGCGTGTAGCCTCCCCACCTGCTAAGTCAGCGGGCATGCGCGATGGAGCCTCTTCCCCCAGTGTCACATCAGGCACTCATAGGAGGCAGAACCGGTAAAACGGCCATCTCATCTACCTGCCCGCTCGGGTCAGAGGGCGGCCTCTGGCTCGGATTCTGTGTGACCACGGTACGAAACTCGCCGGAACAGGCTTCAGCCCTGTCCCCTCACCCCGCGGGCGGACCACAGCTGCCCGTTTCACCACTTCCTCTGATACTTGCTCATCCTTGTGCCAGTGCGCAAAGGCACTCGGGGAGAATTTTCTCGTGGGAGTGGTGCCCCCCATTCCAAATGCCCCCGGGGAGGCTTCTGACTTTCCCCCAGCCATCACCGCCTCTGCCACCGTGACACGGCCACAAGCCAGCTGCACCTTGGTCCCCCATGCCTCTGTAGCCAAGGAGGCTCGAGAGCTGTCCTTGGGAGCAGCCCAGGGCAGACCTCGGTGCACCTGCAGCCCACCCGCACGTCGGTCCCTGCAGACCTCTGCCGGGTCACGAGCCTTGCCTATCTCTTACCGTGACGGTCCTTGTCTTGGCAGCCAAGGCTCTTCAGGACCAGGTCCCATTCCCGCTCTCTGGCTTCAGCTCCTGCTTCCGTGTGTCCCTTAGTGCCCCCAGGCGGCACTTGGAGTAACGTGCCCTAGTGGCATGCCAGTCCTTCCTGGTTTTGAAAAGCACCAAACTCATTCCACTCTGTGTCTTCACATGCGCCGTTCTCACTGCCTGAAATGTCCTTCCTCCCTGGCGAGTTCTTACTTTCCTTTCCAGCCTTGGTCTCCTCTGTCACCTCCTCCAGGAAGTCTTCCACTTTCACTTCAGCTTTCCACCTGTGTTTAGCTCTGGCAGAGACTTGCATTTTCTGAGGCAGACAGAAGGTATGTGGGGGAGTGATTCTCTAACCCCAGTGGGTAGAGTTCTGAGTCTTCAGGGCCCCGGGAGCATTCTTCTCCTAGGGGTCCTGGTGACCTGTCACCAGAATGTGTCTGCTGGGAATGGCGCTGTGAGATCCGGAATACCACTTCCCCGTCTGTCCTTCTGCCCGGCAGCAGGCAGGGTGGTCTGCCAGCACAGTGGGACCTGGAGGGCAGGCGTGGGTCTGTCTGAGCCGCATCTACCCCTCGGGGCTGCTCCTGCGAGGAGTCGCAGAGGTCAGGCCAGTGGGCATACCAGCTTCCCACCGGAGGGCGGAGGGCACCCAGAAAGGCAGCCGACTGGGGCTGGGCCGTCGCCTCCTTCCGATTTTATCGAACCCTTTTCCCATTTCAGTGGGAAGATGTGAAGTTCCGCGCTCCGTGGCTGAGCACTTAGACCTCAGCATAGCGAGGAGCCGGGCGCCGGCAGCCGCACACAGCGGCCAGTGCTTACTGGACTAGGGTCTCGCTAGCCCAAAAGGCAGGCCTGATTTCACAGGCGGTGACTCACAGCAGGGTCAGGGCGTGCCTCCACCGCGGCTGTCTGCCGGAGGTGCACGGCCTCCCCGTGAAGTCCGGTGCTGGGGCCTGCAAACGCGGACCCCCTGAGACGGGCTCCGGCCTGAGAGCGCAGACTGGGGGCCAAACCTGGATTCTCGTTTCAGCACTGCCACTAAATAACTTGGTGACCGTGGGCGCGTACCTTCACCCTCTCCAACCCCAGTTTTCTCACTTGTAAAATGGGTATGGTAACACCTCCAGCCTCACTTACTGAATGCAAAAGTGAAGAGAGGAAGTGAATGGAAACCACTTGAGTGCCTGGCACATAGCGGGTCCTCGTGAAGTGCTGCTAGTGTTGAGCAGGTGGCCCTGGCCCCGCCTAGTGCCGGTGTCATCGATGCCAAGAAGCAGACCTGCCGTCTCTGGTCCCAGGAGGGCGGTTCCTCATTTTCAGAAAACCGTGAATTCTTAGAACTTCTGCCCTCTGCCCACTTCTGGTGTTCTGGGTACCTGGTGCCGAGGGCATGAGAAAGGACCCGGCGCTGACCCCTAAGGAATGGCCCTAGATGGTCCCCCAAAGCAGGGAGGTGTCGCGGCTCTGTCCTTTCCAGGTGCAGACGGGCGGAGGGGCTGCACTGCACGGGGCTGGCCGGCTGAGGCCCAGACAGCCAGCACTGACGACCCTGGCCTTCTGGAACCCTTTCTTCACACCCCCAGATCCCGGGACAGCGTCATTTAAGACAGGCTGACGTCCCGGTACGTGCTCAGGAGTCCGGGGCTCCTTCCTGCGCTCACTGGCCAGGCTGGGAATACAGATGAGAATGACAGGGTGGGCCCAGTCAGACAGAGCCAAGGGACGGGAACTAGCCTGAGGTCGGGTTCTGTGGCCAGCGGCAGGTGACGGCTGTGTGTGCACATGTGTGTGCATTTGAAGAGGCGAGCATTTGTTGGGTCCGGAAAACCCCAGTCACGTTAGAACGCCCAGATCACGGACCTGGCAGCTCCATTTCTAGGAGTCTGTTCTGTGAGTCCCCCCGCGCTGCCCACGCTAGCGAAGTCTGCGGGCGTCGAGGGCAGGGACACGGAGCAGAGTGCCATGAAGGTGTACCCGGCCCGAGTTGTCCAGGCTGGCGGGGTGGTCTCTAAGAGGGGGAACACGGTGTGTGCACCCACACCCCTACACATGTCCACACAGCCGAGGACCTGCTCAGCCGGGCCCTCGTGACAGGGGAACGATGGCTGCCCAGGGAGGGGTGAGTAGCTGGGACAGGCTGGTAGGGAGACTCCTTTCCACCATGTTCGGTCTTCACCCTGTGTATGGACCAATAGCGACGCAGTGACGGGCAGGGCAGGGGAGGGCAGGGCGTGCCCGGCAGAGGAACAACTCACTAAAGAGTAGAAAGCGGTGACAGGGCATCTGAGCATGATGGCGGCACTGGCCAGTCGGGGGGCCCGGCCAGGGCTGGCTCTTGGGCTGCTCAGTCCAGGAGCCCCTTGTAAAAAGCTCTCCACCTTCAGGTTCGTAGCTGGCAGGGGCTGCTCTCCTTCCCGCCCGGCACGTGTCTGCCGTCAGAAGGACCTGCCGTGCCCCTCAGGGCTTGCTCTGCTGTCAGGGTGAGAATGACGAGGCCTGCCATGCCCCGCGGGCCTGTCTGCCGACCTCTCCTGCTTCTCAGGAGGAAAAGGAGCTGCCCGTGAAGTGCTCAGGAGTTTGTTCTGTTCTGAAGGTGACAGGGAGCCATTCAGTCAGGGACACCCGTCTGCCTCTGCCTCCCCCGGGCCAGGAGGCCCCTCGAGATCTGCTCCTCGACCCGTCTGACCTGGCTACCGACCTGGGCCTCAGTGGGTACCCTGTGCCACGCTGGCCTCGCTCAGGGTCCCCGGATTTGCCACACTCGCTCCTCCCGGGAGCTCTGCCGGGACCTGCAGCTGCTCCAGACATGCACATCCTAGCGAAGCATCGGCTCTACAGAGGGGCCCACCCTGACCCCCCCAAGCAGCTCGATTCTCCTGATTTTTTGTTTGTTTAAGGTTTATTTTTTCCATGAGAGACAGAGATAGAGAGACAGGCCCCCTCAATGGAGCCCTCATGAAAGGCGCAGTCAGCCGGGCTGGGTGTCCCGGGCACACGTGCACCTGGTGCGCTCAGGGAGGTCTTGGAGCACGCACCCAGAACCTACCCCGTGTGGGCCCGGTGCACTCCCACGGCACCGCCCAGCCCTGCCCTCTGCTTGGACTTTGCCGAGCACGTCCCCCCTCCGGGCACTTCGTGCTTCTCTGTCTGCCGTTTCCTCCGCCGGCCTGTGAGTGCGTGAGGGCCAAGGGCGTGCCCTGTCTGTCTTGCTCCCTGACGGCCACCTCGTGGGAGATGGTGAGCACTCGCCGGGCGGGCTGGGAACTGAGATGCACTGTCACGGCAAATAATGTCCCACTTACGGGCGTTTTCAAAGTGCCAGAGAACGTCCTGGGCACTGGCCATACATTACCCCACTTAGCCGCTGCCACATCCCTGCAGCGCGGATACCATTACGCATCGCTTTTCTTACAGAGGAGGAAATTGAGGTTTATGGCGTTTTGTGACTTGGCCCAAGTCCACCAGAAGGGTGGACAGGGGCGGGGGAGGCCTAGGGGGCGAGCTGCCAGGCCAGTGGTCTGATGGACACACACGTGCGTGCCCAGCATGTCTTTCGAGCCTCTGAGGCTGGGATCCAAACAGTGGTCGGCCACGTGGGATCCGGTCGCCAGTGTACGGTGCTTAACCAGCACACTACAGGGCTGGCCCTATTTAAAGACACAGAGCCCTCCACATTTTTCTGGGGAGGCCATACCCCATTGCAAAACCAGTATGTTGCAATGTATGCACGCTCCACGGAAATAGAATTTGTGCACAGCGACCGGACGCCGCCCCGACCAGCTGCACGTTACGTTTGTGGATGTTCGAGCAGACATTCCTTTTGTGCAGTTTTGTGGCTGTTTTCTTGTACTGTGTTTTAGGTCTGTGTGTGTGTATGAGAGAGTGAGCCAAGATTTGTGTAGATCTCCGAGAAGCTCTAAGACTTGGCAGACAGTTCTAAGTCCCCTTCGCCAGGCAGCCTCGAAGAGCTCGAGGTCCCTCTGGGCTTTGCTTCTCCTCCGGTGCTTCCACTGGACACATCACCACTGCCACCGCACGGCCATCGTCACAGCCACCCCGTCATCCTAATCCCCACGGCCACCGCCTCATGAGGTGGGCGCTGGAGCGGCCCCTGGAAGCACAGCTCTTCCTCCCCTCTCGCCTCTCCCCAGCCGCGAACCTGGAGGGGTTGCCCTCCCAGGCGGTTCCACGGATGTCCTGGCCAACCCCTGCGGTGGCCAGGTCACCGTAAAGATAGCAGCGGCAGACAGCTGCCCTTGCCAGGAACGGTGCACGCCTGTTGTTACGTAACCCTCTCTGCCCTCCCTGTCCCCAGCCCCTCCCACGCCCACTGCCTCTTGGAGTCCCCGTAGGACGACTCTGGGGGTCAGGGCGGGCAGTACCGTCTCAGTCTGCAAATGTGGCCCAGAGAGGCCGAGTGCCAGGCTGGGGCCTAGGCCCCTCCATACAGAGATACGTGCGTCAGAACCCGTGCTGTCCAGCAAGTGGCGGCGGCTGCTGCCTCAGGGCCAGCCGTCTCCTTGTCAGGAAGGGGGTCGGGGTGTCAGAGCGGCGGCAGGGATGGGACAGCACCCGCTGCCTCTGGCAAGAGGGAGGTTTGAAGAACTGCAAAGGGAAAGGGCTCCCCGTGTGACTCTGTGACAGGATGCTTGCTCAGGACGGGTCGGGCAAACCCATCTCGGCCCCCAGGGCCACCTGCCCACATGCGAGGCAGCTCCTGCTCACCTGGGGAACGCGCTGCAGGGAAGGGGCCGGGCCACCTCGGGTTTGGTGCCACTCGGCAAGTCACTGATTCTCTCTGAGCCTCAGTTTCCCATCTGCAGACGGGCATGATTCCAGGGTTCAGTGCCGGAAGATAAACCAGGCGAGCGAAGGGGTGGAGTGAGAAGCACTGAGGCTCCTGGGTGACAGCGGTCCCCTACAGCTCCTCTGGTCTCCCTCGGTCTCCAAGTACCGCCTTTCCCGAGAGGAGGCAGCTGAGGCCCAGAAAGGGCACAGGCCTGTGTGTAAAACGGCGAGAGCTGGGGCGCGCTCTGGCTTCTGCCAGGCGGCGGGGCTGCGTCTGGGTTACGAGGCAGAGCGGCCTGTGTACAGGCCAGGGTGAGGAGGGGCAGGGTCCCTTCAGAGCTGGAACCCAGGGGTGGGAACAGGGCGCTGCCACACTGTCAGCAGAGAACTGTGCAGTGAACGGAGGGCCCGCGAAGGACGTGGCCTCCCTGTCATCTCAGATAGCGAGCTGCTTCTCGCTCTGTAGCCTACAACCTCGCTCCGCTCCATGGAGATACCCAAGCTCGTGCAGGAGCCCACGCAGCCCTGGGGGGCCCACCTGAGCCCTGGAGCCTTCTAGCGTGAGCCCCGACCTCCGCTTCCCCTTACACCCAGGCTTCTGGCCACACGTGCTTCGAGTCCCCAAGCGTTGTCTGTCCCCAAGCCCTCTGGACGGTCAGTCCCTGGTCATACCCTCTCCCACCCTGTGCTTCCTGCCTGGACTCCCGCGTTCTTTGTGTCTCTGTGGGCCCGCCATGGTGACGCTCCCACGGCCAGGGCCCACATCACATTTAGACAGGCTTGAGGTTCGGTGAGCGCCGTTCTAGGCCCCAGTTCACACACGCCTTGGCCAAGAGGCCCGCTGGCCTGGCTAGACGGCTGTCCACCTGGAAGGCGCTTGCCTCCCTGGTCTGTGGCCAGCGGTGGGAGTGGGGGTTAAGCTGCGATCTGAATTGTGTAGACTCTTGGAGGGTCTCTGCTCAGCCCAAGCATTCGGGTTCTCCTCCAGGCAGCAGGGTGCTTCCTAGCCAGCATGGCAGTGCTCCCCAGCACGCGGCTGGTCTGAGGAGAAAGCATCTGGTGAGGGGGGTCCTGGGATCTCGGAGCCATTACCATTACAGAGGGCCGGGGTCAGGAAAGAGCCCAGAGGTCGAGGAGTATGCAGGAACCTGGCCCAGCTTCCAGGGGGACGTGGGCTTCCCCCTCCGGTGACCTCCAATGACAGGGAGGTCATTCCCTTCCATTGTCTTTCTGTGGGCCAAAATCGGTTCACTGAAGAGTGTTGCTGGGTTCAAGGAATGCTTCTAAGTTTTTTTTTTTTTAAGTGGGTATTTAATAATCAGGAGATTTCATGTGAAAATCTGGACTTCAGTTGTTCTTATAAATGGCTCTGGTCCACACTCCCACCTGCCCCCTTTAGTCTAGGGCTCGTACTAGGAGCCTGGCCCCGGCCAGACATAGACTGAGCAGTGACGCCACCTGCCTGGCCTCTGAGGCAGCAGAGTTGTCACCTTGAGAATGACACTTCAGCTAGAAAAGTTCACGGCCCTTAGAAAAGTGGTATCGAGGAGCAGCAGCGGCTGGTCTTGGAGGTTCTGCTCGGGGCAGTCCTGCAGAGCATCGGGGAGGGCCAGCAGGTGGCGTGGTGCTTACGGCAGCTGGACCCCATACGGCCAACTGCAATTTGAGTCCAAGACCTAGTAGCTTGAAAACTCACATCGGGGCTCATGTGTGCATTCCCCAAATCCTGAGAGGAGAATAGAGAAGGAGGGATTGCAGCGTGGCCATGCCCCCAGGGGATGATTTCTCACTTTCCTTTTAAGTCTCTCTACCTCTCTCCTCTCTGGCAAATATACATACTCCGTGGCAGAAATAAAAAAACAAAAACAAAAACAAAAAAACCCCACAAAAACAAAAAAGCCAACCAAACAAATAAAAAAGGGAAGCATTAAAAGGGGCCACAGAAAGCTTTGCAAGACCAGGGTGACCCCTGGGAAACTCACACGACCCTCTCTGCATGACATCCCCCGCTCTGCCCGATTCAGCAGCGGGGTGAGCCCTGCTCAGGGAGAGCCATCCTCTCTGTTCCCCCCTCTTTCTGGATTTGGAGAACTGGGCTGGGGCCTTGCTGTCTCCTCCCTGAATGTCTCCAAGTGGCCTTCACTGTCTCTCTGCTTTGGCTGGCAAGTGATTTAACCTTGCAGCTCTGAAAACCCCGCTCTGGGACTCCCCTCAATGGCCAGGCTCGGGCCTCCCTCCTGGGCCGCTCTCACTCTCAGCCTCCAGGCCCCAGATGAAAAAATGCCTTTCAGTTCTCTCGAGCGGCTTATCCAAAAAAAAAAAAAAGATTAACCCAATTAAAAGATGGAAAAATGAGCTGAACAAACAACTCTCTAAGGAAGACATATGAACAGCCTAAAAACCATATAAAAATGCTCGACATCCCTCATCATAAGGCAGATGCAGATCATAACCACAATGAGATACCACCTAACCCGTCAGAATGGCGAAGATTAAAAATACAAAAATGATAGATGTTGCCGGGATTGTGGCGAAAGGGGAACACTCATACTCTGTTGGTGGGAATGTAAATTGGTCCAGCCACTGTGGAGAATAATACAGAGATTCCTTAAAGACCTACAAATAGAACTACCATATGATCCAGCAATTTCACTCCTGGGTATCTACTCAAAGGACAGGAGAATGCTCAGTCAGAAAAGCGCTTGCATGTCAATGTTTACTGCAGCACTATTCACGATTGCTAAGACATGGAAACAACCCAAATGTCCACAAACAGATGAATGGATAGAAAAAGTGTGGCACATATACTCCATGGAATACTATTCAGGCATATAAAACAAGACCTTGGAATTTGATAGCAAATGGAAGAATATGGAAGATTTGTTGCTGAGTGAAGCAAGTCAGGCTATGAAAGAGAGACATTGTATGTCTCCACTTAACATATACTGACTGTCCACACTCTATGGTAGAGATTGAAACACTGGAGGACATAAAAGCACTGGATGGACACTGGAGACAGTGTGAAAGGAGAGTGGAAGAGGGGAAGAGTGCAGGGAAGGAAATTAGGGAGAAAAATAGAGAAGTAAAACATTTGTGGGACACAGAAATGGCTTATTGCCTGTTGATGATAATGTGCATGATATTCTCAACTGGACTGGTCTGAGGTGTATTTCATGTAATATAAATTCTCTCTAAAGCTAAATGATGTACAGTGATTAAACGTATTTTTTTAAAAAATGCCTTTCAGAGCCACTGCAGTGGGTTCTAGGCCCAGCTCGGCTACTTACCAATCCGTGATCTGGGACAGATGACTTTGCTTTGAGCCCCAATTTCCTTTCCTGTCAAACGCGGCAACCATCTCGATCACCATATCTTATGAGGTCAAAAGCAAGGTCCTCCTAGCACCGGTGAGGGGTTACCTCCCGGCCCCATGCTTCTCTCTGGGGCTGGGCAATGGCTGGTGTCTGTGTCTCAGCCTCCTCTGCTGGAGGGATGGAGACCATGCAGCTCCTCACCAGTAATGAGGAGCTGTGTCATGCCCACCACTTACCACTTGGCTCACACCCACCCAGCGTGGGCAAATATGCCGAGCACTCCAGGAGACAGGCGCCTGCTTCCTCCAGCTCTCTGTCACCCGTGTGGGGCCCCAGCACCACCCGCCTGGTCATTCTCCTCACGCCACACCTGTCTGCCCAGGCCCAGCTTCTGGTCTAGATACCTGGCAACGCTCACACAGCCCAGTTCCAAACATAGAGATACTGTGGGGTAACTGCACTCCAGTATAGCCAGTGCCGCACAGCCTGGGAGAAGGCCACACCACAATCCCTTGTCTATTCTTCTCTTGGGATTTTGGGTACACACGCACATGTGCCTGGTATGTTTTCAGCCACCGGGTCCGGGACTTGAATGGTGGTCGGCTATGGGGGAGTCCAGCAATGTGACTGTTATGCCATCTGCTGGTCCCACTATTGCACTTTAGAAACTCTGAAATAATAAAGGGAAACACTCAAATCTAAGTAAAAAAAATATAGTAGGATTTACATGAACGTAGGGAGGGACCATGACAATGTGTTCCTCCCTGTTAACCTACAGGGCGACAACACGAACACGCGTCTAGGACAGACAGGAGGGCCGGAGGGCGGCTTGACAGTTATTACTGTCTTCTTTCCACATTTCTTCACTTGAAATTTCTTTTTTTTTTTTTTCTTTTTTTTTTTTTTTTTGGAGAGGTTTTTCGCTATAGGGCGCGTGCGCTCGCCAGACAGACAGAGAGAGACATAGAGACAGAAAGCGAGAAATCACCCCCCAGGGGGGATGGCCACGCCGCAATCCCTTCTCCTCCATTCTCCTCTCGGGATCTTGGGCACGCACGCACACGCGCCCGGCGTGAGTTGTAAGCCACCGGGTCCGAGACGCGAACCACGGTCGACTACGTGGGAGTCCAGCGACATAGCCATTACGCTAACTGCTGGTTCCCTTCACTTGAAATTTCTACACTGAGATCTAACTTTCCAGTGACTGAACAATACCACTCAAGGTGCAGGGCCACATACAATATACTCTCCATGGGGCCAGCAGTTGGCATAATGGCTGTTACTGGACTCCCATGTAGTTGACCGTGGTTTGAGTCCCGGACCTGATGGCTTAAACTCATGCCAGGCACGTGTGCGTGCACGCCTAAGATCCTGAGAGGAGAATGGAGGAGAAGAGATTGAGGTGTGGCGGGGTGATTTCTCATTTTTGGTCTCTCTGTCTCTCTCTGTCTTTCTGGCGAGTGCACAAAAACCTCTCCCAATAAATATATATTTATATACTCTCCACAAAGTCAAAAATAACTGTGTGTGTGTGTGTGTGTGTGTGTGTGTGTGTATTTACTGTGTTTGCATAAAGGAAATCTGGAAGGACACACGTCCTTCACACCAACTAGCAGCAGTGACCTCGTCTTTCTTGGGAGGGACCGGGCAGAGGGCCAGCGGGCGGGAACCTTCTCCTGTGCACCTCCGTGTACTGCACTTTTTTTTTTTTTTTTTTTTCTTTTTTTGGAGAGGTTTTTGCTATAGGGCGCGTGCGCTCACCAGACAGACAGAGAGAGACAGAGAGATAGAAAGCAGGAAATCACCCCCCAGGGGGGATGGCCACGCCGCAATCCCTTCTCCTCCATTCTCCTCTCGGGATCCTGGGCACGCACGCACACGCGCCCGGCGTGAGTTTAAGCCGCCGGGTCCGGGACTCGAACCGCGGTCGACTACGTGGGAGTCCAGCGACATAGCCATTACGCTAACTGCTGGTCCCCGTGTACTGCACTTTTGAACCCCACAAGTTCTGACCTACTTGAAAAAGGAAAAGAAGCCACGCGCTCCCCAGTAAATCTGCAGGAGAAGGCGGTGCTTCCCCAAAGGGCTCCGTGGACGCAGACGTGATTCAGAACCACAGAGCAATCTGTGCTGAGTTCAGGGAGACACGGCAACTGGGGTGTTTGCTGCGGACCTGATGAACTGCCAGCGCAGCACCTGTAGACCGAGGGGGCTGTGGATGGCTGGCCTCTGAAGGGCCAGATGAGTCCCCACAACCGCAGTCCCCACCCCAGAGCCCCCCACCCCTGGGCCGACACTCCCAGAAACACCGTCCAGGGGTGCAGGGCAAGGGCTTGTTCTGCGGGCTTCTGGGCACAAAGGCGGAGAGAGGGAGGCTGGTCCGGGTCCCGGGTCCCGGGTCCCAGGGCTTTGGGATCCAGGGAGGGGTGAAATGAGACAGGGAGTGTGTGAATCGGCTGTCTGCACCCAACGCACAGCAGCCGCCGCCACAGGCTGGTCACTGCACCGCCGTGGCCACTGCGCCCAGTGCCATCGCTTCTCCCCATTCTTCAGGAGAAGCTGGACGTCTAGATGTGAAGTGACGCCTTCTGGCTTTGAAATAAAGTGTCCCAACTTTTCAGTGAAACCCCCTCAGTTTAAAAAGTCGGCTCATTCCGACACTGGTCTCATGGGCCCTTCGAGAGTCTCCGTCAGCTGCCGCAGTGTGGCCGCGCATGCTCCTGGGGCTCTTGGGGGCCGGGCCGGCACCTGTTGTACTTCTGCCTTTCCTAACCTCCTCCCGGGTCCGTTCTCACCTTGACAGTGTTGCCCTCCTTGGCCTCAAACTCGTCGGCCAGCAGCCGGGACGCTGCCACCCCTTGTCTGGAGACCAGGCCACAGTGGGCCCTGCAGAGGCCTGTCTGCCCTGGGACCGCGTTCCTGTGAGGAGCGTGGAGCGTCTTCACAGCAGGGACCTACCCCGGGCTCCAGCAGCCCCTCCAGCCTTCTCCAGCCCGTTTCTCTTTTCTTCTCCGCATGCCCTCTGCCCCCCCCCCCCCCCCGGAGTCTCCTCCCCCTTCATTCTCCACATCCTTGTGCCCCTGCGCTTTTGCACATCCACGTCCCTGGGTCTGGGCCCCCACCTGCTGCCAACACCCCTATCTCTAGCCATCTGGAAAGCTCCACTGCCTAATGCGAATGGGAATGCGCTCCTGTGTCAGAGAAGGGAACCCCGGGGGGCTGCCCCCAGCCATCCCTGTCACTCATTGCTCAGACTCCTTCCCCTCCTTTAACCTGTACCCCGTGGGAGGGCTTCACCTGCCAGGCAGCGTTCAGACTGCCCCTCCTCACAGCTGCAGTGTTCTGGCTTACATCCCTGCCCAAGGTGAAGGCCAAGGCCGGGCACCCTGATTGGGCTCCTGGGCTCTGCTCCTCTTCAGCCCCACCCTCGGGAGAAAGGGCATTTTAGAGAAGGTGCACCCGACTGCCTCTGTCCTCCGCTTCTGACCCTCCTGGGGCTCCTGCAGCCTACAGCACACAGGCAAGTGCTCCACAGGCGGCCAAGACTTCCGGAGACCTGGGCCCTGGCTCCTCTGTTATCGCCTGCCTCTGCCGCACGGCCTCAGGCAAATCCTACGTGTCTTGAATGGCCTGGTTTTCTAGCTCTCTGCACATGGGCTCTTCACCGGGAGCACCCAGGCACAGCTCAGCCCTCCCGCTGCACTGCCACGCACCTCCAGGCCACACCCTCAGAACCCTTCCTGGGCTCCCCGGGGCAGTGGGCCCTGGAGGCCCTGGGCCCACACGTGGCAAAGGCTGCACTGGCCCACTGCACCGCCATGGCTGGTCCACGTCTGCCTCCCCACTCCACCGGACCCCTTTGGCAAGTGTCAGAGTTTCCACCCCCTCGTCTGCAGGCGCTGCTCAGGGCCAGGCGTACGGAGGGCTCCAGCAAGCATGTGCCAAGGGGCTGAATGCGTGAGCTCACGGCTCAGAGCGGTTTGGCCGTTAGATTATTCCACTAGGAGAAATGGGTGGTCCCAACGTGTCCAGTCCTTGCTGGATGGGAGTCCTCCCTGCTGTTCCTGGAGGCTGGGCCTCAGGTAGAGCTGCCACGTCTCCTGGAGACTGTCTGCCTGTGCAAGTGACAATCGGTCAGGGTGCCTGCTCAGGTCCAGGACCACCCTGGCTCCGTCCACCCTGCTCTGTGATGCAGCACCGAGGAAGGGCAGTGAGAAAGGCCCTTTGAGATCAGCAGTCATGCCTCGCTTAGGTTTTCAAATGCGGCAGCGGGGGCCCAGGGAGGCTTGCCCAGCTGCGCGGGTGAGTGGAAGATGAAATTATACCTGAGCCCAGTCCTTCCCGATCTGATCTTATAGGAAAAAACAAAATGAAACAAAAACAATCAAAGGAAACCTTGCCATGTGCTAGAGAGGCCTGGGGGAGGCCCTCGAGCCTGGGAGGACAGCCAGGGCCCCTCTGAGGCTGACCCCTGAGCTGCTATGCAAACGGTGAGTGGCAGGGGACACCGCAGCACCAGGACAGGGCCAGCTGGCCAGCGCACAGTGGCAAGCAGGGTGCAGGGTGGGAGCTGGGGACCTCCAAGGCTGCATTTCCGTCAATGTAAGGAGACGACGTGAGGAAGCTTGAAGGATGACTCTTAGGAATGGACAGTTCTCCAAAGAAGACGCCCGAACGGCCGACCGGCACAGCGCATGTCTTTGGCTAGTACGCCACGAGGGAATTACAAACCCAAACCACAGTGACACCACTGCACACCCACCAGGTTGGCTGCGTGCCAGGAACTGCACACACGTGATGGCGAGGGTGTGGAGAAACCGGAACCCGTGTTCCTGCTGGCAGGTATGAAAAGTGGTACAAGGGCCTTGGAAAACAGTCTGGCAGACCCTCCGAAGGTCAAACGCAGCGTTGTCACGTGACCTGGTAGGTCTCTCCGAGCCACACACCCCAGAGAAATGAAGCCAGAGGTCTCGCAAAGCTGGTACCCACATGTTTGCACCAGCATGATTCCTAGCAGTCACGCGGGAACGACCTAAATGCCCATCAGCCGATGGACGGATAAGGAAAACGTGGTCTGTCAGCCAGGGCAATGCTGCCCAGACCCGAAGCGGCAAGAAGGTGAGACAGGCTCCACAGGACACACCTGGAGAAAGTCACGGGGAGTGTGACAAAGACGGTCATGGAAGGCCACACGGCGTGTGGTTCCGTTTACAGGGACAGCCCGGGGAGGGGAATCTATAGAGAGCACAGAGTGGTCCACGCCTGGAGAGGAGGTGGGCAGCGCTGGGTGACCATTCGTGTGTACAGGTTTCTCTTGGGGGATATCGAAAATATTCGGAAATCAGACAGTGGTGATGGCTGTGCGATCCTGCCTGTCATAAAACCCGACTTGTACGGTTTAAGTGGATGTATTTATGGTGTGGGAATTGTACCTCTAAAAAGCTTTTGTTTCTTTTTGGTTTAAAAAAGAACCCCCTAGTGGCTTGGGGCGGGGAGGGCGAGCTGGGGGAGTTGGTGGAGGGGAACAGGGAGCGCAAGGCGGAGCAGCCTCTGGCTCAGGGTGCCCAGCGCTCCGAGGCACTCGGCAAATACTGGCGGGTGCCTCGCCCTGGCTGGCGCCTGCTCAGGACGGCCCTTCTCTGACCCAGGCTTTCTCAACCGCAGAGCTATGGCATTTTGGACAGGAAAACTCTTGGTGGTGGGGGCTATCTTGTGCATTGTGAGGTGTTCAGCAGTGTCCCTGCCCTCCACCCACTGACACCCGCCGTCTCCCCACCCCTGCCAAGATGTGATAATTAAGAAATAGCTCCAGACACTGACCAGTGTCCTCTGGGGTCAACACTGTCCTCCGTCAGTGCACTGAGGACACTGTCCCACACCTCCCCCGGCCCTGGAGAGGCGGCCCCTCATTTACGGTGGCCCAGCAAGTGGCGTGAGTCTAGCAGCTCGGGGGTGACTGAGCCATCTCCTGCAGAGGCCTGGTGCCCCTCCTAGTGCCCCGCTCTGCTGTGGCTGCTCTCATGATACCTAATCCAGAGCTGCTGAGTCCCTGACTCTGGGGAGGACAGTGGGCTCTGGATCAAGACAGCCTGGGTTTGAATCCTGTGTGCTGTCTGGCTGGGGGCTGAATGTACCCAACTCTTGGACTCCTCTCTGAAGACGGGGATGTTGCTGGCACCTACTCCACAGGGTTACCCTGAGCACCCAGTAAGTGTCCAACCGATGTCTGATATTATTGATATTAAATTAATTTTTCTTCTTTCTTCTAAGGGGCCAGCCAGGCCTCGGCATGGAAGTGCCTCATCACTGACAACTTGCACATGCCAGCCCTGTGCTGGATGCTGGCAGGGAAGAGGGAGAATGAGGAGGTTATACGGGGAGAGGTGTATACCTACTCACTGTGGGGTCCCGGGACAGCTGGTCTAAGCAGTCGTGAAGGCTGAAGAGGAAGTTCACTAAGCAAAAGAGGGCCCTGCGGGCAGAGCTGGCGAGGCCTCGGAGGTGGGTGAGAACACAGTTAGCTGAGCCAGCTGGGTGTGGATCGAGGCAGATCAGCAGAGGAAGGGTGGGGGGTGGGCAGAGGTGACCGTGAGCATCTGTGTGTGTCAGTCTAGGGCTCTGGAATTGACCCTCTTAGGGACGGGGAGCCTTGCAATGTTTTGAACAGGGAGCAGTATTAGCAAATTGACAGTGGGGTAAAGGGTGGATCATACCTGGAGGAGACAAGAAGGTAATTAAAAATCCATCTCGCAAACACTCCAGTGCTCCTTCAGAGCAACTCCATCTCCATCCAGGGCCTGAAGGCCCGCAGAGGAAGGACCCCCTTTACTGCACCACGCCTTACTAGCTTTTCATCCGCAAGCCCACGCACTAGAAAGCAGACAGGTGTATGCTTGCCAGCCACGAAGCAGCTCCTCACTGCTCAAGTCCAGAAATGAGGAGGAGTCCGGGATCGAGTCTCCCATACTTCCATTCCCAGGACAACATTGAGCGTTTCTTATTTCCTTCCAGTCTTTTTTCTAAGCTCTTACCACAAGTGTGGGACCATGCCATATATAAATTCATGTGTGTGTTTACACGTGTGTGTGTGTGTGTGTGTGTGTGTATGTGTGAAAGTATGTCCCCGTTCTTTAAAAACCCTCCCTTTCTAGTGGCCACATGGCTGTCGGTCACCTGAGTAGACCCGTCGTGGGGCATTAGTGTCTAATACCCCGGCACTGGACAGTGTCCGCTCCTGTCCGCGTTTCATTTCGATGTCCTCTTCTTTTAAAACAGTTTTGGCAAAGTAACTCCCTAGCTGGGCTGGACTCCCTTTTCCCATCATCACGGATTTCTTCCCCAAGGCTGAGCTAAACCCTGGGATTGGAACTTAATCCTGCCTCCCCTTCTCTGGGGGCTGGTGGCGATGGGCCACAGCTGGTCTGGTTTCCTCACGGACTCGTCGGCTGGGAGGGCCAGTTTGTTTAGTGACCAGCCTCGGCTGGAGAGGGGAGGGCACCCGTGACCCAGGAGAATCGGCCCGGGCCAAGATGAATGGAGACAAGGTTGTCTGGGACAAAGCGAAGGAGGGGTGGAAGTTGGAGGGCTGGGGTGAGGCCGCCTGCCGTCTGTCCCATGCAGGGCTGAGCCGTGACCTTCCTTCCTTCCAGAGAAAGCCCTGGCAGAGGCACCCCTGCCCACCGCCAGCTCGGGGCCACGCTCTCCAGGGACCCTGGCCCACGTGGCCAGAAAGCAGCCCTGGTCACCACACGCCAGGTGTCCTTCCACTCGACTTTCAGATGTGAACACCGAGGCTCACAGCAGGGAGCCACTTCCACGTGGCCACCCTGGTGGGAAGACCCTGCCCTACCTGACTCGGGGCGGAGTCCGGTCTCAACATTTTTCTCACCTGTAAATCGGGGGCTTCCCAGGATGGACCATAGGTAACACCGACCCAGACCGCATGGGGCCAGGCCAGCGAGGAGCATGGGCGCGTTATCACCTCATTACATCCATCCCCACAACCCCCTGGGTCAGCAACGCCCAGAAGTGAGTTCTCCCCAATTGCCTTCGATGCCCTCCAGTGTCAGGGAGGGAGTCACACGTTCCCATTGTGCATAGGGACACAGGCCAGGGGTCTCCACGGGTCAGAGACTATCAGCTGAGATGTCAAGTCTTAGGGAATTAGCTCAGCCTCGGGATGTGCCGGGGAGCAGCTCCTGGGCCCCCAGTTCCCCGGGCCCTGCTTCCCGTCCAGCCGGGCCACCACCCAGTGCATCCATTCACCGTCTCTGCCTCCTGGCTCCCAGAGTGGATTCCCTGCACAGGACGGCCGGGAGCCAGAACACCGGGGCCACCACAGCTGGGGCGGGGCAGATACCACCATGGCCCCCAGGGACGCCTTTGCCCCCTTTATCCTCCGAGGGTCATTACTGGGCCTTTCTTTTCCCGGGAAGAAACTGAGGCGCACGTGCTCAAGGTCACCGGCTTCGTACCCCGCCAAGCCGGGATGGCCCCCCCCCCCAGGCCGCCTGCCCCACTTCTCCCGCCGGTGTGGCCGGGGATCCCTCCCCAGCTCCCCCTCCCCAGAGCCGCCGATCCCAGGCATCCACCAGAACCGGGGCGAGGCAGGCAGGGGGTTCCTTGAAAGGTGGAAGCCCCTGCTCGCCAGCCGGGGACCTGTCCTGGCTTTTCCTTAAGCAAAAAGTCATTCCACGCTCTGACCGACACATGGGAAAATGCCACCGCCAAGGTATGGGACAAAACGGGGACTGTTTTTCAGCGCAAGTGGACTGTCCAGACCTACCCTTGCTGGCAGAGGGGACACAAAACCGACCTCGCACCCTCGTTCTGCGGACCAGGGCTGCCTCCAGGGCTCCCAACGAGTCTTTGGGGCGCACGGCCGGCGGGTCACAGAGAAGGAAACTGAGGCTCCCAGGCGGAGTCACTTGTCCAAGGTCAGGCAGACGGGGGCTGGGGCTCGAAACCCAACCTGAGGTCGGACCCGCGACGGCCACTAGGGATCTGGGGACAGCCACCCCGGGCCACCCAGCCGGCGCCCGCCGGTCCCCACGCCCACCCCGGGCCCCATCCGCAGCCGAGACCCGCGGGGAGCCGGCGGCCGTATTACCTGGTGCTGCTGCGCGGGCGGCCCCGCACCGCGCTCGCCTCGGCCCCGCGCCCGCGCCCGCGCCGCCGGCTCCGGAGCAGGGATGGAGCGCGCTCCGCCGAGCCCCGCGCCTCGCGCCACTTCCTCGGCTCCGCCTCCAGCTCGCTCCTCCTCGCTCTCCGCGCGGCCTCGCTTCCTTCCCTCCCGAGGTCTCCCCCGCACGCGCGCCGCAGGCCCTCAGCCTGCGCTTCCCCAGCCTCTCCCCGACCCCCCGCCGGCTCCGTCCCCAGCCACCCGCCTGGCCTCCCCGCCTTCCCGGGCTCTGGGCGCTGGCTTCCCGGCTCGGCTTCCGCTCTCCGCTGTGACCCCGCTCTGTGACGGGGACCCCTGGAGCACCTGTGCGGACACTCGCAGGCTGGAGGGGCCGCCCCGGGGCAGCACGAGGGCTGAGACCCCGGAATCAGGCGGCAGCCACGGCTGGGACGCCCCCGCCCGGCCGCTGGAATCAGGCTAGGAGGGGGAAGAACTGTGGAACTGTAATAGTTTGGAGGGAAACCCGGGGTGGTTCTGGGGTCTGAAATCCGGAAACAGAGGGTCTGATGAGGATAAAAGACAACAGAAGTCACTCCAGGAGTTCTTAATTTTTTTTTAATGAGGGGAGCGTCACAAAACCTTGAGGAGGATTTGCTCTGGTTGAAGAAGGGTGAAGAGAGGATACCCAGGGGGCCTTGGGAAAGGGGGCTTTCGGGTAGAGAAAGAACGCCCACCTTCCAGATGGGAAAATGGAGGCTCGGCTGGGAAAAGTCCATCCCTAAATAGCAAGATATCAAGCCCCCTGTGCTAACCACAGACCTAGGTGGAAGTGGCCAGGGCACCGTGCCAGGCCTGGAGCAGCGGCCCAGGGTAGGAGAGGCTGGCGGTCAGAGGGCTGCCCCTGGCTGCTTGGGGAACCTGAGTGTGGGAGGGATTTCTGCAGAAGCCGGCCCCAGAGCAGAGAAGGCTGAGCTGGCAGTTCCAGCACATGCCACTGCTGGTCGGTATGCCACCTCCGCCTCTCCGTCACTGTGCAGCCTGGCTGAGGGGCTGAGGTGCAGAGTAGGGGCCCCAGCCCCACCCCGAGTCCTCTGAGTGTGCAGCTTCTGAGCGCCTGCTGCTGCACCTGTGTCCAAGTCAATGTCATCTTGGCAGGACACGCGCCTCGGCTGGTCTCTGGGACCCCTGCTCACCCACAGTTCACAAAGCAGCCCCGGCAGCTTCTCTACGTGCCCCTCTACGCCCGGCAGCCAGCCCTCGGTGGCTTCCTGTGGCAGTTAGAAGAAACTCCGAGCTGCTTACTGTGCAGAGAGGCCCCATGTGACTGGCGAGACCCACCTCTGATCCCACGCTACCACCTTCCGCTGCCCTTGAGAGCCTCCATCTCAGCACCTGGGGCTCCTGGAACAGGCCAGCAGGGCCAGAGCACAGGCCGTCTGCACTGGCTTCGCCTCTGCCAGGAACACTCTCTCCTCTCCCCATGGCTGTTTGAAAGTCACCTCCTCGGAGAGGCCGCCCCAACCATCCTGTTGAAAGCAGTCGCCTGTGTGCCCGTCTGTCACAGCGTCCTTGTGTATTGTGACACACGCACTCATCCGGTGTTTTGTTTACCCCCTTGCTGACCTTTCCGGGAGGCCACAGCGAAGGAGCAGGGACCTTGGTGGTGTGGCTCTGTGTCTCCCCTTCGCCTAGAGCAGGACTTGGTACACAGTGGAGACTCGGTAGACTCGCTGGCGAGTGAGCGAAGACGTGCTGCCCTCAGTGGTGCAGCTCATACGCTGGACTGCAGTGCTGGTGGCCACGTGGCCGGCCATGGGTTGGACCCCAGGCCTGGTCAGTCTGAGATATGCCGGGTGCACGTGTATGCGCACAAGGTCCTGACGAGCTGGAGGGCTCGGGGCAGAGGTCGAGGTGTGATGAGACCGCATCGAAGGCTCACCTCTTTCTTTCTCTCTTATACATGTGAGCTTGCGTTCTCCATCATGAATAACAGTACACTTCCGATGAAATAAATGGGTACATACTGTGAGGCAGGAGCTTAGGAAAAGGAAAAGCTGAGTGGCCCTGCCCAGGGAAAAGGGATTGATTCAGAGAGGAGGTTACTTCGGAGCCAAAGCAGGAGAGGGAGCCGACATCTCACAAGGTGAAAACGGGCAAGGACCTGGCTGGGGTGTGTGTGGGGGGCGGCGTCGGCACAGAGAGAGGCGGCGAGGGACGTTGGAGCCTGGGCCACCAGGGTGTGCCGAGCTGTCCTGCCAGGCTGCGGGCGACAGTGTGAGGGCAGACAGCATGGGGGGACAGGCTGCAGGCAGCAGGAGTGAGATCCGGGGAACCCGAGGATGCACAGGGGAGTCTGGACATGACCCTGTGGCGGGTTTTTTTTTTTTTTTTTTTTTTTTTTTTTTTTTTAGAGGTTTTTGCTATAGGGCGCATGCGCTCGCCAGACCGACAGAGAGAGACAGAGAGATAGAAAGCAGGAAATCACCCCCCAGGGGGGATGGCCACGCCGCAATCCCTTCTCCTCCATTCTCCTCTCGGGATCTTGGGCACGCACGCATACGCGCCCGGCGTGAGTTTAAGCCGCCGGGTCCGGGACTCGAACCGCGGTCGACTACGTGGGAGTCCAGCGACATAGCCATTACGCTAACTGCTGGTCCCAAATGTCAGCGCACTGCGTTGGCCGGGAATCGAACCCGGGTCAACTGCTTGGAAGGCAGCTATGCTCACCACTATACCACCAACGCCCTGTGGCGGGTTTTGAGGTGGGAGTGCGGCTGGAGTCTGGGCTGTGTGTCCAGGAGAGGAGAAGCCCAGCGACCCCGTGTCCATGAGGGACTCTCCAGGCGGAGGGAACAGCACAGGGCAGCAGTCGGGCCACTGGGAGAAACTGCAAGGCAGAGCTCGGCTCGGTAAGAACAGTTCTGAAAGTAGTTAAACGGGGGGGCCAGCAGTGGTGTGGGGGTTAAGGCATTGGACTCCCACCCACATGGTCAACCACTGCTCAAGTCCTGGACCCAGCAGCTTGAAGTTCATGCCAAGAGTGTGTGCGTGTGTGGTCAAAATCTCAGGAGGAAAATGGGGGAGAAGGGATTGCAGCATGGTCAACCCCTTTGGGGGGCGATTTCTCACTTTCCCTCTCATTGTCTCCTTCTCTGTGTCTCTGGAGGGCACACGTGGCCTATGGCAAAAATCTTAAAAAAAAAAAAAAAAAAAAAAAGAGGTAAAGAGGAGTGCATGCTCTGGGGGGGGGGGCACTATGCACACGCTCGGTGCCTCTCCCACTGTGACTTGCTTGGCTGTCTATGTGGCCCCTTCCGAGCAGAGCCTTGAGGCCAGCGAGTGCCTACCATGTTCCTTTCCGTCTGCCCTGAGACTTGTGTTGTCCCTGGAGAGGCTGCTCCATGGCCCAGGTCCCAGAGTGAAGTTCCAGAACCTGGCCCCGCCAGCCCCCAGTGGCCGTGTAATGAGAATGATCGTTTTGCTGTAGGCCGCTGTGGTTTCTGGAGTCACCTGAGGCTGTTGTCACGGTCCTTTGGTCTGCCTTCCGAGTCACGGGCTCATTCAGGCTGGTCCTAGCACCCCCGGCTGTGACAGCTTTTCAGAGATGGCCACACAGGTCGGCCCAGCTCCTTCGCCATGGGGCAGCACCTTCCGTCCAGAGGCACAGCTGATTTTGGGGCACCATGAATCTGTGCTCGGCACCTGCTCTGACCAACAGTGCCAGGCCCGGTGGAGCTGGGCGACTTCCGTGCTCAGGCCTTGGGGGAGACCTTGCAGCTCTGCACAGCCCGGAGCAAGGCTGGAGCTCCGAGGCCATGCCGCGATGTCTGGGACGAGGGGCCTGCCTGTCCCGCCCTGCAGCTGACCCGCCAGGGGAGTTCTGGTGAGGGCAGTCCGAGCACCTCCAGCCGGCCCCGAGAGCTGGCCCGCCATGTCCCAGCTCACATGTGGAGGGTGTCACAGGGTGAATACCTCTTGGCGGGGCAGTCTCCGCGCTCAACTCCTTGACTCCGAGATAAGCATAATGGTCATGCCTGCTGTAAAGGGCTTGGCTGAGGCTCAGATTTAAAAAAACATGGAAGGCCAACTGGTGGTGTGCTGGTTAAGGTGGCTGGATCCCACATGGCTGACTCCATGGTTCGAGTCCCAGACCTGGCAGCTTAAAAAGATGCCAGGCATGGGTGCCCAACATCCATAGAGGAGAATGGAGGAGAAGGGGTTGTGATGCTGGCCATTGCCCCTGGGGGGATGATTTCTCCCTTTATTTCTCACACACCCCATAAAAAAATAAATAAAAAGTATATTAAGTTCATTCAGCCAGCCACTGACTCAGCAGACGGGGACTGAGCACCTGCTGTGTCAGGCACTGGGTCCACACTGGGGTCCAGGGCCGAGCGAAGGAGCTAGACAAGGAGCTGTCCTGCTGGAAGGTGGAGACACACGCCAGGTCACCTCTGCCGATGGTAATGGCCACGGGCAATGCAACACAGGGTGACGTCATCGGGAACGGCCGAGGTGGCACTTTCAGAACCAGGGAAGAGTTCTCTGAGCACATTGAGACAGGTGGCAGCAGCAGGTGCAGGTGCCCTGAGGTGAGGACGAGGTTGGCCTTGGCAGGATCACGGAGGACAGTGTGCTGAGCATCTGAGGACAGAGGCGATGGCCAGGCAGGGGTTGTGCAGAGCCTCGGAGGTGCTGATGCGACATGTGGGTTTCATCCCAGATGCCGTGAAGCCACCGGAGGGCTGTGACAGGCCGGCGACCGCCTTCGCACGCCGCCAGGTGACTCAGCTGGTGGCACAGGTGACAGGCTGCCGACTGTGACCTGTTCCAGTGCCACACGTTTCCGGTCTGTACCAGGCCCGAACACCTTCAGGAATTGCCAGCACTGTCATCGCGTACGGCATCACCGTCACCGTGTCACTAATCCCCCGAGCTGAGCTCCTCATCGGGCAGGAGGGCTCTGGGATGTGACGGCCCGAGACCTATCCTCACTCTGCATGTGCAGTAAGAGCCACCTTTCAAAGGAAGTTGGAGTGAGATTGTCATTCGGAGGAAATCCAAACCACTGTTTAACCAGAATAGAAAGAGCGTGTTTTCTTTGCAATGAGTAATCTCTGCTGAGTCTGACTGCTTGACATCAACAAAAAGAGAAGCCCAAAAAAAACCACCGAGCCGCGATAATGCATGACGCAGTATGAGGATAGCACTCACCAACGCGGGGGAAATTCTGAAGAAAGTCCACTGGGCCTTTGATGACCAAACGCCATGGTTTCTCCCTCGTCCCGACCTCGGGTCTGTGGGCCGTGGGCTGTGTCCGAGCACCCGAGGCTGCGCTTGGCTGCGTGGTGCAGGGTTTCCGAGACGCAGGTGCTGAGAGTCCTCAGAGGCTGTCAGGAAGCTCTCGGGGCGAGGGCCCAGAGGGGAGAAGCTGGGTCCTGCCGGACCAGTGCTGTTCCGGAGAGCCCAGACTTGTCTATTTCCCTCAGCTTCTGGGAACTGCACGGGGCCCCAGTCCTGCCTCGCGGATGGGAGGGACGTCGTTACCGAACACCCGCCTTCGCTGCGTTCCCTGCCACGTCTTTGCATGCATCATTGCCAAACTTCTCTCCACAGCCCTGTCCCCCAGGATACAGATAAGGAAACGGAGGCTCAGGAAGACCAGAGATTCCTCCAGGGACCCAAAGCTAGCTGGGGCACTTATTCTACGTAGGTCCCTGCTTTTAACCACCGTGTTCTCCAGGTCCACTCGGATAACAGACTGCTCTGTGGAAGCCCGGGACAGGGAATGATTCGGCCTGAGGTGGAGACGGAGCCAGGGCCGCAGGCCATGTTCACAGTGACTCTGGAAGCGCAAGGGAACTCTGCTCATGGGAAGATCAGTGAGGCCTAGTCCAGGCAGAGACAAGCCGCAGGGGGACGTCAGCATGCGGTGCTTACAAGGAGGGCAGTGCTTCGTGAGGCTGGAGAGTGGATGGACACGGAGGGATGGGACACTGCTGAGTGGTGGGGACAGGCAGGGGACGGGGTACGATCGTGAAAGCCTTCGGGGCATCACGCTGAGGAACCTGGACTGCATCCCATGGCCATGGACAGTGGCTGGCATGAGAGAGGCCATACACTGGAGGGACCGTGAGTGGAGAACGTTCTGGGGAAGGAGGGGGAGGAGGAGACTCGCGTCTTCTGATCACGCAGAGCAGAAACACCCAGTCCGGCTCGAGTGTGTGAACTTTATGGAACTAGAACAGGGGGGCCCATGGAAGGAATGGGGGGACACACCACTGGGTGCCAAGGAACCTGGGAAACCTTCGGGCCACTTCTGTCCCCCTTTCTGGCTTCTCCAGCCTGGTCATCGTCTTGAGCAAGTACACACCTATAATCCCTGGCCCCATCATTTTTGCTTCCACGATCCCACCATCTCATGCTTCCGGGCCGCGTGACTTTTGGCGCCAGGGCCCAGTAGAGCTTGACAGCTGTTCTCAAGTCTCTAAATGCAGGTTCCGAGAAAGAGCAATGGGAGAGATCTGCCTTGAAAAGCGCCCCGAGAGGGCAGGAGGGCAAGTCGCACTTGTGGAATGAAGCGGGATCTCAGGTGACCTTACCACCTCGCAGGGCCTCGCGGGCGACTGGGGCTCCCCCTACCTGCAGAGCGGGGAAGTGACTTGTCCAGCACCCAGCGGCGAGGAAGTGGAGAGAGGGAGGGTTTGATTGTATATTTCAACTTTGTTGGACCATACTCCTCCAGATATTTGGTCAAATGTTATTTGGGATGTTTCTGTGAGGATGTTTTTGGGTGAAATTTGTATTTAAATCAGTGGATTTTGAGTGAAGTGGATTGCCTCCATGTTGTAGGTGCACCTTATCAAATCAGTTGAAAACTTGACTAGACAAAACGCTGACCGCCCCAAGCAAGAGGGACTGCCCTGGCAGAACGCAGACTTGAACTGCAGCCTTAGCGCTTCCGGAGAGCCCCAGCCCACTGCCCCACCCCGCGGGCCTTAGGCTTGGCGGCCTCCATGGTTGAGCAAGCCCGTCCTTAAGACGAATCTCTCTCTCCACACACACGCACACATGCATGCATGCACACATGTGGGCACTGCAAAAGGGCTGTGGGAAAACAGGGTTAAAATACAGCTTCATTTTGGTGCACAGGGTTTTAAAACTCAATGTGTTGCTTTTTTCATAATGTGCAGTTTCTATGAACTTTTTGAAAAAAAGACATAAAGTACATAGAGAGGAGGAGCTATTAGCCATTTAAGGCAAGGGTGGCAGAGCACATTTAGGGCACTGAAGGCACATTTAGGGGACACGTTGACTGACACAGGCTCTGCGGGACTGGGGCCCCGAGCTCAGGGATCACTCCCAGGCTGAGCCACGCATCAGAGTCCTGTGAGGCAGGAGCTTGGGGGTGAGGGTCGGAGAGTGAGCTCGGGGCAGACCGCCCTGGCCCAGGCAGTTGTCGAGGCCAATGATGTCCACCGCGAGGATTTCCCACCCCCTTTGTCCTTGCCTTCCTCCCGCTTCAGTGGCTGGAAAATCAGATACCAGCTCTCCCAGCCTCCACTGCAGCGAGGATTGTCATGTGACCCGGTTGGCCAATGAGATAAAGGAACTGGGAAAGTCCCTTTTGTAATAAGAAACAGACATGAGGCACACTGTTCCCTGCTGTCCCATGACCCTTTTTCTTTGATTGTGAGGTTGACACAGTTACGTTGCAAACGTGAGGGAAAGACCATGAGAACTGAAGAAAATGGACTCAGAACTCAGATATTGTAGGGCTCCTGGGCCAACTTTTTGTTTATAAACTAATGAAACACCTTCTGGTTAAGCCACTGTGAGTCAGAGTGTTGTTTACAGCTGGGTATGTCCACGAGTCGAAGAGAAAAATACACGAACGAGCAGAAAAAATGACCCCATCCCCAACTCACTGCCTTTTGGGAGTCTGTGACCCCGTTTCCCTTTGTTTGGACCTTCTTTCTCTCTCTCTCCCACCGGTTGGCCTGCCAAGCTTAGGGACCCCCTTCCCTGCAACGTCAACTTGAAGTTCCCAGCTGAGTCACACGCCATCCTCAGAGTCTCCTGAGCTCGGTCCTCTCACTTCCCAGTACACTCCACGTTGTAACAGCCACTTCCCCGTCAGCTGGGTGCTCCGTGAGGGCGGGAGGGAGGGAGAAAGAAGGACCTCACGCAATTGCTAGACCAGGCTGCCCTTGCCCCATGGACCTGCGGTGCGTGATGTCCTAGCATGTATGTCACTGTCTGTAGGGGTGACGACCCCAGCAGGGATTATGGAATTAGACAGACTTGGGTTTCTGGCTCCTGTTCGGCCACTTCCTGGTTGTGTGGCCTTGATCTGGTCACTTAATCTGTCTTGGCTTACGTTTCCTCATTTGTAAAGTGGGGACCTTCGGGTTCCTGATTTATGGGATTGCTGTGAAATGAGCAGATGCAGCACGTGCTCATCACTCAATAAACCCTGCATGATTATTATTTCCTAGGGGCTCCCTCCTCCCCGGTCAGAAACCTGTGCAGGGCTTTCCCTGCTTCCCCGACCCTTTCCACCCACTCATGTCACATGTCTTGGGATCCTGCAGACTGTGAGCTTGTTGAGGACAGTGCTGGCACCCGCAGCCTCACACCTGGTAAAGAGCAGGTGCTCAATAAATACCCCCTGAAGGACCAGCGAGAACACGAGATCCTCTCTCTGCTCTGTCTTGGACATTTTCTTGGCTACTCTTGGGTATGTTTTCTCTCCCAAATTAACTTTAATTAATTTTTCAAGATTTCCCAAGTACTAATGGCATTTTTATTGGTGTTACAACAAATTAATGGACTAATCTGAGGACGACTGGCCTCATAACCTCAGGAACATGATCTACACTGCATTCACCCAACCCTGTGATGCGTTTTGCAAATCGGCATTGTTTCCTTGCCACTGGCCTGATGCTTATTACTGGGTATGACGCAATTTCTCTTGCCCTTTTGAAAGAGGCGTCTTCTCCGCTGGGGTGACTGGGCACTTGTGGTCTCAGGCTGAATTCTCTCTTTCAGGGATCAGTGCTTATGAGCACCTAGCTTTGGAGCTCAGCATATCTGGGTGTGCATCTGCAAGGGTGTGACCCTGCGAAACCGACCGCCTGGGTCTGTTTCCTGGCCTGTGACGGCCTTGCTGTGCATACTAAACAAACGACAGCAGGTGAAGATTTTAGGGGGTGCCCAGTACAGTGCTAACAAGTGGGACGTGTCTGCTATTACGTCGCTCAGTAATGCCACCGAGTTAATATTTATAGCTGAGGAGGGTACTGCTATGCTGTATGTTTGGTTATTGCTACATACAAAACAATAGTTCTAGCCTCCGCCCTCGGCCCCATCTCTGCAGCAGCTAGGGAACCTCGCTGTTTGCTAAACACACGAGGTGTGCATGGCCTAAATCGCGGTAGGGGGTGTTGGTGCTGAGTGACAGAACACCGGGCACAGTGAGATTGTGCTGTCTCTGACCAGGTGGGGACTGGGGTGAGGGAGCAGGAAGTCTTGGGGGAATGAGCCGGTGTAAAGGGGTGAGAGTTCTTGGTGGGGGGAATCACATGAGGGCTGGAAGGGAGAGTAGCAGAGAGCGTGGAATGAGACGGGATTTGGAAGAAAAATCCCTCCCCCTTCCCACCGTTGCCACCTCTACTCACCAAGCAAGTTTCGAGCATCCCACTCCTCCCAGCCCCCCAGATCTCTGCCCGTGTCTCTCCCTGAGACCCTTGACCTCAGCAGAGCAGCCTGGTCTCTGAGTAGCTGCTCCCCACAATGTATCTGTGGAGGCTGCAGGTCCCCTGCAAGGCCTGGACTCCCCCAAGAAAGCCATGGGGCTTCCTCCTGCTCCCGTGAGGCCGGTAGGGGGAGTGGGGAACTGCTCCTTGTGTTGGGCCCAGCCCTGTCCCCGGACCCCTGTCTTGGGTGGACCTACTGCAATGCAGGGCAGCTGGTGGAGGGAGGCGGGAACCGGGCTCCCTGGCCCAGCCCTCCCCAGGTGGCCTCCTGACGGGCTCTGCACCCTTTCCCCAATTCCTATGGGTTCCATGGGGTGGAAACAACTAAACGCCCTTCTCTGAAGCTCACTCCAAATGCCCTTCTGAGAGTGACCTGCTGAGACCTCACATGTGACTGTCTTCTCTGACTGTGGCTGCCGAGCGAGTTCCCTGACACGGCGCTGCAGGGCCCAGGGTGTCCCAGGAAGGAGCAGGTGGCACAGTCCAATGGTTTAGTTTGAGGAGTGCAGTGGAGGGCCTTCTCTCGAGGAGCAGGCAGCCTGAGGGACGCCGTGAGTGACAGTGAGTACCCTCGGTGGCCATAGCTGGTGGTCATCTTTACCCCTGGGGCTGAAGAGGCAAGGGAGTGAGCAGGTCCCCGCATCTGGAGGGAGGGGCGAGCACCAGCGACCCCGCAGTGGAGGAGGTGGGGACACGGCCCCCAGGTGCCCAGGCCCCCGACCTCGCTGTCTTCGCCCTCCTGGCTCAGCTCCTTATTGGCAGAACACAGCCGGAAGACAGAGGGCAAGGAGCTCTTTGCTAGAGTAGACCCTTGGGTGGAGAATTAGAGAGAGGGTCTGGAGGGACAGAGGGAAGTCACCCCAGCCAGGAAGCCATACCTCAGTCTCCAGGAGAGTACGGGCAGGGCACAGAGCACTCGCCCGTGCCAGGCTCGGTTGCAAGCACTTTAACTGTGTTAACTTGTTTAAGCTCCGCTGCAACCCTTTGAGGTGGGTGTGCGCTGTATGCTCACAGCGAAACGAGGCCCGAGTGGCTAGGCACTGGCCCCAGTCACCCAGCTCTTGAGAGGCTGGGCTGGAGCCCAGATCTGGCCTGCCCAGACGAGCCCGAGGGCCACGCCGCCTAGCCTGGGGCCTGCATGAGCCACCTCCGTGCATTACATGGCGCCTTCTCGGGTGGCACACACTGCAACGTGCCACAGTTGGATCCGGGTTTTACGGCAAAGCCCTGAGCAGGACACGGTCACACTCGAGAACTCCCTCAGGGCCGAGCCGGCGGAGCAGGGCTGGAAAGAGTGGTCGGGACTCCCGGGTCAGTGGGGGGCTGGAGGCCTATGTGTGTTAAATTAGGCTTGTAGCCCTAGTCCCAGCAGTGGCCTCAGGTTCCAGTCCCCGTCCTGACACGCAGAGTGACACGGGGGTCCGCACCTGGGTGTGACTCCCGGCTCCATCACTTCTGACCTCGCTGCTCCCACGGGTGAAGGGCTGAGGGCGGCTAACAATGGCACTGTGGGGGGCCCAGAGGAGTGACCGGTGTGAGGAGCGGCTCCTTGCGTGCTTTGGCGGTTGCTGCGGTATTCACTATTATTGTTAGTAGTAATAGTATAAAAAGATCAGCCTTTGATCTACGCCTCCAGTCCAAGCCTCACAACCCCGACTGCGCATTCAGAGCGCCCACACAGGAGTGGGTGTTTCAGCGATGCCTGCGCCTGGGCCCCCAGCAGGCAACTCAGGCTGTGTGTGAGCAACGGCAACCCAGCAGTGGAGGAGGTGGGGACACGGCCCCCAGGTCGCTTATGTCTGTCAGGGGAGACAGGAAAACCAGAGGCTGGGCCAGCTTCTTTGTTGAATATGAGCCGACCAGAAAGTGTGGGCTCATGGACATGTCCTGGGAGGGCAGGGCCATGCACCTGGAAAGGTCTGAGGGCTCCTGGGTGGGGGAGGAAGGAGGTGCAGAAACAATGATGAAGCAGGAAGCTGATTCCCACGCCGTGAGCCGTCATCACGCCTCGGGAGGCCTGGGTGCACGCAGGGCTGGCAAGTGTGCTCAGTGGGAGGGCGGACGGCAGGATGAATGGACGCGTGCCCTTAAACGTTCTGCTCATAGCTCAGGATTTCTCTGCATCCTGCCCGGTGCGCCTCCCTGGGTGTGTAGCAAAATGCCACAGAGCTGTGGAGTGACGGGAAGGACTGAGAGGAGACGGATCCACACGGACGCTGTGGTTTGCAGCCCTGGCCCTGGCAGTTCCGGAAGCTGGAAGCCCCAGCTCCGGGTGCCAGCAGGGTTGGCTCCTTCCAAGGACAGTGACAGAGAATCTGTCCCACGGCTCTCCGTAGCTTCCGGTGGCCCGAGATGCTGTGGCTCACGGGTGGCAGTCTCGTGCTTTCACACCCCTGCCACACACACAGTCTGTGTCCGACATCTCCTTTTTATAAGGAAACAGTCACGCTGGATGGGGCTCACCCGAATGACCTCAGCTTGGCCATCTGCAAAGACCCTAGGGCCAAATAAGGTCACGTTCACAAGCATTGGGGTCATGAGTCAACATCTTCTGGGGACACAGTTCAACCCAGGGCTTCGCTGTGCAGCCCCCTGGAGCGTGGACACATCCTCACTCCCGCCACCCTCCGCTGAGCATTGATGCTGTCCCACCCTGCATGTCGGAAGAGCAAGACGCTGAGGACCGCTTCCCTGCGGCAACGGCAGGAGGGCAGCAACCCGCAGAGAGGTTACGGGAGGGGAGGGACACCGCGGAGGCGGCGCACACAGGGTTCAGGCTGTTCTCAGGCCCTGCTCTAAATCCTGTATAAACAAGCCCTCCGTGAGTCTGTGCATTTTGGCCTCCGGTCGCTGGCCTCCAGGTCCCCACACATTTGGCGAGGTGCTTCTCTTTTCCTTTCCTGAGCAGGAGGCTTTAAAGAAACCACGGACATCCAAGCATGTCCAAACAGATTCTCTTAAATGACTTTCAAAATTCTCTCTGGATCGAAACCGCGTGCCCGGGTATCTCAAACCCCCTCCCACATTCTACTGCTGGCTCATGTCTTGCCCACAGGAAAAGCATGACCCACCTGCTGCCTCGGCCCCGCGCTGACTTTCCTCCCCCCCCAGCACCGACCCGCAGCCAGCACTTTCCCAGCACTGGACGCCTCTCCCCGCTGGTCAGCGCTTTCCCAGCACGGGACGCCTCTCCCCCCACACAGAGGTTGGAGCTTCCCGAGGCTCAGGACGCTCTCCCTGAGTTCCGTCTCCTAGCAGGGCCAGGGAGCCGCTCTGGCTTTCTGGAACCTCTCAGGGCACAGCTGGACTGGGAAAGCATGAGAAGTGGAGGCCGGGGCGTCCTCAGTCCTCTTCCTGCCTGAGCTCACAGGGAGGCGTTAGTCGCCCACTGGAGATGGGGAACACTCGGCCCCAGGGTGGAGTGCCACGTGGCCTGCCCACATCTGGGGCTGTCCTGGTCCCAGGACCTTGGGCCCTGCTGGGCTCCCAGCAGCGACGGCTATTCATAGGCCCTGGAGGTCCCGGCCCGCAGGCAGCCTGGCTGCTGGGCCCACCCCGCTCCTCCCAGGTTGGACTTCCTTCTAGAGTCCCAGGCCACTGCCTTTCCCAGTGAGATTCCCTCTAGATCTCTTTCCCTGGGGTCGAGCAGTCCTCTGGTCCCTGTCTGATTCGGCTCACCCTCACTGCGCTCTGTCCCTGCCTGTCACGGGCTTCGGCAGGAGGTAAGGGGTCCCTGCCCTCCCAGAGGTCGCGTGGGAAAGACAGAAAACAAGGGAAAAGCTACAGCAGAGCAAATGGGGGCTATAAATAAACAGAATGAAGTACGAGAGCTGCAGGGGGGTGAGGACCGTGACCAGAAGGCTGGAAACTAAGTAACGTGGCCGCTGCCGTCCACACAGACTGCGCGCAGCGTGGAAGGGCGCCGGTTCCTCCAGGGACTGGACGGGAAGATGCTGAGGCCTGCTGCTGCCAAGGCCACTCAGACCTCTGGGAGCAGGCCTGGCGCCTAAAGGCAGGTTTGGCTGCTGCCCCCGGGGAGGACACAGCCCAGAGAGGCCACAGGAGGGGCAGCGGTAGGCAGTGGGGCCGGCGGGATGAGAGTTCTCAGCTCAGAATCTAAGGCGGGAGCCGGGAAGCAGGTGACTGGATGTCGTCAAGGAGAGCCACTCACGGCCTGGGGGTCTTGACGTGTTTTGTCCTGGAGGCCATGAAAAAGCAGCAGTGATGCCTGTGAGCCGAAGCCGGGGTGCTTGGTAAGTCACACGGCCACAGAACAGCCTCGTCTCGGTCTTACTGGAAGCAGGCTCAGCGCGGCCTCCGAGTCCGCCCGGCGGGCTTGGTTTACGCCGTGTGAGTGCCGCGCCTTGTCCGCGCCAGATGGGAGCGCCGCAGCCCGGCTGCCGGCAGGGCCAGTTTGAACTTCTCTGTTGTGTCTTAGTTTGTTCCGTGTTGCTATAACAAGACCTGAGCCTGGGTCGTTTATAAACCCTGGGAGTTTGCTTGGCTCATGGCTCTGGAGTCTAGTGTCCAGGTGGGGCATCTGGCGAGAGCCTCCTTGCCGTGACATCCCATGGCAGAACGCAGACGGGGAAGGGGAGAGGAGAGGAGAGACGAGGCGGCAGTCCTGCCCTTCACCAGGAGCCTGCTCCCGTCCATTCATGGGGGAGAGGCCTCGTGGCCTAACCGCCTCGCAGAGGTCCCACCTCCCACCGTTGCGTTGTGGATTAAGTCCCTGGCACATAAACTTCGGGGGCACATTCAAACCTTAGCACACTGACGATAGAAAAAAGCTGGTTTCAGTTTTGGGGGAACATCCATATATACACACATGAGCATACGTGTAAGGATATGTAAGATCTGTATGTATAACAAGAATTAAAT